>CM034078.1:28811193-29411193 GCA_019845555.1 Aristolochia fimbriata
CCAGAATTAAGAAAAACAATTGACTCCACTCGACCGACCGACCGACTCGATCGAAACTGTTATTTGACTATGCTCTACAAAACCAGCTGTTGTCGATCATCATTGACTAACCGACCATATCGAACCAAATGAAATATTGCTTTGCTAATCAAACCAAACAAATTGTTATTTGACTATCCTCTACAAAATCAGCTGTTGTCGATTGTTATTTGACTTACCGAGCAAATCGAACTAAATGGACGATTGTTTGCCTAATCGACCAAACAAACTGTTATTTCACTAACCGGACTAAACCGGATCAAACTACTTTTAATTGGTTAATCGGACCAAACCGCTATTGTTTGACTAACCGACTAAACGGTTATTTGTAAGAAGTTGGCCAACCTAATTAGAACTATCGGGCTAGAGTATTGTTTGACTAATCGAACCAAAAAAACTGTTATTTCAGTATCCTCTACAAAACCGCCGTTGTCGAACCATCGGACTATTTGGCTAACTGGACCAAATCGAACCAAATGGACTAATGTTAGGCTAACTGACCTAATTCAATTTAATGTTATTTTAAAATTAACTAAAAGTGAATGCAATTGTAATGACACTATTTGTGAACACTTGGCCCACTTAGAACTATCAGGTCATGGTAGGCCGGCCCAAACACCTAATCGGATTGACTTTTTATTTGGTCCGGTCGATCGAAAGTCGACTATTATGAGTCGAGCCCATTTGATTCCTCGAGTCGACCGGATTGACTTCGCTTTTGTTTTGTCGACTGGATTGACTTTCGGCCGACTCAATTGAACTCATTTGACTCAATCGAGTCGAGTTATTTTAAAGTGACTCTAATGGCGAGTAATTGTAATGACACTATTTGTTTAATTAAAATTTTTATTTGTTTGTTCTGGTGGTTTTATTAATTATCTACTCCTTTTCATTTGAAATATGTTAATTTGATTATGTAATCCAATTTATTGTTATTTTAAAATTAACTAACAAAGAATGCAATTGTAATGACACTATTTGTGAACACTTGGCCCACGTAGAACTATCAGGTCATGGTAGGCCAGCCCAAACACGGCGGATTGACTTCGGCCGGGTTGATCGAGTCGACTATTATGAGTCGACCGGATTGACTCGCTCGAGTCGAACAGGATTGCCTCGTTCGACTCGACTGGACTGACTCGGCCGACTCGATCGAACTGACTCAACTGAGTCGAGCAGATTGACTCGGCGAAGTCGACTCAGAGCGGAGGTCGTCCCTAACCTCCAGGTCGGACGACGCAGAGAGAGGTTTCTGCAGAGACGTTTCGATTTTGAACTTTGGAAGCCATAATAAAAAAAAACAATACACAATCGTTTCGATTTTGAACTTTGGAAGCCAGAATTAAGAAAAACAATTCGACTCCACTCGACTGACTCGGCCGACTCGATCGAAACTGTTATTTGACTATGCTCTACAAAACCAGCTGTTGTCGACTGTCATTGACTAACCGGACCATATCGAACCAAATGAAATATTGCTTTGCTAATCAAACCAAACAAATTGTTATTTGACTATCCTCTACAAAATCAGTCGTTGTCGATTGTTATTTGACTTACCGAGCAAATCGAACTAAATGGACGATTGTTTGCCTAATCGACCAAACAAACAGTTATTTCACTAACCGGACTAAACCGGATCAAACTACTTTTAATTGGTTAATCGGACCAAACCGCTATTGTTTGACTAACCGACTAAACCGGTTATTTGTAAGAAGTTGGCCAACCTAATTAGAACTATCGGGCTAGAGTATTGTTTGACTAATCGAACCAAAAAAAACTGTTATTTCAAGATCCTCTACAAAACCGGCTGTTGTCATTTGTTATTTGGCTAACTGACCAAATCGAACCAAATGGACTAATGTTAGGCTAACTGGACCTAATTCAATTTAATGTTATTTTAAAATTAACTAAAAGTGAATGCAATTGTAATGACACTATTTGTGAACACTTGGCCCACTTAGAACTATCAGGTCATGGTAGGCGGCCCAAACACTGACCGGATTGACTCGCCGGGGTCGACCGAAGTCGACTATTATTATGAGTCGAACCGGATCGACTTCGCTTCGAAGTCGACCGGATTGACTCGCTCGACTCGATTGGATTGACTCGGCCGACTCAATCGAACCCGACTCAACCGAGTCGGGCAGAGTGATTGGGCGAGTAATTGTAATGACACTATTTGTTTAATTAAAATTTTTATTTGTTTGTTCTGGTGGTTTTATTAATTATCTACTCCTTTTCATTTGAAATATGTTAATTTGATTATGTAATCCAATTTATTGTTATTTTAAAATTAACTAACAAAGTGAATGCAATTGTAATGACACTATTTGTGAACACTTGGCCCACTTAGAACTATCAGGTCATGGTAGGCCAGCCCAAACACGGCCGGGATTGACTCGGCGGTCGGTCGACTTCGAAGTCAACTATTATGAGTCGACCGGATTGACTCGCCGAAGTCGAAGAGATTGCCTCGCTCGACTTCGACCGGACTGACTTTTATTTGGCCGACTTCGATCGAACCCGACTCAACCGAAAGTCGAATGCAGATTGACTCGGCCGAAGTCGACTTGACTCGGCCGAGCGGAGGTCGCCCCTAACCTACAGCTCGGACGACGCAGAGAGAGGTTTCTGCAGAGACGTTTCGATTTTGAACTTTGGAAGCCATAATTAAAAAAAACAATACACAATCGTTTCGATTTTGAACTTTGGAAGCCAGAATTAAGAAAAACAATTCGACTCCACTCGACTGACTCGGCCGACTCGATCGAAACTGTTATTTGACTATGCTCTACAAAACCAGCTGTTGTCGACTATCATTGACTAACCAGACCATATCGAACCAAATGAAATATTACTTTGCTAATCAAACCAAACAAATTGTTATTTGACTATCCTCTACAAAATCAGCTGTTGTCGATTGTTATTTGACTTACCGAGCAAATCGAACTAAATGGACGATTGTTTGCCTAATCGACCAAACAAACTGTTATTTCACTAACCGACTAAACCGATCAAACTACTTTTAATTGGTTAATCGGACCAAACCGCTATTGTTTGACTAACCGGACTAAACTGGTTATTTGTAAGAAGTTGGCCAACCTAATTAGAACCTATCGGGCTAGAGTATTGTTTGACTAATCGAACCAAAAAAACTGTTATTTCAGTATCCTCTACAAAACCGGCTGTTGTCGACTGTTATTTGGCTAACTGGACCAAATCGAACCAAATGGACTAATGTTAGGCTAACTGGACCTAATTCAATTTAATGTTATTTTAAAATTAACTAAAAGTGAATGCAATTGTAATGACACTATTTGTGAACACTTGGCCCACTTAGAACTATCAGGTCATGGTAGGCCGCCCAAACACCTAATCGGATTGACTCGGTCGGTCGACCGAAGTCGACTATTATGAGTCGACCGGACTGACTCGCTCGAGTCGACCGGTTTGACTCGTTCGACTCGACTGGATTGACTCGGCCGACTCAATCGAACTGACTCAACTGAGTCGGGCAGAGTGATTGGGCCGAGTAATTGTAATGACACTATTTGTTTAATTAAAATTTTTATTTGTTTGTTCTGGTGGTTTTATTAATTATCTACTCCTTTTCATTTGAAATATGTTAATTTGATTATGTAATCCAATTTATTGTTATTTTAAAATTAACTAACAAAGGAATGCAATTGTAATGACACTATTTGTGAACACTTGGCCCACGAGAACTATCAGGTCATGGTAGGCCAGCCCAAACACGGCCGGATTGACTCGGCGGGGTCGACCTCAATCGAAGTCAACTATTATGAGTCGACCGGATTGACTCGCTTCGAAATCGAAGAGATTGCCTCGTTCGACTTCGACTGACTGACTTCGGCCGACTCGATCGAACCGACTCAACCGAAGTCGAAGATTGACTTCGGCCGAAGTCGACTCGAACGGAGGTCGCCCCTAACCTCCAGGTGCCCCTAACTACGACGCAGAGAGGTTTCTGCGAGAGACGTTTCGATTTTGAACTTTGGAAGCCATAATTAAAAAAAAATACACAATCGTTTCGATTTTGAACTTTGGAAGCCAGAATTAAGAAAAACAATTCGACTCCACTTCGACCGACTCGGCCGACTTCGATCGAAACTGTTATTTGACTATGCTCTACAAAACCAGCTGTTGTCGACTATCATTGACTAACCGACCATATCGAACCAAATGAAATATTGCTTTGCTAATCAAACCAAACAAATTGTTATTTGACTATCCTCTACAAAATCAGCTGTTGTCGATTGTTATTTGACTTACCGAGCAAATCGAACTAAATGGACGATTGTTTGCCTAATCGGACCAAACAAACTGTTATTTCACTAACCGGACTAAACCGATCAAACTACTTTTAATTGGTTAATCGGACCAAACCGCTATTGTTTGACTAACCGGACTAAACTGGTTATTTGTAAGAAGTTGGCCAACCTAATTAGAACTATCGGGCTAGAGTATTGTTTGACTAATCGAACCAAAAAAAATGTTATTTCAGTATCCTCTACAAAACCGGGCCGTTGTCGATCGTTATTTGGCTAACTGGACCAAATCGAACCAAATGGACTAATGTTAGGCTAACTGGACCTAATTCAATTTAATGTTATTTTAAAATTAACTAAAAGTGAATGCAATTGTAATGACACTATTTGTGAACACTTGGCCCACTTAGAACTATCAGGTCATGGTAGGTCGCCCAAACACCGGACCGATTGACTCGGCCGGGTCGACCGAAGTCGACTATTATGAGTCGACGGATCGACTCGCCGAAGTCGACCGGGTTTGACTCGCTCGACTCGACTGGATTGACTCGCCCGACTCAATCGAACCGACTCAACCGAAGCCGGGCAGAGGATTGGGGCCGGTAATTGTAATGACACTATTTGTTTAATTAAAATTTTTATTTGTTTGTTCTGGTGGTTTTATTAATTATCTACTCCTTTTCATTTGAAATATGTTAATTTGATTATGTAATCCAATTTATTGTTATTTTAAAATTAACTAACAAAGAATGCAATTGTAATGACACTATTTGTGAACACTTGGCCCACGAGAACTATCAGGTCATGGTAGGCCAGCCCAAACACGGCCGGATTGACTCGGCCGGGTCGACTGAGTCAACTATTATGAGTCGACCGGATTGACTCGCCGAAGTCGAAGAGATTGCCTCGCTCGACTTCGACCGACCTGACTTCGGCCGACTTCGATCGAAACCGACTCAACCGAAGTCGAAAGCAGATTGACTTCGGCCGAAGTCGACTCGAACGGAGGTCGCCCCTAACCTCCATGTCGGACGACGCAGAGAGGTTTTTCGAGACGTTTCGATTTTGAACTTTGGAAGCCATAATTAAAAAAACAATACACAATCGTTTCGATTTTGAACTTTGGAAGCCAGAATTAAGAAAAAAACAATTCGACTCCACTCGACTGACTCGGCCGACTCGATCGAAACTGTTATTTGACTATGCTCTACAAAACCAGCTGTTGTCGACTATCATTGACTAACCAGACCATATCGAACCAAATGAAATATTACTTTGCTAATCAAACCAAACAAATTGTTATTTGACTATCCTCTACAAAATCAGCTGTTGTCGATTGTTATTTGACTTACCGGAGCAAATCGAACTAAATGGACGATTGTTTGCCTAATCCCGACCAAACAAACTGTTATTTCACTAACCGGACTAAACCGATCAAACTACTTTTAATTGGTTAATCGGACCAAACCGCTATTGTTTGACTAACCGGACTAAACTGGTTATTTGTAAGAAGTTGGCCAACCTAATTAGAACTATCGGGCTAGAGTATTGTTTGACTAATCGAACCAAAAAAAAACTGTTATTTCAGTATCCTCTACAAAACCGGCTGTTGTCGATCGTTATTTGGCTAACTGACCAAATCGAACCAAATGGACTAATGTTAGGCTAACTGGACCTAATTCAATTTAATGTTATTTTAAAATTAACTAAAAGTGAATGCAATTGTAATGACACTATTTGTGAACACTTGGCCCACTTAGAACTATCGGGTCATGGTAGGCCGGCCCAAACACCTAATCGATTGACTTCGGCTAACGGGTCGACCGAAGTCGACTATTATGAGTCGACGGACTGACTTCGCCGAAGTCGACCGGGTTTGACTCGCTTCGACTCGACTGGATTGACTCGGCCGACTCAATCGAACTCGACTCAACCGAAGTCGGCAGAGAGGATTGGGCCGAAAAATTGTAATGACACTATTTGTTTAATTAAAATTTTTATTTGTTTGTTCTGGTGGTTTTATTAATTATCTACTCCTTTTCATTTGAAATATGTTAATTTGATTATGTAATCCAATTTATTGTTATTTTAAAATTAACTAACAAAATGAATGCAATTGTAATGACACTATTTGTGAACACTTGGCCCACGAGAACTATCAGGTCATGGTAGGCCAGCCCAAACACGGCGGATTGACTCGACCGGGTCGACCGAAATCAACTATTATGAGTCGACCGGATTGACTCGCTTCGAGTCGAAGAGATTTGCCTCGCTCGACTTATTAATTACGACTGACTTTGAAATATGTTAATTTGATTATGTAATCCGACTTAACGAATCGAATCCACTTGACTCAACCGAAGTCGAAAGCAGATTGACTTCGGCCGAAGTCGACTCGTTCGAGAACGGAGGTCGCCCCTAACCTCCATGTCGGACGACGCAGAGAGGTTTCGCAGAGACGCTTCGATTTTGAACTTTGGAAGCCATAATTAAAAAAAAACAATACACAATCGTTTCGATTTTGAACTTTGGAAGCCAGAATTAAGAAAAACAATTCGACTCCACTCGACTGACTCGGCCGACTCGATCGAAACTGTTATTTGACTATGCTCTACAAAACCAGCTGTTGTCGACTATCATTGACTAACCAGACCATATCGAACCAAATGAAATATTACTTTGCTAATCAAACCAAACAAATTGTTATTTGACTATCCTCTACAAAATCAGCTGTTGTCGATTGTTATTTGACTTACCGGAGCAAATCGAACTAAATGGACGATTGTTTGCCTAATCGACCAAACAAACAAACTTATTTCACTAACCGACTAAACCGATCAAACTACTTTTAATTGGTTAATCGGACCAAACCGCTATTGTTTGACTAACCGGACTAAACTGGTTATTTGTAAGAAGTTGGCCAACCTAATTAGAACTATCGGGCTAGAGTATTGTTTGACTAATCGAACCAAAAAAAACTGTTATTTCAGTATCCTCTACAAAACCGGGTCTGTTGTCGATCGTTATTTGGCTAACTGACCAAATCGAACCAAATGGACTAATGTTAGGCTAACTGACCTAATTCAATTTAATGTTATTTTAAAATTAACTAAAAGTGAATGCAATTGTAATGACACTATTTGTGAACACTTGGCCCACTTAGAACTATCAGGTCATGGTAGGCCGCCCAAACACGACCGGATTTGACTCGGCGGGTCGACCGAAGTCGACTATTATGAGTCGACCGGACGACTCGCCGAAGTCGACCGGGTTTGACTGACTCGTTCGAACTCGACTCGACTGGATTTGACTCGGCCGACTCAATCGAACCGACTCAACCGAAGTCGGCAGAGAGTGATTGACTTCGGCGGGCGAGTAATTGTAATGACACTATTTGTTTAATTAAAATTTTTATTTGTTTGTTCTGGTGGTTTTATTAATTATCTACTCCTTTTCATTTGAAATATGTTAATTTGATTATGTAATCCAATTTATTGTTATTTTAAAATTAACTAACAAAGAATGCAATTGTAATGACACTATTTGTGAACACTTGGCCCACGAGAACTATCGGTCATGGTAGGCCAGCCCAAACACGGCGGGATTGACTCGGCCGGGTCGACCGAGTCAACTATTATGAGTCGACCGGATTGACTCGCCGAAGTCGAAGAGATTGCCTCGCTCGACTCGACCGACTGACTCGGCCGACTTCGAATCGAACCGACTCAACCGAAGTCGAAAGCAGATTGACTTCGGCCGAAGTCGACTCGTGAACGGAGGTCGCCCCTAACCTCCATGTCGGACGACGCAGAGAGGGTTTCTGCAGACGCTTTCGATTTTGAACTTTGGAAGCCATAATTAAAAACAATACACAATCGTTTCGATTTTGAACTTTGGAAGCCAGAATTAAGAAAAACAATTCGACTCCACTCGACCGACTCGGCCGACTCGATCGAAAAACTTATTATTTGACTATGCTCTACAAAACCAGCTGTTGTCGACTATCATTGACTAACCGACCATATCGAACCAAATGAAATATTGCTTTGCTAATCAAACCAAACAAATTGTTATTTGACTATCCTCTACAAAAAATCAGCTGTTGTCGATTGTTATTTGACTTACCGAGAGCAAATCGAACTAAATGGACGATTGTTTGCCTAATCGACCAAACAAACTGTTATTTCACTAACCGGACTAAACCGATCAAACTACTTTTAATTGGTTAATCGGACCAAACCGCTATTGTTTGACTAACCGGACTAAACTGGTTATTTGTAAGAAGTTGGCCAACCTAATTAGAACTATCGGGCTAGAGTATTGTTTGACTAATCGAACCAAAAAAAAAGTTATTTCAGTATCCTCTACAAAACCGGCTGTTGTCGACTGTTATTTGGCTAACTGGACCAAATCGAACCAAATGGACTAATGTTAGGCTAACTGGACCTAATTCAATTTAATGTTATTTTAAAATTAACTAAAAGTGAATGCAATTGTAATGACACTATTTGTGAACACTTGGCCCACTTAGAACTATCAGGTCATGGTAGGTCGGCCCAAACACGAAAATTAACTATTGACTCGCGGTCGAACACTTGGCCGAGTCGACTATTATGAGTCGACGATCGGATTGACTCGCCGAGTCGACCGGGTTTGACTCGCTTCGACTCGATTGGATTGACTTCGGCTCGACTCAATCGAACTGACTCAACCGAAGTCGGGCAGAGTGAGATCGGGCGGTAATTGTAATTGTAATGACACTATTTGTTTAATTAAAATTTTTATTTGTTTGTTCTGGTGGTTTTTATTAATTATCTACTCCTTTTCATTTGAAATATGTTAATTTGATTATGTAATCCAATTTATTGTTATTTTAAAATTAACTAACAGTGAATGCAATTGTAATGACACTATTTGTGAACACTTGGCCCACGTAGAACTATCAGGTCATGGTAGGCCAGCCCAAACACGGCCGGATTGACTCGGCCGGGTCGACTGAGTCAACTATTATGAGTCGACCGGATTGACTCGCTCGAGTCGAAGAGATTGCCTCGTTCGACTCGACTGGACTGACTCGGCCGACTCGATCGAACTGACTCAACTGAGTCGAGCAGATTGACTCGGCCGAGTCGACTCAGAACGGAGGTCGTCCCTAACCTCCATGTCGGACGACGCAGAGAGAGGTTTCTGCAGAGACGTTTCGATTTTGAACTTTGGAAGCCATAATTAAAAAAAAAATACACAATCGTTTCGATTTTGAACTTTGGAAGCCAGAATTAAGAAAAACAATTCGACTCCACTCGACTGACTCGGCCGACTCGATCGAAACTGTTATTTGACTATGCTCTACAAAACCAGCTGTTGTCGACTATCATTGACTAACCAGACCATATCGAACCAAATGAAATATTACTTTGCTAATCAAACCAAACAAATTGTTATTTGACTATCCTCTACAAAATCAGCTGTTGTCGATTGTTATTTGACTTACCGGAGCAAATCGAACTAAATGGACGATTGTTTGCCTAATCGACCAAACAAACTGTTATTTCACTAACCGGACTAAACCGATCAAACTACTTTTAATTGGTTAATCGGACCAAACCGCTATTGTTTGACTAACCGACTAAACTGGTTATTTGTAAGAAGTTGGCCAACCTAATTAGAACTATCGGGCTAGAGTATTGTTTGACTAATCGAACCAAAAAAAAAAGTTATTTCAGTATCCTCTACAAAACCGGCTGTTGTCGATCATTATTATTTGGCTAACTGACCAAATCGAACCAAATGGACTAATGTTAGGCTAACTGGACCTAATTCAATTTAATGTTATTTTAAAATTAACTAAAAGTGAATGCAATTGTAATGACACTATTTGTGAACACTTGGCCCACTTAGAACTATCAGGTCATGGTAGGCCGCCCAAACACGACGGATTGACTCGGGCGGGTCGACCGAGTCGACTATTATGAGTCGACCGGATCGACTTCGCCGAAGTCGACCGGATTTGACTCGCTCGACTCGATTGATTGACTCGGCCGACTCAATCGAACTGACTCAACCGAAGTCGGGCGAGTGATTGGGCCGGTAATTAATTGTAATGACACTATTTGTTTAATTAAAATTTTTATTTGTTTGTTCTGGTGGTTTTATTAATTATCTACTCCTTTTCATTTGAAATATGTTAATTTGATTATGTAATCCAATTTATTGTTATTTTAAAATTAACTAACAAAGAATGCAATTGTAATGACACTATTTGTGAACACTTGGCCCACGAGAACTATCAGGTCATGGTAGGCCAGCCCAAACACGGCGGATTGACTCGGCTCGGTCGACCGAAAGTCAACTATTATGAGTCGACCGGATTGACTCGCCGAAGTCGAAGAGATTGCCTCGCTCGACTCGACCGGACTGACTTCGGCCGACTTCGATCGAACCCGACTCAACCGAAGTCGAAGCAGATTGACTTCGGCCGAAGTCGACTCAGAACGGAGGTCGCCCCCTAACCTCCATGTCGGACGACGCAGAGAGGGTTTCTGCAGACGCGTTCGATTTTGAACTTTGGAAGCCATAATTAAAAAAACAATACACAATCGTTTCGATTTTGAACTTTGGAAGCCAGAATTAAGAAAAACAATTCGACTCCACTCGACCGACTTCGGCCGACTTCGATCGATCAAAACTGTTATTTGACTATGCTCTACAAAACCAGCTGTTGTCGACTATCATTGACTAACCGGACCATATCGAACCAAATGAAATATTGCTTTGCTAATCAAACCAAACAAATTGTTATTTGACTATCCTCTACAAAATCAGCTGTTGTCGATTGTTATTTGACTTACCGAGCAAATCGAACTAAATGGACGATTGTTTGCCTAATCGGACCAAACAAAAACTGTTATTTCACTAACCGGACTAAACCGGATCAAACTACTTTTAATTGGTTAATCGGACCAAACCGCTATTGTTTGACTAACCGGACTAAACTGGTTATTTGTAAGAAGTTGGCCAACCTAATTAGAACTATCGGGCTAGAGTATTGTTTGACTAATCGAACCAAAAAAAATTGTTATTTCAGTATCCTCTACAAAACCGGCTGTTGTTGTCGATCGTTATTTGGCTAACTGACCAAATCGAACCAAATGGACTAATTGTTAGGCTAACTGGACCTAATTCAATTTAATGTTATTTTAAAATTAACTAAAAGTGAATGCAATTGTAATGACACTATTTGTGAACACTTGGCCCACTTAGAACTATCAGGTCATGGTAGGTCGGCCCAAACACTCCACCGGATTGACTTCGCCGGGTCGACCGAAATCGACTATTATGAGTCGACCGGATCGACTCGCCGAAGTCGACCGGGTTTGACTCGTTCGACTCGATCGGATTGACTCGGCCGACTCAATCGAACCGACTCAACCGAAGTCGGGCAGAGTGATTGGGCGAGTAATTGTAATGACACTATTTGTTTAATTAAAATTTTTATTTGTTTGTTCTGGTGGTTTTATTAATTATCTACTCCTTTTCATTTGAAATATGTTAATTTGATTATGTAATCCAATTTATTGTTATTTTAAAATTAACTAACAAAGGAATGCAATTGTAATGACACTATTTGTGAACACTTGGCCCACGTAGAACTATCAGGTCATGGTAGGCCAGCCCAAACACGGCCGGATTGACTCGGCCGGGTCGACTGAGTCAACTATTATGAGTCGACCGGATTGACTCGCTCGAGTCGAAGAGATTGCCTCGTTCGACTCGACTGGACTGACTCGGCCGACTCGATCGAACTGACTCAACTGAGTCGAGCAGATTGACTCGGCCGAGTCGACTCAGAGAATGAGGTCGCCCCTAACCTCCATGTCGGACGACGCAGAGAGAGGTTTCTCAGAGAGACGTTTCGATTTTGAACTTTGGAAGCCAGAATTAAAAAAAACAATACACAATCGTTTCGATTTTGAACTTTGGAAGCCAGAATTAAGAAAAACAATTCGACTCCACTTTCGACCGACTCGGAAAAACAATACCGACTCGATCGAAACTGTTATTTGACTATGCTCTACAAAACCAGCTGTTGTCGATCTATCATTGACTAACCGGACCATATCGAACCAAATGAAATATTGCTTTGCTAATCAAACCAAACAAATTGTTATTTGACTATCCTCTACAAAATCAGCTGTTGTCGATTGTTATTTGACTTACCGGAGCAAATCGAACTAAATGGACGATTGTTTGCCTAATCGGACCAAACAAACTGTTATTTCACTAACCGGACTAAACCGGATCAAACTACTTTTAATTGGTTAATCGGACCAAACCGGCTATTGTTTGACTAACCGGACTAAACTGGTTATTTGTAAGAAGTTGGCCAACCTAATTAGAACTATCGGGCTAGAGTATTGTTTGACTAATCGAACCAAAAAAACTGTTATTTCAGTATCCTCTACAAAACCGGCTGTTGTCGACTGTTATTTGGCTAACTGGACCAAATCGAACCAAATGGACTATTGTTAGGCTAACTGGACCTAATTCAATTTAATGTTATTTTAAAATTAACTAAAAGTGAATGCAATTGTAATGACACTATTTGTGAACACTTGGCCCACTTAGAACTATCAGGTCATGGTAGGCCGGCCCAAACACGACCGGATTGACTCGGCCGGGTCGACTGAGTCGACTATTATGAGTCGACCGGACTGACTCGCTCGAGTCGACCGGATTGACTCGTTCGACTCGACTGGATTGACTCGGCCGACTCAATCGAACTGACTCAACTGAGTCGGGCAGAGTGATTGGGCCGAGTAATTGTAATGACACTATTTGTTTAATTAAAATTTTTATTTGTTTGTTCTGGTGGTTTTTATTAATTATCTACTCCTTTTCATTTGAAATATGTTAATTTGATTATGTAATCCAATTTATTGTTATTTTAAAATTAACTAAATGTGAATGCAATTGTAATGACACTATTTGTGAACACTTGGCCCACGTAGAACTATCAGGTCATGGTAGGCCAGCCCAAACACGGCCGGATTGACTCGGCCGGGTCGACTGAGTCAACTATTATGAGTCGACGGATTGACTCGCCGAAGTCGAAGAGATTGCCTCGCTTCGACTCGACCGACTGACTCGACTTCGGCCGACTTCGATCGAACTTGACTCAACCGAAGTCGAAAAAATTTTTATTTGCAGATTGACTTCGGCCGAAGTCGACTTTAGAGCGAGGTCGCCCCTAACCTCCATGTCGGACGACGCAGAGAGGTTTCTGCAGAGACGCTTCGATTTTGAACTTTGGAAGCCATAATTAAAAAAAATACACAATCGTTTCGATTTTGAACTTTGGAAGCCAGAATTAAGAAAAACAATTCGACTCCACTCGACCGACTTCGGCCGACTCGATCGAAACTGTTATTTGACTATGCTCTACAAAACCAGCTGTTGTCGTCGATCGTCATTGACTAACCGACCATATCGAACCAAATGAAATATTGCTTTGCTAATCAAACCAAACAAATTGTTATTTGACTATCCTCTACAAAATCAGCTGTTGTCGATTGTTATTTGACTTACCGGAGCAAATCGAACTAAATGGACGATTGTTTGCCTAATCGGACCAAACAAACTGTTATTTCACTAACCGGACTAAACCGGATCAAACTACTTTTAATTGGTTAATCGGACCAAACCGGCTATTGTTTGACTAACCGGACTAAACTGGTTATTTGTAAGAAGTTGGCCAACCTAATTAGAACTATCGGGCTAGAGTATTGTTTGACTAATCGAACCAAAAAAACTGTTATTTCAGTATCCTCTACAAAACCGGCTGTTGTTGTCGATCGTTATTTGGCTAACTGGACCAAATCGAACCAAATGGACTATTGTTAGGCTAACTGGACCTAATTCAATTTAATGTTATTTTTAAAATTAACTAAAAGTGAATGCAATTGTAATGACACTATTTGTGAACACTTGGCCCACTTAGAACTATCGGGTCATGGTAGGCGGCCCCAAACACTCCACCGGATTGATTGACTCGGCCGGGTCGACCGAAGTCGACTATTATGAGTCGACCGGATCGACTCGCTCGAAAGTCGACCGGTTTGACTTCGTTCTCGACTCGATTGGATTGACTTCGGCCGACTCAATCGAACCCGACTCAACCGAAGTCGGGCAGAGTGATTGGGCGGGCGGTAATTGTAATGACACTATTTGTTTAATTAAAATTTTTATTTGTTTGTTCTGGTGGTTTTATTAATTATCTACTCCTTTTCATTTGAAATATGTTAATTTGATTATGTAATCCAATTTATTGTTATTTTAAAATTAACTAACAAAGAATGCAATTGTAATGACACTATTTGTGAACACTTGGCCCACGAGAACTATCGGGTCATGGTAGGCCAGCCCAAACACGGCGGATTGACTCGCCGGGTCGACCGAGTCAACTATTATGAGTCGACCGGATTGACTTCGCCGAAGTCGAAGAGATTGCCTCGTTCGACTCGACTGGACTGACTCGGCCGACTCGATCGAACTGACTCAACTGAGTCGAAAGCAGATTGACTCGGCCGAGTCGACTCAGAGCGGAGGTCGTCCCTAACCTCCATGTCGGACGACGCAGAGAGAGGTTTCTGTCAGAGACGTTTCGATTTTGAACTTTGGAAGCCAGAATTAAAAAAAACAATACACAATCGTTTCGATTTTGAACTTTGGAAGCCAGAATTAAGAAAAACAATTCGACTCCACTCCACTGACTCGGCCGACTCGATCGAAACTGTTATTTGACTATGCTCTACAAAACCAGCTGTTGTCGACTATCATTGACTAACCAGACCATATCGAACCAAATGAAATATTGCTTTGCTAATCAAACCAAACAAATTGTTATTTGACTATCCTCTACAAAATCAGCTGTTGTCGATTGTTATTTGACTTACCGGAGCAAATCGAACTAAATGGACGATTGTTTGCCTAATCGGACCAAACAAACTGTTATTTCACTAACCGGACTAAACCGGATCAAACTACTTTTAATTGGTTAATCGGACCAAACCGGCTATTGTTTGACTAACCGGACTAAACTGGTTATTTGTAAGAAGTTGGCCAACCTAATTAGAACTATCGGGCTAGAGTATTGTTTGACTAATCGAACCAAAAAAACTGTTATTTCAGTATCCTCTACAAAACCGGCTGTTGTCGATTTTATTTGGCTAACTGGACCAAATCGAACCAAATGGACTAATGTTAGGCTAACTGGACCTAATTCAATTTAATGTTATTTTAAAATTAACTAAAAGTGAATGCAATTGTAATGACACTATTTGTGAACACTTGGCCCACTTAGAACTATCAGGTCATGGTAGGCCGGCCCAAACACGACCGGATTGACTCGGTCGGGTCGACTGAGTCGACTATTATGAGTCGACCGGACTGACTCGCTCGAGTCGACCGGTTTGACTCGTTCGACTCGACTGGATTGACTCGGCCGACTCAATCGAACTGACTCAACTGAGTCGGGCAGAGTGATTGGGCCGAGTAATTGTAATGACACTATTTGTTTAATTAAAATTTTTATTTGTTTGTTCTGGTGGTTTTTATTAATTATCTACTCCTTTTCATTTGAAATATGTTAATTTGATTATGTAATCCAATTTATTGTTATTTTAAAATTAACTAAATGTGAATGCAATTGTAATGACACTATTTGTGAACACTTGGCCCATTAGAACTATCAGGTCATGGTAGGCCAGCCCAAACACGGCGGATTGACTCGGCGGGTCGAATCGAGTCAACTATTATGAGTCGACCGGATTGACTCGCCGAAATCGAAGAGATTGCCTCGTTCGACTCGACTGGACTGACTTCGAACTATCAGGGCCGACTTCGATTTCGATCGACTCAACCGAAGTCGAAAGCAGAGATTGACTTCGGCGAGAGTCGACTCGAAACGGAGGTCGCCCCTAACCTCCATGTCGGACGACGCAGAGAGGTTTTCTCGCAGAGACGTTTCGATTTTGAACTTTGGAAGCCATAATTAAAAAAATACACAATCGTTTCGATTTTGAACTTTGGAAGCCAGAATTAAGAAAAACAATTCGACTCCACTTTCGACCGACTCGCCGACCGACTTGATCGAAACTGTTATTTGACTATGCTCTACAAAACCAGCTGTTGTCGACTGTCATTGACTAACCGGACCAAATCGAACCAAATGAACTATTGCTTTGCTAATCAAACCATACAAATTGTTATTTGACTATCCTCTACAAAATCAGCTGTTGTCGATTGTTATTAGACTGACCGGAGCAAATCGAACTAAATGGACGATTGTTTGCCTAATCGGACCAAACAAACTGTTATTTCACTAACCGGACTAAACCGGATCAAACCACTTTTAATTGGTTAATCGGACCAAACCGGCTATTGTTTGACTAACCGGACTAAACTGGTTATTTGTAAGAAGTTGGCCAACCTAATTAGAACTATCGGGCTAGAGTATTGTTTGACTAATCGAACCAAAAAAAAATTGTTATTTCAGTATCCTCTACAAAACCGGCTGTTGTCGACTGTTATTTGGCTAACTGGACCAAATCGAACCAAATGGACTAATGTTAGGCTAACTGGACCTAATTCAATTTAATGTTATTTTAAAATTAACTAAAAGTGAATGCAATTGTAATGACACTATTTGTGAACACTTGGCCCACTTAGAACTATCAGGTCATGGTAGGCCGGCCCAAACACGACCGGATTGACTCGGCCGGGTCGACTGAGTCGACTATTATGAGTCGACCGGACTGACTCGCTCGAGTCGACCGGATTGACTCGTTCGACTCGACTGGATTGACTCGGCCGACTCAATCGAACTGACTCAACTGAGTCGGGCAGAGGACTGGGCCGAGTAATTGTAATGACACTATTTGTTTAATTAAAATTTTTATTTGTTTGTTCTGGTGGTTTTTATTAATTATCTACTCCTTTTCATTTGAAATATGTTAATTTGATTATGTAATCCAATTTATTGTTATTTTAAAATTAACTAACAAAGAATGCAATTGTAATGACACTATTTGTGAACACTTGGCCCACATGGTTAGAACTATCAGGTCATGGTAGGCCAGCCCAAACACGGCGGGGATTGACTCGGCGGGGTCGACTGAATTGAGTCAACTATTATGAGTCGACCGATTGACTTCGCTTTTGAAGTCGAAGAGATTGCCTCGTTCGACTCGACCGGACTGACTTCGGCCGACTTCGATCGAACTATCACTCAACCCGAAGTCGAAAGCAGATTGACTTCGGCCGAAGTCGACTTCGAACGGAGGTCGCCCCCCTACCTCCATGTCGGACGACGCAGAGAGAGTTTTCGCGAGACGTTTCGATTTTGAACTTTGGAAGCCAGAATTAAAAAAACAATACACAATCGTTTCGATTTTGAACTTTGGAAGCCAGAATTAAGAAAAACAATTCGACTCCACTCGACTGACTCGGCCGACTCGATCGAAACTGTTATTTGACTATGCTCTACAAAACCAGCTGTTGTCGACTGTCATTGACTAACCGGACCATATCGAACCAAATGAAATATTGCTTTGCTAATCAAACCAAACAAATTGTTATTTGACTATCCTCTACAAAATCAGCTGTTGTCGATTGTTATTTGACTTACCGGAGCAAATCGAACTAAATGGACGATTGTTTGCCTAATCGGACCAAACAAACTGTTATTTCACTAACCGGACTAAACCGGATCAAACTACTTTTAATTGGTTAATCGGACCAAACCGGCTATTGTTTGACTAACCGGACTAAACTGGTTATTTGTAAGAAGTTGGCCAACCTAATTAGAACTATCGGGCTAGAGTATTGTTTGACTAATCGAACCAAAAAAAATTGTTATTTCAGTATCCTCTACAAAACCGGCTGTTGTCGACTGTTATTTGGCTAACTGGACCAAATCGAACCAAATGGACTATTGTTAGGCTAACTGGACCTAATCCAATTTAATGTTATTTTAAAATTAACTAAAAGTGAATGCAATTGTAATGACACTATTTGTGAACACTTGGCCCACTTAGAACTATCAGGTCATGGTAGGCCGGCCCAAACACGACCGGATTGACTCGGCCGGGTCGACTGAGTCGACTACTATTATGAGTCGACGGACTGACTTCGAACTCCGAGTCGACCGGGTTTGACTTCGTTCGACTCGATTGGATTGACTCGGCCGACTCAATCGAACCCACTCAACCGAAGTCGGGCAGTGATGAGTTGGGCGAAGTAATTGTAATGACACTATTTGTTTAATTAAAATTTTTATTTGTTTGTTCTGGTGGTTTTATTAATTATCTACTCCTTTTCATTTGAAATATGTTAATTTGATTATGTAATCCAATTTATTGTTATTTTAAAATTAACTAACAAAGAATGCAATTGTAATGACACTATTTGTGAACACTTGGCCCATTAGAACTATCGGGTCATGGTAGGCCAGCCCAAACACGGCGGATTGACTCGGCGGGTCGACCGAAAGTCAACTATTATGAGTCGACCGGATTGACTCGCCGAAGTCGAAGAGATTGCCTCGTTCGACTCGACTTGGACTGACTTCGGCCGACTCGATCGAACCCGACTCAACCGAAGTCGAGCAGATTGACTTCGGCCGAAGTCGACTCAGAGCGGAGGTCGCCCCTAACCTCCATGTCGGACGGCGACGAGAGAGAGGTTTCGCGCGAGACGTTTCGATTTTGAACTTTGGAAGCCATAATTAAAAACAATACACAATCGTTTGATTTTGAACTTTGGAAGCCAGAATTAAGAAAAACAATTCGACTCCACTCGACCGACTCGGCCGACTTCGATCGAAACTGTTTATTTGACTATGCTCTACAAAACCAGCTGTTGTCGACTATCATTGACTAACCGGACCATATCGAACCAAATGAAATATTGCTTTGCTAATCAAACCAAACAAATTGTTATTTGACTATCCTCTACAAAATCAGCTGTTGTCGATTGTTATTTGACTTACCGAGCAAATCGAACTAAATGGACGATTGTTTGCCTAATCGGACCAAACAAACTGTTATTTTTCACTAACCGGACTAAACCGATCAAACTACTCTTAATTGGTTAATCGGACCAAACCGGCTATTGTTTGACTAACCGGACTAAACCGGTTATTTGTAAGAAGTTTGCCAACCTAATCAGAACTATTGGGCCAGACTATTGTTTGACTAATCGAACCAAAAAAACTATTATTTCAGTATCCTCTACAAAACCGACTGTTGTCGACTGTTATTTGGCCAACTGGACCAAATCGAACCAAATGGACTATTGTTTGGCTAACTGGACCTAATTCAATTTAATGTTATTTTAAAATTAACTAAAAGTGAATGCAATTGTAATGACACTATTTGTGAACACTTGGCCCACTTAGAACTATCAGGTCATGGTAGGCCGGCCCAAACACGACGGATTGATTCGACTCGGCGATCGAATCGAAGTCGACTATTATGAGTCGACCGATCGACTTCGCTTCGAGTCGACCGGTTTGACTTCGTTCGACTTCGACTTTGATTGACTCGGCCGACTCAATCGAACTCCCGACTCAACCGAAGCTGGGCAGAGTGATTGGGCGAGTAATTGTAATGACACTATTTGTTTAATTAAAATTTTTATTTGTTTGTTCTGGTGGTTTTTTATTAATTATCTACTCCTTTTCATTTGAAATATGTTAATTTGATTATGTAATCCAATTTATTGTTATTTTAAAATTAACTAACAAAGAATGCAATTGTAATGACACTATTTGTGAACACTTGGCCCACGAGAACTATCAGGTCATGGTAGGCCAGCCCAAACACGGCGGATTGACTCGGCGGGTCGGTCGAGTCAACTATTATGAGTCGACCGGATTGACTTCGCTTCGAAGTCGAAGAGATTGCCTCGTTCGACTCGACCGGACTGACTTCGGCCGACTTCGATCGAACCCACTCTCACCGAAGTCGAAAGCAGATTGACTTCGGCCGAAGTCGACTCAGAACGGAGGTCGCCCCTAACCTCCATGTCG
Organism: Aristolochia fimbriata; assembly: GCA_019845555.1. NCBI lineage: Eukaryota > Viridiplantae > Streptophyta > Magnoliopsida > Piperales > Aristolochiaceae > Aristolochia > Aristolochia fimbriata. Next base: position 28,831,609 of record CM034078.1, read on the forward strand.
GACGGCGAGAGAGGTTTCTCGTCGAGACGTTTCGATTTTGAACTTTGGAAGCCATAATTAAAAAAAAACAATACACAATCGTTTCGATTTTGAACTTTGGAAGCCAGAATTATGAAAAACAATTCGACTCCACTCGACTGACTCGGCCGACCTGATCGAAACTGTTATTTGACTATGCTCTACAAAACCAGCTGTTGTCGACTGTCATTGACTAACCGGACCATATCGAACCAAATGAAATATTGCTTTGCTAATCAAACCAAACAAATTGTTATTTGACTATCCTCTACAAAATCAGCTGTTGTCGATTGTTATTTGACTTACCGAGCAAATCGAACTAAATGGACGATTGTTTGCCTAATCGGACCAAACAAACTGTTATTTTTCACTAACCGGACTAAACCGGATCAAACTACTTTTAATTGGTTAATCGGACCAAACCGGCTATTGTTTGAATAACCGACTAAACTGGTTATTTGTAAGAAGTTGGCCAACCTAATTAGAACTATCGGGCTAGAGTATTGTTTGACTAATCGAACCAAAAAAAAAATTATTTCAGTATCCTCTACAAAACCGGCTGTTGTCGATTTGTTATTTGGCTAATCGACCAAATCGAACCAAATGGACTAATGTTAGGCTAACTGACCTAATTCAATTTAATGTTATTTTAAAATTAACTAAAAGTGAATGCAATTGTAATGACACTATTTGTGAACACTTGGCCCACTTAGAACTATCAGGTCATGGTAGGCGGCCCAAACACGACCGGATTGACTTCGGCTCGGGTCGACCGAAATGAGTCGACTATTATTATGAGTCGACCGGACTCGACTTCGCCGAGTCGACCGGTTTGACTCGTTCGACTCGATTTGATTGACTCGGCGGCCGACTCAATCGAACCGACTCAACCGAGTCGGGCAGAGTGATGGGCGGGCGAATAATTGTAATGACACTATTTGTTTAATTAAAATTTTTATTTGTTTGTTCTGGTGGTTTTATTAATTATCTACTCCTTTTCATTTGAAATATGTTAATTTGATTATGTAATCCAATTTATTGTTATTTTAAAATTAACTAACAAAGTGAATGCAATTGTAATGACACTATTTGTGAACACTTGGCCCACGAGAACTATCAGGTCATGGTAGGCCAGCCCAAACACGGCGGATTGACTTGACTCGGCCGGTCGATCGAGTCAACTATTATGAGTCGACCGGATTGACTTCGCCGAGTCGAAGAGATTGCCTCGTTCGACTTCGACTGGACTGACTTCGGCCGACTTCGATCGAACCCGACTCAACCGAAGTCGAGCAGATTGACTTCGGCGAGTCGACTCGAGCGGAGGTCGCCCCTAACCTCCATGTCGGACGACGCAGAGAGGTTTCGCTGCAGAGACGTTTCGATTTTGAACTTTGGAAGCCATAATTAAAAAAAAATACACAATCGTTTTGATTTTTTGAACTTTGGAAGCCAGAATTAAGAAAAACAATTCGACTCCACTCGACCGACTCGGCCGACTCGATCGAAAACTGTTATTTGACTATGCTCTACAAAACCAGCTGTTGTCGACTGTCATTGACTAACCGGACCATATCGAACCAAATGAAATATTGCTTTGCTAATCAAACCAAACAAATTGTTATTTGACTATCCTCTACAAAATCAGCTGTTGTCGATTGTTATTTGACTTACCGGAGCAAATCGAACTAAATGGACGATTGTTTGCCTAATCGGACCAAACAAACTGTTATTTCACTAACCGGACTAAACCGGATCAAACTACTTTTAATTGGTTAATCGGACCAAACCGGCTATTGTTTGAATAACCGGACTAAACTGGTTATTTGTAAGAAGTTGGCCAACCTAATTAGAACTATCGGGCTAGAGTATTGTTTGACTAATCGAACCAAAAAAACTGTTATTTCAGTATCCTCTACAAAACCGGCTGTTGTCGACTGTTATTTGGCTAACTGGACCAAATCGAACCAAATGGACTAATGTTAGGCTAACTGGACCTAATTCAATTTAATGTTATTTTAAAATTAACTAAAAGTGAATGCAATTGTAATGACACTATTTGTGAACACTTGGCCCACTTAGAACTATCAGGTCATGGTAGGCCGGCCCAAACACGACCGGATTGACTCGGCCGGGTCGACTGAGTCGACTATTATGAGTCGACCGGACTGACTCGCTCGAGTCGACCGGTTTGACTCGTTCGACTCGACTGGATTGACTTCGGATTGACTTCGACTCCGACTCAATCGAACCCACTCAACCGAGTCGGCAGAGTGGACCGGGCCGGCGGTAATTGTAATGACACTATTTGTTTAATTAAAATTTTTATTTGTTTGTTCTGGTGGTTTTTATTAATTATCTACTCCTTTTCATTTGAAATATGTTAATTTGATTATGTAATCCAATTTATTGTTATTTTAAAATTAACTAAATGTGAATGCAATTGTAATGACACTATTTGTGAACACTTGGCCCACGTAGAACTATCAGGTCATGGTAGGCCAGCCCAAACACGGCCGGATTGACTCGGCCGGGTCGACTGAGTCAACTATTATGAGTCGACCGGATTGACTCGCTCGAGTCGAAGAGATTGCCTCGTTCGACTTGACTGGACTGACTCGGCCGACTCGATCGAACTGACTCAACTGAGTCGAGCAGATTGACTCGGCCGAGTCGACTCAGAGCGGAGGTCGTCCCTAACCTCCATGTCGGACGACGGACGAGAGAGAGGTTTCTCCGAGACGCGTTTGATTTTGAACTTTGGAAGCCAGAATTAAAAAAAAAATACACAATCGTTTCTTTTGAACTTTGGAAGCCCAGAATTAAGAAAAACAATTCGACTCCACTCGACCGACTCGGCCGACTTCGATCGAAACTGTTATTTGACTATGCTCTACAAAACCAGCTGTTGTCGACTCGTCATTGACTAACCGACCATATCGAACCAAATGAAATATTGCTTTGCTAATCAAACCAAACAAATTGTTATTTGACTATCCTCTACAAAATCAGCTGTTGTCGATTGTTATTTGACTTACCGAGCAAATCGAACTAAATGGACGATTGTTTGCCTAATCGGACCAAACAAACTGTTATTTCACTAACCGGACTAAACCGATCAAACTACTTTTAATTGGTTAATCGGACCAAACCGGCTATTGTTTGACTAACCGGACTAAACTGGTTATTTGTAAGAAGTTGGCCAACCTAATTAGAACTATCGGGCTAGAGTATTGTTTGACTAATCGAACCAAAAAAAACTGTTATTTCAGTATCCTCTACAAAACCGGCTGTTGTCGATTTGTTATTTGGCTAACTGGGACCAAATCGAACCAAATGGACTAATGTTAGGCTAACTGGACCTAATTCAATTTAATGTTATTTTAAAATTAACTAAAAGTGAATGCAATTGTAATGACACTATTTGTGAACACTTGGCCCACTTAGAACTATCAGGTCATGGTAGGCCGGCCCAAACACGACCGGATTGACTCGGTCGGGTCGACTGAGTCGACTATTATGAGTCGACCGGACTGACTCGCCGAGTCGACCGGATTTGACTTCGTTCGACTCGATTGGATTGATTGACTTCGGCCGACTCAATCGAACCCGACTCAACCGAAGTCGGGCAGAGTGATTGGGCCGAGTAATTGTAATGACACTATTTGTTTAATTAAAATTTTTATTTGTTTGTTCTGGTGGTTTTTATTAATTATCTACTCCTTTTCATTTGAAATATGTTAATTTGATTATGTAATCCAATTTATTGTTATTTTAAAATTAACTAACAGTGAATGCAATTGTAATGACACTATTTGTGAACACTTGGCCCACGTAGAACTATCAGGTCATGGTAGGCCAGCCCAAACACGGCCGGATTGACTCGGCCGGGTCGACTGAGTCAACTATTATGAGTCGACCGGATTGACTCGCTCGAGTCGAAGAGATTGCCTCGTTCGACTCGACTGGACTGACTCGGCCGACTCGATCGAACTGACTCAACTGAGTCGAGCAGATTGACTCGGCCGAGTCGACTCAGAGCGGAGGTCGTCCCTAACCTCCATGTCGGACGACGCAGAGAGAGGTTTCTGTCGAGACGCGTTTCGATTTTTTTGAACTTTGGAAGCCAGAATTAAAAAAAATACACAATCGTTTCGATTTTGAACTTTGGAAGCCAGAATTAAGAAAAAAACAATTCGACTCCACTTTCGACCGACTTCGGCCGACTTCGATCGAAACTGTTATTTGACTATGCTCTACAAAACCAGCTGTTGTCGACTGTCATTGACAAACCGGACCAAATCGAACCAAATGAACTATTGCTTTGCTAATCAAACCAAACAAATTGTTATTTGACTATCCTCTAAAAAATCAGCTGTTGTCGATTGTTATTTGACTGACCGAAGCAAATCGAACTAAATGGACGATTGTTTGCCTAATCGGACCAAACAAACTGTTATTTCAATAACCGGACTAAACCGGATCAAACCACTTTTAATTGGTTAATCGGACCAAACCGGCTATTGTTTGACTAACCGGACTAAACTGGTTATTTGTAAGAAGTTGGCCAACCTAATTAGAACTATCGGGCTAGAGTATTGTTTGACTAATCGAACCAAAAAAAAATTTATTTCAGTATCCTCTACAAAACCGGCTGTTGTTGTCGATTGTTATTTGGCTAACTGGACCAAATCGAACCAAATGGACTATTGTTAGGCTAACTGGACCTAATTCAATTTAATGTTATTTTAAAATTAACTAAAAGTGAATGCAATTGTAATGACACTATTTGTGAACACTTGGCCCACTTAGAACTATCAGGTCATGGTAGGCCGGCCCAAACACGACCCGGATTGACTCGGCGGTCGGTCGACCGAAGACTATTATTATGAGTCGACTGAGATCGACTCGCCGAAGTCGACCGGGTTTGACTTGACTCGTTCGACTCGACTGGATTGACTCGGCCGACTCAATCGAGCTGACTCAACTAAGTCGGGCAGAGTGATTGGGCGAGTAATTGTAATGACACTATTTGTTTAATTAAAATTTTTATTTGTTTGTTCTGGTGGTTTTATTAATTATCTACTCCTTTTCATTTGAAATATGTTAATTTGATTATGTAATCCAATTTATTGTTATTTTAAAATTAACTAACAAAGAATGCAATTGTAATGACACTATTTGTGAACACTTGGCCCACGAGAACTATCGGGTCATGGTAGGCCAGCCCAAACACGGCGGATTGACTCGGCCGGGTCGATCGACGAAGTCAACTATTATGAGTCGACCGGATTGACTTCGCCGAAGTCGAAGAGATTGCCTCGCTCGACTCGACTTCGACTGGACTGACTTCGGCCGACTTCGATCGAACCGACTCAACCGAAGTCGAAAGCAGATTGACTTCGGCGAAGTCGACTCAGAGCGGAGGTCGTCCCTAACCTCCATGTCGGACGACGAGAGAGGTTTCTCGTCGAGACGTTTCGATTTTGAACTTTGGAAGCCAGAATTAAAAAAAAAAAACAATACACAATCGCTTCGATTTTGAACTTTGGAAGCCAGAATTAAGAAAAACAATTCGACTCCACTTTCGACCGACTCGGCTCGGCCGACTCGAAAACTGTTATTTGACTATGCTCTACAAAACCAGCTGTTGTCGATCGTCATTGACTAACCGACCATATCGAACCAAATGAAATATTGCTTTGCTAATCAAACCAAACAAATTGTTATTTGACTATCCTCTACAAAATCAGCTGTTGTCGTCGATTGTTATTTGACTTACCGAGCAAATCGAACTAAATGGACGATTGTTTGCCTAATCGGACCAAACAAACTGTTATTTCACTAACCGGACTAAACCGGATCAAACCACTTTTAATTGGTTAATCGGACCAAACCGGCTATTGTTTGACTAACCGGACTAAACTGGTTATTTGTAAGAAGTTGGCCAACCTAATTAGAACTATCGGGCTAGAGTATTGTTTGACTAATCGAACCAAAAAAACTGTTATTTCAGTATCCTCTACAAAACCGGCTGTTGTCGATTATTATTTGGCTAACTGGACCAAATCGAACCAAATGGACTATTGTTTGGCTAACTGGACCAAATCCAATTTAATGTTATTTTAAAATTAACTAAAAGTGAATGCAATTGTAATGACACTATTTGTGAACACTTGGCCCACTTAGAACTATCAGGTCATGGTAGGCCGCCCAAACACGACCCGGATTGACTCGGCCGGTCGATCGAGTCGACTATTATGAGTCGACCGACTGACTGACTCGAGTCGAGTCGAAGACCGGATTGACTGACTCGTTCGACTTCGACTGGATTGACTTCGGCCGACTCAATCGAACCCACTCAACCGAAGTCGGGCAGAGTGATTGGGCGAAATTGTTGTAATGACACTATTTGTTTAATTAAAATTTTTATTTGTTTGTTCTGGTGGTTTTTTTATTAATTATCTACTCCTTTTCATTTGAAATATGTTAATTTGATTATGTAATCCAATTTATTGTTATTTTAAAATTAACTAACAAAGTGAATGCAATTGTAATGACACTATTTGTGAACACTTGGCCCACGAGAACTATCAGGTCATGGTAGGCCAGCCCAAACACGGCGGATTGATTGACTTCGGCGGGTCGGAATCGAGTCAACTATTATGAGTCGACCGGATTGACTCGCTCGAGTCGAAGAGATTGCCTCGTTCGACTCGACTGGACTGACTCGGCCGACTCGATCGAACTGACTCAACTGAGTCGAAAGCAGATTGACTCGGCCGAGTCGACTCAGAGCGGAGGTCGTCCCTAACCTCCATGTCGGACGACGCAGAGAGAGGTTTCTGTCAGAGACGTTTCGATTTTGAACTTTGGAAGCCAGAATTAAAAAAAAATACACAATCGTTTCGATTTTGAACTTTGGAAGCCAGAATTAAGAAAAACAATTCGACTCCACTCGACTGACTCGGCCGACTCGATCGAAACTGTTATTTGACTATGCTCTACAAAACCAGCTGTTGTCGACTGTCATTGACTAACCGGACCATATCGAACCAAATGAAATATTGCTTTGCTAATCAAACCAAACAAATTGTTATTTGACTATCCTCTACAAAATCAGCTGTTGTCGATTGTTATTTGACTTACCGGAGCAAATCGAACTAAATGGACGATTGTTTGCCTAATCGGACCAAACAAACTGTTATTTCACTAACCGGACTAAACCGGATCAAACTACTTTTAATTGGTTAATCGGACCAAACCGCTATTGTTGTTTGACTAACCGGACTAAACTGGTTATTTGTAAGAAGTTGGCCAACCTAATTAGAACTATCGGGCTAGAGTATTGTTTGACTAATCGAACCAAAAAAAAAACTGTTATTTCAGTATCCTCTACAAAACCGGCTTTGTCGATTTGTTATTTGGCTAACTGGACCAAATCGAACCAAATGGACTATTGTTAGGCTAACTGGACCTAATTCAATTTAATGTTATTTTAAAATTAACTAAAAGTGAATGCAATTGTAATGACACTATTTGTGAACTCTTGGCCCACTTAGAACTATCAGGTCATGGTAGGCCGCCCAAACACGACCGGATTGACTCGGTCGGGTCGACTGAGTCGACTATTATGAGTCGACCGGACTGACTCGCTCGAGTCGACCGGATTGACTTCGTTCGACTTCGATTTGGATTGACTTCGGCCGACTCAATCGAACCGACTCAACCGAGTCGGGCAGAGTGATCGGGCGAGTAATTGTTGTAATGACACTATTTGTTTAATTAAAATTTTTATTTGTTTGTTCTGGTGGTTTTATTAATTATCTACTCCTTTTCATTTGAAATATGTTAATTTGATTATGTAATCCAATTTATTGTTATTTTAAAATTAACTAACAAAGTGAATGCAATTGTAATGACACTATTTGTGAACACTTGGCCCACGAGAACTATCAGGTCATGGTAGGCCAGCCCAAACACGGCGGATTGACTCGGCGGGGTCGACCGAGTCGAACTATTATGAGTCGACCGGATTGACTTCGCCGAGTCGAAGAGATTGCCTCGTTCGACTTCGACCGGACTGACTTCGGCCGACTCGATCGAACTGACTCAACCGAAGTCGAAAGCAGATTGACTTCGGCCGAAGTCGACTTCAGAGCGAGGTCGCCCCTAACCTCCATGTCGGACGACGCAGAGAGGTTTTTCTCGAGAGACGTTTCGATTTTGAACTTTGGAAGCCAGAATTAAAAAAACAATACACAATCGTTTCGATTTTGAACTTTGGAAGCCAGAATTAAGAAAAACAATTCGACTCCACTCGACTGACTCGGCCGACTCGATCGAAAACTGTTATTTGACTATGCTCTACAAAACCAGCTGTTGTCGACTGTCATTGACTAACCGGACCATATCGAACCAAATGAAATATTGCTTTGCTAATCAAACCAAACAAATTGTTATTTGACTATCCTCTACAAAATCAGCTGTTGTCGATTGTTATTTGACTTACCGAGCAAATCGAACTAAATGGACGATTGTTTGCCTAATCGGACCAAACAAACTGTTATTTTTCACTAACCGACTAAACCCGATCAAACCACTTTTAATTGGTTAATCGGACCAAACCGGCTATTGTTTGACTAACCGGACTAAACTGGTTATTTGTAAGAAGTTGGCCAACCTAATTAGAACTATCGGGCTAGAGTATTGTTTGACTAATCGAACCAAAAAAATAGTTATTTCAGTATCCTCTACAAAACCGGCTGTTGTTGTCGACTGTTATTTGGCTAACTGGACCAAATCGAACCAAATGGACTATTGTTAGGCTAACTGGACCTAATTCAATTTAATGTTATTTTAAAATTAACTAAAAGTGAATGCAATTGTAATGACACTATTTGTGAACACTTGGCCCACTTAGAACTATCAGGTCATGGTAGGCCGCCCAAAACACGACGGATTGACTTCGGCGGGTCGATTCGAAGTCGACTATTATGAGTCGAGTCGGATCGACTCGCCGAAGTCGACCGGATTGACTCGTTCGACTCGACTCGATTGATTGACTCGGCCGACTCAATCGAACTGACTCAACCGAGTCGGGCAGTGTGGGGCGAATTAATTGTAATGACACTATTTGTTTAATTAAAATTTTTATTTGTTTGTTCTGGTGGTTTTATTAATTATCTACTCCTTTTCATTTGAAATATGTTAATTTGATTATGTAATCCAATTTATTGTTATTTTAAAATTAACTAACAAAGAATGCAATTGTAATGACACTATTTGTGAACACTTGGCCCACGTAGAACTATCAGGTCATGGTAGGCCAGCCCAAACACGGCCGGATTGACTCGGCCGGGTCGACTGAGTCAACTATTATGAGTCGACCGGATTGACTCGCTCGAGTCGAAGAGATTGCCTCGTTCGACTCGACTGGACTGACTCGGCCGACTCGATCGAACTGACTCAACTGAGTCGAGCAGATTGACTCGGCCGAGTCGACTCGAGCGAGGTCGTCGTCCCTAACCTCCAGGTCGGACGACGCAGAGAGGTTTCTGTCAGAGACGTTTCGATTTTGAACTTTGGAAGCCAGAATTAAAAAAATATACACAATCGTTTCGATTTTGAACTTTGGAAGCCAGAATTAAGAAAAACAATTCGACTCCACTCGACTGACTCGGCCGACTCGATCGAAACTGTTATTTGACTATGCTCTACAAAACCAGCTGTTGTCGACTGTCATTGACTAACCGGACCATATCGAACCAAATGAAATATTGCTTTGCTAATCAAACCAAACAAATTGTTATTTGACTATCCTCTACAAAATCAGCTGTTGTCGATTGTTATTTGACTTACCGGAGCAAATCGAACTAAATGGACGATTGTTTGCCTAATCGGACCAAACAAACTGTTATTTCACTAACCGGACTAAACCGGATCAAACCACTTTTAATTGGTTAATCGGACCAAACCGGCTATTGTTTGACTAACCGGGACTAAACTGGTTATTTGTAAGAAGTTGGCCAACCTAATTAGAACTATCGGGCTAGAGTATTGTTTGACTAATCGAACCAAAAAAACTTGTTATTTCAGTATCCTCTACAAAATCGGGTTGTTGTCGATTTGTTATTTGGCTAACTGGACCAAATCGAACCAAATGGACTATTGTTAGGCTAACTGGACCTAATTCAATTTTATGTTATTTTAAAATTAACTAAAAGTGAATGCAATTGTAATGACACTATTTGTGAACACTTGGCCCACTTAGAACTATCAGGTCATGGTAGGCCGGCCCAAACACGACCGGATTGACTCGGCGGGTCGACGATCGAGTCGTACTATTATGAGTCGACCGGACTCGATCGACCGAAAATTTCGAGTCGAGTCCGGATTGACTTCGTTCGACTTCGACTTCGATTGACTTGACTCGGCCGACTCAATCAATCGAACCCACTCAACCGAAGTCGGGCAGAGTGACTGGGCCGAGTAATTGTAATGACACTATTTGTTTAATTAAAATTTTTATTTGTTTGTTCTGGTGGTTTTTATTAATTATCTACTCCTTTTCATTTGAAATATGTTAATTTGATTATGTAATCCAATTTATTGTTATTTTAAAATTAACTAACAGTGAATGCAATTGTAATGACACTATTTGTGAACACTTGGCCCACGTAGAACTATCAGGTCATGGTAGGCCAGCCCAAACACGGCGGATTGACTTCGGGGGGTCGATCGAGTCAACTACTATTATGAGTCGACCGGATTGACTCGCTTCGAGTCGAAGAGATTGCCTCGTTCGACTTCGACCGGACTGACTTCGGCCGACTTCGATCGAACCCGACTCAACCGAAGTCGAAAGCAGATTGACTCGGCCGAGTCGACTCAGAGCGGAGGGTCGTCCCTAACCTCCAGGTCGGACGACGCAGAGAGAGGTTTCTGTCAGAGACGTTTCGATTTTGAACTTTGGAAGCCAGAATTAAAAAAAACAATACACAATCGTTTCGATTTTGAACTTTGGAAGCCAGAATTAAGAAAAACAATTCGACTCCACTCGACTGACTCGGCCGACTCGATCGAAACTGTTATTTGACTATGCTCTACAAAACCAGCTGTTGTCGACTGTCATTGACTAACCGGACCAAATCGAACCAAATGAAATATTGCTTTGCTAATCAAACCAAACAAATTGTTATTTGACTATCCTCTACAAAATCAGCTGTTGTCGATTGTTATTTGACTTACCGAGCACAAATCGAACTAAATGGACGATTGTTTGCCTAATCGGACCAAACAAACTGTTATTTTACTAACCGGACTAAACCGATCAAACCACTTTTAATTGGTTAATCGGACCAAACCGCTATTGTTTGACTAACCGGACTAAACTGGTTATTTGGAAGAAGTTGGCCAACCTAATTAGAACTATCGGGCTAGAGTATTGTTTGACTAATCGAACCAAAAAAACTGTTATTTCAGTATCCTCTACAAAAATCGGCTGTTGTTGTCATTTGTTATTTGGCTAACTGGACCAAATCGAACCAAATGGACTATTGTTAGGCTAACTGGACCTAATTCAATTTTATGTTATTTTAAAATTAACTAAAAGTGAATGCAATTGTAATGACACTATTTGTGAACACTTGGCCCACTTAGAACTATCAGGTCATGGTAGGCCGGCCCAAACACGGCGGGATTGACTTCGGCGGGTCGACCGAGTCGACTATTATGAGTCGACCGGATGATCGAAGTCGCCGATCGACGACGACCGAGTCGACCGGATGACTCGTTCGACTCGACTGGATTGACTTCGGCCGACTCAATCGAACCGACTCAACCGAGTCGGGGCAGTGACCGGCGCGATAATTGTAATGACACTATTTGTTTAATTAAAATTTTTATTTGTTTGTTCTGGTGGTTTTATTAATTATCTACTCCTTTTCATTTGAAATATGTTAATTTGATTATGTAATCCAATTTATTGTTATTTTAAAATTAACTAACAAAGTGAATGCAATTGTAATGACACTATTTGTGAACACTTGGCCCACGTAGAACTATCGGTCATGGTAGGCCAGCCCAAACACGGCGGATTGACTTCGGCCGGGTCGATCGAAGTCAACTATTATGAGTCGACCGGATTGACTTCGCTTCGAGTCGAACAGATTGCCTCGTTCGACTTCGACTGGACTGACTTCGGCCGACTTCGATCGAACCCGACTCAACCGAAGTCGAAAGCAGATTGACTTCGGCCCGAAGTCGACTCAGCGGAGGTCGCCCCTAACCTCCAGTCGGACGACGCAGAGAGGTTTTTGTCGAGAGACGTTTCGATTTTGAACTTTGGAAGCCATAATTAAAAAAAACAATACACAATCGTTTTGATTTTGAACTTTGGAAGCCAGAATTAAGAAAAACAATTCGACTCCACTCGACCGACTTCGGCCGACTTCGATCGAAACTGTTATTTGACTATGCTCTACAAAACCAGCTGTTGTCGACATTGTCATTGACTAACCGGACCAAATCGAACCAAATGAAATATTGCTTTGCTAATCAAACCAAACAAATTGTTATTTGACTATCCTCTACAAAATCAGCTGTTGTTGTCGATTGTTATTTGACTGACCGAGCAAATCGAACTAAATGGACGATTGTTTGCCTAATCGGACCAAACAAACTGTTATTTTACTAACCGGACTAAACCGGATCAAACCACTTTTAATTGGTTAATCGGACCAAACCGGCTATTGTTTGACTAACCGGACTAAACTGGTTATTTGGAAGAAGTTGGCCAACCTAATTAGAACTATCGGGCTAGAGTATTGTTTGACTAATCGAACCAAAAAAACTGTTATTTCAGTATCCTCTACAAAATCGGCTGTTGTCGACTGTTATTTGGCTAACTGGACCAAATCGAACCAAATGGACTATTGTTAGGCTAACTGGACCTAATTCAATTTTATGTTATTTTAAAATTAACTAAAAGTGAATGCAATTGTAATGACACTATTTGTGAACACTTGGCCCACTTAGAACTATCAGGTCATGGTAGGCCGGCCCAAACACGACCGGATTGACTCGGCCGGGTCGACTGAGTCGACTATTATGAGTCGACCGATTGACTCGCCGAGTCGACCGGGATTGACTTCGTTCGACTCGACTTGGATTGACTCGGGCTCGACGACTCAATCGGATCGACTCAATCGAACCGACTCAACCGAGTCGGGCAGAGTGACTGGGCGGTAATTGTAATGATGACACTATTTGTTTAATTAAAATTTTTATTTGTTTGTTCTGGTGGTTTTATTAATTATCTACTCCTTTTCATTTGAAATATGTTAATTTGATTATGTAATCCAATTTATTGTTATTTTAAAATTAACTAACAAAGAATGCAATTGTAATGACACTATTTGTGAACACTTGGCCCACGAGAACTATCGGGTCATGGTAGGCCAGCCCCCAAACACGGCGGATTGACTTCGGCCGGGTCGACTGAGTCGACTATTATGAGTCGACCGGACTGACTCGCTCGAGTCGACCGGATTGACTCGTTCGACTTCGACCGGACTGACTTCGGCCGACTTCGATCGAACCGACTCAACCGAAGTCGAAAGCAGATTGACTTCGGCCGAGTCGACTCAGAAACGGTCGTCCCCTAACCTCCATGTCGGACGGCGCAGAGAGAGGTTTTCTGCGAGACGTTTGATTTTGAACTTTGGAAGCCATAATTAAAAAAAAAATACACAATCGTTTTCGATTTTGAACTTTGGAAGCCAGAATTAAGAAAAACAATTCGACTCCACTCGACCGACTTCGGCCGACTCGATCGAAACTGTTATTTGACTATGCTCTACAAAACCAGCTGTTGTCGACTGTCATTGACTAACCGGACCAAATCGAACCAAATGAAATATTGCTTTGCTAATCAAACCAAACAAATTGTTATTTGACTATCCTCTACAAAATCAGCTGTTGTCGATTGTTATTTGACTGACCGGAGCAAATCGAACTAAATGGACGATTGTTTGCCTAATCGGACCAAACAAACTGTTATTTTACTAACCGGACTAAACCGATCAAACCACTTTTAATTGGTTAATCGGACCAAACCGCTATTGTTTGACTAACCGGACTAAACTGGTTATTTGGAAGAAGTTGGCCAACCTAATTAGAACTATCGGGCTAGAGTATTGTTTGACTAATCGAACCAAAAAAACTGTTATTTCAGTATCCTCTACAAAATCGGCTGTTGGTCGATTATTTGGCTAACTGGACCAAATCGAACCAAATGGACTATTGTTAGGCTAACTGGACCTAATTCAATTTTAATGTTATTTTAAAATTAACTAAAAGTGAATGCAATTGTAATGACACTATTTGTGAACACTTGGCCCACTTAGAACTATCAGGTCATGGTAGGCCGGCCCAAACCGACCGGATTGACTTCGGCGGGTCGACTGAATTCGACTATTATGAGTCGACCGGACTGACTTCGCCGAGTCGACCGGGATTGACTCGCGTTCGACTCGATTTGGATTGATTCGACCGACTCAATCAATCGAACCGACTCAACCGAGTCGGGCAGAGTGATGGGCGAGTAATTGTAATGTAATGACACTATTTGTTTAATTAAAATTTTTATTTGTTTGTTCTGGTGGTTTTTATTAATTATCTACTCCTTTTCATTTGAAATATGTTAATTTGATTATGTAATCCAATTTATTGTTATTTTAAAATTAACTAACAATGAATGCAATTGTAATGACACTATTTGTGAACACTTGGCCCACGTAGAACTATCAGGTCATGGTAGGCCAGCCCAAACACGGCCGGATTGACTCGGCCGGGTCGACTGAGTCGACTATTATGAGTCGACCGGATTGACTCGCTCGAGTCGAACAGATTGCCTCGTTCGACTCGACTGGACTGACTTCGGCCGACTTCGATCGAACCCACTCAACCGAAGTCGAAAGCAGATTGACTTCGGCCGAAGTCGACTCAGAGCGAGGTCGTCCCCTACCTCCAGGTCGGACGACGGACGAGAGAGAGAGGTTTCGTCGAGACGTTTTGATTTTGAACTTTGGAAGCCAGAATTAAAAAAATACACAATCGTTTCGATTTTGAACTTTGGAAGCCAGAATTAAGAAAAACAATTCGACTCCACTCGACCGACTTCGGCCGACTTCGATCGAAAACTGTTATTTGACTATGCTCTACAAAACCAGCTGTTGTCGACTTCTTGTCATTGACTAACCGGACCATATCGAACCAAATGAAATATTGCTTTGCTAATCAAACCAAACAAATTGTTATTTGACTATCCTCTACAAAATCAGCTGTTGTCGATTGTTATTTGACTTACCGAGCAAATCGAACTAAATGGACGATTGTTTGCCTAATCGGACCAAACAAACTGTTATTTTACTAACCGGACTAAACCGGATCAAACCACTTTTAATTGGTTAATCGGACCAAACCGGCTATTGTTTGACTAACCGGACTAAACTGGTTATTTGGAAGAAGTTGGCCAACCTAATTAGAACTATCGGGCTAGAGTATTGTTTGACTAATCGAACCAAAAAAAAAAGTATTTCAGTATCCTCTACAAAATCGGGTTGTTGTCGATCGTTATTTGGCTAACTGGACCAAATCGAACCAAATGGACTATTGTTAGGCTAACTGGACCTAATTCAATTTTAATGTTATTTTAAAATTAACTAAAAGTGAATGCAATTGTAATGACACACTATTTGTGAACACTTGGCCCACTTAGAACTATCAGGTCATGGTAGGCCGGCCCAAACACGACGGATTGACTTCGGCCGGGTCGACCGAAGTCGACTATTATGAGTCGACGGACTGACTGACTCGCCGAGTCGACCGGATTGACTTCGTTCGACTTCGACTTGATTGACTCGGCGATTCAATCGAACCCGACTCAACCGAGTCGGGCAGAGTGACCGGGCGAGTAATTGTAATTGACACTATTTGTTTAATTAAAATTTTTATTTGTTTGTTCTGGTGGTTTTATTAATTATCTACTCCTTTTCATTTGAAATATGTTAATTTGATTATGTAATCCAATTTATTGTTATTTTAAAATTAACTAACAGTGAATGCAATTGTAATGACACTATTTGTGAACACTTGGCCCACGTAGAACTATCAGGTCATGGTAGGCCAGCCCAAACACGGCGGATTGACTGACCGGTCGATCGAGTCGACTATTATGATGAGTGGACCGGATTGACTCGCTTCGAGTCGAACGGATTGCCTCGTTCGACTTCGACCGGACTGACTTCGGCCGACTTCGATCGAACCCGACTCAACCGAAGTCGAAAGCAGATTGACTCGGCCGAGTCGACTCAGAACGGAGGTCGTCCCTAACCTCCAGGTCGGACGACGCAGAGAGAGGTTTGTGAGAGACGTTTCGATTTTGAACTTTGGAAGCCATAATTAAAAAAAACAATACACAATCGTTTCGATTTTGAACTTTGGAAGCCAGAATTAAGAAAAACAATTCGACTCCACTCGACTGACTCGGCCGACTCGATCGAAACTGTTATTTGACTATGCTCTACAAAACCAGCTGTTGTCGACTGTCATTGACTAACCGGACCAAATCGAACCAAATGAAATATTGCTTTGCTAATCAAACCAAACAAATTGTTATTTGACTATCCTCTACAAAATCAGCTGTTGTCGATTGTTATTTGACTGACCGGAGCAAATCGAACTAAATGGACGATTGTTTGCCTAATCGGACCAAACAAACTGTTATTTTACTAACCGGACTAAACCGGATCAAACCACTTTTAATTGGTTAATCGGACCAAACCGGCTATTGTTTGACTAACCGGACTAAACTGGTTATTTGGAAGAAGTTGGCCAACCTAATTAGAACTATCGGGCTAGAGTATTGTTTGACTAATCGAACCAAAAAAATTGTTATTTCAGTATCCTCTACAAAATCGGCTGTTGTCGACTGTTATTTGGCTAACTGGACCAAATCGAACCAAATGGACTATTGTTAGGCTAACTGGACCTAATTCAATTTTATGTTATTTTAAAATTAACTAAAAGTGAATGCAATTGTAATGACACTATTTGTGAACACTTGGCCCACTTAGAACTATCAGGTCATGGTAGGCCGGCCCAAACACGACCGGATTGACTTCGGCCGGTCGACCGAAGTCGACTATTATGAGTCGACTATTATGAGTCGACCGATCCGACGGACTGACTTCGCCGAAGTCGACCGGATTGACTCGTTCGACTCGACTGGATTGACTCGGCCGACTCAATCGAACTGACTCAATTGAGTCGGGCAGAGTGATTGGGCCGAGTAATTGTAATGACACTATTTGTTTAATTAAAATTTTTATTTGTTTGTTCTGGTGGTTTTTATTAATTATCTACTCCTTTTCATTTGAAATATGTTAATTTGATTATGTAATCCAATTTATTGTTATTTTAAAATTAACTAACAGAGAATGCAATTGTAATGACACTATTTGTGAACACTTGGCCCACTTAGAACTATCAGGTCATGGTAGGCCAGCCCAAACACGGCCGGATTGACTCGGCCGGGTCGATTGAGTCGACTATTATGAGTCGACCGGATTGACTCGCTCGAGTCGAACGGATTGCCTCGTTCGACTCGACTGGACTGACTCGGCCGACTCGATCGAACTGACTCAACTGAGTCGAGCAGATTGACTCGGCCGAGTCGACTCAGAACGGAGGTCGTCCCTAACCTCCAGGTCGGACGACGCAGAGAGAGGTTTCATCAGAGACGTTTCGATTTTGAACTTTGGAAGCCATAATTAAAAAAAACAATACACAATCGTTTCGATTTTGAACTTTGGAAGCCAGAATTAAGAAAAACAATTCGACTCCACTCGACTGACTCGGCCGACTTCGATCGAAAACCTGTTATTTGACTATGCTCTACAAAACCAGCTGTTGTCGATTTGTCATTGACTAACCGGACCAAATCGAACCAAATGAAATATTGCTTTGCTAATCAAACCAAACAAATTGTTATTTGACTATCCTCTACAAAATCAGCTGTTGTCGATTGTTATTTGACTGACCGAGCAAATCGAACTAAATGGACGATTGTTTGCCTAATCGGACCAAACAAACTGTTATTTCACTAACCGGACTAAACCGGATCAAACCACTTTTAATTGGTTAATCGGACCAAACCGGCTATTGTTTGACTAACCGGACTAAACTGGTTATTTGGAAGAAGTTGGCCAACCTAATTAGAACTATCGGGCTAGAGTATTGTTTGACTAATCGAACCAAAAAAACTGTTATTTCAGTATCCTCTACAAAATCGGCTGTTGTCGACTGTTATTTGGCTAACTGGACCAAATCGAACCAAATGGACTATTGTTAGGCTAACTGGACCTAATTCAATTTTATGTTATTTTAAAATTAACTAAAAGTGAATGCAATTGTAATGACACTATTTGTGAACACTTGGCCCACTTAGAACTATCAGGTCATGGTAGGCCGGCCCAAACACGACCGGATTGACTCGGCCGGGTCGACTGAGTCGACTATTATGAGTCGACCGGACTGACTCGCTCGAGTCGACCGGATTGACTCGTTCGAGTCGACCGGATTGACTCGTTCGACTCGACTGGATTGACTCGGCCGACTCAATCGAACTGACTCAATTGAGTCGGGCAGAGTGACCGGGCGAGTAATTGTAATGACACTATTTGTTTAATTAAAATTTTTATTTGTTTGTTCTGGTGGTTTTTATTAATTATCTACTCCTTTTCATTTGAAATATGTTAATTTGATTATGTAATCCAATTTATTGTTATTTTAAAATTAACTAACAGTGAATGCAATTGTAATGACACTATTTGTGAACACTTGGCCCACTTAGAACTATCAGGTCATGGTAGGCCAGCCCAAACACGGCCGGATTGACTCGGCCGGGTCGACTGAGTCGACTATTATGAGTCGACCGGATTGACTCGCTCGAGTCGAACGGATTGCCTCGTTCGACTCGACTGGACTGACTCGGCCGACTCGATCGAACTGACTCAACTGAGTCGAGCAGATTGACTCGGCCGAGTCGACTCAGAACGGAGGTCGTCCCTAACCTCCAGCTCGGACGACGCAGAGAGAGGTTTCTGTCAGAGACGTTTCGATTTTGAACTTTGGAAGCCATAATTAAAAAAAACAATACACAATCGTTTCGATTTTGAACTTTGGAAGCCAGAATTAAGAAAAACAATTCGACTCCACTCGACTGACTCGGCCGACTCGATCGAAACTGTTATTTGACTATGCTCTACAAAACCAGCTGTTGTCGACTGTCATTGACTAACCGGACCATATCGAACCAAATGAAATATTGCTTTGCTAATCAAACCAAACAAATTGTTATTTGACTATCCTCTACAAAATCAGCTGTTGTCGATTGTTATTTGACTTACCGGAGCAAATCGAACTAAATGGACGATTGTTTGCCTAATCGGACCAAACAAACTGTTATTTTACTAACCGGACTAAACCGGATCAAACCACTTTTAATTGGTTAATCGGACCAAACCGGCTATTGTTTGACTAACCGGACTAAACTGGTTATTTGGAAGAAGTTGGCCAACCTAATTAGAACTATCGGGCTAGAGTATTGTTGGACTAATCGAACCAAAAAAACTGTTATTTCAGTATCCTCTACAAAATCGGCTGTTGTCGACTGTTATTTGGCTAACTGGACCAAATCGAACCAAATGGACTATTGTTAGGCTAACTGGACCTAATACAATTTTATGTTATTTTAAAATTAACTAAAAGTGAATGCAATTGTAATGACACTATTTGTGAACACTTGGCCCACTTAGAACTATCAGGTCATGGTAGGCCGGCCCAAACACGACCGGATTGACTCGGCCGGGTCGACTGAGTCGACTATTATGAGTCGACCGGACGACTCGCTCGAGTCGACCGGATTGACTCGTTCGACTCGACTGGATTGACTCGGCCGACTCAATCGAACTGACTCAACTGAGTCGGGCAGAGTGACTGGGCCGAGTAATTGTAATGACACTATTTGTTTAATTAAAATTTTTATTTGTTTGTTCTGGTGGTTTTTATTAATTATCTACTCCTTTTCATTTGAAATATGTTAATTTGATTATGTAATCCAATTTATTGTTATTTTAAAATTAACTAACAGTGAATGCAATTGTAATGACACTATTTGTGAACACTTGGCCCACGTAGAACTATCAGGTCATGGTAGGCCAGCCCAAACACGGCGGATTGACTTCGGCGGGTCGATCGAAGTCGACTATTATGAGTCGACCGGATTGACTCGCCGAGTCGAAACAGATTGCCTCGTTCGACTTCGGCTGGACTGACTTCGGCCGACTTCGATCGAACCCGACTCAACCGAAGTCGAGCAGATTGACTTCGGCCGAAGTCGACTTCAGAGCGAGGTCGCCCCTAACCTCCAGGTCGGACGGCCGCAGAGAGGGTTTCTGTCGAGACGCGTTTCCATTTTGAACTTTGGAAGCCAGAATTAAAAAAAACAATACACAATCGTTTGATTTTGAACTTTGGAAGCCAGAATTAAGAAAAACAATTCGACTCCACTCGACCGACTTCGGCCGACTCGATCCGAAACTGTTATTTGACTATGCTCTACAAAACCAGCTGTTGTCGACTGTCATTGACTAACCGGACCAAATCGAACCAAATGAAATATTGCTTTGCTAATCAAACCAAACAAATTGTTATTTGACTATCCTCTACAAAATCAGCTGTTGTCGATTGTTATTTGACTTACCGGAGCAAATCGAACTAAATGGACGATTGTTTGCCTAATCGGACCAAACAAACTGTTATTTTACTAACCGGACTAAACCGGATCAAACCACTTTTAATTGGTTAATCGGACCAAACCGGCTATTGTTTGACTAACCGGACTAAACTGGTTATTTGGAAGAAGTTGGCCAACCTAATTAGAACTATCGGGCTAGAGTATTGTTTGACTAATCGAACCAAAAAAACTGTTATTTCAGTATCCTCTACAAAATCGGCTGTTGTCGACTGTTATTTGGCTAACTGGACCAAATCGAACCAAATGGACTATTGTTAGGCTAACTGGACCTAATTCAATTTTATGTTATTTTAAAATTAACTAAAAGTGAATGCAATTGTAATGACACTATTTGTGAACACTTGGGCCACTTAGAACTATCAGGTCATGGTAGGCCGGCCCAAACACGGCCGGATTGACTTGGCCGGGTCGACTGAGTCGACTATTATGAGTCGACTATTATGAGTCGACCGGACTGACTTCGCCGAAGTCGAGTCGACCGGATTGACTCGTTCGACTCGACTGGATTGACTCGGCCGACTCAATCGAACCGACTCAACCGAAGTGAGGGCAGAGGACCGGGCGAAAATTGTAATGACACTATTTGTTTAATTAAAATTTTTATTTGTTTGTTCTGGTGGTTTTTATTAATTATCTACTCCTTTTCATTTGAAATATGTTAATTTGATTATGTAATCCAATTTATTGTTATTTTAAAATTAACTAACAGAGAATGCAATTGTAATGACACTATTTGTGAACACTTGGCCCACTTAGAACTATCAGGTCATGGTAGGCCAGCCCAAACACGGCCGGATTGACTCGGCCGGGTCGACTGAGTCGACTATTATGAGTCGACCGGATTGACTCGCTCGAGTCGAACGGATTGCCTCGTTCGACTCGACTGGACTGACTCGGCCGACTCGATCGAACTGACTCAACTGAGTCGAGCAGATTGACTCGGCCGAGTCGACTCAGAACGGAGGTCGTCCCTAACCTCCAGCTCGGACGACGCAGAGAGAGGTTTCAGTCAGAGACGTTTTGATTTTGAACTTTGGAAGCCATAATTAAAAAAAACAATACACAATCGTTTCGATTTTGAACTTTGGAAGCCAGAATTAAGAAAAACAATTCGACTCCACTCGACTGACTCGGCCGACTCGATCGAAACTGTTATTTGACTATGCTCTACAAAACCAGCTGTTGTCGACTTTGTCATTGACTAACCGGACCATATCGAACCAAATGAAATATTGCTTTGCTAATCAAACCAAACAAATTGTTATTTGACTATCCTCTACAAAATCAGTGTTGTTGTCGATTGTTATTTGACTTACCGAGCAAATCGAACTAAATGGACGATTGTTTGCCTAATCGGACCAAACAAACTGTTATTTTACTAACCGGACTAAACCGGATCAAACCACTTTTAATTGGTTAATCGGACCAAACCGCTATTGTTTGACTAACCGACTAAACTATGTTATTTGGAAGAAGTTGGCCAACCTAATTAGAACTATCGGGCTAGAGTATTGTTTGACTAATCGAACCAAAAAAACTGTTATTTCAGTATCCTCTACAAAATCGGCTGTTGTCGACTGTTATTTGGCTAACTGGACCAAATCGAACCAAATGGACTATTGTTAGGCTAACTGGACCTAATTCAATTTTATGTTATTTTAAAATTAACTAAAAGTGAATGCAATTGTAATGACACTATTTGTGAACACTTGGGCCACTTAGAACTATCAGGTCATGGTAGGCCGGCCCAAACACGGCCGGATTGACTCGGCCGGGTCGACTGAGTCGACTATTATGAGTCGACCGGACTGACTTCGAAGTCGACCGGACTGACTCGCTCGAGTCGACCGGATTGACTCGTTCGACTCGACTGGATTGACTCGGCCGACTCAATCGAACTGACTCAACTGAGTCGGGCAGAGTGACTGGGCCGAGTAATTGTAATGACACTATTTGTTTAATTAAAATTTTTATTTGTTTGTTCTGGTGGTTTTTATTAATTATCTACTCCTTTTCATTTGAAATATGTTAATTTGATTATGTAATCCAATTTATTGTTATTTTAAAATTAACTAACAGAGAATGCAATTGTAATGACACTATTTGTGAACACTTGGCCCACTTAGAACTATCAGGTCATGGTAGGCCAGCCCAAACACGGCCGGATTGACTCGGCCGGGTCGACTGAGTCGACTATTATGAGTCGACCGGATTGACTCGCTCGAGTCGAACGGATTGCCTCGTTCGACTCGACTGGACTGACTCGGCCGACTCGATCGCTGACTCAACCGAAGTCGAAAGCAGATTGACTTCGGCCGAAGTCGAGCAGATTGACTCGACTCGAGACTCGGAGGGTCGCCCCTAACCTCCAGCTCGGACGACGCAGAGAGAGGTTTCTGTCAGAGATGTTTCGATTTTGAACTTTGGAAGCCACAATTAAAAAAAACACAATCGTTTCGATTTTGAACTTTGGAAGCCAGAATTAAGAAAAACAATTCGACTCCACTCGACGGCCGACTTCGGCCGACTCGATCGAAACTGTTATTTGACTATGCTCTACAAAACCAGCTGTTGTCGATCGTCATTGACTAACCGGACCATATCGAACCAAATGAAATATTGCTTTGCTAATCAAACCAAACAAATTGTTATTTGACTATCCTCTACAAAATCAGCTGTTGTCGATTGTTATTTGACTTACCGAGCAAATCGAACTAAATGGACGATTGTTTGCCTAATCGGACCAAACAAACTCTTATTTTACTAACCGGACTAAACCGGATCAAACCACTTTTAATTGGTTAATCGGACCAAACCGCTATTGTTTGACTAACCGGACTAAACTGGTTATTTGGAAGAAGTTGGCCAACCTAATTAGAACTATCGGGCTAGAGTATTGTTTGACTAATCGAACCAAAAAAAAACTGTTATTTCAGTATCCTCTACAAAAAAATTTATTGTTGTCGATTATTATTTGGCTAACTGGACCAAATCGAACCAAATGGACTATTGTTAGGCTAACTGGACCTAATTCAATTTTATGTTATTTTAAAATTAACTAAAAGTGAATGCAATTGTAATGACACTATTTGTGAACACTTGGGCCACTTAGAACTATCAGGTCATGGTAGGCCGGCCCAAACACGGCCGGATTGACTCGGCCGGGTCGAATGAGTCGACTATTATGAGTCGACGTCGACCGACTCGACTTCGACCGCTTCGAAGTCGACGGATTGACTCGTTCGACTCGACTGGATTGACTTCGGCCGACTCAATCGAACCCGACTCAACCGAGAGTCGGCGCAGTGACCGGGGCGAGTAATTGTAATGACACTATTTGTTTAATTAAAATTTTTATTTGTTTGTTCTGGTGGTTTTATTAATTATCTACTCCTTTTCTTTTGAAATATGTTAATTTGATTATGTAATCCAATTTATTGTTATTTTAAAATTAACTAACAATGAATGCAATTGTAATGACACTATTTGTGAACACTTGGCCCACTTAGAACTATTAGGTCATGGAAGGCCAGCCCAAACACGGCCGGATTGACTCGGCCGGGTCGACTGAGTCGACTATTATGAGTCGACCGGATTGACTCGCTCGAGTCGAACGGATTGCCTCGCTCGACTTGACTGGACTGACTTCGGCCGACTCGATCAAACTAACTCAACCGAAGTCGAGCAAATTGACTCGCGGCGAAGTCGACTCAGAAGCGGATGTCGCCCCTAACCTCCAGCTCGGACGACGCAGAGAGGTTTTCGTGTGAGAGACGTTTCGATTTTGAACTTTGGAAGCCAGAATTAAAAAAAACAATACACAATCGTTTCGATTTTGAACTTTGGAAGCCAGAATTAAGAAAAACAATTCGACTCCACTGGACTGACTCGGCCGACTCGATCGAAACTGTTATTTGACTATGCTCTACAAAACCAGCTGTTGTCGACTGTCATTGACTAACCGGACCAAATCGAACCAAATGAACTATTGCTTTGCTAATCAAACCAAACAAATTGTTATTTGACTATCCTCTACAAAATCAGCTGTTGTCGATTGTTATTTGACTGACCGGAGCAAATCGAACTAAATGGACGATTGTTTGCCAAATCGAACCAAACAAACTGTTATTTTACTAACCGGACTAAACCGGATCAAACCACTTTTAATTGGTTAATCGGACCAAACCGGCTATTGTTTGACTAACCGGACTAAACTGGTTATTTGGAAGAAGTTGGCCAACCTAATTAGAAGTATCGGGCTAGAGTATTGTTTGACTAATCGAACCAAAAAAACTGTTATTTAAGTATCCTCTACAAAATTGGCTGTTGTCGACTGTTATTTGGCTAACTGGACCAAATCGAACCAAATGGACTATTGTTAGGCTAACTGGACCTAATTCAATTTTATGTTATTTTAAAATTAACTAAAAGTGAATGCAATTGTAATGACACTATTTGTGAACACTTGGGCCACTTAGAACTATCAGGTCATGGTAGGCCGGCCCAAACACGGCCGGATTGACTCGGCCGGGTCGACTGAGTCGACTATTATGAGTCGACCGGACTGACTCGCTCGAGTCGACCGGACTGACTCGCTCGAGACGACCGGATTGACTAGTTCGACTCGACTGGATTGACTCGGCCGACTCAATCGAACTGACTCAATTGAGTCGGGCAGAGTGACTGGGCCGAGTAATTGTAGTGACACTATTTGTTTAATTAAAATTTTTATTTGTTAGTTCTGGTGGTTTTTATTAATTATCTACTCCTTTTCATTTGGAATATGTTAATTTGATTAAGTAATCCAATTTATTGTTATTTTAAAATTAACTAACAGAGAATACAATTGTAATGACACTATTTGTGAACACTTGGCCCACTTAGAACTATCAGGTCATGGTAGGCCAGCCCAAACACGGCCCGATTGACTCGGCCGGGTCGATTCAGTCGACTATTATGAGTCGACCGGATTGACTCGCTCGAGTCGAACGGATTGCCTCGTTCAACTCGACTGGACTGACTCGGCCGACTCGATCGAACTGACTCAACTGAGTCGAGCAGATTGACTCGGCCGAGTCGACTCAGAGCGGATGTCGTCCCTAACCTCCAGCTCGGACGATGCAGAGATAGGTTTCTGTGAGAGACGTTTCGATTTTGAACTTTCGAAGCCAGAATTAAAAAAAACAATACACAATCGTTTCGATTTTGAACTTTAGAAGCCAGAATTAAGAAAACCAATTGGACTCCACTCGACTAACTCGGCCGACTCGATCGAAACTGTTATTTGTCTTTGCTCTACAAAATCAGCTGTTGTCGACTGTCATTGACTAACCGGACCAAATCGAACCAAATGAACTATTGCTTTGCTAATCAAACCAAACAAATTGTTATTTGACTATCCTCTACAAAATCAGCTGTTGTCGATTGTTATTTGATTGACCGGAGCAAATCGAACTAAATGGACGATTGTTTGCCAAATCGAACCAAACAAACTGTTATTTTACCAACCGGACTAAACCGGATCAAACCACTTTTAATTGGTTAATCGGACCAAACCGGCTATTGTTTGACTAACCGGACTAAACTGGTTATTTGGAAGAAGTTGGCCAACCTAATTAGAACTATCGGGCTAGAGTATTGTTTGACTAATCGAACCAAAAAAATTGTTATTTCAGTATCCTCTACAACACCGGCTGTTGTCGACTGTTATTTGGCTAACTGGACCAAATCGAACCAAATGGACTATTGTTAGGCTAACTAGACCTAATTCAATTTTATGTTATTTTAAAATTAACTAAAAGTGAGTGCAATTGTAATGACACTATTTGTGAACACTTGGGCCACTTAGAACTATCAGCTCATGGTAGGCCGGCCCAAACACGGCCGGATTGACTCGGCCGGGTCGACTGAGTCGACTATTATGAGTCGACCGGACTGACTCGCTCGAGTCGCCCGTATTGACTCGTTCGACTCGACTGGATTGACTCAACTGAGTCAATCGAACTGACTCAACTGAGTCGGGCAGAGTGACTGGGCCGAGTAATTGTAATGCACTATTTGTTTAATTAAAATTTTTATTTGTTTGTTCTGGTGGTTTTTATTAATTATCTACTCCTTTTCTTTGGAAATATGTTAATTTGATTATGTAATCCAATTTATTGTTATTTTAAAATTAACTAACAATGAATGCAATTGTAATGACACTATTTGTGAACACTTGGCCCACTTAGAACTATCAGGTCATGGAAGGCCAGCCCAAACACGGCCGGATTGACTCGGCCGGGTCGACTGAGTCGACTATTATGAGTCGACCGGATTGACTCGCTCGAGTCGAACGGATTGCCTCGTTCGACTCGACTGGACTGACTCGGCCGACTCGATCGAACTTACTCAACTAAGTCGAGCAGATTGACTCGGCCGAGTCGACTCAGAGCGGAGGTCGTCCCTAACCTCCAGCTCGGACGACGCAGAGAGAGGTTTCTGTGAGAGACGTTTCGATTTTGAACTTTGGAAGCCAGAATTAAAAAAAACAATACACAATCGTTTCGATTTTGAACTTTGGAAGCCAGAATTAAGAAAAACAATTCGACTCCACTCGACTGACTCGGCCGACTCGATCGAAACTGTTATTTGACTATGCTCTACAAAATCAGCTGTTGTCGACTGTCATTGACTAACCGGACCAAATCGAACCAAATGAACTATTGTTTTGCTAATCAAACCAAACAAATTGTTATTTGACTATCCTCTACAAAATCAGCTGTTGTCGATTGTTTTTTGATTGACCGGAGCAAATCGAACTAAATGGACGATTGTTTGCCAAATCGAACCAAACAAATAGTTATTTTACTAACCGGACTAAACCGGATCAAACCACTTTTAATTGGTTAATCGGACTAAACCGGCTATTGTTTGACTAACCGGACTAAACTGGTTATTTGGAAGAAGTTGGCCAACCTAATTAGAAGTATCGGGCTAGAGTATTGTTTGACTAATCGAACCAAAAAAATTGTTATTTCAGTATCCTCTACAAAATCGGCGGTTGTCAACTGTTATTTGGCTAACTGGACCAAACAGACTGTTGTCTGAGTAACCAGACTAAATCGGCTATTGTCGACTACTGTTTGGCTAACCGACCTAAACCGGCTATTATTTGACTTACTGGGAACTATTGTTTAGCTAATCAAACCAAACAAACTGTTATTTGACTATCTTCCACCAAACCGACTGTTGTCGACTGGCATTGGCTGATCGAACTGACTCGCTCGAGTCGACCGGATTGACTCGGCCGACTCGATCGAACTGACTCAACTGAGTCGGACAGATTGACTCGGTGGAGTAATTGTAATGACACTATTTGTGAGCACTTGGCCCACGTAGAACAATCATGTCATGGTAGGCCGGCCCAAACATGGCCGGATTGACTCGGCCGGGTCTACTAAGTCGACTATCATGAGTCGACCGGATTGTTATTTTCGAAATTAACCGGATTGACTTCGTTCGACTTCGACTATTGACTTCGGCCGACTTCGATCGAACTGAACTCCATCGAAGTCGGGCAGATTGACTCGGCCGAGTCATTGTAATGACACTATTTGTTACTGAGTCGACTATTATGAGTCGACCAGACAGACTCGCTCGAGTCGACCGGATTGACTCGTTCGACTCGACTGGATTGACTCGGCCGATTCGATCGAACTGACTCAATTGAGTCGAGCAGATTGACTCGGCCGAGTCGACTCAGAGCGGAGGTCGTCCCTGACGTCCAGTTCGGACGACGCAAAGAGAGGTTTCTTTCAGAGACGATTCAATTTTGAACTTTGGAAGCCAGAATTAAAAAAAACAATACACAATCGGTTTGATTTTGAACTTTGGAAGCCAGAATTAAGAAAAACAATTCGACTCCACTGGACTGACTCGGCCGACTCGATCGAAACTATTATTTGACTATGCTCTACAAAACCGGCTGTCGTCGACTGTCATTGACTAACCGGACCAAATCGAACCAAATGAACTATTGTTTCGCTAATCAAACCAAACAAATTGTTATTTGACTATCCTCTACAAAATCAGCTGTTGTCGATTGTTATTTGACTAACCGGAGCAAATCGAACTAAATGGACGATTGTTTGCCTAATCGGACCAAACAAACTGTTATTTCACTTACCGGACTAAACCGGATCAAACCACTTTTAATTGGTTAATCGGACCAAACTGGCTATTGTTTGACTAACCGGACTAAACTGGTTATTTGTAAAAAGTTGGCCAACCTAATTAGAGCTATCAGGCTAGAGTATTGTTTGACTAATCGAACAAAAAAAACTGTTATTTCAGTATCCTCTACAAAACCTGCTGTTGTCGACTGTTATATGGCTAACTGGACCAAATCGAACCAAATGGACTATTGTTTGGCTAACTGGACCAAATCGAACCAAATGGACTATTGTTTGGCTAACTGGATCAAATCGAACCAAATGGACTATTGTTTGGCTAACAGGACCTAATCCAATTTAATGTTATTTTAAAATTAACTAACAGTGAATGCAATTGTAATGACACTATTTGTGAACACTTGGCCCACTTAGAACTATCAGGTCATGGTAGGCCGGCCCAAACACGGCCAGATTGACTCGGCCGGGTCGACTGAGTCGACTATTATGAGTCGACCGGACTGACTCGCTCGAGTCGACCGGATTGCCAGGTTCGACTCAACTGGACTGACTCGTCCGACTCGATCGAACTGACTCAACTGAGTCGAGCAGATTGACTCAGCCAAGTCGACTCAGAGCGGAGGTCGACCCTGACCTCCAGCTCGGGCGACGCAGAGAGAGGTTTCTGTCAGAGACGTTTTGATTTTGAACTTTGGAAACCAGAATTAAAAAAAACAGTACACAATCGTTTCGATTTTGAACTTTGGAAGCCAGAATTAAGAAAAACAATTCGTCTCTACTACACTGACTCGGCCGACTCGATTGAAGCTCTTATTTGACTATGCACTACAAAACCAGCTGTTGTCGACTGTCATTGGCCAAATCGAACCAAATGAACTATTGTTTTGCTAATCAAACCAAACAAATTGTTATCTCACTATCCTCTACAAAATCAGCTGTTGTCGATTGTTATTTGACTGACCGGAGCAAATTGAACTAAGTGGACGATTGTTTCCCTAATCGGACCAAACAAACTATTATTTCACTAACCGGACGAAACCGGATCAAACCACTTTTAATTGGTTAATCGGACCAAACCGGCTATTGTTTGACTAACCGGACTAAACTTGTTATTTGTAAGAAGTTGGCCAACCTAATTAGAACTATAGGGCTAGAGTATTGTTTGACTAATCGAACAAAAAAAAACTGTTATTTCAGTATCCTCTACAAAACTGGCTGTTGTCGACTGTTATTTGGCTAACTGGACCAAATCGAACCAAATGGACTATTGTTAGGCTAACTGGACCAAACAGACTGTTGTTTGAGCAACCGGACTAAATCGGCTATTGTCGATTACTGTTTGACTAACCGACCTAAACCGGCTATTATTTGACAAACAGGAAACTATTGTTTAGCTAATCAAACCAAACAAACTGTTATTTGACTATCTTCCACAAAACCGACTGTTGTCGACTGGCATTGGCTGACCGAACTGACTCGCTCGAGTCGACCGGATTGACTCGTTCGACTCGACTGGATTGACTCGGCCGACTCGATCGAGCTGACTCAACTAAGTCGGGCAGATTGACTCGGTGGAGTAATTGTAATAATGACACTATTTGTGAACACTTGGCCCTCGTAGAACTATCAGGTCATGGTAGGCCGGCCCAAACACGGCCGGGTCTACTGAGTCAACTATCATGAGTCGAATCGATCGACTTTTAAAATTAGTCGGCCGGATTGACTTCGTTCGACTTCGATTGGATTGACTTCGGCCGACTTCGATCGAACCGACTCAACCGAAGTCGGGCAGATTGACTTCGGCCGGTAATTGTAATGACACTATTTGTTCTTGAAGTCGACTATTATGAGTCGGCCGGACAGACTCGCTCGAGTCGACCAGATTGACTCGTTCGACTCGACTGGATTGACTCGGCCGACTCAATCGAACTGACTCAACTGAGTCGGGCAGATTGACTCGGCCGAGTAATTGTAATGACACTATTTGTTTAATTAAAATTTTTATTTGTTTGTTCTGGTGGTTTTTATTAATTATCTACTCCAATTCTTTTGAAATATGTTAATTTGATTATGCAATCCAATTTAATGTTATTTTAAAATTAACTAACAGTGAATGCAATTGTAATGACACTATTTGTGAACACTTGGCCCACTTAGAACTATCAGGTCATGGTAGGCCGGCCCAAACACGGCCGGATTGACTCAGTTGGGTCGACTAAGTCGACTATTATGAGTCGACCGGATTGACTCACTAGTGTCGTCCGGATTGCCTCGTTCGACTCGACTGGACTGACTCGGCCGACTCGATCGAACTGACTCTACTGAGGCGAGCATATTGACTCGGCCAAGTCGACTCAGAGCGGAGGTCGACCCTAACCTCCAGCTCGGGCGACGCAGAGAGAGGTTTCTGTCAGAGACGTTTCGATTTTGAACTTTGGAAACCATAATTAAAAAAAACAATACACAATTGTTTCGATTTTGAACTTTGGAAGCCAGAATTAAGAAAAACAATTCGACTCTACTGCACTGACTTGGCCGACTCGATCGAAGCTCTTATTTGACTATGCACAACAAAACCAGCTGTTGTCGACTGTCATTGGCCAAATCGAACCAAATGAACTATTGTTTTGCTAATCAAACCAAACAAATTGTTATCTGACTATCCTCTACAAAATCAGCTGTTGTCGATTGTTATTTGACTGACGGAGCAAATCGAACTAAATGGACGATTGTTTACCTAATCGGACCAAACAAACTATTATTTAACTAACCGGACAAAACCGGATCAAACCACTTTTAATAGGTTAATCGGACCAAACCGGATATTGTTTGACTAACCGGACTAAACTGGTTATTTGTAAGAAGTCGGATAACCTAATTAGAACTATCGGGCTAGAGTATTGTTTGACTAATCGAACCAAAAAAACTGTTATTTCAGTATCCTCTACAAAACCGGCTGTTGTCGACTGTTATTTGGCTAACTGGACCAAATCGAACCAAATGGACTATTGTTAAGCTAACTGGACCAAACAGACTGTTGTTTGAGTAACCAGACTAAATCGGCTATTGTCGACTACTGTTTGGCTAACCGACCTAAACCGGCTATTATTTGACTAACTGGGAACTATTGTTTAGCTAATCAAACCAAACAAACTGTTATTTGACTATCTTCCACAAAACCGACTGTTGTCGACTGGCATTGGCTGACCGAACTGACTCGCTCGAGTCGACCGGATTGACTCGTTCGACTTCGACTGGATTGACTCGTTCGACTCGACTGGATTGACTCGGCCGACTCGATCGAACTGACTCAACTAAGTCGGGCAGATTGACTCGGTGGAGTAATTGTAATAATGACACTATTTGTGAACACTTGGCCCTCGTAGAACTATCAGGTCATGGTAGGCCGGCCCAAACACGGCCGGATTGACTCGGCCGGGTCTACTGAGTTGACTATCATGAGTCGATGGACTGACTCGCTCGAGTCGACCGGATTGACTCGTTTGACTCGACTGGATTGACTCGGCCGACTCGATCGAACTGACTCAACTGAGTCGGGCAGATTGACTCAGCCGAGTAATCGTAATGACACTATTTGTTACTGAGTCGACTATTATGAGTCGACCGGAAAGACTCGCTCGAGTCGACCAGATTGACTCGTTCGACTCGACTGGATAGACTCGGCCGACTCAATCGAACTGACTCAACTGAGTCGGGCAGATTGACTCGGCCGAGTAATTCTAATGACACTATTTGTTCAATTAAAATTTTTATTTGTTTGTTCTGGTGGTTTTTATT
Source organism: Aristolochia fimbriata (assembly GCA_019845555.1). Classification (NCBI taxonomy): domain Eukaryota; kingdom Viridiplantae; phylum Streptophyta; class Magnoliopsida; order Piperales; family Aristolochiaceae; genus Aristolochia; species Aristolochia fimbriata. Next base: position 28,864,477 of record CM034078.1, read on the forward strand.
AATTATCTACTCCTATTCTTTTGAAATATTTTAATTTGATTATGTAATCCAATTTAATGTTATTTTAAAATTAACTAACAGTGAATGCAATTGTAATGACATTATTTGTGAACACTTGGCCCACTTAGAACTATCAGGTCATGGTAGGCCGGCCCAAACACGGCCGGATTGACTCGGCCGGGTCGACTGAGTCGACTATTATGAGTAGACCGGACTGACTCACTCGAGTCGTCCGGATTGCCTCGTTCGACTCGACTGGACTGACTCGGCCGACTCGATCGAGCTGACTCAACTGAGTCGAGCAGATTGACTCGGCCGAGTCGACTCAGAGCGGAGGTCGTCCCTGACCTCCAGCTCGGGTGAGAGAGGTTTCTGTAAGAAACGTTTCGATTTTGAACTTTGGAAGCCAGAATTAAAAAAAACAATACACAATCGTTTCGATTTTTAACTTTGGAAGCCAGAATTAAGAAAAACAATTCGACTCCACTGGACTGACTCGGCCGACTCGATCGAACTGACTCAACTGAGTCGAGCAGATTGACTCGGCCGAGTCGACTCAGAGCGGAGCTTGTCCCTGACCTCCTGCTGGGGCGACGCAGAGAGAGGTTTCTGTCAGAGACGTTTCGATTTTGAACTTTGGAAGCCAGAATTAAAAAAAACAATACACAATCGTTTTGATTTTGAACTTTGGAAGCCAGAATTAAAAAAAAAAATACACAATCGTTTCGATTTTGAACTTTGGAAGCCAGAGTTAAGAAAAACAATACACAATCGAAAAGAAGATTAATGCTTTTACATTTCAACAACGTTTTTACAGGAAGATTAACGAAACAATTAATAAAGAAAGAACATAAAGACAAACACGAATAATTCATATAACGTAGTGCAGTACGCTTGAGAACGCTTGAGACTAAGAGAAATAAATCAAACATTTGTCTAACGATTTTAAACTTACCGGGAAAACGATGCCGCCAAAATGATTTTGATAGCAAAACCGAATCAAAGAGGGATCAGGGAAACAGAGAGAAGAGGAAGGGAACTCGTTAAATTCTGTTTTAGTTACGTAGCCTAAGAATATTTTTTTTCACAGCTGAATCTAAGAATTTTTTATTTGACCGCTGAATTGTGGAAGATGAAGAGCCAACAGGGAGGGCGGTCGCTGAATCGTGGAAGACAAAGAAAGATTCGATTTTTTTATATTTTATGACTAAAGTAAAGAAAGGAAGTGTTAGAATGACCAAAGTTAAGATGAGAAGCAGTCGAGAGGCTCTGTACAGCCACCGACTGCTTCTGCTATTCATTAGATAGTTTATAGATTGGATGCATGGGAAATAAAAACTAAGCAAGGAATTAAAAGTTTAACTGTATAATACCTTATGTGTCTAAACCGCCAACTAAACCATCAACTTAAGGGTACAAGCCTGAAAGCCCCCATCACCCTTCTTCTTTACTTCTTTACTAGGGTACGCATTCCGGTCGGGGTTTTTTTTATACCAGGCCTGACCCACCCGAAAAAGCGGGGTTTGGAGTCCCAAATTCAACAAGCAGGTCAGGAAAGGCTTTGGAAATGCGAACCTAACTCTCGTGGATTTTTACGCACTTACGTTACACTTTTAAATACTTTTCTACATTGTAAATTTATGAGGCGCGATCAAGAGAGTAATTCAATTATATCAGAATATTTTGTGTTACAGTTGTGTTTGAAAGTCAGGAAAATGTGAGTACAATCTCCTATTCTTCCTCTGATTCGATCTTCGTATGAATTTGGTGAAGTTTCAGCTTCTGGCGAGGACGTCAAAATCCGAGTTCTAGAACGAGTGTGCACGAATGGTGACGGCTTTGTTCGGTCGAACGGAAGCATTAGTGTTCCGTGTGAATCGACTTATGACGTTGTCGGCGAACGTGTAGAGCTGCTCCGGTTTGAACTGTTGAGTTACGACGAAATGCAAGTAGCTTACTTCTTTGGCTCGAGTGAGTCTTTGTGTGTGAGATGAAAAGTTTTTTGAACCCCTGGAACAGAACGTTTCTGACTATTTGTAGCCGATTATGTGCCGTTGTTGAGGTTGATGCTTCCTTGGAATAGGGATCACGATCCCCTTTTTACTGTGCTTGTTAGATGGGAGAAGACTAGGATCGAGAATCCTTTTCTTAGCGTCTTCGGTTGGCGACCAGACTTGGTCGCTTAACTGTTGAGTTGAGTGGCATCGTGACGTGGATGTTGATTGTTGCTGACGCGACGGTTTCTGCTGATTGGAGTGTCGACTGTGTTGATGACGCGACGACGCGAATGGGCTTCGACGAATGGCTTTGAAAATCAACAGAGCCTACCCACATCCACGATGATCGATTGTTGGGTCGGTGGGTGTTTGGGTTCGTCGAATTTGGGCCATTCACATTTTGGTGCATACAGTTGTTTCACCGAAAACCCGCCGGTCCGCGAAGAGGCGCGACCGAGAGAATATATCGATTAATTCAAAATAATTTTGTGTTTACAATGTGTGTGAGTCAGGAAAAAAGAGAGTACAATCCCCTATGCTTCCTCTGATTCGATCTCCGTTACAATTTTTGTTTAAGTTGAAGCTTCTAGCAAGTCGTCGTCGAGACTTGAGTTGCAAGAACGAGTATGCACGAACGGTAATGCCTTTAGTCGGTCGGACGAAGGTATTTGTGTTCTGCGTGTATCTACTTGTGACGTTGTTGGCGATCGTGTAGAGCTGCTCCTGGTCGAATTGTTGAACGACGAATGGCGAGCGGCTTGACTTCTCTGGTTAGAAAGTGTTTCTGTCGATGGGAGTTTCTTCTCAATGGAGGAATTGTTAGACCTTCCTTGAGAGAGAGAGAGAACTTCGATGTGCGAAGTGATTTCTCGGCAAAGCTTTCTAACCAGAATTTTTTCAACCCCTGCCACAAGGAATTTCTGCCTATTTGTAGCTTGTGTGTGTAGCTATTGAGGAACGTTGCCTGGGAAAAGGGATCACGATCCCCTTTCTGCTGAGGGAGTTGATAGAGGAGGGAGACCAGGATCGTGGCCCCTCCTTTTCCTCCTTCGGTTAACGACCAGAACTGGTTGTTAACTGTGGAGTTGAATGACGAACTGACGAAGCATGCTGACGGGTGCTGACTCGACGATTTCTGCTGAGCGCCGACTGTGCCGATGACGCAACGACGCGGTTGGACTTCGTGATGGGTTGCAGCGGATGGCTTTGAGAGTTGTCAGAGCCTACCCACGATCATTGTTTGGTGGATCGATGGACTCCTAGACTCGTTGAATTTGGGTCATGCACATTTTGATGCATATAGATTGCCCCCTTTGAGACATGACCGTTCGGGAGGAACGATCGAGTTTCGAATGTGAAGAACACAACACACACACGCAACACTTTTTTTTTTTTTTTGATCCTCTTGCTCTTTTAGGATCGTTTATCTTCTGTGTACTGTTTTTCTATCCTCTTTCTTTTTTAGGACAGTGTATATTTTTTGTACACTTTGTATATATATTTTATTTTCTTGCTCTCTTGCTGTTTTAGAGCTGTTTACTTTTTTTCGATTTTTTTTTTGTATACTCGTACAAATATATGGTATAGAGAGATGATGTACCTGAGCAAAGATGTCGTTCAGGTTTGCTTGAATGCCGCGGCCGAATGTTGCTTTAGATGAGTCGATCGCGTACCAAAGAGAAAATTGAACTCGACGCGGTGCTTCAGAGACCACTTAACCGATTCTTCTGCCAATGACGATGAATTCTACAGGTTTTGGTAGGTTCCAACGACTCTTAGAGTCGCACCTGAGAACTACGTCGTGAACTGTGATAAAATACGACTGCTTTTGCTTCGGTTTGATTACACCCCGCGACCCGACGACCTTTTTTTTTTTTCCAATTTCGTATTGAAAGGGGAAGGTAGACGAGACAAAATGGCGAACCTGGTTATGTTTGAGAGAGGTGTGTTCTCGATGCTCCGATTGTTGCGTCAGGCGGAAGGCCTGGATTGGGTGAAGCGCAACCGGTTTTGCTTAAGTCTGATCGACCAGGGCTTCTTCGCGGTGTCGAAATGCTTGTGAGTAGGTCCCCGCAAACTTCTACAGTCTCAATCTTGCCCTTGTGCAGCTTTGGAGAAGCTTTGAATTGGAATTCCTTTTCTTCTTCGAGATTCCCCTTGACTCAAAGTCGGGTTTGAGTGGGTTAAAACGAACTCGAAGTGGCGGGACCCACCTTTAACCTGTTAGCGATCCATCGCTGCTCCTCGACCAAGTCTCCATGGCAGAGTTTCAGCGTAAGTGAAACCCTGTATGGAAACCTATGATTGAATCCCTCTTGAGAAGGGATCGTTAATCTCCCAAAATCAAGGGAGGCGCTTCGGCTTCCTCACTAAATAACCACTCTTTAATCAACGCGTGGGTTCTTCTAGATTAATTCTTCTTCTGCGACGACCCTTGAGTGCCTGTGATTTGCAACTCTGTGATTATCTTCGAACTGGCCAGCCTGCGATTGCTATTTGAGAGACAGATTGTGACCGCGAACTTGGCTCCTCCTCCCATCTGCGATTCTGGTGTTTTCTGTGTCCTCGGTTGACCACGAGTTTGTGAATCAGCCTGCGGGTTTAGGTTTTCTCCCTGTCTGCGACTCGATTGACAGAGAGTCCACGACTGTGACTTGAGTCTGTTTGTGAATTTGGCTGCCCGTGATAGCGAGATTGGGAGACTACGAGGTTAGAATACTGTGATTTGAGAGGTCGTGCCCTGCTGCCATCCCGCTATACTCTGCGATTTGACTCTCCAACTTTTTTGGCTCGTGACTTCTCCGCCAACCAGAATTTAAAGGTACTGTATTAATTTCTTTTCTCCCGGTAGCCTCCGATTGATTTCGAGTCAGCCGGGTCCCCACTCTCTTTTCTTTCTTCTTCTCTTCCTCTCTCTTTCTTCTTCTTTTTCTCTCCCCTCATTTTCAACTCCTCCCTCAGTCTCTCTTTTCACGATTTCTCTCTTCTTTTTTTTTTTTGAACTTTCTCTCTATCTCAATTCTCTTTTCTTTCGCACTCTAAGTATCTGTCAGTTTGTCAATGCAACAAAACTAACAATTCTTTGTGTGTCGCGTGCTGGAGTTGAATCCAGGTCGCATCCGACTCGGTTGCCAAATGTTGGATTCTGCTTTGGTCGCACCCGGCTCGGTCGTCGGATGCAGAAGTTGACTTTTGGCTGCGTCCGACTCGGTCGCTGGGACGCGGGGGCTTCTCATTTTTTGTTTTGGATCCGGCTCGGTCGCCTGTATGCAGGATTCTGTTGTGCGGCTTGGCTTGGTTGCCGAGATGCTATGGTCACATCCGACATGGTCGCCGGGTGTGGGCAATTTGTTTCGAATGAGCCCGGCAGGGTAGCCGGGGTGTTGCGTTTCCATGTTGTCGCATCTGGCTCGGTCGCCGGGTGCTGATTTTCGTTTTTGCTATGGCTGGCTCGGTCGCCGGGAGATAGAACTTTTATGCAGGCGCACCCGATTTGGTCGCCGGGTGCTAATTTCTATGTGGTCGCCGCTGGCCAGAGTCGCTGAGTGCGAGCTACTTGTGGTCGCAGCCGACGAGAATTGCCGAAGCGCGAGTGTGTTTCGATCTTTTTCTGTTTTCTTGCGACTGCTTCTTTTTGTCGCAGCTCTTTTTTTTTCTTGCGACGGTTTCTTTTTGTCACCATCCTATGTTTTTTTTTTCTGGCGACTGCTCTTTTTTGTCGCTTGGTTTTCTTTTTCGACGACTTCTTTTTGTCACACTACCTCTTTCTTTTTTTTTGTTCGAAGAAGAGTTACATACCTGTCTCTGATTGGCTGCGTCCGGCTCGATCGCCGGTCGCAAGATTTTGTTGCGCGACACCCGGCTTGATTGCCGAGCGTAGAGATTTTGTTTTGACTCCTGGCTTGGCCGCCGAGAGTTGCAAGACTCTGTTTTGATGGCACCCGGTTCAGTCGCCGAGTACTGCAGGTTTGTTTCACGCCCAGCTTGGTTGCTGGGGGCTGAATTTCTCTTTCGGGTGAGCCCGGCTGGATTGCCAGGAGGCAGAATGCCTGCGCTAGCGCACCTGGCTTGGTCACCGGGTGCGAATTGTTGTCTGGTCGCAGCCGGCCAGATTTGGTCACCGGGTGCGAGTTGCTTTGAGGTCGCAGCCGGCCAGAGTTGGTTGCCGGTGTGAGTTGCTTATGGTCGCAGCCGGGTTGGTTGCCAGGTGCGCGAACGAACGTCGACCTCCTTTTAATTTCTTGCGACTGCTCCTTTTTGTCGCAACTCTTTCTTTTGGCGACGGCTTCTTTTTGTCGCGGCCTTTTCTTCTTCTTTTTTTTTTTGCAACTACTTCAATAAGTCGCGGTCAGATTTTTTTTTTTTTTTTTGAAGAGAGATTATGTACCTGGTTTTGTTGGTTGTGTCCGGCTTGGTCGCCGGTCGTAGGAACTTTCAGCACTACACCCGACTCGATCGCCGGGTGTTGTTTGGTCGCGACTATCTTTGTTTTCGGTCGCGAAGTTTTGAATTGTGCTCGGCTCGGTTGCCAGGCACTTGCTTTGGTCGCGGCTGGTGTATAACTGGCCGCAGAGTTGTGAGTTGTGCTCGGCTTGGTCGCCAGGCACCTGTTTTGGTCGCGGCCAGTGTGTGGCTGGTTGCGGAGCTTCGAAGGGTGCTCGGCTCGGTCGCCGGGCACCTGTTTTGGTCGCGGCCAGTATGTGGCTGGTCGCGGAGCTTTGAAGGGTGCTCGGCTCGGTCGTCGGGCACCTGTTTTGGTCGCGGCCAGTATGTGGCTGGTCGCGGAGCTTCGAAGGGTGCTCGGCTCGGTCGTCGGGCACTTTTTTTTGTTTCGCAGGATTCGTTTCCTGTCCAACTCGGTCGCCCGACACTAGGATTCGAGTGTGCGGCGTCTGGTACTGTCGCCAGATGCTGAATTCTCCATTTTGTTGTGCTTGGCTTAATCGCCGGACACTGGAGAGTTCGCCTTTGTTTGCCTCCAGTTTGTTGGCCACGAGGCTGTTTGCTTCAGTCACGCTAGGCTCTGTCGCCGTGCGCGACGCTTTGGGACTGTGTTCGGTGCCGAGACGTAGTGTTGTTATTTTTTGTCACACCTGGCTTGGTCGCCGGGGTATTGCTCTTTTTGTTTTGACTGCAGCCAGCTTTGTTGTTGGCCGCAAATTGATGATGTACTTTGAATTCCGCTCGCAGGGAGCTTAGTTTCGAAAGCAGTTTGGTCGCTGGTTGAGTCGTCGGAGACAACCAATGTTTTACCCTCTCTCTCTTTTTTTGTTTTTGTTCTCCGTTTTTTTTTCGGTGACTGGTTCTTTTTGTCGCCCCCTTTTTTTTTGTTTGCGACTTCGATTTTTTTTTTGATCGCAGACTCCCCTTTTTTTTTATCTGCGACTTTGTTTTTGGTCGCGGGGTGTTCTTTTACTCCATTTTTTTTTTTCGAGGGAGAGAGTTAGATTGCATACCTGACTTTGGCTCGACTGACGATTTTGGCACTTTGTTGCAGATGTCGACTCCATCGGATTCTTTCTCCTTCCTTGGTCTGACTCTTTCGAGCGTCAAGGGCTCTTTGAGGGGTACTCTTCGCCATTGCTTACGAATTCGTGACTCCGGAGGAAAACAGCCGTCGTTGTTATTACCTCTCGGGGGACTGTCGGCCTATGGTGGTTGTGACATAACGGTGCCTCCAGTCAAGGCTGTGCACGACCTGTGGAGCCGACCTGTTGTCGACGAAGATGATCAAATCTGTTACCTCCAGGGGGCCGATGAGGCTTCATCATCTCCACATCAGACCGTAGGCCATGTCTTGTTGAGTCCGATGCATGATCATCAAGTTCGTTTCTCCGCACCGAAGCTTTCTATCGACAACAACCGGCTTGATGATTGGGATGGCCAACTGATGGTGTGCACGAGTCCCCAGCACTTACCCTTTTACTTCGAGTGGGCGGGCGTCGTCCTTCACACCTGCCCCGAGCTGGTGGCCGCCTGATTCAATGCGGTTCGGGCCTCCATGTTTACTTACTGGTGCTGCAGCAATATCATGCACTCTTTCTCAGAGGTTTGGTGTTCTTCTACCAACACCGTCTATACTCGCGAAGGAGAACTGTCAATTTCATTGTGGGACCTGCACCGGCTCAGAGGGTTATCTCTTTCCGAGAGTGTTTACGATGAAGCGACTCCAATGGTGATGGATTTTACTCAAAGTCGCTCCACGCCACATTGCCCGAGAGTCTCCCATATCTCTTCCTCGTGTACTACCGGTTGTTCTGTCATCTTACGGCTTCAGACTCGGATGGATTCTCTGGGGTTCCTATGACCGAATGGGTGTCTTTTTGGTTCCGTGCAAAAGAAGGTGCGCAGCCTATAGCAGATACATGGGTCGATCGCGGAAAGACGACTGGCTCCATGGTTCATGACCGTTCGGGGCTACAAGATCAGCCCCTATCTGAACTTGCAGTTCCTATTGCGCTTGCAGATGAAGTCTATTTTGCCGCCTTTCTATCATCGTGTCTTTGCCGTTTTGTCTTCCCCTTGCCGGGCGGCACACTGAGAGCTAGCATTTTCAAGATGGCATGTTACATGGCCGGCGGCAGGAAGTTTAACTTGGCCAGCGCAGCGTTGGCTAATCTTTATCGGGGCCTCAACAGCTTTTCTCAGGGGAGAGTCCCTTGGTCGTATGTTTTTGCCTGGCTCGCCCAGCAATTTGGTGTTCACGAAGTTGATTCTGACGACGGTGACAGACCACTCTTGATGCTGTATCGCAACCCAGTGCACGTTCACTTCTACACGCAGAAGGAAGCACGTTCCTTGTTCTGGTGCCGCGAAGTGCGATGCTGGTACCCCTCTGAGGCACTTCCTCCTGGACCGACCATTGACAAACCGGGCCATTTTGCTTCTAGGATTGAAGTAGAGTACTTCCGCTGCCTGCGAGCGACGTATCTCGTTTTGCGACAGTGTGAGTCCTTCATCGTGGAGCCTAATAGTCCTCACCGGTTCGCTCGTCAGTTTGGGTTCTGCCAAGATCTGTCAGGAGCCTTGTCTGCAGACCAACGGAAGACAGACACAGTTGATGCGTTGATGGAGGTATGGCGAGCTGCAACCTCTGTTCCTCTTGGCAGCGTGGACATTCCTCCCTTTGTGAGTCCCAGTTCAGACCCGGGTGTGACAGCTCTCTTTCGGGAGTCCTGGCTTGAGACTGTTGTTCCCTACTTTGAGGTAATAGTCTCCCTTCATTTTCCTTTTCGTCTTCTTCCTTTCTCCTTGTCTCTTTTTTTTTTACTTCTTCCATTCTCTTCTTGTGTTCAGAGGGCGTGGAAGAAATTTATCGGTGCATCTGCGACGAAGAAGGCTTTGCCGCTTGTACAAGAAGATGCGGATGAGGAGGGTGGCCGTCGCAAGAGCTCACGAAAGGGCACGAAGCCTCCAGCTGTTTCCAAGGCAAAGAAGAGTGACACTGCGAAGAAGCGAGCTCCACAACCGAAAGTTGTTAAGGAGAAGGAGTTGGTGCCATTGCAAGTCGCGCCGGTGAAGGGCATCATCATTAGAGAAGCAGCTCCGACATAAGAGGAACCACGATCCATAGTACTTTCTTTACTAGCAGATGATCCTTCGGGGAAGGGGAAAGGGCTGGTTGTGCTGGCAGCCTCACCAAAGAAGCCTGCTTCGAAGAAGAAGAAGTCGACGATCCCAGAGCCTGGACCCATCGTTTATTCCCCTCCTCCCTTCAAGAAACGGCTTCGCACCAGTTTGAGTAAGCCTAGAATCCATTCACCTCCTCCCTCAGATATTCCTTTGTTAGGATCAGCTGGAGAGAAGGCTGAGGAATCGGAGACTGTTGGTCAGTCTGTTGCTCTGCTGACTGGAGCTACTGCTGCGGAGCCAGTGACGACGCTTGCGCAAGTGGCTGAGTTTGAAACGCAAGCAACCCAGAACTTAGGCATCGTACCTTCTGATAAGCTCGCAATCGTCTTAGTGTCGTCCTTGGACCAGCTTGAACTTCAGCAAGACGATTTGTTCGAATTCACCGATTTAGAGGGAACCAGGCAACTGGAGTGGGTTGACGAGGCACCTTCTATTGCCGTAGCCGATGGGTTTGTAACCGGCGAGGCCGAGTGCCCGGTGACTATCTCGAGTGATGGTGGAGTGCCTTTTCAGCCTTCTATTGGACCAGCCGGGGGTGGCTTTCAGTGCCCTATTTTTTATCTGGGTCCTCCGGTTGCCACAACTTCGAGGGAGGAACCTTTTGTGACGTTTCCTCCTAGTAGCAAAGAAATGACTTTTTCTGCCAACAAGGGGACTCCGGGTTCGGGACATCAACCTGTCAGTGAGGATTCGTCGACTTCGCAACCTGCGTCGGTAAGTGCCTATTTCTCTCTTCCTTTCCCTTTTCCGCTCCTTTTTTTTGTTTCTATCTCTTTATCTCTCGACCCTTCCTCCTTCTTTTTTTTTAGACGTCGGCCTTTCCCCTTTCGGTGCAGTCGAGGTTGTTGATGCAGCAGTCCGCGCTGAGCCTGTGGACAAGGTTCGTCGAGTCAGTTTTAGTACCGGCCGACGATCCTTGTTAACCCGAGCTTGTGGCTGATACTCGTGTCTTTCTTGAGCATTTGAGGGGACCGGTGTCGATACTTCAGTTCTGGAGCAATGGGTAGAAGACTTTGCTTCGGAGGCGGCTCGTTTCCAACAGCTACACAATTCTTTTACCGGGAAGCTTAGCTTGGCCGAACGGTTTGCTGTTGAAGTTGAACTTGCGTGATCTGTCCAGCATGTGAACCGTAAGCGCGATGACTTAACCGCGGAGTTGGATCGGTGTCAGGCTGAACGTGAAGCTGCGGAGGCCGAGCAAGCTGCCCTTCGTGATCGTCTGGCCTCTATCTCGACGCAACTCGACTCTATCTCTGCTGAGCTCGGGACCATCCGTACGGGGCTTGACGCTGCTGAGGAGGAAGCTTCTGTGCTCGAGAATCAACTTGCCTATGTTCGCGCACGCCCTGTTCCTGACGAAGCTGAGACATGAGAGTTGACTGAAGTTAGCGCCGAAGTGATGCGATTCCGGCGGAGAGTGGCTGACTTCGAGCTTCCAACCTTTTGATGTAGTTTTTTTTTGTAGTCTCCTTTGTGACTCGAGACTTTTTTTTTTGTAGCCTCGCCTTTTTTATGTGAGGCTTGCATTGTTCTCATCACACACATTTTTTTTTCAATGAGAAGTACATTTTTTTTTTTTTTTCGAATTTCCCTTCTTTCTCAATTTTTTTTTTGCTTCGTTGCCTTCTTCATGGGTAAAATCATTTGAGAAATTTATTGTTCGTTATAGGCAGCTCTGAACTGTTTGAAGTGACGAGCTTGTAGGCGCCATTAGTGTAGGCCTCCCGCGCCACGTACGGTCCTTCCCACTTCAGTGCAAATTTGCCCCCGGTTTTGCTCGTGAAGAGCATTGGCCGTCGGACTGCGAGCACGAGGTCGCCCTTCTGGAATGACCTGAGTCGTACTTTTTTGTTGAAGGCTCGAGTCATTCTGGATTGATAGCACTCGAGCCGTTGTTGTGCCTCGAGTCGTTGTTCGTCTAGTGACTCGAGTTCTACCAATAGCAGCTGAGCGCATTCCTCCGTCGTCAGTCCTTCTCTTATCTCAATTCGCAGAGAAGGGAGTTGTACTTCGAGAGGGAGCACTGCTTCGGTGTCGTAAACCAGCGAGTATAGAGTCGACAGGGTCGCCGTTCGAAACGAAGTCCTGTATGCCCATAAGGCTTCGCCAAGTTTTTCGTCCCAACTCCTTTTGTTGGCGCCAATGGTCTTCTTTAGGATTTTGCAAAGCGTCTTGTTAAAAGCTTCTGCAAGTCCGTTGGCTGTCGGATTGTAAGCCGATGAGGTCCGCTGTTGTATAAGAAATTTCTCGCATAAGCGATCCATGACTTTGTTTTTGAACGGTGTGCCATTGTCTGTCATTAAGTATCGGGGAACTCCATATCGATAGATGATTTGTGTTCGAATGAAGTTGACGACGGTGACGGCTTTCACTTCTCGGTAGGCAGCAGCTTTGGCCCATTTTGAGAAGTAGTCAGTGGCAGCCAAGATGTATTGCCTGTCGGAGTCGAATTTGGGAGAGATGGGGCCAATGATGTCCATCCCCCAAGCTTCGAATGGCCATGATGCAATAGTTGGGTGAAGCGGTTCTGGCGCCTGGTGTATATAATCAACATGGAGTTGGCACTGTTTGCAAGTTCGAGCCATTTCGATGGCATCTCTGAGCATCGACGGCCAGTAGTAGCCCAGTCGCTTGACTTGTAAGAAGAGCTTTGGGCCAGCTTGGTGTGCACCACAAATTCCACTGTGTGTCTCTTTTAACACTTGCAACCTTTCTTCTTTTGATAAAAAGCGAAGGAGCAAACCTTCATATGACCTTCGGTAGAGTACGTCATTGATGAAAACGTACTTTGGAGTTGCTCGACGAATTTGGAATCGCTCTTGTAGGTCGGCAGGAAGTGTTCCGTGACGAAGGAAGTTTGTGATAGCTTCTCTCCAATCTTCAGTTTGATTTTGACTGGCCGAGGTAGGAAGAGATTCTTCTATCTCTTCTGTTTGCTCTTCTTCTGTTTCTTCCTCGGCCGGTGGAGGGATTACCCATCGCTCGCAAAGGGGGACCTGGCATGGTCGCTGGTTGAACTGTGCCAAACTGGACGCGATTCCGACTAATGCATCGGCTGGCCCATTCTCGGATCGAGGGATGTAGTGGAGTGAAGCTTCTGGGATTTGGGCCAGAAGTTCACTGGCATGTCTCCAGAATGGTTCGAGTTCGAGTTTCTTTACTTCGAACTCTCCTGTGAGCTGCTTGATGACCAGAGCCGAGTCGCCGTAAACATTTAACTGCGGCAACTGCATCTCGACCGCTATGCTGAGTCCGAGGAGGAGAGCTTGGTACTCTGCTTCATTGTTTGAACAAATTTGGGTGAGCACGAACGAGTACGGCAGCAAATCCTTCCTCGGTGAGAGGAACAGGACTCCGGCGCCAGCTCCATTTCTTCGCGTGACGCCGTTGAAATACATCTCCCAAGGGGGGAGCACCTCGACCATGAAGATCTCCTCGTCTGGGAATTCCTCTGTTAACTCCCATTCGGCCGGTACCGAGTGGTCGGACAAGAAATTGGCCAATGCTTGGCCTTTGATTGCTCGTTACGGCACAAAGTTGATTTCGAACTCGGAGAGGAGCAACGCCCATTTTGCCAGTCGACCAGAGAGAATTGGCCACGACATAATGTACTTCAACGGGTCGGCTCGCGAGATGAGGTTCGTCGAATGCGCCAGGAGGTAGTCCCGAAGTTTTTGAATTGCAAAAATGAGAGCCAGACAAGTTTTCTCAATCGGAGAATAGTTGAGCTCGACGCCCACCAGTGTTCGGCTTAGATAGTAGAGAGAATGTTCTTTGTTGTTCTCGTTGCATTGAGCCAAGAGAGCTCCCACTGATTTCTCCTGTGTTGCGATGCACAGCAGCAATGGTCTGTCGACGATTGGAGCTACGAGCACTGGCGGCTTGGTGAGATACGCCTTTATGTTTTTAAAGGCGTTCTGGCAGGAGTCGTCCCACTCGAACAGCTTATCCTTCTTTAGGAGGTGGCTGAATGGTTGGCATCTCCCGGCAAAATTCAAAATGAAACGCCGAATATATGCCAAATGACCTTGGAAGGTTTTGAGTTCAGGGACATTTTTGGGCTCCGACATCTTTTGAATGGCGTCGATTTTCGACTGGTCGATTTCGATCCCTCTGTGATGGACGATGAATCCTAAAAATTTTCCCGAGGTGACGCCGAAAGCGTACTTTAACGGATTCATTTTGAGCTGAAACCGTCGCAGTCGATCGAACACTGCCCTGAGGTCGAGAAGATGGTCTGACCTCTGTTTTGTTTTCACCACTAGGTCGTCGACATAACATTCAACGCGTTTATGCAAGAAGTCATCAAAAATATTCTGCATTGCTCTCTGGTATGTCGTGCCGGCATTCTTGAGTCCGAACGGCATTACCTTGTAGCAGAAAATACCCTTGGGAGTGTGAAACGCAGTAAGCTCCTCATCTTTTGGGTCCATCCGAGTTTGATTGTAGCCGGAGGACCCGTCCATGAAGGATAGAGTCTCGTGACCTGTTGTCGCGTCGACCATGAGCTCGGTTATTGGCAGAGGGAAGTCGTCCTTCGGGCACACCTTATTCAGGACGCGAAAGTCGATGCAGACCCGAATTTGGCCAGTCTTCTTCTTGACTGGCATGATGTTTGCTATCCAAGACGGGTACTTCACCTCTCTAATGAAATTTGTTGCGATCAATTTGTCGACCTCCTTTTATATTTCTGGCACAAGTTCTGGTCGGAACTGTCGTTGTGACTGCTTGACTGGCCGAACAGAGAGATGAACCGCCAATTTATGGACTGCCACTCGGGGGTCGAGGCCGGGCATCTCCGAATAATTCCAGGCGAATATGTCGCGGTATTCATGAAGCAATGCCATGTATTTATCTTCTTCTTCAGCCGTCAGCGAAGCACTGACGAATGTCGGTCTCGGGTCCTCCGCTGTGCCCAAGTCGACTTTCTTTAATTCGTCGACAGTCGCCTGGCCTCCTTCTTCGAATTCAGCCGGAGCCTCCTTCAAGACAAATTCCTCCTCTTCTTGATTGTCGTCGACGATGGAGATGTGGTTCACCATGATCGAATCATATGCACGAGCTCGTGAGATGGCTGCTCTCAGGGTGTAAATAACCACCGGTTTCGGCGCGTCTTTCTTTTCCGTCGGAGTTTGGCCGACCGAAACTTGATGTACGTCTGCCGATGTCTTTTTGGTTATTTTGACTGGCTTCGTCTGGGCTGTATAAATTTTGATCGGCTTCTATTTTTCGTAGCCGAGGCCTAGGCGACCCTGACTAATCCGGTGGCCTTCGTTTCTCAACTTCTCCTGTTCTTGAGTGAGGACCGATAGAGTGACGGGAGGTTTCTCATGGATTTGATCCTTTCTATGGTTGCCCCCGGCTCTGGCCATCAGTCAGTATGCGTTTGGGTCGAAGCCTTCATTCGAGCGAGTAACCGGCAACTGTGCAAGGTTTAGGAATAGCTTCACGACACTTCGTTCCTCCAATTTTGGTAGAGGAAGTGTGACCTTTTCATGCAAAGGGGTCGAAATCTGGCTTTTGTGGCATGCGACCAAGGGAGCTTCTCCCTTCTTCCTTCGCGATTGTGGTATGTAGCATAAGATAGGTACATTGTGCTGCGCTGGGATTGGAGTGGCTGCGGCCGATTTGTGGCCTATGCCGTTTGGCTGTTGTGCGCCAACTGCTTTGGAGACACGACCTGCGCCGTAGTCTGTTTGGGTAATGCAACTTGCGTCAGAGTTCGTTTCGGAGATGTAGCCTGCGATGGCTGTTTGGGCGCCACGACCTGCGTCGGTTGTTTGGATGATGCAGCCTGCGTCGGAGTGCTCTTGGCATTCGATGCCTGGTTCGACCACGGTGACAATTTGATAGAACTTGGCATCTGCAAAGGATGCCTCAGCCTCCGTGAATGGACTTTCGTCGACGTACACCGTCTTTTGCTCGCCGTTCTCCCAGTACTTGAAACATTGATGGAGTGTTGATGGCACAACTCCATTTGCGTGAAGCCACGGTCGACCCAAGAGCAGGTTGTAAGAAGTCCTCGAGTCGATGACTTGAAAGGGAGTTTCGGCTGCCATGTCGCCAATGTGCAGTTTGAGATTTGTCATGTTGAGTGTTCTCTGGCCCCCCTGTTTGAAACCTTGGATGAGAAGAGAGCTTGGAGAGAGGTCACCAGTAGAGAGACCGACGTTCTTCATTGTGCGAATCGGCAGGATGTTGACTGCGGATCCACAATCAATGAGGATTCGATTGACATTATGGTCTCTGATGTAGCCAGAGACGAATAATGGCCGGTTGTGATTTTTTGACCCCAACTGTGCATCCTCCTCTCGGAATGTGATGCACGGCGGACATGTGACGGCAAGTGCTTCTTCTAGTTTTGTAAGCCGTGGAGAAGATAACGCATCTTCTTCCTCCTTTCTGTAGGGAGGAGTCAACCCGACTTTAGGCTCGTCGTGCTTCCTCATCAGCAGCATCTCGACCTCAACTTTGAGTTCCTCCAGTTTGTCGAGGACTCGTATTAAGGCTTGCCTTGACCGAATGGCCAAGTCGAGGTCATCTTCTATCTCATTGAGCGGTGAGATCTAATTGAGAGACGTCTTGAGGTCGTCGCATTCGACAACCGGTCTTTCTTGCCTTTGTCGTGTGATGTTGGCGACTCGGTAGGAGCCGTTGACCAGGTTGCCACCATTACTGGCGGCGCGAGGAACTCCTTCGAGAAGAACTCTGCCAATGTGACGGGTATTCTTTTCTTTTTTCTTGCCCCTAGGACGTCATCCTAGGAGCTTTTCTTTGGCGCTTCGCGGCTTTTTTGTTTGGCCGCTTTGCCTTTGTTCTGGTGTTCGCTGGTGCCGATTCGATTTCTCGGATAGGCTTCTTTCGCCGGGTAATCAGGTTCCACCCCTCTGCGTCAGCAGTAGCTAGTTCACGGGGTGTCGGTTTTGGTGCAACCTTAGCCGGTGGTCGTCTGTTGCTGTAGTGAGGTCGGTTGGAGGGACTGAATTTTGGACGGCATTCCTGTCTCGCGACCTGCTGCTTGTTTGGCTGAGTTCACCGGTTTGGCTCGGCTTGAGTGGAGATGACATGTGAGGAGGTTGTATTTTTAGCTCCTTCAATTTCAATGCGGCCTTGAGCCGCCAGCTCCATGATGCGATTCTTCAAGACAAAGCACTTTTCAGTCGGGTGCCCGACTAAACGATGGTACTTGCAGAAGTTTGGATCTTTGCTTTTAGATAAGTCGTTGGGTTTTTTGACTTCTGGCAACTTCAGTAGCTGGTTGTCGAGGAGCTGGTCGAGCATGATGGAGACATCTGCGTCAGCAAAGGGATATGTCTTTGCCTGTCGATCCTCCAGTGACAGCTTTCGGTACGTGCCCCCGGTTAGTTGTCTTGGGAGATAGGTGGCCTTGACCTTGCTTCCGACCTAGATAGGCTCGAAAGCATTCGTCACGAAAGAGGATTTTGTTTTCTCTTTCGTCTCTTTAGGTGTAGTCGCGGCTGGTGCCTTCCCCTTTTTGCGAGGGTCGGCAGAGGAGGATCCTTCTTCTCCTCATTCCTCTATCAGATTCTCCATATTGTGAGCTTCTGTTACGAGCTCTTGAAAATCATTCGGCCTCCGGCTGCGGATGTAATGCAGGAGTTCCCACTGCATCCCTCGCGAGCACATCTCGATCCCGGCTTCGAAGGAGAGGTTTGAGCTTTCTTTGCAGTTTAAGCTCAGGTTCCTCCACCGGTTTATGTAATCGACCACCTTCTCTCCTTTCTTTTGCTTGAGATTGGCGATCTCCACCAGTGTAACAGTGCGCCGAGTGCTGTAAAATCGTTGAGGAACTAGCGCTCCAATTGTTCCCAGATGTCGATAGACTCCTGGGGTAGCTCGATGTACCAGTCGAAACCACTGCCTTTCAGTGACCAGCCGAATTGCTTGACCATCAGATCGCCGTTAGTGCCGACGTTGTTGCAAGTTTCAATTAAGTGAGCAACGTGTTGTTTGGGGTGCCCGTCGCCGTTGAATTGTTGAAACCTCGGGGGATGGTAGCCGATTGGCATTGGGATATTTTGAATCTTCTACTGTACGGCCTCTTGTAAGCGACAGATTTGTTGTCGTCAGAGTTGTTCCGTACCGCACGATTGATGAGCTCGGTGACGGTGTCAAGCGTGAGAGCCGATGGGTCTGTTTCGGCTCAGCCCTTGCCGATGGCCACTGGTGCGACGGGCGGCAGCTCGTAAAGGATCTTCTTGTGGTGGTCTGTCTGAACCACTGGTAGTCAACCGGTTTTAGTCGACTTCTTGAGAAACGCCGCCAGAGTTGTTGGTGGCCATGCCCATTTCGAGCCATTCTAACATTCTCGTGATCTGGAGGTCACGAGCTGCAAGTTGCGCGTCTTTGATGCGTAGCTGATCACTTTGCTCCTTTAGCGCGGCCTGCAATTTGGCCAGCTGCTCTTCGACTGTTTTGGCCGAAGTTGTCATCGCGGCCATTTTGGCGGTTTGCGTCAAAGAATTTGTTTTCGGCGAGGCTTGGAATGGTGAGATTTTCACCGGCGACCGTATTGGGGAAGCGGCCGTCGGTGTTCTCAATTGTGGAGTGGTTACGGTGGGCGACCGGCTTGCGGTGGTGGCCGCCAATGAAATTCAGAAGAGAAGAATGGGTGATGTTGCGACAGGGAGATTGCTGGTGCCTGTCGGCGAGGAGAGCGGATGGGAGGTGGCCCAGCTGCTGCACTGTGTGTCCAGGAGGTCGTGCGAGACCAATATGACCGTTGAGTTATCTGTGGCCGTCGCTCTCTGTACGGAGGAGGCCGACGATGAATGTGTTCTGGTCGCGGAGGAGGAAGAGATGCCCCCATGTTGCTCGTATCGCTGCACCAAAGTGGGGACGATAGGCTTCTTCGCGATGGTGGCGACTGAGCTGGGCTGACAGTCGGGCTGCGAGGAGGAGGAGATGCAGCGACGACCAAATATGTTGGCTTGGCCATCGCTGGCATCAATTTGGCGGAGGCCGCAGCAGCCTGTGGCACAAAGACGGCGCTTGGACGGCACGCGTCGCACATGAAAGGAGCCTGTCCAGTGGACAAGCTTCTGGCCAAAGCCCTCGTAATTGAGCATGTGGCCGGTGGTGGAGAGGTGGGAGCGCGGAGGTCGGCCAGAACTGCGACAAATGACCCACGGACTCCTGCGGTTGAGTCTGCAATCGCGACGGGGCGCGGGTGAGCAGAGCTCTAGGAGGCAGTTTGCTTGCCCCTGTTGTTGTTGTTGTTGTTGTTGTTGTTGTTGTTGTCGTTGTTGCCGTTGCTGGCCATAGCTGAGGTTGGAGTTTTTTTTTTTATTGGACGGACGAGGAGATGAGAGGTAGGAAGCGTCCCACCGGGCGTGCCAAATCTGTTTCACCGAAAACCGCCGGTCAGCGAAGAGGCGCGACTGAGAGAATATATCAATTAATTCAGAATAATTTTGTGTTTACAATGTGTGTGAGTAAGGAATTAAGCGAGTACAATCCCCTATGCTTCCTCTGATTCGATCTCCGTTACAATTTTTGTTGAAGTTGAAGCGTCTGGCAAGTCGTCGTCGAGACTCGAGTTGCAGGAACGAGTGTGCACGAACGGTAATGGCTTTAGTCGGTCGGACGGAGGTATTTGTGCTCCGCGTGTATCGACTTGTGACGTTGCCGGCGATCATGTAGAGCTGCTCCTGGTCGAATTGTTGAACGACGAATGGCGAGCGACTTGACTTCTCTGGTTCGAAAGTGTTTCTGTCGATGGGAGTTTCTTCTCGATGGAGGAATTGTCAGACCTTCCTTGAGAGAGAGAGAGAACTTAGATGTGCGAAGTGATTTCTTGGCAAAGCTTTCTAACCAGAATTTTTTCAACCCCTGTGACAGGGAATTTTTGGCTATTTGTAGCCTGTCTGTGTAGCTGTTGAGGAACGTTGCCTGGGAAAGGGGATCACGATCCCCTTTCTACTAAGGGAGTTGATAGAGGAGGGAGACCAGGATCGTGGCCCCTCCTTTTCCTCCTTCAGTTAATGACCAGAACTGGTTGTTAATTGTGGAGTTGAATGACGAACTGACGGAGCATGCTGACGGGTGCTGACTCGACGATTTTTGCTGACAAGGGTGCCGACTGTACCGATGACGCGATGACGCGGTTGGACTTCGCGATGGGTTGCAGCGGATGGCTTTGAGAGTTGTCAGAGCCTACCCACGATCATTGTTTGGTGTATCGATGGACTCCTGGACTCGTTGAATTTGGGTCATGCACATTTTGATGCATACAACAGTATTTAAAAGGATCGGGCAATTAGGTGTTGGGTTCAGGGCGGGTTTTTGAAACTGATTCAAGTTTTTCGCAGGTCTGGGTTGGAAGTTGTACATATCAAATTGGGTTCAGGTTTTCAAAAGCCAAACAAACCCAAACCCTACCCTTGGCCACCCTGATCTTTACTCCATCAACATAAAAACCGGCCGTCACAGGACTACTCATAAAAACATTGATACTTTTTAAAATATTTGTATAGTTTCTTAACCATTAAACCAAAAACACCAAATCACAAGATGAAACGTGTCAAGGCTTCTTCAATGACTTGATTATTTGCCCAAATAATTCTTAGTAAGCAATCCTCCTTTATTTCTTTATGTCTACGGAGGACATTGGGGAACTTAGTTTGTGTCTTTGGTGTTTCTACTAAAAACAAGGGGTGAGCATCGGGTTGGATTACCCGAATAACCCGAAAAATAGGGGTTTGAAGTCTCAAATCTGACCCATGGGTCGAGTTTGAGTTTGGAAATATATATTTAATGAAAAACCAAATATGGAACATATTGGTTCGATATAGAGGAAAATAATTGTGCAAAAAGGGTGAAATAATTTAAAATTAATTAAATCGTTATTACATTATTGACACAATAATAAAAAAATAATAAAATAAAAAAAATGTGTTAGATTGAGAATTGGGATCCCCCTTGGTGCTAGCTCCAGAGTCTATTGTAGAGTGCACCAATAGGTGACCCAATGGAAAGGCCCCTGCGTATCCAAACAATGGGCTCCCCTCCAAATCCAATTAGGCTCTCCCATTGGTACGCTCCACAATATACTGATCCTTTAAATTGAAATCAACTTGGGAAATATTTAAAAATAGGCCTAGGAATAGGAAATTGAAGAGGCAAAATAGTAAGGAGAGTTTAGTGCCTTGTACATTGTATATAACAACAACTATAGAAAAATAAATGGTTTAATTTGGTGGTTAAAATTGACCACTTTTAATCATAGGTACAAAATTTCACTTTTAAGCCACAAAATTAGGAAGTTTTTTCACAATTAATTAAAAAAAAAAATTGACACAAATGTCACTATTCCAAATTTAATAGCCAAAAAGTCATTTTCAAACTTTGACCAAGGTGGTCAACCTTGGTCAAAGGCCACGTAGGTGACATGCTGGCTAGCAGGCGCCAGCGTGTCGCCGAAGTTTTTTAAAAAAAACATTTTGTAGGCGGCATTACAAGAAAAATAATTAACGAGGCGGCTTCGAAATGCCGCCTTCCATAATGAAATTCGGATGAGGCGGCCTCGAAATGCCGCCACACACGAAAAACTCGGGCAGCTTTTAGATGCCGTCTCACCCAACACTTAACGAAAAATTGGTGTTTTCTTCAATACATTTAAAACGCGCGTGAGGCGGCATCGATGCCGCCTAACTTAAGTGTTGGCAGCATCGCGATGCCGCCTCATCTGCCTTTTTAACGCCCGACCCTCTTTTATTTATCTTCTTCCACCATTCTCCCAAATCGCAGCGCGGAAAAATCCCTCCCTCCCTCTTCCTTTCTTCCCTATTTTTGTCGAATCGAAGCAACAAGTCAGCGATTGGAGGCTGTGCGATCGTAAATCGTGCGTTTCTCCCGTGAATCTTCATCTTTTAGCTTTAAAAGTGATTTTATCATTTTTCGTGGGTTAGCGTTTGTTAGGTCATCGATTTGATGATTATGCATGATTTGATGCATGTATATGGTTGAAATCGTTGCTATTGTAGTGTATTACACATGATTAGGCTACGAATTTCATGTTTGTTGGTTGATTTAGGGTTAAATTTTCATTTATTGCATGGATTTGGGGTTTCTTATGTTAATTTAGGGTTTTGATGTTAATTTAGGGGTTTTGAAGCTAATTTAGGGTTTGATGTTAATTTAGGGGTTTTGAAGCTAATTTAGGGTTTTTAATGTTAATTTTGATTTTATGCTATGTTAGAGGTTTTCAAGCTAATATTGGGTTTTTTATGTTAATTTGGGATTTTATGCTTATTTAGGGTTTTTTAGGCTAATTTGGGATTTTTTATGGTAATGTTGATTTAATGTTAAGTTGTGGTTTTATATGCTAATTAAGTATTTTTAATGTTAATTCAGTCATTTTTTATGCTAATTGGGCTTTTAGGCTAATTTAAGATTTTATATGCTAATTTAGTATATGAGTATGCATAAAGTGTGATAAAGATAAGCTTGACAAACAAATTGAAAGTCAATAAATTGTTTTCTAGATGCGTTGTAGTTTCTAGTGGCGTTATGGTTTTTACATTAAATCATATGAATGAGTATGAGAAAATATATAGATTGTTGTCTATAAGAGAATGTTGTTGGACATAAGGGATTTGTGAATCTTAGAATAAGTACCTCACGCGAAGAAGTGGTTTTGCATGAAAAATTTTAATTCCAAGTTATGTGCTTTATGAGATGAGTTGTGATTACTCACATCTCCCGAAAAGGCCGAGCTAGGGAAGATTGGGCGGTATACCACCGTGATTACATCGCTCGGTGGGAGGCGCGGGCGCAGTCTATTATTACGGGCAGTCGGGCACACACCCCCAGACAAGCTCCCAGTGACTATATGAGGTGGTATTGGGGGGTTACTAGACGATTCGTATCACCTCCACCGACTGAGCCAGCCATGGTATACCATCCCAGAGGTTATACCGAGGAGGCGTTAGAACGTAATTAACTTTGTGAAAAGACTATTTCTTTATTAAAATTTTTTAACTTAAGTTTTTCTTTCGCAGTTGGGCTGTGTGCGGAACGTGGTTGAACGCGTGAACCGTACAGAGGTCTTTGACCCATTGTCAGTAAATCCATCAGTGTTGGAGATTAGACACTACTACCAGTCGGTGCTGCATAGTCTTCCACTCTTGGAAGGAGCGATCGTCGACAGAGATGTGTCACATGCTGGCGAGCCTTCTCACGTGGTCGAGCCAACCAGAGATAGAGCACCACGGAGGCGTCGTGCAAGGCGTCGGCCTACAACCGAGACGACAACCCGTGACGAGGATTTTGACGAGGTTGCAGCCGTACCTGAGCCTACGGTGCCCGATCTCCCACCTGAGCAGACACCCGAGCCGGAGCCCGACCAGCCCCTTGAGCAGCCCCCGGAGCCTGAGCCCAGCCGCCACCCTCCCATTCGGAGGATTTATACAAGAAGGCAGAAAAAGGCAATTGGTTCACCAGAGCCCAGTTCTGCCTTATGATTAGCTTTTTGTAAATTACATTTGCTATTTTTCATTATTTTTTATGTATTCATATTTGTATACTTACTTATATTTTATATAATTTTTCATTTACTTTTCATGATAGATGTGTATGTTATTACTTTACAGTTATGTAGTGTGATCAATTATTTTGGATTATGAATGTTAGAAGGTAATTACAGGTTAAAAAATAGACTAAAGCGAAAAAAAAAATAATAATTAAAAAAATATTTATCAAAGGCGGCATTTTAACAAAATGGAAGGCGGCTTTTATATGCCGCCTTCAATATTGATTTAAAGGCAGCATCACGATGCTGCCTCATGCATGTTTAATCGTTCTGAAGTGGTCCCAATTTTTCACTAAGTGTTGCTAGTGGCGGCATTTCGAAGCCGCCTTTAGTAGTTAGCATTACCAAAGGCGGCATTTCGAAGTCACCTCGGGTTTTTCTGTAGGCGGCTTTGAAATGCCGCCTTGTTACTTTTTTTCCTGTAGGCGGCATTTTAATGCCGCCTACAGAATATTTAAAAAAAAAAAAATTCGGCGACACTCTGGTGCCTGCTAGCCAGTGTGTCGCCTACATGGCCTTTGACCAAGGTGGTCAACCTTGGTCAAAGGTTGAAAATGACATTTTGGCTATTAAATTTGGAATAATAACATTTGTGTCAATTTCTATTTATTTTTAATTAATTGTAAAAAAACTTCCAAAATTAGGGGTGACAATGATCGGATATTCAAATCAAACATGAAAAATTCAAATCAAATCGTTTAGAAATGAATATCCGATAAACTGCTAATCGGATATTCAATTCTAAGATTTGATTTGAATTTGCTCCCCCTCCGGCTCGGGGCTCCCCCTCCCGGGCTCGGGCTCCCCCCCCCTCCGGCTCCCCCTCCCCTCCGGGCTGGGGCTCCCCCTCGGGCTCCCCCTCCCCTCCGTTCTCCCCCCCCTCCCGGGGCTCCCCCTCCCTCCCCCTCCCGGGCTCCCCTCCGGGCTCCTCCCTCCCCTCCCCTCCGGGCTGGGCTCCCCCCCCCGTTTCCCTCCGGCTCCCCCTCCCGGGCTGGGGCTCCCCCCCGTCCCCCCCCCCCTCCCCCCCTCCCGGGCCTCGGCTCCCCCCCCTCTGGGCTCCCCTCCCGTCCGGGACTCCCCTCCCCCTCCCGGCTGGGCTCCCCCCCCCCGGGCTCCCCTCCCCCCCCCCGGGCCCTCCCCCTTCGCTCCCCCCTCCGGGCTGGGCTCCCCCTCCGGACTGGGGATCCCCCCTCCCGTTTCGGGGCTCCCCTCCCCTCTCGGGCTCCCCCCTCCGGACTCCCCTCCCCCTCCCTCCCCTCCCCTCCCCCTCCCCCTCCCCTCCCGGCTCCCCCCCTCCTCGGGCTCCCCTCCCCCCCTCCCCCTCCCCCCTCCTCCCTCCCCTCCCCGCTCCCCTCCCCCTCCCCCTCCCCTCCCCCTCCCTCCTCGGCTCCCCTCTCCCCTCCCCTCCCCCCCTCCCCCCCTCCCCTCCCCTCCTGGGCTCCCCTCCGGGCTCCCCTCCCCTCCGGCTCCCCCCCCCCCCTCCCCTCCCGGGCTCCCCTCCCCTCCCTCCAGGCTCCAGGTCCCCCCCCTCCGGGGCTCCCCCCTCCCCCTCCCGGGCTCCCCCTCCCCCCCGGGGCCCCCCCCCCCCCCCCGGGCTCCTCCCCCTCGGGCCCCGTCACCCCTCCCGCCGTCCCCCTCGGGCCCCCCTCCCGGGCTCCCCCCCTCCCTGTTCAGCTCCCCCCCCCTCCGGGCTCCCCCCCTTCCTCCCCCCTCGGGACTCCCCCTCGGGCTCCCCCTCCGGGTTCGGCTCCCCCTCCCGCTTCGCTCCCCTCCGTTTCTCCCCTCCCCCGGCTCCCCCCCTCGGGCTCCCCCTCCCCCTCCTCCCCCCCCTCCCTCCCGGGCTCCCCTCCGGGCTCCCCTCCCCCCCCTCCCTCGGGCTCCCCTCCTTCGGGGTCCCCCCTCGGGCTCCCCTCCCCTCCCCCTCGGGCTCCCCTCCGGGCTCCCCCCCTCCCCCCTCCCGTTCCCCCTCCCCCCCCCTCCCCCCGGGGCTCCCCCCCCTCCCACTGGGGCTCCCCCCCTCCGGGCTCCCCCCCCTCCCCCCGGGCTCCCCTCCTGGGCTCCCTCCCGGGCCCCCCTCCCTCCCCTCCCCCTCTGGGGCCCCCCTCCCCCCTCGGGCCCCTCCCCCCCCCTCCCCCCTCCCCCCTGGGCTCCCCTCCCCACGGGCTCCCCTCCGGGCCCCCCCCCCCCTCCCCCCTCCCCTCCGGATCCCCCTCCCCTCCCCCCTGGGCTCCCCTCCCCTCCCCTTCGGCCCCTCCAGGCTGGGCTCCCCCCCCCGGGCTGGGCTCCCCCTCCCGGGCTCCCCTCCCCTCCCCTCGGGGCTCCCCCCCCGGGCCGGCTCCCCCCCTCCCTCCCCCCTCCCCTCCCCTCCCGGGCTCCCCACTCCCCCGGGCTCCCCCCTCCCGTTTCTCCCCCCCCTCGGGCTCCCCCCTCCGCTCCCCCCCCCCCCCGGGCTCCCCTCCCCCCTCCTGGGCTCGGGCTCCCCCCCCCGGCTCCCCCTCCCCTCCCCTTTCCCCCCGGGCTCCCCTCCGGGCCCCTCCTCCCCCCCTCTCCGGCCCCCTCCCGGGCTCCCTCCCCCTCCCCTCTCCTCCCCTCCCGGGCTCCCCCTCCCCTCCGGGCTCCCCTCCCCTCCCGGGCTCCCCTCCCCTCCCCTCCCCTTCCGGGGGCTCCCCCCCCCTCCCTCGGGCTCCCTCCCCTCCGGATCCCCCCCCCCCCGGGCTCCTCCCCCCTCGGACCCTCGGGCTCCCCCCTCCTCCCTTCCGGACCCCCCCCCCCCGGGCTGGGCTCCCCCCCCCCGGCCTCCTCCCCCCTCCCGGCTCCCCTCTCCCAGACTCCCCCCCGGCTCCCCCCCTCCCCTCGGGCTCCCCCTCCTCCCGGGCTCCCCCTCCCCTCGGGCTCCTCCCCCCCGGGCTCCCCCTCCGGGCTCCCCTCCCCCTCCCCCCCTCCCCTCCCCCCTCCCCTCCCCTCCGGATCCCCCTCCCCTCTCCCCTCCGCTCCCCCTCCCCTTTGGTCCCCCTCCTCCCTCCCCCTCCCCTCGGGCCCCCCTCCCCCCTCCCGGCTCCCCTCCCCCCCCCCTCCCCTGGGCTCCCCCTCCCCCCTCCGGGCTCCCCCTCCCCCCTCCCCCTCCCCCCCCCCGGGCTCCCCCCCCCCCGTTTCCCCCCCCTCCCCCCCGGGGCTCCCCCTCCCGGGCTCCCCCCCTCCCCCTCCCCTCCCCCCTCCCGTCCTCCTCCCCCCCCGGGCCCCCTCGGGCTCCCCCCCCCCTCCCCTCCCCCCCTCCCTCCCCCCCCCCCCGGGCTCCCCCTCCGGGCTCCCCCCTCGGGCTGGGGCTCCCCCCCTCCCGGCTCCCCTCCCCCTCCCTCCCCCTCCCCCTCCCCCTCTCCGGGCTCCCCCTCCCCTTGGGGCCCCCTCCCGGGCTCCCCCCCCCGGGCCCCCCTCCCATCCCCCCCCCGGGCCCCCCCCTCCCCTCCCCCCTCCCTCCCCTCCCGGGCTCCCCTCCCCCTCCCCTCCCGGGCCCCCCCCCTCCCCCTCCGGGCTCCCCCCCTCCCCTCCCCCTCCCCCCCCCGGCTCCCCCCCCCGGGCTCCCCCCTCTCCCCTCCCTCAGCTCCCCCCCGGCTCCCCCCCCCTCCCCCTCCCCCTCCCCTCCGGGCTCCCCCCTCCGGGCTCCCCCTCCCGGGCTCCCCCCCCCCCTCCCCCCTCCCCCTCCCCTCCTCCGGGCTCCCCTCCCCCCTCCCCCTCCCCCTCCCCCCCCCTCCGGGCTCCCCCTCCCCCCCCCCCCCTCCCTCCCCCTCCCCTTTCGCTCCCCCCCCCGGGCTCCCCTCCCCCTCCGGGCTCCCCTCCGGGCTCCCCTCTCGGGCTCTCCCCCCCCCCCCCGGCTGGGCTCCCCCCGTTCCCCTCCCCCCCCCCCCCGTCCCCCCTCCCGGGCCTCCCCCCCCCCCCGGGCTCCCCCCCCTCCGGACTCCCCCCCTCCTCCTCCCCCCCCCCCTCCCCCTCCTCTCCCCCCCCCGGGCTCCCCCCCCCCGTCCCCCTCCGGGCCCCCCCTCCCCCCACTCCCGGGCTCCCCCTCCCCCCCCCCTCCCGCTCCCCCTCCCGGGCTGGGCTCCCCTCCCGGGCTGGGCTCCCCTCCTCCCGGCTCGGGCTCCCCTCCCGGGCCCCTCTCCTCCCCCTCCCCCTTCGGGGGACCCCTCCCGTTCGGGCTCCCCCCCCCTCCCCCTCCCCTCCCCTCCCCCCCCTCGGGGCTCCCCTCCCGGGGGCCCTCCCGGCTCCCCCCTCCTGGGCTCCCCCCCTCCCCCTCCCCCTCGGGCCTGGGCTCCCCCGGGCTCCCCTCCCCTCGGGCTCCCCCTCCCCCCCCCTCCCGGGCTCCCCTCCCCTCCCCTCCCCCCCCTCCCCCCCCCCCCCCCCCCCTCTCCCCTCCCCCCTCCGGGCTCCCCCCCCGGGCCCCTCCTCCCCCCCCCCCCTCCCCTCAGGCTCCCCTCCCCGTGGGCTCCCCCCCCCTCCCCCTCCCCCCCTCCCTCGGGCTCCCCTCCCGGGCTCCTCTCCCCCCCCCTCCCCCTCTCCCCCCCCCCTGGGCTCCCCCCCCCCCTGGGCCCCCCCCTCCCCTTGGGGCTCCCCCCTCCGGGGCCCCCCCCCGGCCCCCTCCCCCCCTCCCCTCCCCTCCCCCCCTCCCGTTTCGGCTCCCCCCCCCCGGGCTCCCCCCCCCCTCCCGTCCCCTCCCCCCCCCTCCCTCCCCCCCCCCCCCCCTCGGGCTCCCCCCTCCCGGGCTCCCCCCCCCCCCCCCGGGCCCCCCTCTCCCCCCCTCCCGGGCTCCCTCCCCCTCTGGGCTCCCCCCCCTCCCCCCCCCTCGGGCTCCCCCCCCCCTGGGCTCCCCCTCCGGCTCCCCTCCCCTCCCTCCCCCTCCCGGGCTCCCCCCTCCCCCCCCCCTCCCCCCCCCCCTCCGGGCTGGGCTCCCCCTCGGGGGGTCCCGGCTCCCCCGTCCCCCTCCCCTCCCCCTCCGGGCTCCCCCTCCCCTCCCCCGGCTCCCCCTCCCCCTCTCCCCTCCCCCCATCGGGCTCCCCCCCCCCTCCCCTCCCCTCCCCCCCCCCCTCCCCTCCCCCCCCTCCGGGATCCCCCCCCCTCCCCCCCCCCCCCGTCCCCTCCCTCTGGGCTCCCCTCCGGACTCCCCTCCCCCCTCCCGGGCCCCCCCCCCCCGTCCGTTTCCTCCCCCCCCCCCTCCCCTCGGGCTCCCCCTCCCGGGCTGGGCTCCCCCCTCCCCTCGGGGGCCCCCTTCGGGGCTCCCCTCCCCCCCCCCCCCTCCCCCCCCTCCGGGCCCCCCCGTCCCCCCCTCCGGGCTCCCCCCCCCCCCCTCCCCCCCCCCCCCCCCCCCTCTGGGTTCCCCCCCCCGGGCTCCCCTCCCCCCCCTCCCCTCTGGGCTCCCCTCCCGGGCTCCTCCCCCCCCCTCCCGGGCTCCCCCTCCCGGGCTGGGGCCCCCCTCCCTGGGCTCCCCCCCTCCAGGGCTGGGGCTCCCCCTCCCCCTCTCCCCAGGGCCCCCCTCCCGGGCTCCGGGGCTCCCCCCCGGGCTCCCCCTCCCTCCCCCCTCCTGGGCTCCCCCCTCCCCCCTCCCCCCTCCCCCTCCCCTCCTCCTCCCCCCCCTCCCGGACTCCCCCCTCCTCCCACTCCCCTCCCCCTCCCCTCCCCTGGGCTCCCCCTCCCCCTCCTCTCCCCCCCTCCCAGGCTCCCCCCCTCCCCTCGGGCTCCCCTCCCCCTCCCCTCCCCCCTCCCCCCCTCCCCTCCGGCTCCCCTCCCCCTCCCCCCCCTCCGGGCCCCCCCTCCCCTCCCCTCCCCCTCCCCCCCCTCCCCCTCCCCTCCTCCCCCCCTCCCCCTCCCCCCCCCCCCCCTCCCCTCCCCCTCCCCCCCTCTCCCCCTCCCCCCCCCCCGGGCTCCCCCCCCCCCTCACCCCCCCTCCCCCCCGGGCTCCCCCCGGGCCCCCCCCCGGGCTCCCCCCCCCCTCCCCCCTCCCGGCTCCTCCCCCCAGATCCTCAGGCCCCCTCCCCCCTCCCCCCCCCTCCCCTCCCTCTCCCCCCCCGGGCTCCCCTCCCCTCCTCCCTCCCCCCCCCCCCCCTCCCCCTCCCCCCTCCCCCCCCTCCCCCTCCCCCCTCCCGGGCTCCCCTCCCCCCCTCCGGCTCCCCCCCCCCCCCCTCCCCTCCCCTCTCCCCTCCCCCCCCCCCCCCCCCCTCCCCTCCCCCCTCCCCCCCCCCCCCCTTTGGGCTCCCCCCCCCTCCCCCCCCCTCCCGGGGCTCCCCCCTCCCGGCTCCCCCCCCCCCCCCCCCTCCCCCTCGGGCTCCCCCTCCCTGGGCTCCCCCCCCCCTCCCCCCTCCCCCCTCCCCCCCCCCCCCTCCTCCCCCTCCCGGCTCGTGGGCTCCCCTCCCGGGCTGGGCTCCCCCCCTCCCCTCTCCTCCCCCCCCGGCCCCGGGCTCCCCGGGCCCCCCCGGGCTCCCCGGGCCCCCCCCCCTCCGGGCTCCCCCACTCCCGGGCTCCCCTCCCCGGCCCCCTCCCGGCTCCCCCCCTCCCCCCTCCCCTCCCCTCCCCTCCCGGGCTCCCCCCTCCCCCCCGTTCGGGCTCCCCCCCCCCCTCCCCTCCCCCTCCCCTCCCCCCCCCCTCCGGGCTGGGGCTCCCCCCCCCCCTGGGGCCCCTCCCTCCGGGGCTCCCCTCCCCCCTCCCGGGCTCCCCTCCCTCCCCCTCCTCCCTCTCCCCCCCCTCCCTCTCCCCCCCCCCTCCCCCTCCTCCCCCTCCCCCTCGGGCTCCCCTCCCCCTCCCCCCCTGGGCTCCCCTCCCCTCCCCTCCCCCTCCCCCCCCCCCTCCCCCCTCCGGCTCCCCCCCCCTCCCGGGCTGGGCTCCCCTCCCCGGCTCCCCTCCCCCCTCGGGCTGGGGCTCCCCTCCCGGGCTGGGCTCCCCCCCCCCCCCTCCCCTTCCGGGCTCCCCCCCCCCCTCCCCCCCTCCCCCCTCCCCCCTCCCCTCTCCCCCCCCCCCCCCCTCGGGCGGGCTCCCCTCCCCCCTCTCTCCCCCCCCCTCCCCCCCGGGCTGGGCTCCCCCTCCCGGGATCCCCTCCCCCCCCGGCTCCCCTCCCCCCCTCCCCTCTCCCCCCCCCCCCTCCCGGGCTGGGGCTCCCCCCTCCCGGGCTCCCCTCCCCCCTCCCGGGCTCCCCCCCTCCCCCCCCCCCTCCTCCCCTCCCCCCCCCTCTCCCCTCCTCCCCCCCTCCGGGCTCCCCCCCCCCTCGGGCTCCCCTCCCTCCCCCCCCCCTCCCGCTCCCCCCTCCCGGGCTGGGCTCCCCCCCCCGGGCTGGGCTCCCCCTCCCGGGCTCCCCTCCCATCCCCTCCCAGGCTCCCCCCCCCCCCCCTCCCCCCCCCCCCCCTCCTCCCCTCCCCTCCCCTTCTGGGGGGGCTCCCCCTCCCGGGCTGGGGCTCCCCCCCCGGATTCCTCCCCCCCCCCCCCCGGGCCCCTCCCCCCTCCCCCCTCCCCCCCCCGGCCCCCTCCCCCTCCCCCTCCCCTCCCCCCTCCCCCCCTCCCGGGCTCCCCCCCCTCCCCCCCTCCCCTCCCCCCCTCCCCCTTTCTCGGGCTCCCCTCCCGTTCGGCCGGGCCCCCCCTCCCGGGCTCCTCCCCTCCCCTCCTCGGCTCCCCCCTCCCCCCTCCCCCTCCCCTCCCCTCCCCTCTCCCCTCCCCCTCCCCCCTCCCCTCCCCTCCCCTCTCCCCCTGGGCTCCCCCTCCCCTCTCCCCTCCCCTCCCCCTCCTCCCCCCCCCCCCTCCCCCCCCCCTCCCCCTCCCCCCCCTCCCCCCCCCCCCCCCCTCCTCCCCTCCCGGGCTCCCCTCCCCTCCCCTCCCCCCCCTCCCCCCCCCCTGGGCTCCCCTCCCCCTCGGGCTCCCCCCTCCGGGCTCCCCGGGCTCCCCTCCCCTCCCCCTCCCCTCCCCCCCCGTCCTCCCCTCCCCCCCCCCCTCCGGGCTCCCCCCCCCCCCCTGGGCTCCCCCCCCCCCCTCTGGGCTCCCCCCCCGGGGCTCCCCTCCCCCTGGGCCTCCCCCCCCCCCGTCTCGGTGGGCTCCCCCTCCCGGGCTGGTGGGCTCCCCTCCCGGGCTTCCCCTCCCCCCTCCGGGCTCCCCTCCCCTCCCCCCCCTCCCAGGCTCCCCTCCCCCCCTCCCCTCCCCCCCCCGGGCTCCCCTCCGGGCTCCCCTCCCCCCCGGGCTCCCCTCCCCTCCCCCCTCCTCCCCCCCCCCCCCCCCTCCCCCTCCCCTCCCCCCTCCCGGCTCCCCTCCCCCCCCCCCCCCGGCTCCCCCCCCCTGGGCTCCCCCCCCGGCTCCCCTCCGGGCTCCCCCCCCCCTTCCCCCCTCCCCCCCCTCCCCCTCGGGCTCCCCTCCCCCTCCCCCCCCCCCTCCCGGGCTCCCCCCCCTCCCGGGCTCCTCCCCCCCCCCCCCCTCCCCCTCCCCCTCCCGGGCCTCCTCCCCTCCCGGGCTGGGCTCCCCCCTCCGGGCTGGGCTCCCCCCCTCCCTCCTCCCCTCCGCTCTCCCCTCCCGGGCTCCTCCCCCCTCCCCTGCTGGGGCTCCCCTCCCTCGGGCCTCCGGGCCCCCCTCCCCTCGGGCCCCCTCCCGGCTCCCCCCCCCCCCCCCGGCGGGCTCCCCCCTCCCCCCCCTCCCTTTCTGGGCCCCCTCCCCTCCCCTCCCCCCTCCCCCCTCCCCCCTCCCCCCCCCTCCCCTCCCCTCCCCCCCCCCTCGGGCTCCCTCCTCCCCCCCCCCTCCCCCCTCGGCTCCCCCCCGTCCCGGGCTCGGGCTCCCCCCCCTCCCCCCCCGGGCCCCCTCCCTTCCTCCTCCCCTCCCCCCTCCCGGGCTCCCCCCCCCCTCCCTCCTCGGGCTCCCCCCTCTGGGCTCCCTCCCCCCCCGGGCCCCCTCGGGCTCCCCCCCCCCCTCCCCCTCCTCCCCTCCCCCCCTCCCCTCCCCCCCCCCCCCTCCTCCCCTCCCCTCCCCCCCTCCCCCGCTCCCCCCCCCCTCCCGTTCCGGGCTCCCCCCCCCTCCCCTCCCCTCCCCCCTCCCCTCCCCTCCCCCCCCCCCCCTCCCCCGCTCCCCCTCCCCCCCCCCCCTCCCCCTCGGGCTCCCCTCCCGGGCTCCCCCCCCCCTCCCGGGCTCCTCCCCCTCCCGGGCTGGGGGGCTCCCCCCCCGGTTTCCCCTCTCCCCTCCCCTGGGCTCCCCCTCCCGGCTCCCTTCAAACTCCCCTCCCGGGCTCCCTCCCCCCTCCGGGCCCCCTCAGCTCCCCCCCCCTCCCGGCTGGGGCTCCCCCTCCCCCTCCCCTCCCCCCTCCCCTCCCTCTCCCCCTCCCGGGCTGGGCTCCCCCCCCTCCTGGGGCTCCCCCTCCGGGCTCCCCCCCCCGGGCTCCCCCCCTCCGGGCTCCCCCCCCCTCCCCCTCCCCCCCCCTCCCCCTCCCCTCCCCCTCCCCCCTCTCCCCTCCCCCCTCCCGTTTCCCTCCCCCCCCCCCTCCCCCCCCCCCCCTCACCCTCCCCCCCCCTCCCGGCTCCCCCTCCCCCCTCCCGGGCTCCCCTCCCCTCCCCTCCCCCCGGGCTCCCCTCCGGGCTCCCCCCCCCCCTCTCCTCCCCCCGGCCCCGTCCCCTTCCCCCCCCCCCCCGGGCTCCCCCCCCTCCCCCTCGGCTCCCCCTCCCGGGCTCCCCCTCCCCCCCCCCCGTTCGCCCCTCTCCTCCCCCCCCCTCCCGGGCTCCCCCTCCGGGCTCCCCTCTCCCCTCCCCCCTCCTCCTCCCCCCCCGGGCTCCCCCTCCCTGGCTCCCCTCCCCTCCCCTCGGGCTCCCCTCCCCCCCTCCCGGGCTCCCCCTCCCGCTCCCCTCCCCTCCCCCCTCCCTCCCCCCCCCTCGGGCTCCCCCCCGGGGCTCCCCCTCCGGACTCCTCCCCCCTCCCCCCCCCCCCGGGGTTCGGGCTCCCCCCCGGGCTCCCCTCCCCTCCCCCCTCCTGGGGGGCCCCCCCCCCTCTGGGGCTCCCCTCCCGTTCTCCCCTCCCCTCCCCTCCGGGGGCTCCCCCTCCCGCTCCCCTCCCCCCCCTCCCCTCCCCCCCCCCCCCCCCCTCCCCTCCCGGGCTGGGGATCCCCCTCCGGGCTCCCCTCCCCCTCCCCCCTCCCCCTCCCCTCCTCCCCCTCCCCCTCCCGTCCCCTCCCCTCCCCTCCCCTCGGGCTCCCCCCCCGGGCTCCCCCTCGGGCTCCCCCCCCCTCGGGCTCCCCTCCCCCTCCCCCTCCTCCCCCCCCCCCTCCCTCCCCTCCCCCCCTCCCCCCCCCCGGACCTCCGCCTCCCCTCCCCTCCCCCCCTCCGGCTCCCCTCCCCCCTCCCGGGCTCCCCCCCCGGGCTGGGGGCTCCCCCCCCCATCGGGGGCTCCCCCCCCCCCGGGGGCTCCCCCCCCCCCCTCCCGGGCTCCCCCCCCTCCCCTCCCCTCCCCTCCCGGGCTCCCCCCTCCCGGGCCCCTCCGGCTCCCCCTCCGGCTCGGGCTCCCCCCCCCCCC
Source organism: Aristolochia fimbriata (assembly GCA_019845555.1). Classification (NCBI taxonomy): domain Eukaryota; kingdom Viridiplantae; phylum Streptophyta; class Magnoliopsida; order Piperales; family Aristolochiaceae; genus Aristolochia; species Aristolochia fimbriata. Next base: position 28,898,164 of record CM034078.1, read on the forward strand.
CCCGGGCTCCCCCCTCCCCCTCCGGGCTCCCCCCCCCTCCTGGGCTCCCCTCCGGCTCCTCCCCTCCCCCCCCCTCCCGGGGCCCCCCCCCCCCCTGGGCTCCCCCCTCCGGCTCCCTCCCCCCGGCTGGGCTCCCCTCCCGACCCCTCCGGGCTCCCCCCCCCTCCCCCCCCCCCCCCCCCCTCCCCCTCCCCCCTCCGTCCCTCCCCCTCCCCCCCCTCCCTTTGGGCTCCCCCTCCCGACTCCCCTCCCGGGCTCCCCCTCCCCCCTCCGGGCCCCCTCCCCTCCCCCTCCCGTCCCCTCCGGGCCCCCCCCCGGGCTCGGGCTCCCCCTCCCCCCCCTCCGGGCTCCCCCCCGGCTCTCCCCCTCCCCCCTCCCCTCCCCCCTGGGCTCCCCCCCCTCCCCTCCCCCCCCCCTCCCGGCTCCCCTCCCCCCCCTCCCCTCCCCCCCCTCCCGGGCTGGGCTCCCCTCCCGGCTCCCCTCCCCCCCCCCCCGGGCTCCCCTCCCCCCGGGGGCCTCCTCCCCTCCCCCTCCCGGGCTGGGCTCCCCTCCCGGGCTCCCCCTCCCCCCCCCCCCCCTCCGGCTCCCCCCCCCCTCCCGTCCCCCCCCCCCGTTTTGGGCTCCCCTCCCGGCTGGGCTCCCCCCCCCGATCCCCTCCCCCTCTGGGCTCCCCCTCCCGTGGGCTCCCCCTCCCGTTTCCCCTCCCCCCTCCCGTTTCCCCCCCTCTCGGGACTCCCCCCCTCAGGCTCCCCCTCCCCTCCCCCCCCCCCCCCCCCCTCCCCCCCCCCGGGCTCCCCCCCCCTCCCGGGCTCCCCCCTCCGGGCCCCTCCTCCCCTCCCTCCCCCTCCCCCTCCCCTCCCCCCCCCGGGCTCCCCTCCCTCCCCTCTGGGCTCCCCCCCCCCCGGGCTCCCCTCCCCCTCTCCCTCCTCCCTCCCCCCCCCTCCCTCCCCCCTCCCGACTGGGCTCCCCCCCTCCGGGCTCCCCCCTCCCGGGCCCCCCCGCTCCCCCCTCCCCCCCCTCCCTCCCCTCCCGTTTCGTTGGGCTCCCCCTCCCGCTCTGGGCCCCCCTCCACGGGCTCCCCCCCCCCTCCGGGCTTCCCCTCCCCCTCCCCCTCCCCCTCCCGGGCTGGGCTCCCCTCCCGGCTCCTCCCTTCGGGCTCCCCCCCCCGGCTTCGGGATCTCCCCCCCTCCCGTTCTGGGCTCCCCCCCCTCCCTCCCTCCCCCCCCCCCTCCCCTCTCCCCCTCCTCCGGGCTGGGCTCCCCTCCGGGCTCCCCCCCCTCCCTCCCCCCCCGTTCCCCTCCGGGCTCCCCCTCCGTCCCCCCCTCCGCTCCCCCTCCCCTCCCCCCCCCTCCCCCCCTCCCCCTCCCTCCCCCTCCCCCCTCCCCTCCCCTCCCCCCCCCCCCCCCCCCCCCCTCCCCTCCCCCTCCCCCCCTCCGGCTCCCCTCCCCCCGGGGGCCCCCCCCGGGCTCCCCCTCCCCCCCCCCCCCCCTCGGACTCCCCTCCCGGGCTGGGGCCCCTCCCTCGGCTCCCCTCCCCTCCCCCTCCCCCTCCCCCCCTCCCCCTCCCCCCTCCCTCCCCTCCCCTCCGGGCTCCCTCCCCCCCCGGGCCCTCCCCCCCCCCCCGGCTGGGCTCCCCCCTCCGGGCTGGGGGCTCCCCCTCCGTTCCCCCCCTCCGGCTCCCCTCCCCTCCCGGGCTCCCCCTCCCCCCCGGGCTGGGGCTCCCCCTCCAGGGCTCCCCTCCTCCCCTCCCCCCCCCCCTCCCCTCGGGCCCCCCTCCCCCCTCCCCCCCCCCTCCTCCCCTCCCCCCCTCCCGGGCTCCCCTCCCCCTCCGGCTGGGCTCCCCTCCCGGACTCCCCTCCCCCCCCCCCCCCCCCTCGGGCTCCCCCTCCCCCGGGGCTCCCCCTCCCCCCTCCTCCCCTCCCGGGCTCCCCCTCCCGGCTGGGGCTCCCCTCCCTCCTCCTCCCCTCCCCTCCCCCCTCCCCTCCCCCCCCCCCTCCCTCCCCCTCCCCCTCCCCTCCCGTTTCGGCTCCCCTCCCTCCCCCCCCCCCTCCTCCCCCCCCCGTCCCCTCCAGGCTCCCCTCCCGGGTCCCCCTCCCCTCCCCTCCGGGGCTCCCCCCTCCCGGGCTCCCGGGCTCCCCCTCCCCCCCCCCTCCCCCCCTCCCCTCCCCTTCCCCCCCTCCCGGGCTCCCCTCTCCCCCCCCCTCCCGGGCTCCCCTCCCGGGCCCCCCCCGTTCCCCTCCCTCCCCCCCCCCTGGGCTCCCCTCCCGTTCGTCCTCCCCCTCCCTCCCCCTCTCCTCCTCCCCCCCCGGCGGGCTCCCCCTCCCCGGGCTCCCCCTCCCCTCGTTTCGTCCCTCCCCCTCCCGGGCTCCCCCCCCCCCCCCCCCCTCCCCCCCCCCCTCCTCCCCCCCTCCTCCCGTTCTCTCCCCTCCCCGTTCCCCTCCCCCCCCCCGGGCTCCCCTCCTCCCCCCCCGTTTCCCTCCCCCCTCCCCCCTCCGGGCTGGGCTCCCCTCCCGGGCTCCCCCCCCCCCCCCTTTCTCCCCTCCCCCCCCCCCCCCTCGGGCTCCCCCCTCCGGGCTGGGCTCCCCTCCCCCTCCCCCCCTCTTGGGGCCCCCTCCCCTTCCCTCCCCTCCGGGCTCCCCCCCCCTCCGGGCTCCCCCCCCGGGCTCCCCCCTCCCCCTCCCGGCTCCCCTCCCGTCCCCCCCCCCCGGGCCCCCCCCCCCTCCCCCCTCCCCCCCCCCTCCCGGGCTCCCCTCCCCCTCCCGGGCTCCCCTCCCCTCCCGCTCCCCCCTCCCCCCCCCCCAGCTCCCCCTCTCCCCCCCCTCCGGGCTCCCCTCCCCCGGCTCCCCCCCCCCTCTCCCCTCCGGACTCCCCCCCCCGGGCTCCCCCTCCCTCCCCCTCCCTCCCCCTGGGCTCCCCTCCGTTTCGGGCTCCCCTCCCTCCGGGCTCTGGGCTCCCCCCCCCCTCCCCTCCCCTCCCCCCCAGACTCCCCTCCCGGGCCTCCCCCCCTCCCGTTCCTCCCCCTGGGCTCCCCCCCCCTCCCGGGCTGGGCCCCCCCCCCCCTCCTCGGGCTCCCCCCTCCCCCTCTCCCTCCCCCTCCCCCTCTCCCCTCCCCCCCGGGCTGGGCTCCCCTCCCGTTTCCCCCCCCCTCCCCTCCTCGGCCCCCCCCCTCCCAGCTGGGCTCCCCCCCCTCCCGGGCTCTCCCCCCCTCCCGGGCTGGGCTCCCCCCCTCGGGCTCCCCTCCCTCCCCTCCCCTCCCCCCCCCCCCCCTTCCCTCCTCCCCCCCCCCTCCCGGGCTCCCCTCCCCTCCCGTTCCTCCTCCCCCCTCCCCTCCCCCCTCCCCCCCCTCCGGGCTCCTCCCCCCCTCCCCCTCCCTCCCCTCCCCTCTCGGCCCCTCCCCCCCCCCCCCCTCCCGTTTCCTCCTCCCCCCCCTCCGGGCTCCCCTCCTCGGCTCCCCCCTCCCCCCTCCCCCCTCCCCCTCCCCCTCCCGGGCTCCCCCCGGGGCCCCCTCCCGGCTCCCCCTCCCCCCTCCCCCGGGCCCTCCCCCAGCGGGCCCCCCCCCCTGGGCTCCCCTCTCCCCCCCCCTCCCCTTTGGGCTCCCCTCCCGGGCTCGGTCCCCCCCCTCCCCTCCCCTCCCCCTCGGCTCCCCCCCCTCCCGGGCTCCCCCTCCCCCTCCGGGCTCTCCCTCCCCTTCCCTCCCCTCCCCTCCCGGGCTCCCCCCCCCCTCCCCTCCCCCGCTCCCCCCCTTTCGGGCTCCCCCCCGTCCTCGGCTCCCCCCGTCCCGGACTCCCCCTCCGGGCTCTCCCCCCTCCGGGCTCCCCCTCCCCTCCCCCTCCCCCCCCCTCCTCGGGCTCCCCCTCCCGGGCCCCCCTCCGGCTCCCCCCCTCCCCCCCTCCCCCTTTCGTGGGCTCCCCCCCCCCCCTCCGGCCCCCCTCCCCCTCCCCTCCCCCCCCTCCCCTCCCCTCCCTCCCCTCGGGCTCCTCCCTCCCCCCCTCCCCCCCTCCCCCCCGGCTCCCCCTCTCCTCCCCCCCCCTCCCCTTCCCCCCCCCGGCTGGGCTCCCCCTCCCCTCTGGGCTCCCCCCTCCCCTCTTGCCCCCCCCGGGCTCCCCCCCCCCCCCCCCGGGCTGGGCCCCCCTCCCCCTCCTCCCCCCCCCCTCCCTCCCCTCCCGGGCTCTCCCCTCCCTCCCCCCCCCCCCCCCTCCCCCCCCCCTCCCCCCCGGGCCCCCCTCCGGGCTCCCCTCCCCTCCCCCCTCCCCTCCCCTCCCCCTCCCCCTCCCTCCGGGCTCCCCTCCCGGGCTCCCCCCTCCCACTCCCTCCCCCCCTCCCCCCTCCCGGACCCCCCCCGGGCTCCCCCCCTCGGGCTCCCCCCCCCCTCCCCTCCCCCCCTCCCCCTCCCAGGGGCCCTCCTCCCCCCTCCTCGGGCTCCCCCCTCCCTCCTCTCCCCCCTCCCCTCCGGCTCCCCCCCGGAACCCCTCCGGGCTCCCCTCCCCTCCCCCCCTGGGGCTCCCCCCCTCCCTCCCGCTCCCCTCCCCCCCCCCCTCTCCCCCTCCCCCCGGGCTCCCTCGGGCTCCCCTCCGGGCTCCCCTCCCCCTCCCCTCCCGGGCTCCCCCCCCCCCCCCCCGGGCTGGGCTCCCCTCCCGGCTGGGCCCCCCCCCGTTTCTCCCCTCCTCCCTCGGGACTCCCCTCCCCCCTCCCCTCCCCTCCCCGGGCCCCCCTCCCTCCCCCCCCCCCCTCCCCTCTCCCCCTCCCCTCCCCTCCCCTCCCTCGGGCTCCCCCCTCGGGCCTGGGCTCGGTTCCCCCTCCGGGGCTCTCCCCCCCCGTTCGGCTCCCCCTCCGTGGGCTCCCCTCCCGCTGGGGGGCCCCCCCCCCGGGCTCCCCCCTCGGGCTCCCCTCCCCTCCCCCCCCTCCCCCCTCCCCCCCCCCCCGGGCTCCCCCCCCCCCCTCCCCTGGGCTCCCCCCTCCCGGGCTCCTCCGGCTCCCCCTCCCCCTCCCCCCCCTCCTCCCCCTCCCCTCCCCTCCCCCTCCGGATGGCTCCCCCTCCCGGGCTCTCCCCCCCCGGGCTCCTGGGCCTCCCCTCCCCCCTCCCCCCCTCCGGGCTGGGGCTCCCCCCCCGGGCTCCCCCCCCCTCCCCCCCTCCCCCCTCCCGGGCTCCCCTCCCCCTCCCCTCCGGGCTCCCCCTCCCGGACCCCTCGGGCTCCCCTCCCCTCCCCTCCTCCCCACCCTCCCTGGGGCTCCCCCCCTCCCCTCCCCTCCCGGGCTCCCCTCCCCCCCTCCCGTTCCTCCCTCCCCCCTCCCCTCCCCCCCCCCTCCCCCCCCCCCCCCTCGGTCCCCCCCTCCGGGCTCCCCCCTCCGGGCTCCCCCCCCCCCCTCCCGGGCTCCCCCTCCCCAGGCTCCCCTCCCCCCTCCCCTCCCCTCCTCCCCCCTCCCCTCCCGGGCTCTCCCCTCCCCGGCTCCCCTCCGGCCTCCCCTCCCCCCCCCCCCCCTCCCCTCCCCCTCCCCTCTCCCCCTCCCCTCCCCCCTCCCCCCTCCCCTCCCTCCCCTCCTGATCGGGGCTCCCTCCCCTCGGGCTCCCCTCCGGGCTCGGCTCCCCTCCCGTTTCGGGCTCCCCTCCCCTCCCCCCCTCCCCCCCTCGGGTCCCCCCCCTCCCCCCTCCCCCTCCGGGCTCCCCTCCCTCCCTCCTCCTCCGGGCTCCCCCCCCCCCCCAGACCCCTCGTTCCCCTCCCCTCCCCTCCCCGTTTCTGGGCTCCCCCTCGGGCTCCCCCCACCGGGCTCCCCCCGGGCTCCCCTCGGGCTCCCCTCCCCTCCCCCCCTGGGCTCCCCTCCCTCGGATCTCCCTCCCGGGCTCCCCTCCCAGGGCTCCCCTCCCCCCTCCCCCCCCCCTCCCTCTCTGGCTCCCTCCCCTCCCTCCGACTCCCCCTCCGACTCCCCCCCTCCCCCTCCCCTGGGGCTCCCCTCCCGGGGCTCCCCTCCGGGCCCCCCCCCCCCCCCTCCCCCCCCCAAAAATCAACAAACAGCTAGTCAGTAACTTAGTATTTAATAAAAGCAAATCCAGAATAAGATGCTTATTGAAGTTCCCAGTAAACTCTAGACGTGTATTCAGATGTGTACTTAGAGTAATTCCTGTAAACTTAAAACGTGAGCGCAGGAGTGTACTTACACCCGAAGACTTGTGTAGTAATACTTAACGTTACACTCATAATAAACAAAAAGGACACAGCACAAATTGTTATCGCAGGTTCGAACCAATCGCCTGTGGTATCAAAATCCACTAGAAAGAGTATTACAGTAATTCAACAGAATAACTTATAGTAATAAGTTTTCCTCCCCTCAAGGACTCGAACAGAAGCCTCTTCCTAGTCTTACTTCCTGTCAACACACTTCTATAGAAGCTCTTCGATACCCACACACTAAGTCTCCCCCTTAGAGTGATCCCTCTCACCAGGGAATCTTCACGAAGGCTTCTCAGGATGAGAACACCTATTACAATGGTCAATTGCTTCTTGGAAAGCTAGTAGACCCTTAATCAGCTTCAGCAACAAACATACAACATCAAACATACAACCTTCAAGATGTGAATGTCAGAACCTATTCCTCATTGCTCCAACTCAAACGCATCTCTACTTGATACTCGTTAATCTCTGCGTAAAATCCCTAGCACAACACCTATTATGCTTTTAATACCCTTAGGGTTTTACCATGTCTAATTCTGTCTTTAGACACCTTCCATCCTGTATTGCTTACTTTCCTATCTCAACTAGGAAACACAATCATCCTTATCCTCAATGATATCACATGTTGATTTCTTTCCTACAAAATCTGGGAAACTCAATAACCCACGATTAGGAAACTCCAGATATTTACGCTTCATGGTATATATATTGTTGACGTGGTCAAACATAAGTTTTGTCATAAAACAGCCAATCACGCTTTTAACTAACATTCTCCCCCTTTGTCTCTTTTTTTGACAAAACTCCCTGATAATCTTGACCAGCACACATCACAACCACTATTCCACATACACTCGGAAATCGGCTATCACAGAACCTTCTAATGAACCTAATCAGCACACATCATAAATACTGTTTCACATCCACCCTGAAATCAGATATATCTAACCAGAGATCCATTTTTCGAGCATAGATGTAGTAGTGACAGGTGCATTACACACTGCAGTCATAAGTGTACTGTCAGTGATGATTGCACTTGATGGTATAGACATAGGCAGAGTAGGCACCTCACTGCCACTAACCACAGCATCCGGTATCTCAGCAGGATTACCCACTGCAGCAGTGGGAACCACATCATCTCCAGACACCTGTTCTTAAGTCAGAATGCTTGTCTTGTTTCGTACCTTGTTCTTTTTACTGTGGACCTGTACTAACTCTGTGAGACCGACTGGTTTTTGCTTGTTCAGAATTCCATGAATCAATGATTGGAAAGTGAGACACCCTTGCTTATCAGTCTGGTCAGATACTTTGACAATCTATTCAAAAATCCTCCCACTTAGATCTAGTCTCTGCTCTGTGCCTATTCTGTACAGAAAATCCACCATACTTTTGTGTACAGTCCCTCTGTGAGTGGTAGGTATCCAGTTCCAAATTGCAATCTTGTGTAAGGCCAAATACTTTGGAGTTAATTTCGAGCCTGGAAAAATATGAGAGCCTGGCCACATATGAATTTGTCCACCGGTCAGTTCCTTCAGCATACTCTCATCACCCGTCTCTTCTGGCTCAGTGTGACACAACTGAATTCCAAGGTAGTCCGCTATCTGGGAGGCCCCAAACTCATACCAATGTCCTCTCACATACACTTGACAGCTTAAGCTTTGTCGTGGTCTGTTCAAATTCGCATAAAACTCCTGAACAGCCGAAGGTGAATACGGTCCAATATGAGTGACCGTCCGCTTGAAACCAAGATTTTCAAGCAGTGGAATGATTATTTTGAATTCATCTAAGTTCAGCTCTCTTTCCGGACGAAATTCCTTCTTGATGACAGTCAGGAAACGCTTCTCTGCAGCTGCGTCTGCAAATTTAGCCTTTTTTGCTTTTGCTAGAGGCGTGAGCTTCTTCTTACTCAGTCTTTGATACTCTGTGGATTTATCTGCAGCCTGTGTAACCCCCTTTGCTTTCTCTGCACGGGTAAATCTATGCTTTTGTTTCTCTAACACCTGGACTGACTCCTGGACAGCAGACTGATCGACCTCTTCTTGTACTTCTTCGTCGTCAAGTCGAATTGGGGATTCACTTGGTCGCATACCCAGGACATTTTTGTACCTCTGCAAAATAGTCGAATCTCGAAGACGTGTTCGGCGTTCCGAAAATTGAGTAGCCTTACGTTTTTGAGAGATTATAGGTAACCTATCTTCATCTTCTTCACCACTGCTCTCCACAACCCTACCGATAGGGTTACAAGGTACACTTTTGTGTATTGTCCGTTTGTTCGACACAAAAACATCAAGAAACTACTTAAGTGTAGCATCGTCGTCCATCAAGCCCTGCTCATCTGCCTGTGAAAATTTTTCCGTAGCCGCAGCCAAAGTCTCCAATGAAGGCGCCATCGATTTCTCATGATCTACGTCTTCTTCATCATTCAAAGAAGATACAGAAAATGACGAGGGAGTAGATGAACTCGTACCTTGGCTATTGCCTGGCGAGGCTGAATCGTCAGTCAGTATTGCCATTGTGAGAGCGCGTCTTCACGGTCAGTTTTCCCCCTTTGCCATCCTTCCTCCCGAAATTCGAACTGTAGTTTCGAACTCGAAAGACAAAAATTGCACTTTTAACTTTACCTTTTCACTCTCCCGAAAACACAAAATTGGGTGTTTTTTTTTTTTTTTTTTTCTTTTCTTTTCTCTTTTTTTTCTTTTCTTTTCCTTTTTTCTTTTTTTTCCCTTTTTTTTTTTTCTTCTCAGTGTACTTACATGTCTTAGTACACTAACTAGTACTCTTTCAAATATAGCAAAACCCCAGAGCTCCACAAAGGAACTCAAATCGTTTTGCATCCAAGCTCTTCTTAAATATGTCTGCCAGCTGATTCTCAATTGATAAGTACTCCAGAATGACTTTTCCACCTTCAACTAGTTCTCGTATGAAATGATGCCGAATATTAATGTGTTTAGTCCTCGAATGTTGCACAGGATTCTTTGAGATGTCGATGACACTTGTATTATCACAATACACTGTAAGTACCACACTCGGTACACCATAGTCTTCCAGCATTTGCTTCATCCATAAGAGTTGTGCACAGCAACTCCCTGCTGCGATATATTCGGCTTCAGTAGTGGACAACGATATAGAACTCTGCTTCTTGCTGTACCAGGACACTAGGTTAGTGCCTAAGTAAAAACAACCCCCTGATGTGCTCTTTCTGTCATTTGCATTTTCAGCCCAATCTGCATCACTGTAACCCGCCAAAACATTACTGGTTTCCGCAGCATACCAGATTCCAAGATTGATTGTGCTCTTGACATATCTTATGATTCTCTTAACAGTCTTCACATGTGACTCCTTTGGTGCTGATTGAAATCTAGCACATAAACCAACACTATAGCATATGTCTGGTCGACTGGCAGTTAGATACAGCAAACTCCCAATCATGCTCCTGTACAACGTTGGATCTGCTGGAGTGCCATTTTCATCCTTGCAAATTCGATCTGTTGTACTCATTGGTGTTCTCATAGCCTTAGCATCTTCCAAGCCAAACTTCTTAACTAAATTTCTAGCATATTTCTCTTGAGAAATAAAAATACCATCAGCTCTCTGTTTTATCTGAAAACCCAAAAAATAGGCTAGTTCCCCTACCATACTCATCTTGAATTCTTCTTGCATGTGTTTGACAAATTGTCGTTGAGCATAATCACTAGTGGATCCAAAGACAACATCATCTACATGGATCTGAGCCAATGTTAGCTCATGATCTCCTCTCTTAATAAACAATGTCTTGTCTACACCTCCTCTTGTGTATCCTTTAGAGCATTAGAACTGTGTTAGCCTCTCATACCAAGCTCTAGGAGCTTGTTTCAGTCCATATAACGCCTTGGTCAATCGATACACACAATCTGGTTTATGAGGATCTTCGAAACCTTTTGGCTGTTCAATGTATACTTCTTCATTCAGATACCCATTCAAGAACGCACTTTTTACATCCATCTGATGTAACTTTATTTTCATCATACTAGCAGTAGCAAGTAACAGCCGAATTGATTCTAGTCTAGCAACCGGTGCAAATGTCTCATCAAAATCAATTCCTTCTACCTGGGTGTATCCTTGTGCAACCAATCTGGCCTTATTTCTAATGACATTACCTTCCTCATCTGTCTTGTTTTTGAACACCCACTTAGTACCAATGACATTTAAGTGTTCTGGACGAGGTACTAGTGTCCACACTTTATTCCTCTCGAACTGCTCAAGTTCCTCTTGCATGGCTTTTATCCAGAACTCATCTTCTAGAGCTTCTTCCACTTTTCTTGGTTCCACTAACGAGGTATAGCACACAAATTTAACCATATCTCCATAATTCTTTTTCTTACCTCTAGTCTTCATACCTTCATGTATATCTCCAATTATTGCATCAGCTGGGTGATTCTTCTACACTCTAATAGATGGTGACTTTTCTGAAGTAATGACACTTTCCTGGACTTCTGTAGAAGACACTCCCGTATCTTCTGGTGCACCTTCAGGTGTCCTTGTAATTGTACCGACAGTTTCTTCATTCAGGGTAAGAGTACTTGTCACTGTACTAACCGTTTCGTCTTTATGATTTTGGGGAACATGTTCTTGCTCATCATCTGACATCTGTAGACCCTCAGTTTGGTCAGCTACTTCCACATTCACAGTTTCAATGATTGTGTTTGCATTCTTCAAAAATACTTTGTACGCATGACTGTTCCTGGAGTAACCTACAAAAATCCCTTCCGTACTCTTGGAATCAAACTTTCTCAACTGTTCACGATCTTTGAGAACATGACATTTGCTGCCAAACTCACGAAAGTAATGTACCTTGGGTTTCCTTCCTTTCCACAGCTCATAGGGTGTTTTGTGAGTTAAATACCTGAGATGTACACAATTGCTGACATAGCACGTCGTATTGACAGCTTCTGCCCATAGTTTGTGAGGTAGTTTTTTAGCATTTATCATAGTCCTTGCCATTTCTTGCAATGTTCTGTTTTTTCTCTCTACAATCCCATTTTGTTGTGGGGTTTTGGGTGCTGAAAACTCATGTAAAATTCCTTTACTTTCGCAAAAGTTAGCAAAATCCTGATTTTCAAATTCCTTTCCATGATCACTTCTAATCCGAACTATCCTCCCTATGGTCACTCCCTTCTCAATCATAAGCTGCCTACACAGATTCACAAACAATTTGAAAGCTTCTGACTTCTCCCTGAGGAACTCAACCCATGTAAACCTGGTGAAGTCGTCAATGCACACCATAACATACTTCTTTCTAGCTATACTCTCAGTCTGGACAGGCCTCATTAAGTCAATATGCAACAACTCCAGTGGTTGTTTGGTGGTAATACTTTTCAATGCAGGATGTGGAGTTCGATGCTGCTTGCCTTCCATGCAACCTTTACACACAGGCTCAACGGTTCTAGTTATAGTAGGTAACCCTCTGACAGTACCATACTTTATCAATTTCTGTAACCCTCAGAAGTGTATATGTCCAAGTCGCTTATGCCACAGTTGAGTAGTGTGCTCTCTAGTGTACTGACATTGATGAGACAGAACTAGCTTATAGCAGTTATCACCTGTTCTTGTCCCTTCCAGTACAGAGGTGTGTTTCTCATCCATTACCTTACAACCAGTTTTGGTGAAGTTCACATATAAGTTCTGGTCATAGAGTTGACTGATACTTATCAAGTTTGCTTTTAACCCATTCACTAATAGCACATTCTTTAGTTTTGGAAGTCCTTTGACATTCAACTCACCTATTCCAATGACAGATCCTTTTCCCCCCTCTCCAAAAGTAACTTGTCCACCATTTTCCTTTTGTAGATTTGTAAGGAACTCAATACTTCTTGTCATATGTCTAGAGCAGCCACTGTCAAAATACCATACTCCATCAATGTCTGTTTTTCTGGCAGTATGAGCAGCAAACAGACTAATATCTTTCTTTACCCAAACTAAATTTTGAGCACCAGACTTAACTCCTTTAAAGTTTTCATTTCTTCTTCGAACTCTTTATAACTTGTAGCAATAAGCCTTGATATGACCATAGACCCACAAAAATGGCATGTAGGAATGAACCTTCTAACTTGGGTGTAGCGAGATTGAGTACAAGCTGGTTGCAGAGATGAACTGGCCCCACTGTATCCCAGTCCATGTTTATTGCCCATTCTTTTCTCTTGAGTCAATATATCATCCAATTGCTGCTTACCTTTGTCAAACTTCACCCAAATCTCCTTTGCCTTTCTTAGTTCTTCTTCTAGTTTCAGAATTCTTTCCTCCTTCTCATTTACTTTCTGTTTTAGCAGGTGGTTTTCTTCACTTAAGGCACAGGTCTGATCTCTCAACAGCCCTTCTTTCCTCTCTGATTCTCTGGCCTCCAACTCTTTTTCATCAAGTTTTTGTTTCAGCACGACTTTCTCTCTTTTCAATACTACAACTTGCTCTTTTAGAACGTTAGTACTCTCAAGGACCCCATCCCATTACTTGATGATGTTCTATACTGTACCAATATCATCCTCATTATCTGTTTCATCATCCAAAACTATCGAGATGTCTTTTAGTCTTCTTTTCGCTGATAGTTCCCTATTCACTGAAGTATTAGCAGTGAAATCAACATAATTGCATTCTTTATCTTCTGAAGTGCTACTGTCGTCACTCCAAGCAGCCACAAATGACTTTTTCTTTTTCAAATAGGTAGGACACTCTGTTTGTATGTGTCCTCGTCCTCCACATTCATAGCACGTTACACTTTTGCTCTTGGTTGCTGAATCAAAACCACTTCCTCTCGATTTCCCTTCACCTAAAGCAAAATTCTTCCTCTTGCTTTTTCTGATAAACTTGTTAAGTCCTTTAGCCAGGAAAGACACTTTTGCATCTAGCTCTACTAAAGTGATGGTGGGAATATCTGACTTCAGAGTTGAAAGAGTCACCTCATTACTTGCAAGAGTCTGAAGTGTTACACTTTCTTTCTTAACCTCTCTTACTGAATCACTTGACTCTTCATTCATCTCAAATGTTTTCAAAGATCCAATAAGTTCATCCAAGGTTATATCATTTAAAGGCCTATTTTCTTCTATAGTAATTCTTTTCATCTTAAATTTCGAAGAGAGTGAGCGAAGTACCTTTTTGACCAGTTGATCTTGAGGTATCCTATCTCCCAGGTTGGCCGATTGATTAGCAATGTCTCTGATCTTTCCTTCAAATTCCAAGATCGTCTCATCCTCTCTCATCCTCATGAGCTCAAATTGAGTCATCAGCATCTGCAATTTTACTGCACGTCGCTTTCAGTTCCTTCATAATGAACCTCCAGTATCTTCCATGCTTCTTTAGCCGTGGTGCATGCAGATACTCTCCTGAACTGCTCTTCATCTATTCCTCCAAAGATTGCATTTAATGCTTTGGAATTGCAGTTTGCTAATTTCTCCTCCGCATCATTCCACTCTGAAATAGGCTTTACAACTCTCTTAACATCAGCATCCTTTCCAATTTCAACAGTTGGAGGTTCCCATCCATCTTCAACAGAACGCCAGGCTCTTTCATCCTAAGCCTTGATATAAATTTTCATCTTTGTTTTCTAGTAAGCATAATTTGTTCCGTCAAGTAGCGGTGGTCGTGTGTTTGAAGCCCCTTCCTTATGATACGCTGTCATCTTCCTTCACGTCAAGTTTATAACACCGTTTATCTCCAAACTAATCTGGAGCCTGCTCTGATACCACTTGAAGTTCCCAGTAAACTCTAGACGTGTATTTAGATGTGTACTTACAGTAATTCCTATAAAATTAAAACGTGAGCGCAGGAGTGTACTTACACCCGAAGACTTGTGTAGTAATACTTAACGTTACACTCATAATAAACAAAAAGGACACAGCACAAATTGTTATCGCAGTTCGGAACCAATCGTTCCTAATCTGCGGGCCATTCGGCCCAGGGTATCAAAATCCACTAGAAATAGTATTACAGTAATTCAACAGAATAACTTATAGTAATAAGTTTTCCTCCCCTCAAGGACTCGAACAGAAGCCTCTTCCTAGTCTTACTTCCTGTCAACACACTTCTATAGAAGCTCTTCGATACCCACACACTAAGTCTCCCCCTTAGAGTGATCCCTCTCACCAGGGAATCTTCACGAAGGCTTCTCAGGATGAGAACACCTATTACAATGGTCAATTGCTTCTTGGAAAGCTAGTAGACCCTTAATCAGCTTCAGCAACAAACATACAACATCAAACATACAACCTTCAAGATGTGAACGACAGAACCTATTCCTCATTGCTCCCCCTCAAACGCATCTCTACTTGATACTCGTTAATCTCTGCGTAAAATCCCTAGCACAACACCTATTGTGCTTTTAATACCCTTAGGGTTTAACCATGTCTAATTCTGTCTTTAGACACCTTCCATCCTGTATTGCTTACTTTCCTATCTCAACTAGGAAACACAATCATCCTTATCCTCAATGATATTTCTTTCCTACAGAATCTGGAAAACTCAATAACTCACGATTAGGAAACTCCAGATATTTACGCTTCATGGTATATATATTGTTGACGTGGTCAAACATAAGTTTTGTCATAAAACAGCCAATCACGCTTCTACGCACTAACACTTATGTTTTGATACATCCACTAGTAATTTATAAACACCTCAACCATTGTTACAGATCTCAACACAACAAGGCGACCAGAATAGTGGAACCCCAATTAACTTAAGCTTCAGTGCTTGATGACTACGAACACGAACGATTTGCAAGTTGTGGAGAGGCATGCCTACCAACCTCAACCTCAAATATATATATATATATATATATATATATATATATATAGAGGCCTGATCCGTGTGAAACGGCATATCGTGTGAAACATGTGAAACTATTTCACAATCGTAGGATCAAGCCATTTTTTCATCAACGGACAACAGAAGAAGGGGAATAACTCGTCCCACTCCCAATTCATCGGTTGAGAAAACTTCTCCTCCTCCTGACTCCTCTTCCTAACTCCTCTTCCCGACACTCTCGACTCTCCAAATTCCCTCACTCCGTGTCGAAAGCTCTTTGCTTTTCGCGTGCATGAGAGAACGGAGACGAAGCTCCTCTCTTCAAACAAGATGCATGTTGCTGTTATCCTGGACAACTTCTAGACTTCCAGGTATGTAGTTGAGGAAATCAAATCTTTTTCAAAACTTCTTGTCCGATTTTGATCTTTCTCTTTTATCTTTCCCTTTTGATTTTGAGTTTGATCTCTTTCTATTATGTTTCTTTTCTCAATTTTGTATCTGATTTACTTTCGTTCTCCTCTGCCTCCTCCCTGATTACCCCCCTGTTCCCTTCTCCCGAATATTTCCCAAATCCTACCTTGTTCCCTTTCTTCGAAAATTTCCAAAATCCTCTCCAATCCATTCCACCTCTCTAAGTCCCTCTCCCATTTGCTTCTGCTTCTCCCTAAATTATCTACGACATGCTTCCGAAGTTCACATGAGAGCAATTGACTGGGGCCAGAAATAGATTGGAGCTCAATCTTTCAAGTACATCATTTTACAATTCTATTAATTCTCTGATTTCTTTCTCATCTATCTCTTTTGTTTTCTATTTTTTATTCTAATGCTTTTCTCTCCTATTCTTATTTCTTCATTTCGAAATTCTCTCTTGTTCTTTTCTTTCTCCCCCGCCCTCGTCTCACTTTCGAGCATCCCCGAATCTGGTATATGTTCTTTATCATTTGTTTTAGCTCTCTTATATTTCAAGTTCAATTTTGTTATCTTCTTGAGTCACACAAGCTTATTGCAATGTCCTGCTTACTGCATTTTTCTTTCTGAAAAATTAGTTGCATTTTTTATTTAAATATGATGTGAGTTTGTTCTATCTCTTTTGCCGTTCAATTATTTGTGAAAATGTGATGTGAAATCAGCAATGGTATGGTGGAGGCCACCTTTACTCTGTATAATTATCTACTAAATATTTTAAATTATCATTGTTCTATTGCAGCACTCAATTTGTCTTCTCCTTTAATAGAAAATATTTTGTCCATTATATATGTGGACCCCTTTTCTTTTGTTGTTGTTTGATAAAAATTTCAGTTGTTTTGGCTAACAATCTTCTTTTGCATTTGTTCTTAGTGTTGGGATGGAGATATTACACCAGAAGGTGTTAATGACTGGTAATATTTGAGATATTGTCTTCCAGCTTTGATTTCATAAGCTTAATTGTTTTAATAGATCTTTAAGCTCAAAATGGTAAGAGCATTCTAGTTTCTTAGAACTGAGAGAATTTGTGAGCATCTCTTTGTGCATGAATATAGAACTCATCAATCTGCATTGCTTGTTTTCCATTAGTTTCTGTTTGCTGATGATTTCAAAATGACTCTATGGCCTAATGGCTAAGGCACCGATTTTATCGGAGATTCTGGGTTCTAGTCCCAATAGAGTCAAATTTATTTTTTCCAATATCTTTTATTTTCTTCTTTGTAACCTAGAGAGTTTGGCTGCCCAATAGCTTGTACAGTTATGTAGATCATGGAGGGACCCGTTGGAAAATCAGGTTGCTTAGTGATGTGATTTTGTAGTAATGAAACCCTCTTATGTGACTGTTGGTTGATCAACCTTGCTTAGTCAAATTTAGTCCTATTTTTTCAAGAACCATGCTCAAATGCAATAGTTATAGTTGTTTCTCTTACAAAAAATATTATGCTTTTTTACCTTAAGCTTTGAGTACTGTAATGCAAATATATAGTATATCCCTTTAATTTTCATAGAATACTAATTTTGGTATTACTACGATGTTCACCAAACAGATGCAGCTGGTGGGTTTAGAAAATGATCCAGTAAATGTTTTGTTATTGCCTCTTTGAGTGCCTCAATAACACTTACAGATAGTAGAGATAGATGCAAAGCTGAACACAATGTGAATGATCTCATCAAATTCTATATAGCTGCTTTTTATTGTGGTTCTTGATTTATAATACTTTTTTGGGTGTTGGTTAAATCTTCATACTCTGACTAGTCGATTACATCATTTGGAATATGCATTTAACTTGACACAATATGCAACTAACCAGCTTGGTAAACATGTTAGATTTTGGGATTACAGATTCTCATTACAATCCAATGAAAGCATTATAAATAAAATTAGACATTTGTTGTAGTAACTTATAAACAGATAATAAGCATAAAGTCTACTTAAAAGTTATTTGAATTTGAACATAAACCCCGCTGGGTTTCGAACCCAGATTCTCTACTAATAGTGGTGCCTTACCATTAGGCCACAAAGCTGCTCGTAATAAATGAAGTTATCTATTGACATTCTTTCATAACTAGTAAGCACTAACCAAATTTTTTATTAGTATATAAAATCAAATCTACGCTGAAGTTGAACATATAGAACTAATATAAGACTGTTGAGGGCAATCCATAGTTGAAGCATTCCACTTTCATGTACTCCCCAGGTTTTAGGACAGAAATAGCGAGTGTTTATACTTGTTCTCCCATTAGCAAACCAATACTTGTTCAGGATAAAGGAAAATGATGGCTAATTTCCTATCTAACATCACAACTTTTAACAAGTATCATCAAACATTTGCTGCCTGGAACATAAGGAAGGAGAAGCATTGATTAATGTTTAGTACCAAGCAGCACTAGAACCCGGATAACTCATTGCCCAACTTTCTCAAATCCTCGGTCGTCGAAATTTTAAGTTTTGGCGCATGCCCGAGAGCCCACAAAACTTTCAATCCATAACATCGCCAGCCATTGAAAGCTTCAGTTGTTAATTTTCTGAAGCACCAATTCACTTGGATTATAAAACCAGAGGTCCATAGTAGTCCATGCAGTCCCACCTATGCTCTCTTACTATTAATGGTCAAGACAGGCAACATAACAAGCTAGAGTGAAATAAATCCCAGAAAAGGCTGCTTCTAAATACTGTTAGATCCTTATTTGAGTGCTCTTGTATACTGCAGCAGTTTTTAAATGTGTCCTCAAGTACAACTCTCCCTTGATATTACCACTAAATAACTAACACCTTTGTACTTTTGTTCGTTGGCTTCTTGCCTGTAATGGTTGTGACTCAAATAGGATTCAATCATCTTATCAATCCATTAGTACAACAAATGATATTTTAAAAACTAAACTCCATTGCTGTTAAAATTGATATCAACAAGTAAAAAATTGTAAAAGATCTGCGATATTATAGTAAACTTTTATCTAAATTTGCTTACATGAGCAGGCTGAATTTTTCATATATTGATGTTGACCCCACTGGGATTCGAACCCAAATTCTCCGACAAAGTCGGTGCCTTACCAATTAGGCCATGGGAGTCTCTGTATTTTAGAAAGATTACCTTTAACATGAGAATAAACCCATTAGTTTCAGCTAGTGATTTTGAGATGAACATCAACTTCAATAAAATTCACCACCCTTAGAACAAAATGGAGCAGCATCAAAATGTCCAAGCTCACATAGTACCCAACCGTTAACAAGGAGAGGTCATGATTAGAACGAAACCAGACCATATGGAATAACATACAAGGTTTGATACATAACCTAATTCACCAGAGAGAGAACAACCCGCTAACTGTACATGCAACATTCCCTGCTAACATGTTTCCACGGTATGTCAAGTGGGCTTCTATGATACCTCTCTAAAACAACCAGTTGCCTTTGGGCATTGAAAATAATGATCAAGCAAAGGGCATATTGTCATAGATAAACTTGAAACATTAAGGAATCACTCTCTTATAAATGACTTGTGCAAAATTGTTTGAAGTAGAAATAATAACCAAAACTCACAGAGAGACTGTAGAAAATATAATAATGAAAAATACAGAACAATGGTTTTTATTTTCGAGAAAAATAGATATTACTCAATGCAGAGATTAAAAACAATACACAAGAAACCAAACAAGAGGGATGCCTATTACCACAAGATATTTGAGGGAAACCCCTTGTTTAGTAAGAGATCCAGCCTTGTAGATTGCTGATCTCATTATATATGCCAAACATTAATAAATTGAGAAGACATACATAGAATTTCATGATAAGAAGAACAAAGATTCCTTCGCAGAGATTTGAATGCTATCCTGTAATAGAACCCTGTTTCATTCAATCTATAGGTTTCCACCAAGCAAGTACTTGAAGATTATGAGACCTTGCCCAAAAGCGAGGAGCTCTGTGTGGACTCTTAAGTAAGACGTAAGGGAATAAGATATGGATGTGTAGGATTGGCCAAGGACGATCTTTTAGAAACCCAAACTCATTGCCAACCTTCAACCCTGAAAAGCCACCCGGTCCTTGGCCCTCAATACTAAACCTGTCTCCATATAAAGCCGGAATGTGTTTTGAATCCAGACCCATTCCCACCTTTTTTTATCCATTGCAATCCCATCCATGCTTTGACAAAACCCGAGCTCGAAGAAATCGGTATCCAAAATGGAACCGTTCAGCAAGGAGAGACAAAAATCAAAAAAAGAAAATAGAGAAGGGGGTCAAACAAAAAAAAACTATGATGGGAGCCTCGAGCCAAAAGATCAGGGTGAAAGAAAACAAGGCTAAAGAAATCAGAATAAAAATTAAACGAGAAAAGAAATGGAAGGAAGATAGATCTAAAGAAAAAATAGAAGAGTCAAAAACTCGGAACACATACCTGGCTTGAGCTTCGAAATCCTTCTACCTCAATTTTGAGTTATCCTAAATAGGGGTGTAAATGGGTAATAATCGAAACAGGTAAGGGTTATTCTGTTACCCGTTTCGATTACCCTACCCGTATTCTGTCACCCATTTCGCCCGAATAAAAATGAGTCATTTCGTCACTCAATGGGTAATCGGGTAACCGGGTAAATAAATGGATAATAATATTTTAATAAATTTAATTATCTAACCCTTATAAATTTTAAAAAAATTACAAAATAAAATTAAAATCATATGAAAATTACATCAAAATTCTTAAGTTTATATAAAAACAACTCAAACAAATGTACAACACACATATTAGGGTATGTATGATAGAAATAAGGGCATAAAGTTTTACAAAATTATTAAATTACCATCCGGATAGTCAGGTAATCTGATCAGGAATACCCATTATCCATATCTCTGATTACCATTCGAGTAATCGGGTAAAATTGACACCCTTAATCCTAAACCTTCGAGCCTTAGCTTCGATGTAAAGAGAGGAGGAAAAAAGAAAGAAAAACATCGTTGAAGTCTGGAGGATTTGGGAGGAAATCGAAGCGGTGTTCGGCTTTTACAAGAGGTAAGGAAATGACGGGGGTGGGAACGAATCGGGACACCAACAATTTTTTCCAACTTCATTTTAAGCTTTTGATTAAAAAAAGCTCATCTGGACGGTCGTTAGCCCTATATATATATATATATATATATATATTTCTTAGTGAAATAGAGGGACCCCGCTATAGCTTCACATACTAAAATTGCCTCATAAAGATTTTTTGAGTAATTTCTCATAAAACTAATAACTTAGGAAAAACAGGGGAAATACCCATTTGGATAGTGTTCTTTTACATTTGTAACATTAACATAATTATGACATCAGTTCAGTGCAATCAAGCAGGCCAATCTAATAGAACAATTTTGACCCCAACATCAACCACTATTCTAGTTTAGGGTTTGGGATTTGGTTGGTATTTCTTGGATTTGGTTACCCTCTCTCGACTCAAGTAGGGATGGCAACGGGCCGGGGCGGGGCGGGGCGGGTTTTCGAAAACCCGTCCCCGCCCCGTGAAAATTTGGGGAAACCCGTCCCCGCGAAAACCCGCCCCGTGGGTTTATTTTGTAAATCCGTCCCGGCCCCGCGGGGTAAAAAACCCACCCCGAACCCAAAAAAACCCAACCCGACCCGACCAGCCCCGCCCCATTAAATATTAAAAAAAAATTAAAATATAAAATAAATCTGTTTCACCGAAAATCCGCCGGTCCGCGAAGAGGCGCGACCGAGAGAAGTTTTCAATTTCTTTAGAATAATTTGTGTTACGGGGTGTGTTTTGTATCAAGGAATGCGAGTTCACTCTCCTAGGCTTCCTCTGATTCGATCTCCGTGTGAATTGTCGAAGTTTCGGCTTCTGACGAGAACGTTGAAGTTTGAGTTCAGGGAACGAGTGTGCACGATCTGGTGTGACTTTGGTCGGTCGGACGGAAGTATTTGTGTTCCGTGTGTTTCGACTTGTGACGTTGCCGGCGAACGTGTAGTGCTGCTCCGATTGAACTGTTGAACGACGACCTGCAGTGGCTGAACTTCTCTGGTTCGAGAGAGCTTCTGTGCGTCGAGTTTCTTCTCGGTGAAGGGATTTTCAGACCTCCGTTTCGAGAGAGAAAGAACTTCTGTGCGTGAAGTATTTTTTCGACTAGAATGCTCTCAAACTTGATTTTTTCTCCACCTGATTTCTCCCCCCACCCCTATGATTGAGAATTCTTTGGCTATTTGTAGCATGTCCTGTGAAGTTGTTGTGATTTCTTCCTTGGAAAGGGGATCGCGATCCCCTTTCTGCTGCCTCCTTTGAGATGGGAGGAAGACTGAAGAATTTCTCCTCCTCGATCCCACAAATGAGGATCGTGCTCCTCTTTCCTTGGTTTTTACCGTTGATGGCCAGACATGATCGTTGGTTGCTGAGTTGTGTAGCAACGTGACGAGGCATGCTGACTAAGGCTGACGCGGCGGCTTCCTGCTGACGGGGGCGCCGACTGTGCTGATGACGCGATGACACGACTGGACTTCGCGATGGGCTGCAGCGATGAACTTCGAAGATCGACAGGGCCTACCCACGATCGTTCTTTGATGGATCGGTGGGTTGATGGACTCATCGAATTTGGGTTGTGCACATTTTGGTGCCTACAGATTGCCCCCTTCGAGACTTGACCGTTCGGGAGGAACGAACAAGTTTCAAATGTGAAGATGAATGAACACGACGCACACACACTTTTTTTTTTTTTTTTTTTTTTTTTTTGTTGATCCTCTTACTCTTTTAGGATCGTTTATCTTTTGTGTAATGATGTTTTTTTTCATCATCTTGCTTTTTTAGGATAGTGTATATTTTTTGTACACCTTGTAATGCGTTTTTTTTTTTTCATTTTTTTTTTTTTTTTTTTTTTTGGCTCTCTTCTTTGTTTTGAGTTGTTTGTTTTTTTTCGATTTTTTTTTTTTGCATACGCTACATTACATGTGGAGTATGTACGGTATAGAGAGATGATGGATACCGAAAGGAGATGTCGCCCGTGTTTGAGCAACAATGGCGAATTGGGGTTGAGTTGTCGGCTACGGTTTGCTTTGAGTGCTGCCGAAAAGTTGTTTCAAACCCTGAGAAGGCCGACGCCGATAGATTTTGGCGAACTTCGCAAAGTCTCGACGACTTTGGTCGCCGCGCCCGAGGAAGAGGTGTCACTGGCGACTCGCAGCGCCGCACTAGTGAGAGGTGCAGTTTTGGTAGCTTGGTCGCCGGACCAAAGGGAAAACTCGAATCTGAATAAGACCCGGAGGCCAATTTGAAATTGACCGATGTCTCGGTGAGTTGCGCCTCCTTCTCGCGAACTGTATTGACGACCGGGAAGAGGTTTTGAAAGGAGGTGTGTGTAGTGGGACCCCTCTTGGCTGAATCGATCCTCCCAAAAAATTGGGATATATCTGTCGACGGTTTGGCTTCTGAGTTTGAAAGATAGTCTCAAGCTCCGGTGCTGACCTCGTCTGCAATTGGCCTTCAAGCGATTCTGACCGAGAGAGATCGCCGCAACTTCTCTCTGTTTTGGCGATCCTTGTCGTCCCGCTTACATCGAAGTTTTCATGAGCCAAATTCAAAGGTGCTTGTAAAAAGAAATTTCTCTCCGGCCTCTCGGTTGAATTGAGTCGGCCGGGGGTCGACCCCACTCTCTTTTCTTTCTTCTTCTCTTCCTCCCTCTTTCTTCTTCTTTTTCTCTCCTCTCATTTTC
The DNA here is from genome assembly GCA_019845555.1 of Aristolochia fimbriata. Classification (NCBI taxonomy): domain Eukaryota; kingdom Viridiplantae; phylum Streptophyta; class Magnoliopsida; order Piperales; family Aristolochiaceae; genus Aristolochia; species Aristolochia fimbriata. The sequence continues at coordinate 28,921,251 of CM034078.1, forward strand.
GACCTCTCCCTCAGGTCTCTTTTCTCTCTCTCTTTCCACGATTTTCTCCTTTTTTTTTTTAATATCCTCTCAGTGTTCTTCTCTCTTTTTTACTTACCTCTCTCGAACTGGCTTTCTTGCACACTAAGTTAATGCATCGGTTTGTCAAAGTGACAGACCGACAAATTGTAATCACGAGATTTGGCTCGGCAATGAGAACAAAAAAGTGTTGTGTCGCACCGGTTTTGATCGCCATGTGCTGAATTCTGCTTTGAGTGTGCGGTACGGGTTGCGGGGGTGTTGCATTCCTGTTGTCGCGATCCGGCTTGGTCACCGGGTGCTCTCTTCACGCATTGGCTCGGTCGCCGGGTGCCAAAATTTTGATTCGGTTGAGCCCGGCTTGGTTGCCGAGAGGCTGAATCCCTGCTAGCACACTCGCTTGGACACCGAAAGCGAAGTTCTTTGTTTGGTCCTGGCCGCCAGGAGTTGGTCGCCGGTCGCGAAGTTGTTTTGAGGTCGTGGCCGACAAGAGGGTGCCCGGTGTGAGTATGTGCCGACCTCCTATTTTTTCTTGCGACTGCTTCTTTTTGTCGCGGCTCTTCCTTTTTTTTTTTTTTGGCGACGACTTCTTTTTTGTCGCGGCTTTTTTTTGCAACGGCTTCTTTTTTCGTCGCAGCCTTTTTTTTTTCTTTTGAAGAGGAGTTACATACCTGACTTCGTCTGGCTGCATCCGGCTCGGTCGCCGGTCGCAGGAGTTTGTAGCGCGGCACCCGAATCGATCGCCGGGTGTTGCATCTGATAGTTCCTTCATCGCGTTTGGCTTGGTCGCCGGCCACGGATTTTTATTGCATCCGGCTATGCCGACGGTCGCGAAGCTTCTTTCCTGCATTCGGTTGGTCACCTAGTGCATTGCTCCTGTTTTGGTCGCATCCGCCTCGGTCGCCGAGAGGCTGAATTTCTGTGCTGGCGCACCCAGCTTGGTCGCCGGGTGTTGTTGTCGCAACTTGCTTGAGCGCCGGGTGCGAGCTGCTGAGTGATTGCAGCCGGTTTGGTCGTCGACAACTTCTTTTCTTTTGCGACTGCTTCTTTTTGTCGCTGCATTTTTTTTTGTTCTTTTGCGACAGCTCCTTTTTGTTGCTTGCTTCTTTTTGTTCAGCGACTATTTCTTTTTGTCGCATCTTTTTTTTTTTGAAGAGAGGTTGTGTACCTGGTTCTGTTGGCTGCGTCCGGCTCGGTCACGCCGACGCAGGAGTTCTGATCTGACATCCCCCGCTCGGTCGCCGGTAGTGCCTCTCAGATTTTTTTTTCTTCGCGCCGTTTTGTTGCTGGGCGCGGACTTTGAACTTGCTTTCGGCTCGGTTGGTTCTGCGGCGCAAATTTTGTTGTTTCGATCGCGGCCGGCTTCGTGGCTAGTTGCGAAGCTTTGAATTGTGCTCGGCTCGGTTGTCGAGCGCAAATTTTGTTGTTTCGATCGCGGCCGGCTTCGTGGCTAGTTGCGAAGCTTTGAATTGTGCTCGGCTCGGTTGCCGGGCACTTGTTTCGATCGCGGTCGGCTATTTGGCTGGTCGCGAAGCTTTGAATTTTGCACAGCTCGATCGTCGGGCATTTGTTTTGATCGCGGCCGGCTGTTTGGCTGGTCGCCGGTGCGAAGCCTTTGGGACTGTGCTCGTCGTATTAGAAGGTGTGTCAAAGTATCTCTTCTTAGCAACGTTTCCGTTCGCTTTGCTCCAATTCACCTGGTGAGATCTGCCTTGAGTGTAAACGCAGAGTTTCTCGCTTTCCGGTCACACCTCGTGACCCGGGCCATTGGGCGGCAGATCCGGAGGTCCCCGCTCGTCGTCGTCGGGCTGTGGTGAGTGAAAGGAATCGATGGGTAATCGCCTCAGGTTCTGTGGTTCAAGCAGTCTAGATGACCTTGTTGAAACCTCTCTGTCCCCGTGAAGAATGTTTTGGTCTTCGCTTTTAGAAAATTTGGGAGACCTGGCCGCCGAGGAGAACATACCATCGCTACGCTGGCCCCACGAGGGCCCCGGCATTAAGGAGACACCGAATCGAACCCAAGAATGATATCGGCCGAATTCCCTTTGGAAATAGGCAAAATGGCGGAAACAACAAGTGGCTCCCAAGAGATAATCTTCTCCGAAAATCCCCTTCCGATCGCTTATAGCTTAACGTGCTTTCTCGGGTCGCAAAGAAACATCGAATAGAGCAAATGCAGAGAGGTAGAGGACGAGGAGAAGTTGTGCCTTCGCCATTGTTGACTTCGAGTTACCGAGGACGGAGGCCTTCGCGACTCCCGGCCGGGGATCGGGCCGAGCCTTGTAGAAGTGCTTAGCGGGCGAGTAGCGAGGTCGGCGCGGGTCGGCCTTCTTGCCCACAGCCGCAAAGGTTCGAGAAGAGCACCGAGGCGCCGGAGCAGAGGATGGCCGCGACCACCCCGGCCTGTGGGAGTTTCAAAGGCGGCCGTCGATAGTGCCATCTTCTTCTAATTTCACAAACCTAGGACCGGCCGCCGCTGGAAGGGGAAAGAGAGAGGGATCGAGGAGGATGGCCCCGACGCTTTTTTCTCCTTTTTTTTTTTGGGGCACAATAGAAGGCGGAAGTCGCGATTTTTTTTCATCGCGCCTTTTGGTCGCCTTCTTCGGACGACGACGCCGCCCTCTTGTCATCTTCTCCGACGACGACGCTGCCCAACTCTGGGGGCTTTTGAATTGTGCTCGCTCGATCGCCGGGCACCGGTTTTGATTGGCGCCGGTAGTTTGGCTGGTTGCGAAGCTTGAAGGGTGCTCGCCTCGGTCGCCGGGCACTTGTTTTGGTCGCGCCAGCAGTTTGTTTGGTCGCGGAGGAGAAGGTCATGCCCCCGCTTGTGCATCCTTCTCTCGAACACAATGCGCCAGGGCTGAGACGACGAGTGCCTCTTCCCGACTTTACCGGTTATGGGGGAGGATTGTGCATCTTCTTCCTCCTTTCGGTAGGGTGGAGTTAACCCGACCTTCGGCAAGTCATGCTTTCTCATGAGCAACATCTCGACTTCGGCTTGAGTTCCTCTAGTTTGTCGAGGACTCGAATTAAGGCTTGTCTTGACCGAATGGCCAAGTCGAGGTCGCTCTTCTATCTCGTTGAGTGACGAGATTTGCTTCAATGACGCCTCGAGGTCGCCGCATTCGACGACCGGTCGCTTGCCTTTGTCTTTGGCTGCTGCTGGTTCGGGAGGAGCTATCGAACAGGTTGCCACCATTGCCGGAGGCGCTGAAAACTCCATTGGGAAGAACTCCGCCAAAGTGACGGGTCTTCTCTTCTTCTTGTTTGCCTCCCCGGACATTGGTCCCGGGAGTTTTCTTTTTACGCCATGCTTTTTTTGTTTGGCCGCTTCGCTTTGGTTCTCGTGTTTGCGGTGCGGTTCGATTTCTCGAATAGGCTTTTTCTCCGGTGACCAGGATCCACCCTCTGCGTCGGCTGCAGCTTCTTTTTATGGGTGCCGGTTTTGGTGCAACCTTAACCGGTGGTCGTCTGGATTGTGCGGTCGGTTGGAGGGACCGGATTTTGGGCGATACTCCTTCCTTGCGACCTGTTGTTTGTTTGGCCGAAGTTCGCGGTTTTTGCTCGGCTTGAATGGAGATGATATATGAGGAGGCCGTGTTTTGGCCCCTTCAATTTCAATGCAGCCTTGAGCCATGAGCTCCATGATCCGATCCTTCAAATCAAAGCACTTCTGGCCGGGATGCCCGACCAAGCGATGGTACTTGCGTTTTGGATCTTTGCTCCTAGACAAGTCACCGGGGTCTTTTGACTTCGGCAATTTGAGTAGATGGTTGTCGAGGAGTTGGTCGAGCATGATAGGAATGTCCGCGTCGACAAAGGGATATGTCTTTGCTTGTCGCTCCTCCGAGATAACTTTCGGTGGGTTCCGGTCGGTTGTCGTGGGAGGTAGGTTGTTTTGACCTTACTTCCGACCTTAATAGGCTCGAAAGTATTTGTCGTGAAGGAGGATTTTGTTTTCTCCTTCGTTTCTTTTGGCGCTGTCACGACCGCCTTTGTCCTTTCTCGCGCGAGGATCGGCAAACGACGTAACTTCTTCCCCTCGCTCCTCCATGAGGTTCTCCATGTTGTGAGCCTCCTCGTCACAGCTCTTGAAAGTCGGTTGGCCTCCGACTTGAATGTAGCGCAGAGCTCCCATTGCATCCCTCATGAGCACATTTCGATTTCGGCTTCGAGAGAAGTTTTGAGCTTTCTTTGCGCTTGAGGCTCGGGTTCCTCCACCGGTGATGTAGTCGACGACCTTTTTTCGCCTTTCTTTTGCTTTTTAGATTAGCTATCTCGACCCGAGAGAGCGGTCGTCGAGTGTTTGTAAAATCGACCGAGGAACTCTCGCCCAATTGTTCCCAGCTATCGATTGATTCTTGCGGCAATTCGATATACCAATCAAAGGCGTTGCCTTTCAAGGATCGGCCGAATTGCTTGACCAACAGTGTCGCCGTGCAGTCGCCGGCGTTGTTGCAGGTCTCGATGAAATGAGCGGCGTCTTTGCTTTGGGTGGCCGTTGCCATCGAATTGCTGGAACTCCGGCGGATGATAGCCGAACGGCATTGGGATGTTTTGTATCCTCTGCGTGGTAACGGCTTTTTCGATAGGCCACCGACTTGCTTTCGCGGAGCCGTTTCGCATGGCACGGTTGATGAGTTCAGTCACCGTGATCTAAGGTGAGGGCAGCCGGCTCTGCTTCGCCTCGACCTCTCGTGGATGACCGTCGGTGCGATGGGCTGCAACTTCGTCATCGAGGCGGCAGGATCCTCTCGCGATGGTTTGGCGGAGCCACTAGTAGTCGCCGGTTTGGCCGACCTCTTGCGAAACGCCGGTCTTTGTTCATGCGTCACGCGCTTCATTTCGAGCCGCTCCATCATCCTTGTGATCCGGAGATCGCGAAGCCGCGAAGTCTGCGCGCCTTTGATGCGCAGCTTGTTCGCTTCGTTTTTTAAATGCAGCTTGCATTTCGGCAAAAGCTGCTCTTCGATTGTTTTGACCGATGTCGCCATTGCGCCATTTTGATCGGGCCGGCGCCGACGGAGCTGCCGCACGCAGATCGGTGAAGAATATTTTGCCGGTGACCGCATTGGGGAGACGGTCGCCGGTGTTCTCGGGTGTGGAGAAGTTGTTGTGGGCGACCGGCTTGGCGGAGGCAGCCCCGATGAGATGCGCGGCAAGGCGGAGTTGGTGATAGCGTAGCGGGAGGTCGCCGGTTCGGCCGACGGCGGCTTAACGAATGGGTGGTGAGCCGGCCAATCGGGCGGCATGGCTAAGAGATCGCGGAGAGATTGTCACGATTGAGATTTGTCTTCGGCCGCCGCCCTCTGACGGAGGGGAGGCCAATGGCGAATTCATTCGGCCGCGGAGGAGGAGTTTGTGCCCCCTCGTTGTTCGTACCCACCGCACCAAAGCGTAGACGACGGCTCCTTTGGCGATGGTGGCGATTGGTTGACCGACCACCGGACCGCGGCGCCGGTGGTGTGGTGTCGACGGCGGTAGGTCGGCCTATTTGCCGCCGGATCAATCTGACCGGCGCGACGACCGCTTTTGGTAGAGGCCGCAGTAGCTCGGGTTGGTAGACCGCACTCTGACGGCGCATTATCTAGCATTAAAGGAGCCTCTCCGAGTGGACAAACTCCCCGCCAAGGCCCCGGTAATTGGGCTTAATGGCCTGTGGTGGAGAGGTAGGAGCCTGAGGTCGGCAGATGGTCCGCGAAGCCCCTCGCGGTTGAGCTTTGCGGTCGCTTCTGGGGAGCGGGTGAGCAGAGTTCGAGGAGGCGCTTTGTTTACCCCCGTTGTTGTTGTTGTTGTTGTTGCCGCTGTTGGCGTTGGCGGGCCATGGCTGAGGTTGGGGATTTTTTTTTGTTGGACGGAGAGAAGGAGATGAGAGGTAGGAAAAGTCCCACCGGGCGCAAGCCAAATCTGTTTCACCGAAAATCAACCGTCCGCCGAAGAGGCCACCCGAGAAGTTTTCAATTACTTTAGAATAATTTGTGTTACGGGGTGTGTTTTGTATCAAGGAATGCGAAGTTCACTCTCCTAGGCTTCCTCGATTCGATCTCCGTGTGAATTGTCGGTTCGCGACTTCGGCGAAAACGTTGAAGTTTGAGTTCGGGAACGAGTGTGCACGATCCGGTGTAGCTTTGGTGGTCCGGACCGGTATTTGTGTTCCGTGTGTTTTCGACTTGTGGCGCTGTTTGGCGTGACGTGTAGAGTCTGCTCCGGTTGAACTGTTGAACGCATTTAACTGCAGTGGGTTGAACTTCTCCGGTTCGAGAGAGCTTCTATCGCCGAAGTTTCTCCTCGGTGAAGGGATTTTCGGACCTCCGCTTTGAGAGAAAAAGAACTTCGTATGAAGAAGTTTTTTTCGACTAGAATGCTCTCAAACTTGATTTTTTCTCCACCTGATTTCTCCCCCACCCCCGTGATTGAGAATTCTTTGGCTATTTGTAGCCCGTCCCCGTGAAGTTGTTGTGATTTCTTCCTTGGAAAGGGGATCGCGATCCCCTTTCTCGCTGCCTCCTTTGAGATGGGAGGAAGATTGAAGAATTTCTCCTCCTCGATCCCACAAATGAGGATTGTGCTCCTCTTTCCTTGGTTTTACCGTTGATGGCCGATATGATCGTTGGTTGCCGAGTTGTGTAGCAACGTGACGAGGCATGCTTGACTAAGGCTGATCGCGGCGGCTTCCTCACCGACGGAGGCGCCGATTGTCTTGATGACGCCGACGACACGACCGACTTTCGCGATGGGTCAGCGGCCGATGAACTTCAAGATCGCCGGGGCCTACCCACGATCATTCTTTGATGGATTGGTTGATGGACTCATTGAATTTGGGTTGTGCACATTTTGGTGCCTACAAAATATAAAATAAATATTATAAATATAAACATATATATATTATAAATCATGTAAAATTAACATTTTTTTAAATATAAATTTTATTAATATATTTTTTTACATATTTATTTTTTAATATATTTTTAAATAAATATTAAGCTGGTCATGTCAGGTTTTTTTGGCTTAAACCGTCCCCCTCCCTGAACTTCGTGGACGGGTTCCGCTCCAAAAACCCGAACCCGACCCGCGAGGTAAAAATGTAAACCCGAACCCGCTTTAAGCGGGTCGGGTCGGGCCGGGTTCCCCGCTAAATGGAACCCGCTGCCATCCTTAGACTCAAGGAGGACTACGAGTATCTGGACAGATATTCACATAGTGGCCACTTCAGAACCAACCACAGCACACGAGCATACATACGAGCTTAATACATATACAACCAACCACAGCACACGAGCATAAATACGAGCTGAATACATATAGAACCAACCACAACACAAACATACATACGAGCTGAATACATATAAAATCAACCACAGCACATGAGCATACATACGAGCTGAATACATATACTGACTGCGGCGCAAATGTTTCCAGTTTGCAGCGGTCATTACCAAGTAACAGCCTTACAGGCTAGTTCCAACCTATTTAACCCAATCATTTTACACCTTTTCACCATTTTCTTAATGAAAACAAGGGTAACATCGTTAAAAGGCCTAATTCTAAGAGCAACCTTCTTTAAAACTAAATAGAAGACGGACTCGATGTCCGGAGTGCCAGGCAACAGGGGCATGTTACTCCATCGCCCTCCCATTAAAAGGCCACAATTCAAAATCACAATTTCGAGAACCCAGTAGAGGCCACAAGCAATTAGAACCAACAGCAACTAAAGAACTTTTGGAAGACAGCAGTCTGCAGCTTCTCGGCAAATATACCTACGGCATTGTGGGTCACAAAACAGACCTTATGCAACAGGGAGTTTGCAATCTCATGCAATCCTCCGAAAGCTTTTGCTCACAAGATTTCAGAGCACAGCAATTTGGGTATTACTTCTGGCTTCTGGGCAGCGGCGTGAATATCTTGATAATATGGAACCATCACTTCCGGTGTGTGCTTACAAGAGGCAAGAAGGAAAATATCACTTGGACAAGAGCTAATTCCCCATTTCACCCCACCAACATGTCCCCCCAGCCCCCACCAAAAATGGGGGTACAGAGTGCATCGAGTAAACATCTCCATCAACTTTTGGTGGTAAGATGAAGATCCCATTATATTGTTGCAAGAGAGGCAAACAATATGGAGAAAAGGTTCAGCAAAAATTGTATCTATGACAAGCTATTGACAGTTTAGTGGTAGATAGAGTCCAGCTAGTTTTGTTCATTACATGAGACAAAGAACAGCGAAAAAAAGACATCAAAACAACAGTATGCAACGGGCAGCAAAACAATACAGTATGCAACGGACATCTAAAAAATACAGTATGCAACGGACATCTAAACAATACAGTATGCAACGGACATCTAAACAATACAGTATCCAACGGACATCTAAACAAGACAGTATCCAACAGACATCACAACAATAAAGTATGCAACGGATATCAAAACAATACAGTATGCAATGGATGTCAAAACAATACAGTATGCAATGGACGTCAAAACAATACACTATGCAATGGACATCAAAACAACACACTATGCAACGAACATCAAAACAATACACTATGCAATGGACATCAAAACAATACACTATGCAAACCAAAAGCCACCTATATTTAATGATTGGAGATCTGAGACAAATAAAGCACCAGAGACACCAGTGATCTGTAATATAAACCTAGTAAGAGTAGTATCAGTCGGTTCATGTATGACTAAAACACTTCGCACATGGACAGTTTATCCACTGCCTGAGATATATGAAAAATGATTAAGCCTACAGCCCTATTAAGAGATGACTACAGTTATAGCCTGTGTTTTGGGAACTCAAAATAGATACTAAGTATTTACTGTGCTTCATCCTTTACATGGCAAAATCATCCGGAAAAAGAAATGACAATGACAATCATTAATGAAGAGGAAAGAAAGAAAACCAGAGGCTTGCAAGAACACTCACTTATTCGCCAAGGAACTGTTAGTCCCAACAAATTCCCACTGTATTTAATACTTCTTGAAGCCTATAACACCTTTATGAGGAAAATGAATTTTAATACTCCTAGCAAAATACAGATTAGCTCCCCCCCCCCCCTCCCCTCCCCCCCCCCCCCACCACCCCTCTTGTAGAAAAGCGAGCAGGCTAATTAATAGCAGATGAGAGACGACAAGACCAAATAAAAGTTTTTTTTTTTTTTTTTTTTTTGAAAAATATCAAAATCTCCCTCAGTGCCAACCGGAATTGCCATGGAGGAGTTAACCATGCATTTGCCCCACCCAGTCACAATGCTCAAATTTCCTGTAGGTTCCAAGGTATTTTGCTGATGTACAATACTCAATAAGAACCAGTGTGTTGTTACTGAGTTATGAAAAATAGGACACGTTCTTATCACAATGTCGAACAGAAATATTCTTTCTGCACCAAGTGATCTCTTCTTTCATGACACTGACAACTCAGCCAACCCATCCATGCACTATCTCCTGACCCCTAAACAATCATGGGAAAGAGGAAAAACTCTACTATCCTGCTGAAATTTCATTTCCATCTATTGCTTGCAAATCACACAACTTTAACAAAAAATGAGACACCAGAAAGCAAAAGATCTCAGATTAAGTTGACAAAATGATATGCAACACAAAAGGTTACCGAACTGATAAGTTCCAAGGTTAGTTTTCTTTGACTAACTCTATTTCCCAAGGATCGTGACACTCCGCTGACTGGCAAATGTATTATCCGTCCTAAATGGGGACTTGTTCACCTCCCCATCGGTCTTTCTGAAATGGGCTAATAGAATAATTGTCCTCAGAGAGAATGTTTGCTGGTGTTAGGGGTAAGAAACAGGCCGACGAACGTAGTTCACCTGTTCCAATGCGTTCCTCCAATGTATATCTGAGACAACTTTGGCGTAATAAAAGTCCCAAAAGAGGGATTGCAGAGCTGAGACAGTCAGGGGTTAAATAGGTTGATTTTTAGGTTCTTCCACAAGTTGAGATTTTGACGTGATTGTGGAAACTTATGCATATGATTTCGCTATTAACTACAACTGTAGTTTGAACAATATACAAATATTTGGAATCTGTTTCGAAAAGAGAAAGAAGAAACAGATGTAGAACAAAAGAAGAAACAGGAAAGAGTTCAAATGTGAGTGATGTACTGATGTGCCGAACCAAAATGTAGGATTCAAGTAAAAGCACTACATTAACCACGAACAGATAACATCTATATACAGTATCCAGTCATTGATGGGCTGCTTGCTCGAGAACCAACCTCAAGCGCCGCGCCAAGACGTCTAGCTCCGCCACTCGTTGCTCTCTCCACCTCTGATTGAGATCACCAGAGCCGGACGCGTGGTCGGGAAAAAGCAGTCCTCGACGAACAAGAACAGTCCGTAGATCCTTGAGTGAGCTATCAAATACGTCCATTACCACCTTCGCAGTCGAGAGGCCCATCCCGGTGGTTCGGGTGAGAGGCTCGTCATCATCTTCGTCCTCCTCTTGAGGAGCAAGGTCCGAATCCGGATTCCCCCCACTATCGGGCGGCTGAGGAGACGACGAGGGCTGGGCAGCAGGGGGAGGGGAAGAGGACGCCCTAACCCTTACCTTAGGGTTCTTTTTCTTAATATTCGCGGCGAAGGGCGAAGTCGCAGCAAACGAGGGGTGCCAGAGCTGCTTCGAAAGGTGAAACAGGGCCCGATCGTGAGGGGTCAGAAGCGAGGAGTCCAACCCCCGTGATAAACGAGCGGACAAAACCCGGAACTTTTTGCGTAGACGGCGGAGTTTCTCCGAAAGCTGGGATCTGGTGTAAGGCTGCGACATGGACTGCGAGAACCGGTCGTAGAAGACATTGAGATCCCGGGGAAAGACCAGGCCGTCGGCGGCAGAGTCGAGCAGACCCTGCAGGAACCTGAGCTCGTCTCCCTCCGGCCAAATCCTATGAAACTTAAATGGCGGGGGCTTGACGTCGTCTTCGAGATCGAGGGGCTCGTCGTCTAGGAGCAGATCGTCGTCGTCGTCTGCGGCGGCGGAGGCCCCGGCGGCGGAGGCCCCGGCGCCGGAAGACGGCTCCGGTTTGGGGATCTGCATAGGCGGATCCGAATCGGAGTGTTTACGCTTGACGGGGAGCTTGCGAGCTGCGGTTTTGATGGGGATGGCGTGGGGAGACGGGGCGGTAGCCATAGGGATTGGTGTCTTTGGCTCAGGCGGTCACGGGACGGTGGTCGGTCTGCTCACCTTCTCTGTGGTGCTACATCCAAGTTACAACTTTGACAAGCCATTTTGTTCGGGGCAGCTCTAAAGGAGGGACGTCTTTCTCTTGAACGTGGCTTCCACATTTGGCCAGGTTGCCTAACATTTTCACATATTGTTATTTGTTACTCCCCACTGTGGCCAAACTTCGATTCTTACCAACTTTTACCGGCATTCCTACCCAGGAGTCGGTTTCCTTTCCTGCCTCCCTCATTAAGGGTACACAGCTTTTGATCATAGTTGTGACGCGGGGACGGACTGGGACACCAAGAAATACGAGTCCGACCACGGTTAATTTTCTACACTACTGGGCTCGGATCTGTTGGTGCTGCGTCAACGATCAATCAGTTGGTGTCCACCAATCACCAGTTGACACGTTGGCAAAATTATTGCAGAATGTAGTAACAAGCACAAAATACTTGATTGGTATTTTATCACTGTTTCTAACAATTTAGGTCATTTTGTGGCATTTACTACATTTCGTGCTTTATGATGTCAAGTTTTTATTTGCCTCGCTTAGCTTAGCTTTACTTAAATAGCTTTCCTTAAAGAGCTTCACTCATGTGTTTGCTTGACGTGCCCGAAGCTTGCACTATTTACATGTGAACTTGAAATGCTTAGCACACGCGCCCTTGGCTTTCTCACACCCCCAACTCACGGATCCTTCGCTCCATTGATGATGACTCAATCGTTCTCCAACTCGTTGGAATTGAAATATATCATGATGCCTGGGTCATACTTATACTTGAGATGGGTCAGGCGGCAAATTAATCCAAAAATAAAGTTACCCATACACTACTGCTAAACTTCTAGCTATGTTCACTCAAAAACTCGCCCACTAAGCTACCCATATACTACAGCTAAATTACTAGCTATGTTCAGGCTGGGGATTTTGGTTCTAGCTGCCTTTAACGTGCTAGAGCTTTATAACCTCCAAAACTGATGGTCGAGTAGCTTTGATCCTCTCCATGGATGCTATTAAGAAAGCCTCACGGACGCCCCTGTTCCACACAAATTATTAGCTTAAAATTCTACAAAGAAGAAAGGTGTCGCGATGCCCCCGGGGCTTCTTCTTTGAGTATGTCATAATCGCGCATTCATTCGACGAAAGAGCTAAGCCAAGTGTGCCAGAACCATAAGGGTCATTTTCTCTATTTCATTCCATTCCATTCCATTCCATTCCGAGATAGAAACCACAACTTCAAATTCATTAGTGCAACACGTGATTTAAGCTAAACTATGTACACTCAATCCGAAGTGAGCGGAAACTGCTCCTTCTTTCCCCAAAGTAGAAGAATATGGAAACTCTCATTGAGGGCAGGCAAATACGACGGCCACACGCACCTCTTTTTAGCTGAAGAAAATTGGTTCGGATCAAACAAAAATTGAGAAAACAACCTAAATAAACCTAATTGTATTTAATTCAAAAGGTAAACAACCCCCTACTCATCGATCAATGAATGAATCAAAGGAGGCTCTATCTATGTCATCGTATATAAGGGAAAAAGCCCACCCCAAAACTTCATATGCATATGCAAGTAGTTGTGCTCCTACTGGTAGGGATGCTGAGGGATTGATAAACTAAATCCTTAAAGCGCGCATGGCAGCGGCCAAAAATAGCAAGAGGGGGACATTACTACAAGTATGTAATTTTTATGTTCTTACTCAAATACTGTAATTTTTATGTTCTTACTCAAATATTGTAATTTAGACCCGAATTTAACTTTTTGAGTGAAATTAATATTCTAACATGTAATGCAATATTTTAACCTTGAAATTAGTATTTTAGCTTCAACCTTATTTTAAACTTAAAATATAGTATTTTAGTTCCATGGCACTAAAAGTCCGGCAGCACTAAAGCTCCCCGGTATAGCGGCACTAAAGCTCCCCGGTACAGCGGCACTAAGGCACTAAAGCTCCCCGGTATAGCGGCACTAAAGCTCCACGGTACAGCGGCACTAAAGCTCCACAGTAAGGCGGCACTAAAGCTCCACAGTAAAGCAGCACCAAAGCTCCACGGTAAGGTGGCACCAAAGCTCCATGGTAAGGGCACCAAACTCAAACACCAGGACCATGGGACGAAACTCAAACACTAGGACCATCGGACCAAACTCAAACACTAGGACCATCGGACCCAAACCCAGGTATGCAAATTTTGGTTGCCAAGTTTTTGGCTGCCCACATGAGAAAACGGTGCCATTGTACTTAGAATGGACCAGTATTCTGCATTGTGTCGAGGGCACCATAGATGTTTAACATAGTTATTCTATGCAGAAAGACCAGGATAAGCAGTACCTGCTTGTTTCGGAGTTAAAAGAGAAAGACCAGGATAAACAGTACCTGCTTGTTTCGGAGTTAAAACCCTGACGGGACCCAAATCTGCTGCAAATAAGGGTGGTACGTATCGGTACACAGCCAATAGGAGCACGCACTATGCGAAAATCCAAAGTGTTGCTAGAATGCACCATATTCCAAATTCCAACCAGGAGTTTTGTACCGGGGACCCGTATAGCCTTTGTTCGAGCAGTTCCGGGACCAATTTTCACATACATGAGTTGATAGCCATGCCAACCACTATAAACCCAACACAATCGGTAGAAACAAGATCGTTAATAAACCTGTGTGCTGTATTCTAAGGAAACAATTGCTTGCTGCAGATATTTTCACATAAAATAGGAAATAGCTTATATTCAGCAATTCATTCATGGCAAAAATCTCACTTCATCAATTAGCAGTTCATACAGATGATTTAGTCCTCTCTTTGTAGAGATAAAAACTCTTCATCAGAATATTCTTGAGCATCTTCGTAATCTAGTTTTCTCATACCAGCACCCAGTTTCGGCTTTCTCCATGTTTGATCCTCATAGAGGTCCCCTGATACATCATGGAATTGATTCCCTCCATCGTGTGGACGTTCACAATTGCACTTCAAGCATTTCATGTTTCTTCTATAGTTCAAGAAATCACATCTACAAAACAATATTCATATCATTCATGTCATTATCTCAATAAAAGATAGAAAATTATTGATCAAAATTTCAAATTATGGAACAAATGGGTCACATAATTGCTGCACCCTTAATATTTGAATCAAGAGGCTTAATTACACGTTGTATCTGATTGCATGCATCAAGTTATATAATGCAAATAGAGCCTTAGTAGAAAAGCCGATCCATATTGATAATTTCTGCATGATCATGTAATAACTTAGCATTAAGCCACGAGTTAAAAGGAAGAGAGTCTAACGAAGGGCATTCCCATTCTCCAGCAAGTAGCTGTCGCTTTGGCCGTGCATGTTGGCAGCGAAGGCATGTAGCATTACGAGCAAAGTTCATGAACTGACATCTGCAAGGTTAAAATTATTAGAGAAATTTAATGGGCAATGTTCCCTATTGATAACAAGACGGCCAGAATAAACTACCATACCCTGGACAAGTCCAATCTCCTTTTTTCATCTCCACCTCTCTAAAGCTGTCCACCTCTCTAAAGCCTTCTCTCTTGGGTGCATCTTCATTGCATCGAAGACAGCGTATATTCCTTGCAAAGTTCATGAAATTGCACCTGAAGCAATATGACAACAACAATAAACCATGTTCTAGGGGGTGGGAGAGGGGGAGAGGGAAGAAAACGGAGGGGGAGGGAAGGGGGAGATCAATTGCTAACTATCTTACGCAGGACAAGTCCAATCCCCTTTTTTCATCTCCACCTCTTTATAACTCTCTATCTTGGGTGCACCTTCTTTGCACTGTAGACATCGTACATTCCTTGAAAAGTTCACAAAATTGCACCTGAAAAATCCACTACAAATCATTTTCCGAGCAAAATTTTTCTGTAAAAAGATAACAAAGAAACTTTTAATCCTGTTTGTGCTCATTATCATAGAGAGTGAGAGGTGAAGGTAGAGTCAGAAACAGGGACAACCATCAAATGCACCATCTCTGACAACTACTTGGCTCATGACAAGAGTTTTACTAAAGTAACTAATGAAGAAACTTCAACATATTATCACACAGAGAATTATCAGCCAAACAGTCTAGCATAACCTGCCCAAAACACCAACAATAGGTTGTGACCGTCTCCTTGAAAATCACCACCCCTTAGGAGGAGCCAAAGGGAGACTGCTAGGGATACCGTATTACATATAAGAAATTATTCCATCTAACACTCTGCCTTGATATGAAAATAGCAACATGAACTAAAGGCCATATTTAAAACTTAAAAGTCACTTTTCACTATGATTGGCAATTCAAAGTAGGCATCATTAATCTTGAGCCAGTAGAACCTAGGGTCCAAGGACGAAAAGAGGATGAAACCACCAGGATTACAGAATATGGCATCAGTATAAGCTAGGGTCCAAGGAGGAAAGGAGGATGAAGCCAGCATGATTACGGATTACAAATGCCATAACACGAGGGACCAAAGTTGCTACAGAAGCAGCCATAAAAGTTCCATAAAAGTTCAATATTGAAGAATTTCAGGAGGGGGTGCTATGATGATGCTCCACTTATCCAAGATTATTAGTTTTAGGTCTCTGTCAGATGATTTGATAAATCTGTACTAGAACAAGATCATTTAAAAGAAGTAGACCAAGGTAGTTCTGATTACCAAGTAGATAAATAGTTGTGATGTTTCAATCTATGAGAAGTCTAAGAAGATGAAGGTTGTGTGACTTCTCGCATGTTTGACAACTAACAGGATTGAAATAAAGTTCAACAAATAAAGAGGAATTTGTCACACTAAACGAAAGAACAATAGCAGGAACTTGAAAAGGAGATTAACAGAAAATAGTTAAAATATGCACATATTTGAAGAAAGTTGCAATAAGTTATGCTCTACTTTGACTGAAGAAGATAACTTATGGACGAGAATAAGGATAACTGGACTAAAACCCCATTTTTGAGATTTATTAACTCAGAGAAGATAAATCTGATTGAACAAATGAACATCATAAAATAGAACAAAAAGACTTATTGAGATACCTGTATAGTCATTGGGATGAAATTTTTTGTAGGAAATTTATTCAGGTAAGCAGATTGCAAATATGAAACAGAAAATTGGTTATAGGAACTCAAAAATTTGAATTTTAACTTGCTTGACCTAAAAGATGAAGACAGAATTATGATGGTATGAACAATGATGCTCTGATTTAATGAAAAGGGATTAGATTTTACCTGGGATGGAAGAAAGCAACACACAAAGATATTTTGCCTTCAAATAGTCTATAAAAAATATTAATAATTAACTTACTAAAAATATTTTTCCCGGATTTATTTTTGCGAGTTGAAAATCTTTTTCCATAATTAGATATTTTATTTACAAATGCAAGGATATTGCTTCTCTTGCAATATGCAAGAAACCCTTTGTTTCCCTTGAAATATGCAAGAAACTGCATAAAAAATATGCAAGAAACTGCATAAAGAATATGTTAGAACTACATAAAGAATATGTAAGAAACTGCATAAGAATATCAACTGCAAATGTTAGAACTCATAAAGAATATCAAAAAAACTGCATAAGAAGGGTCTTGGGCATTAGCTCAGTGGTCCCATGGGAGTTATTGCTGCGGGAGGTCTTGGGTTCGGGCCTCCACAGCAGCATTGGGAGTAAAACTTGTAATTGGGAGTAAAATGTATTCACTTTCCTCAAAAAAAAAAACTGCATAAGAATATCAACTGCAAATGTTAGAACTACATAAGGAATATGTAACAAACTGCCTAAGAATATTAACTGCAAAAAGAATAGGTAAGAAACTGCTAAAAATATGCAAGAAACTGCATAAAGAATATCTGAAAAGCTGCATAATATGTAAACTTGCATATGGTACATATAACAAACCGCATAAAGAATATGTATACTTAAATCCCGGAATATGAAGCTAACTACATAAAACTACACAGCTCATAGCATACTCAGAGCCTATCCTTGATATCATTGATCCAATGCTTATTGCTAGAAGGCATTAGCATACACAAGCACCACACGACTGATGGTTCTTCACCATCAGTTTTGACTCATAACCAACTTTATTCAGGAAAAGTAATCATTCTAAGTGCAAACATCCAAGGCTATAAACTCCGATATAAGGTTCTAAAATACATGACAAAATAGGGAAAAAATGATTAAAAGATATGCCTTAAAATTTTCCTTTTTCTTAAGTAATGAAATATCCAACAAAACATAGAGCACAAGAAAGAAGAACCCTCTCCAAACTTAGAAAGACATGCAGGAAACAAACACAAAAGTCAAATGGGGCTAACACTTCCTAATAAAATTCATTTTGAATTTATACTGTCAATCTATGAGTGGGGAAAAGTGCCACATTGAAAAGTCTTAATAAATATTATTGGGTTCTAATGTTGAACGGTAAGCCACCTAAATAGCAAGTTAATTTGGGGTTGAACTGAGTTTAATCTTTAGCATTATTAGAGCTATTTGTGTTCATAAGTCAAGACCCAGTTGAGCTCCCCAGTTAGTTTGTGGGTTTCACAAGGAGAGACCTAGTTTGTTTGTGCGCACATGAGGGGCTCCATAAGCTGACACCCACGTATTGACTGCTTCATTTCGAGTTACTGGTCACATCACAATGCCATAATGTGTCAGCCCAAATCTGAGGAGTATTAGGTAGGACAGAGAACCAGATTCAGAAGACTTGAGAAATTTTTTTCTTATAAACGACTGACAAGTTATTATTGGGTTGTAAGACTGAGCAACAAGCCTCCTAATAGCTACTCATTCTGATATGGAATCAAATTCAATCTTTAACACTATCGTCCAAAGTCAGCTAGCAGTCATGACCATGCAATGGAACCCCACTTAAACTACAAGCAATTCCAGACAACTTCCATTGTAAAGTTAGAAAATACCCATCATTTTTTACCAGAAGTTTAATGTGTCAAACATTTCCAAGTATTACTACGCATTAAATGGAGAAATGAAATAGGTGCAGAATAAATAAATACAATAGTGATATCAATATCCATAAGAACATTTCAAGAACTTACTTGGAACAGATCCAATCCCCTTTTTTCATCTCAACATTTTGAAAATCTTTTTCATAGACACTGGCCAATGATGCCTTTTCTTTCTGATTGCTGAGCTTTTCAGCAAGCTTTGGAAGTGATGGGTCCATGGACGTGTCGGCCAGTTCAATCAATTGGGAAAGCAGTTTGCGAGCAGGCATTTCAACTTGCTCTCTAGCAGTAGACTTCTCAGAATCTGACTGTTCCATGGCAT
The DNA here is from genome assembly GCA_019845555.1 of Aristolochia fimbriata. Taxonomy (NCBI): domain Eukaryota; kingdom Viridiplantae; phylum Streptophyta; class Magnoliopsida; order Piperales; family Aristolochiaceae; genus Aristolochia; species Aristolochia fimbriata. Next base: position 28,939,718 of record CM034078.1, read on the forward strand.
AGCTGAGCAACACCCGCACAACATCCACTGTACGAGCCCCTTCATTCTCCTTCGCTACAACATATGCTCTGTCACAGGATCCTCGGAGATTGCAAGCACTACAGACCTTCCAGGAGAAGCAATCTTGTCTACTGAGATTGTGTTCAAGAGTAAAATTTTGTAGAAGAAGATTTAGTGTCGTAATAATTCTTTTATTGTTTATATCATTTTATGTCCAATTAGCAATAAGATAAAATTAACTAAACTATATACATATGTGATTGAATGGAGCAGGTCTCATGATGCCTGCTTGAGATGGATTAACTCCCAAAGTCCAACCCAAACTGGTGAATTTATTAGTTTACACTATGTATCAATTAATAATTTGTGCTATATTAAATGTCCTGAAGAGGGATAGAAGAAACATGAAAAAGCATAACTAAGAGTGCATGATGGAATAAAAACAAAATGTGACCATTTTGTTTTTTCCTGCACTGATCTCTTATTCTCCATTTTCAAAATACAGATGAATGTGAAATGGAGAAAAAAGACATGCTAGGGTGGCACAAAGCAGAATCTATATGTGTGCAGCTTGGGCATGGCTCAATGTATTTCAAGCTTGAGCTTGCTATTCTTAATAAATGTTGTAGAGAAAGGCATCTTTTGTCATTGGTACAGGGAAGGACATCAGGCCCTTCTATATCCTCGTCTCTTTTCTTTCTCCGATTTTCGTCCCCTCCAATTTTCTTATCTCTTTACTTTCTTCCTCTTGTATTGTTCCTCCTCTCCTCCTTCCTCTTTTTTTTTTTATAATGTTTTCATTTGGAGCAATGTAGCACACTCGACCATAACCTCTACCACATGGGAGCCAGTTCCACCTATTCACATTTTGCAGTTAAGCCAGCCTGAGAGCAACTTAATCCCATTCATGAAAAAAGTTCTTTTTTATTTGCTTAAAGGTCCTGTAGCCCAAAAATAGTGCATCAAGAAGAAGACCGAAGATTTACCTCTCCTTCATCGAGCCTGACATAGGCCCTCAATCTTTTGGCAGAATTGACAGCTTTGCGGTATAAGTTAGGGCATCCGCGCTCTACAAGTGCTTGAATGTCATCTTTACCCAGTGACCTACGACAGAGGTGACAGGAGTTAAAAGCACGAATACACTGAATTTCCTATCGTCTGAAGCATCCTGTTTCACACTAACTGGAAACTGTTCATATGTTTTGGACAAGAAAGAAAAAAAAAAAAAAGAGGAGAGAGAAAGTAAAAGCCAATGAGGCAATATCTCCCAGAAGTGGAAGAATAGTCTCGACTAACTTCGTGTCCATGTAGTAATGAACTACAGAAAAAAGTAGGTATATTGAGAATCTCCAGAAACCCTTTAATTGTTAAAAGCTTGTATTTTCTATGTCACGTTTCTAGCACGAGCTGTATGAACTGCCGAAGGAAGCGAAGTACTTCATGGCTTCATACTTGCTGTTCCAAGTTTCCAAAAACACATATGCAAAAACTGACATAAAAAACACCATATTTTATGGCCAAGAAAGAAACAGAATGATCTTTTATTAACAGAAAAAAAAAGACAGCATGGCCAATTAACCTGAGAATGTCGAACCGCTCACGAGCGAAGCTCATGCATGCCGTCTTCACACAATTGAAGTCAGAATCATCAATGGGTGCACCACTCTCAGCTCCCTCTAGCGACGAGATTTCTCCTTTAAAGTATCCTTTGCTCTTTAATCTATCGAGGAACGTCACCCACTCGGGCCAGGGGTGAGAAACCGACTCGGCAACGGGCGGGGTACCATCAGCAGCTGCAGCCGAGACATCGGAGTGGAACTGCAGAGTTCTGTAACACTGTATGCTGGAAAGGGGTGAGCTTCGAATGCGAGTAGAAGTCAAGAAGTGTCGAGAAAAGGACAGGAGGGACGGCTGCAGCCTGGTATTCGTCCTAGGACTGAAGAAACAAGACCTGAAGAGCGACAGCCTCGTCGAAGCCATGAGTTAGCCAAAGACGTCGGGGGAGGCGATAGAAGGGCTACAGCATGGGAAGAACTTGGAAGACTGGAAGACACGAGCAGCGGAAAGTCGGCCAGGGCTTTCCGAAATCCGAACGAAGAGATTATTTGCCAAAGTTTAAACCAGATAAACGGCGTGTCCTACTTTAAACTATAGAGAATTAGAGACAATTTATTTGAAGATCTTGTAAGAAATATAAAAAATACTAAAAATGCAAAATCTTAAACACCTAAATAATGACCAAAGTAATGAAAGAGTATTATCGTAAATTAATGAATAATTGGGTAATTAGGTAACATTATCTGACTTCTAACTATAATGCATATCTTTTATTCAATTATTATATTATCAATACAAGTCATGTATACATGTTGAAAATTTGAAATCCAAGTTCTAAATGCATTATGTTTAGAATTTTTTTTTTTTTTTTCATTCTATTGAGATGTATTTTCTTAATGAATAAAGTATGTTTATTAACAAGAGACGATTTCAGATAAAATTGTAATGTTGAGGAGAACATACCTGGTATTCCAGTCTTCCAGACCCATAACATGGACAATACTAGACTGTTTAGGGTATGTTTGGCTAAGCTCGATAGGGATATTTCTCTTGAACTTATTCAACCCTAGTTATTAAAAATTTAAATATTTACTATTTATATTTATAATTGTATATATTTTTCTTTTATATTATTTAGTATTCTAAATTTTTAATTTTAAATAAGTAAAAATTTCTGCCAATACGAATTGATGGCTGCTGCACTGTATTGTTCCCTTTGTTTTGGCGAGTCCACAGTCGATACTCAAAAATGCCGAGGCATCACAGCTGAGAAATATGGCGGGAGGGAAAGGGCGAGCGGTTTTCGCCGTCTACAGAGCACTGACCTCCGGTCTCTCGCCGTTTCTCTTTCTCAACCTGCAGTGGCGGCGCTTCCGCGGTCTCGAGCATCCTCTAAGATGGCGAGAGCGCTTCGGGCATCCTTCCTCTCCCCGACCCCCAGGACCACTCGTATGGTTTCACGCGGTCTCTTTGGGTATTCAGCTCCGTTTTTAATTTACTTTTTTCATTGATATATTTAAGTTCTGGTTGAGAAGTTCGCAGCATCAGATAAAAATGCTTGCAACCTCTTCAAAGCATCTGTTACTGATTGGCCCTGGTTCGAATCCCCATTCCTCAATGCCATTTATTTTCGAGCAAAGGAGACATCATGTATGCATCTCCTACTAACATCGCTCGAACTCTTGATTAGTTGTGGTGGAAAAGGATCTTCGGAAGCCACGCTGGATGACTAGAGCTGATGTTGTCGGGCCAGAGTATGCCACATCATGAAGATAGCAGCAGCAGTTAGAAACTGCAGTTCCACACTGGCCTTTTTTTTTTTTTTTCGTGATTTTCGCTTTTTTTTGGTCTTAGTCGTATTACCCTTTTACACCATGCTTGGCCAGACAGTTGATGCTTGTAAGTACTGTCACAAATCTCTTCCTTCAACTTAGAAACATGACTCCAGTAGTTGCTTTGCACAGGGATACTGTAACATTGGGTTTCTTTTCTATACCAGTCTCAGCTGCAATAGATCACGCTGCATGACGAACAGCCAATTGAGTTGAAATGTTGAAAGTTTAGAAGTCAACACTCCATTTTGTTGCCTCACCCGATTATACTGTCACACTTTTGCAGGCGAAGGAATGGCAGCAATTCCTGTTATCAAGCACTGTCTGCAGAAACAACCAAATGTTACCATATTGATGACTACTACAACAGTTTCAGCATTGTAAGGCAAGGCTTTCTTTTTCATAAATTTTTTAGCATAAATTAAAATTTCTTGTCCAATGCGTATTTTTGCAATTTTCCAGTTTCTGAACATAATTAAAACTCTTCACTGTAAGGAACATATTTTTTTGACTACATACTGAAATGATGTGAATGTGAAAAGATAAATGGTACTCACTTTTTACTACAAGTCAAGAAGTGGCTCCAAAATTGTGTTTGACATGATAGTTTGACTTGGTAGTTTTGTCATTATAAGTCATAGAACCTGACAAATTGAAGTGAAAGATGATGGAACATCACACTGTTATTTAACATTGCCACTCTGGACTTCCATCCTGTCTCCCTTCAAGAGTAAGCAGCACTGGCATTATCTTCTGGGAATTGATCCATTGCTACAAATCTTGTTCATTTTGCAATTCTGTCTCATTATTTTGCAGTGAGGTGATCAAGGACAAACTTCCAAATGGGGTCATATACCAGGTACCTTTGATACACTATGAATTAGGGCCCAATTTTTGTGAAATACCTTTTTCTAAATTAAAAAAAAACAGTGTTCTGTACTATGTCAGCATTTTTTGTGCCTTTTTAACCTTTCAGTGTTGTAATGGTAATTTTTTTCATTTTTTTTATTTTTATTTGAAGTCTTAACCTATAAATGGTGATAAATGCTCGAGCTTCATTATCTGTTTGTGGATTTTAAGTCATTATTTTAAAAGTTTGTTTGGATGCGCTTAGTTTTCTTTCTGTGTTTCCCAACCTTTTTTGGGAAAAATGTTTATGTATTGAGGCAAAGATAAGACAGACACAATCTATCAATCTAAGTCCTCTCTATTTCTAATTTATATCTAAGTAGTAAACATTTATTTATCATCATCGATTGATTAGGTGGCAACATTTTCAATATATTTTTGCTATCTAAGTCAGGGAGAGGCTAACTGTAGGCAATTTTATCTATGAGCATGTGAATGTTTTGATTTGTTGTCCATAGGCAAAAAATTTATTTTTTATTTAGATCTTTTTAAGGGGAAGAGTACCATATTTGAAAAATATTAAGAAAATTAATGGGGTAAAAGGTTGTGTAATGAGCCTCCTCCTAGGTGGTTAGTGATTTTGGGGTTGAACTGGTTCGATCTTTAACATGGTATTAGAGTACGACATAACAGTTGATTTGTGGGTTCTAAAGGTGTGACCCACATTGTTTGTGGGCGCAATGAGGTGAAACCCAATTTGCATGCTCTATTGGGATTTTATGCCTACATCTCAGGATCTACTATGTGTATACTTGAACATGAAGCGGAGCGTTAGTGGGAAAGAAATCCGACACTGAAAAATGTTGAGAAAAACTAGTGGTTGATAGGCCGAAAAGATAGATCTCTCGAGTAGTTAGTCATTTTGGATGAAATCAGGCTCGATCTTAGATATTCCATATTTTTAATATGATGAGGAACTCATTTAGAGAAGGAAATATGCATGAAAGAATCACATTAATCCAAATTCACTAAGAAAATCTCATGGTTCAAAATTTACAAAGAAAAGGATAAAAAAAATCAGGCAAACAAATGAAACCAGGTTATGAATTCAATCACAAGTGGTAAAAATCTAGCACTTTTTAGCTACATGTTATGCAACGCTCAATGGATTTAACTCTTTTTTTCTGGATTTTTATATTTATATTTAACTCTTTTGCCAAAGTATGATGATATATGGAGCATCTATTTTGCTACTGTCCATTTCTTTTTCCTCCTAATATGATTGTTTTGCAATGCTAGAATGACTCAGCAGCTTATGTCGTCGGGAAATTCTGTCTAATGCTATCTATATTTTGCAGTTTTCCCCTATTGATGTTCCTGCAGTGGTTGATGCTTTCCTTACATACTGGAATCCAACTGCAGTTTTTCTGATGGAAAGTGAACTTTGGCCAAACCTGGTTTTATCTGCTTCTGAAAAGGGTGTAAGGGATCATTCCTGCTGATGCTTAATTATTTTTAAGATGATAATCAAAATTTAATGTTGGCTACAATTATAACCAAAATACATAGTTATTCAGTCACATGCTGTTCATTTGAATGTGTTTTTCTTCTATTGCATCATTTACAAGTTCTTCTGTTCACTGAAGCATATTTTGCACTATTGGCTTTTTTTTTTTTTTTTTAGATTATAGTGGCTTTGCTGAATGCACGTGTCTCCATCAAATCCTTCAAACTTTGGTCAGGAACAGTGGGGCTACCCTTGGTTTCATTGATGCTCTCAAAGTTTTCTTTGATTGCTCCCTTGGTACGGACCTATGAGGCATACTAACTCATTTTGCATTTTGGATACCATCATTCTTATCTTTCATTTTGTTTCAGAGCACATTGGAAGGTATTCACTTTCAGTTGCTACAAGCATCACCATATGCTGTTCATTTTGCTGGAGACTTGAAATATGGTAAGACTGTTCAAGTATCTAATATCTTTACCACTGGTAATTTAGATGACTACCAGCAAATAACAGCTCATTCAGTGGCTTACAATACCCTATTGCACATGCGTAGGAAGTTGTGCCGTCAAGGGCTGGGAATTAGAAGATCATCAAATTGGAGTGGCCATGTAATGACTGTTTAGGATTGATTAAATTCAACATATTAAATTCAATTATTAATATTTGTTTTCACCCAACCAACACCAGATTTTTCTCAGTAAAGTAATTATCTCCAGTATTTCTATACCTTCACATGTGCAAGATCTCCTGAGTGGAAATCAGGCAGGGATGAGGGAATGGGTGGTCTAATGGTAAGAGAGACATGGACATTGGTTTATCTCCCTCATGGTGCTATTGTGTTTGCTGTCATTTGGTGTATACCCTCAATATAATGCTAGTGGTAGTCATGTGAGGTATAGTACCATATTAGTTGCAAAGGTTTGCACTAAGAAATATGAGGTAGTCTTTTTCTATTTGTTTCCTCTAGTTGCAGCCTTGACATTATTCGGATTCCAGGGATGAGTGACACTCGCCCTGCCCTTTCTAGCATCTTCCTGCATCTTCTTGCCACTTCCATTCCCTTTTAGCTTCTTCCAGCCCTTTCAGCTTCTTCTAGCCCCTTCCTCTAGTACCTTCCAGGCCTGCCCTTTGATCCCTTTGGAGCCCCTTTGAGATCGTCCAAGCCCTCCCAGCCCCTTCCATCCCCTTCCGGCCCCTTCCTGCCTCTTCTAGCATGGCCTATCCCATGTTCTATCCTCTTGCCTCATCCCCATGTACTGTGTATCTATTGATATGCCCTCCTATGCTGGGATGATAAAATTCTAAAAGAAATGAAGCACAAGTGAAGAGATTAACATTTTTTTTTTTGGAGGAAAATGTTGTTTTTTTATTGATTATATGAAAGCTCTATTACATCAAATTACATAGGGTGGTGCCTCTCTCACCGCACGTGATGAGAGATGCACACCCTCTTTAGCTAGGGAGTCTGCCAGAAGGGATTTTCAAAATAGAAACAAAAGTAAGAAATATTCCATAGCTTTCTGTTTGGGGATTCATTGGAAAAACACAATGGAAATATTTTATTTGTTTAGAATTGTCCACAGCAATGGAACACAAAATAAAGTGATAACTGATAAAGAAGTATGAAAATAATACTTTGGGACTGGAGCAAGTGTTAAAGCAGAAATATGAAAATGATTAAAAGAAGGTTGAAAAAGAGTGTTATTAAAAGCCAAAAAGATGGATTTACGGTTTTTTCTACTATAGCTGGAAGAGGGGAATAAGAAATAGATCAGGCTTTAACTTCAAAAGCCAATATTTCATCTTCCACAAGAAAAGCACTTTAAAAGCACTTTAACATCATCAAGAAAAGCACTTTAAAATTTTCATTATTACTTAAATACCCCTATAGGTAAGATAACCTTTTATCACATTATTTCTGTGTACTTATTTAGGATATTATAGCACCTTTGGCATCTGCTTTTGTGAAACCCGTTCTCAACCTGAAAGTTGTCAGGTTTAAATCCTCTTCCTATCCTTAACGAGGGTAAAAAGGAAACCCTGTGCTTGTGTCTGAAGGGCCAGTTCCTTGCTGATTTTTTTTTTGAAACAGTGTTGCCTTATAGGAATTTTATTAATAATCAAATACATTGTACATAGTGTTACAAATAGAGCCCAGAGTTATGGGGTTACATTTTTCGGATCATACATTTGATGCTGCTTGGGGTCCCCATTCTAAAACATTTCTGGTAACTCCTTATTTAGCTAGTTTATCAGCTAACGAGTTTGCTGTCCGTGGCACTTTTGACCAGGCAATGTGCCATTCCTTTGTTAATTCAGTGATCTCGTCATAGTGATGCTTCAACTTCCATGGTTTTTGTAATTTAGAGCTTGTCCATCCTCTAGTCAACTCCAAGTCACCCTCAATAATTTGTGGATGTTGTTGCATGTGCTTGTATAATTTGAGTCCTGTCAATAATGCTTTGGTTTCAGCTTGGTTTGAAGTGCATTGATATATAGGCCTTGAGAAATTTAGTAGGATTTGGCCGTTGTCTCTGAAGGACCCTCCAACACCTGCTGACCCTGGGTTGCCTGTGGAAGATCCATCAAAGTTCATTTTTATCCATCCTGCCGGGGATGGTTTCCATTCTTCATTCCTTTTGACTTTTTGGTGACTCCATTTAATGACCTCTTCCCAGTGTAATCGAATTACAGTGCTGGGTGTGGGTGGTACTTTAGCAAGGTTCATTGTCCATAGTATGGAGTTGTATGTAACTTTCTCAATGATGCTTTCTAAGGTGTGGGTCTTTCTTTCAAAGGTGTGTGAGTTCCTTTCCATCCATAGGTGCCATGGGATTGCGGCTATGACAGCACTCCAGAGTTCTTTTCCATAGTTGGCGAAGGGTGTAGATAGCCATTGCTTGTAGAGAGGCTTAAGATTTCTCGGGATGCATATGGTATAGGCAAATCTTTTTAGCATTGCTCCCCAAATCTGCCTACAAAAGCTGCAATGTAGTAATATGTGGTCACACGTCTCGCTTTCCTCATTGCATAACTTGCATAGGTCATCTATAATGATCTGACCTCTTTTAATCAGCTCTTCACAGGTCAGTTTTTTCAAATGAACAGCTGGCTATAGAAAAAGTTGAACATTTCTAGGTGCTGTTAGGCTCCAAATGACATTAGCTGTGTGCTTTACCTGCTGATTTGTAAAGAGGGTGTAATAACCTGATGATACCGAAAAGATCCCTAAAGTGGTAGCCTCACCTATTTGGAAAGCCATTCTGCAGTGCAAAAAGAAGGTACTATCTTGCTTTAGATTCCATGTCAAGGAGGGAAATAATGTCAGATTTTGGCAAGACGAATGGATAGGGAAGGAAACACTTGCTCAAGCATTTCCGAGCATCTACCAGCTGGCCTACGACAAAAACATTACAGTTGCTGAATGTAGGACTGAGGGAAACAGATCTTGGAACTTAAATCTAAGAAGGGGTCTGAATGAAGCAGAACTCCCGGAGGTAACCAGGTTACTTGGAATGGTCGATTCTACTTTTCTATCTGGAGTTGGGGCTGATGAAATCATTTGGAGCCCACGTGAAAATGGTTTATACTCAGTGGCTTCATGCTATAAGTTACTTCTGAATACGGAAATAACTACCTTATCAATTCAAGCAAGTTTTGCCTGGAAATTACCGGTTCCTCAAAAGATCAAGCTATTTGTTTGGGCCGCTTCTCATTCGAAGATACTGACTTGTGATCAATTGCAAAGAAGGGGACAAATCATTACAAACCCCTTATGTAAGTTGTGTAACTCCGCTGAGGAAGACTGTAATCATCTCCTCCTTCACTGCAAATTCAGTCAAAAGGTATGGGATAATATAAGAAGAAAGTTTGGGATTTACCTATGCATGCCTAAAACCTTTGGGCAGTTGATTGAGCAATGGTATCCATGCCCTCTACCATTATGTGGTCAGATTCTATGGAGGACTGCAATTGCTGCAACCTCATGGCAGCTTTGGGTTGAAAGAAATGCAAGAACATTCAATAACCAATGCTGCAACTTAGGAGGCGTCATTGAGAAAGTAATCCATAACATTTTGTTATGGGCCGGTGCCTCCAATAAATTGCCTCCCCTTCCCAGCTCAATTATAAGAATGCATTGGAACAAAGTTATCCATTCCAGCACCTACAAGCAGCCTACCATGGAAGAATGGAAACCTCCTCCACCAGAAGCTATTAAACTCAATTTTGATGGTTTATCTCTTGGGAAACTGGGCCAAGCAGGTGTTGGAGGAGCAATACGCAATAGTGAAGGGACCTGTTTACTTGCATACTCAGGGCCAGCTGGCAGATGTTCTTCCAATGAAGCTGAAGCACTAGCCTTACTGACCGGTGTGAAACTCCTTAGGGAGCAAACTGCTGAAACAGTATATCTAGAAGGAGACTCACTTCTGGTCATCAACTGGGAACTTGGGCAGTAGCTTAGTGGTCCCATAAGGAGTTATACTATGGGAGGTCTTGGGTTTGGATCCTCATAGCTCCTATTCGCCATTTAAAAAAAAAAAACAGGGCTAAGAATGGCAAGCCGCCTTGGAAATTAAGACACATCTTTGAGGAGATACAGTTTACTTTAGAAGGAAAGAATATAATCTGGTGCAAAATTCCTCTGTCAGTTAACTCTTTAGTAGATCACTTAGCTAAAGAAGGCGGCAGTAGAACTGAATTGCTAACAGGGCAACAGTGGCCCTTGTAACCTATGTAATTTAGCCATTAATTGTAAACCACTTTATCGGGAAGCAATAAAATCGCCATTTTAAAAAAAAAGATCCCTGAATTAGACCTGGTCCCCACATCTTTGGGAACTTAATAAAGCTATGTAGCGGATAAAATCCTCGAGCTTGATTTGATAAGTTCAACAAGGTGGTTGTTGCTTTTGGTTTTTTGCGAAGCCGGTGTAATCACTCCCTGTTTGTCTGCTAGACAGTCGTCATTATGGTTATGACTGGTGTATGTAGATGATATAGCTCTAATTGGAGTGACATAGTTGGCATTTATAAAGCGAAGACATATCTTTTTTTTGGAAATAGTGTGACTTTCATCGATTAAAAATATTTACATTATGGTGTACATTTTGTTACATTTGGCTGTTGCCATTGGCTTTGACTATATAAAAGACTGTTCTTCAAAAAGGGATTCCCTGCTGACTCCCTTTGCAAGTTTGTTTGCTTCAGTGTTAGCAGATCTAGCGAAGACATATCTCTAACAACATTTTCATACAAAACATCTGGGGAATTGGAAGTACTTCTTGGGTGCTTTTAATTAAGATGGCAATTTTTATTGCTTTCTGAAGTAATAGTTTACAAGTATATGGTACAGTACATAAGTTACAATGGGTACTGCTGCCCTGTTTGCAGTGCTGTTCTATGGGCACCCTCATTTGCTAGGCAGTCAGCCAGAGCATTTGTTGACCTAGATTTTGCACCAACAAAAGATGATTACTATTTTAGAGAACCTCAGGGCAGAAAGTGAATTGGCAGAAGACAGAGCTATATGGTTTTAAATTGCATCAAGAGGATCTTGTCAACATGGCTAGTACATTGGGGTGCACTATTGGCTCCCTCCCAGGTACATATTTAGGGCTGCCTCTATTTCAAGAGAGGATCACCAAAGCCCTCTGGAGTCCGGTGGTAGAGAAGGTGCAAAGACATCTCACATTATGAAAAGGGAGAACACTTTCAAAAGCGGGGAAGTTGGTGTTAATTAAAGCATGTCTGAGTGGCATCCCAGAACATTATTTATCTTCCACGCACTACCTGGTGGGGGTGGCAAAGGACATTGAGAGATTATTCCGGAACTTTCTATGGAGGGGCGCCTCTGAGGGTTTCAAGTACCACTGAGTGGGGTGGAAGGACGTTGCAAGCCACATTTATCTATTGTTGGCAAGGAGATGTGAAGATCCACTTTAGCTCACATTTTGTGGGCCATTTGGGAGGAAAGGAATAGAAGGGGTTTTCAAGGTAAATCCCAGGCATGACATGAAGTGGCTTTTCAAGTACAGCACAGGGTGACCCTTTGGCTTAATTCCAAAGGAAGGTTTGCAGGATCAGATCTCTCCTCTATTAGAGCTTCATGCCAGACTGTAGCTACAGCCCACAAATCTGCACTCACTCCTGTTGAGTCCATTTGGCAGCCCAGGTCAACGTGGATGGGGGGTCTTCTGGATGGGTCTTCTAAAGGTCAACGTGGATCGGTCTTCTAGGGGCAACCCAGGCCTGGCTGGGTTTGGAGGAGTCTTTCGGGATGAACAAGGGGCAATATTACTATCCTTTGCTGGTCCACTAGGACATGATGATTCTACCTTTGCAGAAGTATATGGTGTGTTGCATGCATTGAGGATCTTCCACAACCACTTCTCTGGGGAGCTCATTGTAGAGGGGGATTCTAAGAATATTATGGGGTGGTGCAAACAAACTTCAGCTCCACCATGAAGAATTCTGTACTAGTCTAGGGAGATTCTTTCTCTTGCCTCCTCATGTGTTAGTAAATGGTTGTGTATTCCTCGGTCTGCCAATGCTTTAGCAGACACCCTTGCAAGGCAAGGTGTTGCCCTCACCTCCAATGAGGTGCAGGCGAGCCCGTCTTTTGTATAATTACTTTGATTCTATCAATAAAATAAACAAAGCATTTTCCTCAAAAAAAAAAAACTTCAAACTACTGATCAAATCGTTGATGCTTGACCAAGTCTCTTGGCAAGCAAGTGTTTACTTGAGTCCCAAGCTGGGTCTTGCTGGGATTTTACTTGCCAGCTCAAGGGAGTTTGAATATCAAAGGTAATTTTGTATTATTACCTTTCATGTTATTGTAAGCCATTGATTAGGTTCTAGTCATGAATCAATTGATATAATTTTTGTTGGATTTCTAGGAGTTTACGGTTGATAACTTGTAAAAGGTTATTTATTTCATTTTTTATGTAAACTCACTTAAGTTTTGAGGTTGTTTTGGGCACTCTAACAAAGGCTGGGGAGCTGTTGCACTTTGCAACATCCATCTCTGGTCTAGTTCTATATTTTGCTCCTCTCTATATCTTCATTTTCTCTTTTCAACAAGCTAAAAACACCACTTGTTAAGCTGTATATATTTGACCATTAATACTTGTGAAATTGGAGAAGAGAAAGAGAGAAGAGTAAAAGAAAGAAGAGAAATTGATTGGAGAGAATCCCAGACCCATCACTGCAGCCGTCTGGTCATCTTAGGGTTTAACACAACCCCTAACTTCTTTATTAATCACTTAAGTAATTGTAATGACAAAATTCTCCCTATACATAATATGACTATTAGGGAAGTAAATAAATATCATAATAAACTTAAAATTACATCAATTGACTCCTAATAACAAGCTCTATGCACCCATGTTATCTGAACACTACACATCATAGGCTATACCAGAAATTACCAAACTGCCCTTGGTGCATTACTTCTAACACCCCCTCAAACTGGAGCATATATATTTAGAAGTCCTAGCTTGTTACAAAGCTTTTCAAACTCTTTTTTACCTAAGTGTTTTGTAAAGATGTCACCAAGCTGATCATGAGCACACTAATGGTGTAACTTCTACTCCATTCATAACTGCTTCACGAATGAAGTGGCAATCAACTTCTATATGTTTTGTTCTCTCATGGAAAACTGGATTGCTGGCAATAAATATAGCTTCTTGATTGTCACACCTCATAACCATAGGAAGTTGAACATAAATTTTCAAATCACCAAGAACAGACTTAACCCATAGTAGCTCAGTTATAGTATGAGCCATTGCACGATACTTGGCTTCTGCACTGGAACGGGCTACTACATTATGTTTTTTGCTTTTCTAGCAAACTAAATTTCCCCCAATGTATACACAATAGCCACTTGTAGATTTTCTATCCAACTTAGACCCTGCATAATCAGCATAAAAAAAACTCTCAACTTGTAAATGACTATGATCTCGATAAATCAAACTTTTTCCTAGAGCCCATTTCAAATATCTTAGAATATGCAATGCAGCCTCCAGGTGACCTATTCTAGGACAATCCATGAACCAACTGACCACACTGACAACAAAAGAGATATCAGGTCTCGTAACTGTAGCATATATAAGCTTGCCAACAAGTCTACGAAACTTAGTTTTATCCTTGAATTCCATACATTCATCTTCATGTAAATCTTGATTGATCTCCATAGGTGTATCAATAGGTTTAGCACCAAGTAGTCCATAAGCTGACAACATATCTGTAATGTACTTGCGTTGTGTAAGTACTACAAAACCTTTGCTCAGAGCAACTTCAATTCCAAGAAAATATTAAGGGAGCCCAAGTCTTTTGTCTAAAAATGAGTGGCTAATTGCTTTTTGACTTCTTCTATCCCATGACTGTCGCTACCAGATAATATAATATTATCTACATAAACAAGAAGTACAACAATACCTGAAGGTCTGCTCCTCGTGAAGAGTGAGTGATCACAATGACTACGAGCAAAGCCAAGGTACATAACTACCTTACTAAACTTATCAAACCATGCATGGGAACTTTGCTTGAGACCATAAATAGCTTTGTTCAGACGACCAACCTTGTGATTCTCCCCTTGAGCAACATACCCTGGAGGTTGCTCCAATATTTCTTCCTGGAGGTCACCATAGAGGAAGGCATTCTTCACATCCAATTGAAACAAGGGCCACTTTTGGTTAACTGCAACAGAGATCAATACACAAATTGAGTTGAGACGAGCAATAGGAGAAAACGTCTCAAACACATCTTCCCCATAAGTTTGGGTATTTCCTATAGCAACCAAACGAGCCTTGTATCATTTCAACGACCCATCAGCATTATATTTGACTGTATACACCCAACGACAGCCAACAATATGTGCATCTGAAGGTGGAGTGACTAGAGTCCAAGTATCACGCTCAACTAATGCATCCATTTCTGCATCCATTGCGTCTTTCCATTTTGGAGATTTGAGTGCATCTTGAACTGATGAAGGAATAGAACGATTAGACAACCAAAGAAAAATGCCGAAACGAAGAAGACAGAAGATCAAAAGACACAAATTGGGAAATAGGATATCAAGTACCTTTTTGCATACACGCATGAGTGCCCTTGCGGATGGCCATAGGAAGATTACTATCATTGGGCAAGGGCTCACCATAGGAATCGGATTTGGCAGGGGGTGGAGTAGGAGAACGTTTGTGGCGCTAATACACCTTGAGGGGCTTTGGTGTAGTTACTTCTGGTATAGATATCTCTTGACCAATAGTGCGGCTCAAGCCATCGTCCACAGGAACTAGAAATACCACGACTGAAAGAGGTGGGGAACGAGAGGAAGACATCTTAGAAGATTCTGCAGAAAAATAAGGTGTGCCTTCAAAGAAAGTAATAGCGGATAAAACATACCGTTTTCGAGTATTTGGACAGAAACAAATGTACCTTTTTTGAGTTTTTGAGTAACCCAAAAATACACACTTTATAAATCGAGGTGAAAGCTTGTCTTGAGACACACCAAACACTTGTACAAAACATGTAGACCCAAAGATTCTAGGACAAATGTGGAACAACTCACAACCAAGTTGAAGTATATGTAATGGAACTCTCCCCTCAAGAGCTGATGAGGGCATTCAATTTAGAAGATAACATGCGGTAAGAACTGCGTCAACCCAGTACGATTTGGGAACATGCATATGCAGCATTATAGTGCGTGCGACTTCCAACAAATGTCTGTTTTTCCTTTCGACCACGTTCTTGACAGAAACTAGAAATTTCTCTATTCATAAACTCAAGCCCATTGTCAGTACGAAATATTTGCAAAACAACATGAAATTGGGTCTTTATTTCATTATAGAAATGTTTGAGGGTAGTAGAAACTTCATACTTTTCTTTGAGTAAGTAGACCCATGTGGTTATACTAAAATCATCGATAAAGGAAACATAGTATTGAAAACCAAAACTAGTAGGTGAACGATAAGGTCCCCAAACATCGAAATGAACTAACTCCAACAATTTGCCATTACGACTCTGTCTACGTGGAAACGATGTCCTTTTATGCTTGCCTAATCGACAAGATTCACATTGAAACTGGAAAGAACTTGACAAATGGGGAAACAACTGGGACAACTTGGTTGCAGAAGGATGTCCAAGCCATAGATGTCACTGGAGTAGAGGTGTATGCAAGGCTAGAGAAGGTGTAGTAAGCCCTGCCAAGTGATACAGTCCTGCCTGCTCATGCCCCAATCCAATTGTCTTCTTCGTCTGGAGATCCTGAATGACACAGTGAGTCGGAAAAAATGTTGAAAGAACAATTCAAATTTTTAGTGATTTTGCTGACCGATAACAAATTCAAAGGAAACTTTGGGACATGTAAAACAGACTTAAGATGCTTCGTGGATGTTGGTATGATGACCCCAACACCATGTATTGGATTGGTTTAATAGAGACCAAAGACTCAAAAAGAGAAGTACCTGACATATGTTGTGAAGCTCTAGAATCAAAGCCCCAAGGTGTAGGAGTAGTCACATGTAGTGAAGTCATACCTTGGTTAGAGGTGGAAGCAGTAGCTGATAAGACAGATGTAGGTCGAGCAGAAGTAGTTTGGATGGATGCAATTAGTTGAGCCAAACATTGCACCAGCTGTTGTAACTGATTAGGTGCCCCTTGAACAGTGCCCCTTGTTTGTTGAACTGTGGAATCAGATTCTCCATGATACCCAACAGTGGCCAAGGCTGGTTTTTCAAACTTCTCCCAACATTCACCAAATGATTCCATGATAATAATTAGAACAATTTTAACAAACAGCAGATTAAGATACCTTCCAATGCATCCAAACACTCAACCACAGCAGTAGAGTTTACAAACTGTCAAGAAAAAAAAATTGTGTGCAAGTGGGCCCCACATACCAAATCTGGTGAAAAATAGAGGAAAAATTGTGCCTTTTATTATCCAAACAGCTCAGGCAAAAAAGACAAGGTCAGAAAACACCAAGAAACAGCAGATCATATGCTGACATCAGCAGCTCGTTATGATGACTTCAACACGAAAATTTGCTGTTTGGGCACAAAAAGGTCACCTTTTCTGTCCTCTATACTTTCCCTTACTCCATGATAAAAAAACAATGGCACAAATCCTGATGTAGACAAAAAAAGGTCAACCAGATGTCATACTAGGCTGGAATCTAGTTAGGATTCCATCATATTCATCTAAGGATCTAAAAACAGTAGATAAAACCTCCTAAGAGGCAGTAGTAGGGAGTAAAATACATTTACACAGTAGCAGGAGCCATTTACCCTAAGGTTATGGCAGCAGAAAAAGAAAAAACCTTGTCTTTTTTAGCCGACCAGCAGTAAAAAATTGTCGGCTACACCTGATTTTGCAATCTTCTTCAGAGGCTGATAAAAGAGTTGTTTCGACCTTCAAATCTGGACCTTCGGCTCTGATACTATCTGAAGTTGGAGAAGAGAGAAAAGAGAAAGAAAGTAGATAAATTGATTGGAGAGAATCCCAGACCCCTCACTGCAGCCGTCTGGTCATCTTAGGGTTTAACACAACCCTAACTTCTTTATTAATCACTTAAGTAACTGTGATAACAAAATTGCCCCTATACATAATATGACTATTAGGGCAGTAAATAAATAACATAATAAACCAAAAAATACATCAATTAATTCCTAATAACAAGCTCTATGCACCCGTGTTATCTGAACACTACACATCATAGGCTATACCAGAAATGACCAAACTGCCCTTGGTGCATTACTTCTAACAATACTGTTTTGAGTGTCCATTTATTCCTTTTTTTACCCTTCATAATGGTTTCTTTGCTGTGGTTCCAGCCATCGGTGAAGTTGATGTATCTGAGACGGAGTGTAAGAAAGTTGAAGATATGCAGCTTCTGCTTTCACATAGGCAAATCTGGATGGCTTCTTCTTTACATATGGGTGAAGAACAAGGTCATTCCTACTTGCGTTTGCACGTCTCTTTTTTTTTTTTTTAGTGAGATCTTTATTTCACTTTCATAAAGAGTACAATGGTGGTTCACTAGTTTACATAAAGTACATAGAATACATTCCAATGAGAGGCTGAAAAACAGAATGTTATCTTTTAAAGGAATGTGATGGTTTGGCCTGATACAATTTGTTCTCTGTTGATGCCTTCTTTTACTAATTTGTCTGCCATTTAGTTTGCCGATCTCAGAATATTTCACCAAATAACCTGGAGTCCAGTCATGTTATCTTTAAGTTCATCATAGATGTCTCAGTCTCCATAGGGGGGTTGTAGTGCCTTTTGCCTAGCTTATAGCTACTTTAGAGTCACCTTCTATTTGCACATCTCTTTCACTTTGATTTTACTCTACCCATTTTGTAGATAGTTTGTTGATATTGTTCTCCTTATAGAAAACCATGGTCAGACTGTATTTCCTGAAGTATCTTCTTCATTATATTATAAATAAGATAAGAGATTTCACACAATAAGGAGAACTAGAGATTATAGAGAGGAAGAAAAAAGAATAGATGTAAGAGAGGAGAAGATGAGGCATGTCCTGCAGAGGAGTCAGAAGGTCTTTAGTTAGTTCTCTTTTCTTTTGGTAAGAACACGTTGTTGGGTGTCTAGCAAGTGCACTAGGTCAGCAAGTAATATAGACTTTGAGAGTCCAGATATCGATCCCACAGAGACCTTGATGAGAGCCTAATCTAAGCAAAACTTTTCCTATTGATTGAGGTGAAGAAAATTTAGATTTTTGTTTGAAAACTGAAAAAGAAAACAGAATTTAAACTTCTGGAAAAATTTATGAAGATGAGATGTTGGGGAAAAATGCCAATCCCTCCTAGTTGTTAACATGTAGAATTCTGATTTTATAGCTCAAATATCTTTGCTTTGACTTAGCTTTTGAAAACCTAGTTACCCATATACAGGACATAACTTTCACTTATTCTTTGAACTCCTTCTCAACCGGAACATTCAAATCCTAAGTGCATAAATATAAAAGCTTGAAGATTTACTCTTTCTTATTCAGAACAAGAGTTATAGAAGTCACATCACTTTTCAACTAGTCTCCTTCATAACCAGAACAATCTAGTTTGAAAAATAAGTTGTTTTTAGAAAACAAAGAATCATATAACCAACCCAACTTTCTACTGAAATTTAATTACTCTATTCGAACTTCATTAAACTTCAAATATCAATTCAGATCAGAAATAAGCAATGAACTCAGTTTCTAAAACAAAAGCATGATATTTTATTGCTATAAACTTCAGAATTTAGACATAAAACAACTAGGAGTTCATGACTTTCCCAACAAAGAGAGACTACTCCATGCTAATAGAATAAACACAAAGAGGAATTGATTACAGCCATGAAACCAAGAAGAAAATTAAGTACAGAAAACCCCCTTTTGAGGACTGCCCTTAGCTTCAACACTTCCTTCTTTCTCTCTCTCTCTCAACTCTACACTAACTAAAAGAATACGAAATTAAAAAAAAAACAATAATTAGAACTCTGGAAAATTGGATGAAAACTCGATGGTTTGAGCTCTGCCTCGGACCCCTTTTTATACTTGAAACTCTGTCCAGACCTTATAATTTCAGCCTCTGTCCAAGGGTGTGAATTGCCACTTTTCGACCTCAAAATTGCATGAAATTACATCAAGACCTTCCTTTTGAAGTACTTTCCATGCTCACGAAGTTTGAATCAATTCTGAGTTGGGAAACTCGAGATATGAGGGAAGGAAGTTGCCTGATTTCTGCTGCCAACTTCTGCACGGGTCCACCACTTTGAAGATGTGCAACTCGAGAATCCTGGCTTGGATTGACTTGAAATTTCGTGACAAGATCCTCTCAGTAGTACCGAAACTTCGTTCCAAGTTTGGCTTCAATTGGAATTGTGAAACTCATCGATCTTCATAAAATTCGGATTTTTCTCCTTCCATTGGTAGCGATTCCTGTTTTGAATTAACTTCTTCTTTTGGACCATTCAATGCATCCGGACTTAAGTAAATTACCTTAAACTCTTCGGTTGGGAACCTTCCTTAGACGTTTGAGACTCATTCTCCCAAGTTTGGATTTGATGATTGCGGGTTCCCGATTTTTCGTATTTTCAGTTTCTTTGCGAGTCATCGGTAGCGCCATCGAACCCGATATCCGTCTGTCAAGACACCTCTTAGCGGTCGGCGCCCGAAATATCTTGAGATTTTTCGCTTGTGGTCGTGCGGGTCCTTGGCATTTACTTGGTCCCCGAATGGCAACTTCTCTTTACGCTTTTAGCTCCCTTTGGCGCGGTAGATCCTTCCAGTTATGCGGTCGGTCGCGTAATTCACATTCCCCAATCGTTGGCTTTCATGACCGTTAGGTCGTTAGAATTTTTCCACATTAATTTGAATTTTCAAGGATTTATCTCGGGCGCTTAGTGCCCGAGAAACGGCGGTCAGCGCCATTCTCTTTTTGGCTTGTTTTTGCTCCTTTTTCCTTCATTTTCCCTCGAATCCAGATTTTCTTCTTTTTTACCGGTTTTGAGACATAAAACATGTATTTGAGTTATATTTGTCACTTTCAAGCTCATAATCAACTCAAATTAGGAATTTATGATCAATAATTCATGCCTAAATAAGTGTCTTTTGGACACTTATCACACGTCCATTTTATTGGAGGAAGGACAGAATGTCCTTTTTGTCTGAGTAAAAGAACTAACCAAAAGACTAAAATACTCCTAAGGCAGAATCAGTTTAACTGATATTTTTAAATAGATAAAGTTGTGCATTTGACCTGTGTACTGTTCTTAGGCTATCCTCTTATGGTTTCTATAGAACGAGCTATTGTCACGCAACTGAAGTGGCCACTTCTACAGTTTCTCATCTATCATCTTTGTATTTACAGTTTTAATTTCCATTTCAAAAAAAAAAAAAATCACAGATCAAGTTGCATGCATACTGTTCCAGAGGTTATCCTCTTATGATTCCTCTAGAAGTTTTTTTTTTCATAAAAAAAATTTACTTTATTTTTTTAAAGTAGATGATTTTATTACTTCAGGCTTAAAGGGAAATACATGTTATGGGTTACCACACACACACACGTATCCTTCCACACACACATATTAATACATTCCACATTAATATTAATTTCCCACACACATTACACACACACACACAATATTACACACATTATTTTCACACACACACACACATTAACACATTACACACATTATTATCACACACACACACATATTATTATTACACATTATTACACACACACATTATTACTATTAATACACACACACACATTATTATTAATTATTACACATTATTACAAATACATTATTACACACACACTCTTACTTACATATTATTATTACACATATTATTAAATATTGGCTATTATTAATTATTATTACACACATTAATACACACACAGATATCTCTTCTTCACATTACACACACACATACATATTATTACACACACACACACATATTATTACATACACACATATTATTACACACACACACACACACACACACACACACACACACACATTAATATTACACATATTAACACACACACACACACACGTGATTACACACACAAGTATTACACACACACACATTCACACACACACATTACACACACACACACACACATTATTAAATACATATTCATACCACACACAATAATACTACACGCATTACACACACGTGATTCCACACACACACACACACACACAAACACATATTAATGTATCCTTTTCCACACACATCGCTGTACATTACACACATCGACAAACACACGTGACTTTACACATCGTGATCCACACACCACACATTAATAATACACCTTCCATTAATAATACACACACGATCCTTCTACACACACACACACATCGATCCTTCCACACACACACACACAAATACACACTCCATTACACACACACATTAATTTCACAAACACACACACATTCATCGTAATCTTACATTAATAATAATGAGTACACATACCAATACACACATACAATACACCACACACACACACATTAGACATCGTGATCCTTCCACACACACACACATACACATTATTAATATTATCACATTCTTCATACACACATATTATTACATACACACACACACACACACACACACATTATTCCACACACACACACACACACACACACACACACACACACACATCACACACACACACACACACACACACACACACACACACACACACACACACACACACACACACACACACACACACACACACACACACACACACACACACACGTGACACACACTTCCACACACACACACACACACATCCTTCCACACACACACACACGTATCCTTCCACACACACACACACACACACACACGATTCCACACACACACACACACGTATCCTTCCACACACACACACACACGTATCCTTCAAAGTTTTTGATGCTCTTCAGATTTTGTATACTAACTCTTATATAATTTGAGGTACAGTGATGATATGGGTCCTTCAGTCACTATTACAAATTTACCCAGACATGGTGACAGTCATTGTGCCTCGGCATCCTCAAGATGGACAGCACATGGCTCTTGTATGCATCCAAATGACGTTTATACTTGAAATTCATTTGCTGTAGACTTTTTCTTTTGAAAGATTTTGCTGAGGGATGGTGGTGTTTTGGTCATTATATCCCATCCTTATGTGTTGTATACTTTGGGTACTCTTTTGGCTTATTATATAGGACTCTCAACAAACCCCCGCCGCGACCCGAACAGTTCATTTAAAAAATCATGCTAACCCATCAGAGTCATCTGTAGCTCAGCTACAAAACCATTGTTTCACTACCCCTCCAGTGGGACCAGGGTGTGAGTGAAAGGGTATCATGAACTTTGGGAGAGGGGAAATGATTTTTAATGACAGTTTGCCTGAAAAAATAAAGTGAAAATTAATTCCTACAACTCATCCTGAGATTGAAGAGGTATTGAATGTTTTCTTGTTGTAATTATTCACCATAAGCCCCATGAGTGGTAGCCATTAAAGTTTGAACAGAGTTCTGCTAGTTGTTGATTAAGGCCTTGGCTAGTGAACATCCACATTGAAAAGCTGAATGGGCCATTGTAGGGTTGTGTTGCTGTTGTTCACTTTCATGACCAAACTGGCATTAAAGTTAACCAAATGGAAGCTATTTTTTTCCCGATTTAACATGAGTAAGAATGTTACATATTGCTCTTTATATAAAAGAACTTAGAGCCTTATGGAGAAACCTTTTTCATTGATTCAGTGCCTTTGTAAAGACAAATGAAGGTCCACCATTTCAGTAGCATCTGTATCATTTTATTGTGTTTGTAGTGTCAACCCAATATTAGGCCTTGGTTTGTCAGGGTAAGCTACCGTATCAGGGTTAAAAAAAAAAAAAAGGTCAATTGGGAGTGGCAAACTTCAAAGTGGTGCTATGGGTAGAAAACAAAGCAATAAATGGCACGGAAGATGAAGTAATGAAAGCAGCATCAATGCATACCGATGTGGAGGTTTCCTTCAACAGATGGGAAGAGGGAAACTTGCAATTTGGAGGATTTAATACTGCAGCCCCGAAGCTACAGTCCAAAGTATGTAAAGATGGCATCACTGTGGAGTCAACTCTCAGTCCCATTATACCCTCGCCTACCAACCAAACAATATCCAACAGATCTGACAACCATTTCCCCCCACATAACTCACACCACTCACATAGCTCTTCTCTGTCCTTTCAATCATCCCCCACCAACCAACCGTCACCTGCCAATAACTCATCCCCCACCAACTGACCATCACTAAATGAAACCCACCAACAAACAATCCTTCCTTGACCCTATTTATTCTCCCATTGTGTGGGAGATAACATCACGCCAAAAACCTCACCCAAGCCAACCAAAATAGTAGACATCATTGTTCCATCCACCCCAACTGAGCCAACCCTTCCACCTCAAAACTCCATTACCTACAGTCAGAGGAGACATCATTCACCCCAATCAAGGGAAGCAAGAATGGAGAATTCGCTTCCACCCCTAGTGCCCCAGCACCCTCCCAGATTGTAGCTTGGTCCCCTCCACCAGCAGGGATGATCAAGGTTAATTTTGACGGGTCATCCCTAGGTAATCCAGTCCAAAGCAGGTTTGAGGGGTATTTAGGAATTCGGAGGGGGTAGTCCCGTTGTCATTCGCAGGGGTCGCTGGGGATTGAGGATTCAACTTATGCCGAGGTCCATGGAGTCCCACACGCCAGATGTTTCCGCCTCATTTCACGTGGCTTTTGTTGGTAGAAGGGGATTCAAGCAATGTCATAGGATGGTGCAGACAAACTTCTGCCCCTCCATGGAGATTTCTTTACATCCTTCGAGAGGTTTTTCACCTTGCCTCCACACTCGTTCAGGAGTGGATATGTATTTCTAGGTCTGCCAATTCCTTGGCAGATAGCTTGGCTAAAGAAGAGGTTCAACTCTCTTCACTAGATGTGAGAGTGTCCCCATCACTTGTACCTTAACTCTTCTCAATCAATAAAAATGAGCACTTTCCTAAAAAAAAAAGATTTATCATTCTCTTCCAGCTGAGATAAGAGCAGCAGGGCGAAGTTTGATAAAAGAAAAAGGTCGTTTTCCCACACCCGACATCCTTGGAAGTGATGGGAAGAGTATTGGCAAAACACACTTTGATAAACTCACCATGCCTACCCCTTTTACAATTTATAGAAGGAATACAACTAACTTCTTTATGGAGTTAATTGAATCATATGATGCAGAGTACACCGAGGAAGAAATGAAGAAGCTCAAGGAGTTAGCCAAAGAGATGGATGATGTGAAGAAACAAAAATAAGTTGCATGGAGGAGACATGGGTAGCAAATCTCGTGCCATTCTCACAGCAGAAATGGGCTGCATTAGGTGCATGTGGAACCTTGGGGGGGATTCTCATTATATGGGATCCAACTATCTTCTGATCCGAGGAACAAGAAGTTGGACATTTTAGTGTGAGAATCAAGTTGAAAAATGCACAAGAAGGTCAGGAATGGGCTTTAGCAGGAATATATTGGCCATGTACTCAAAGAGAAAGGACAACATTTTGGGAGGAATTGGGGGACTTGGTATGTAGATGGGATGTACCTTGGTTGCTTGCAGGGGATTTCAATGCAATCAGATTTAGGGCTGAGAAATCCCCTCCGGCTACAAGGATCACTTCCACAATGAGAAATTTTAATGATTTCATAGATGCATATGAATTTGATGAAATACCTACCTCGGGTATGGCATATACATGGAGTAATAATCAAGTTAATCATGTGCTATCTAAAATGGACAGATTCTTAGCTACTGGTAATTGGTTAAGACTCTATTCGGAGGTCACTGGTCTAGTAGGTGGCAAAGTGATCTCCGACCACTGGCTTATCTGCTTAGACACGCATTTAGTAAATTGGGGACACAAACCATTCAGATTTGAAAATTGGTGGCTGAAGGTAGAAGGGTTGCTTCCCCAATTAGAAAATTGATGGACAAAATTGAATGTTAGTGGCCAATTGGTAGAAAGGTCTCAATGAAATTAAAATTGCTCAAATGCAAAATCATAAGTTGGGTGAAGTCGTGGAAGGCGACCAATGCTGCTCAAAAGAATCTCCTTAGACTGCAAGTTGATGCGTTGGACATGCTGGAGGAAGGTAGATCCCTCACCCTTGATGAATTTGTAGACCGTACCACAGCTTCTGGGGAATTACGTTCCCTAGTTGCACATGGTAAAATTATTTGGAAATAGAGGGCTAGATACAAATGGTTGAATGAAGGGGATGCAAATTCCTAGTACTTCCATGCCATTGCATCGGCTGGAAGATGTGCTAACAGAGTGAATTCCTTGCAAATCAACGGGGAACTCACCTCTGGTAGGAGGTCTATTACTAACAATCTTGTGGATTACTATGCAGCTTTATACACGGCTAGTGCAGAGAAAAGACATTCCACAGAGGGAGTTCCTTTACCTCGACTTTCTGTAGAAGCAACAGTAACAGGCTTCCCACTAGATAAAGTACCGGGACCAGATGGTTTCGATGAAAAATTCTTCAGAGCAACTTGGGGGTTTATGAAGCAAGACATCATTCATATGCTAAATGATTTTTATATGGAGCATGGGAGCATCGCTCATTGCCTTGCTGCCCAAAAAGGAAGGAGTTGAGGATGCTAGAGATTTCTGACCTATTAGTTTGATTTTGGGACCATATAAAATCATTGCAAGGGTAGTAGCAACAAGGCTCAAGGGAGTGCTACCAAACCTCATCAACAAAGTTCAGTGTGGGTTCATACATTCGAGACAACTACTTGATGCTACTATGTTTTCTCATGAGACGGCCGCCATGTTCAGCAAATCTAATCATCCAAGGGTCATACTTAAACTCTATATGGAAAAGGCATTTGATTGAGTGGATTGGGATTTTACTTGGAGGCTACTATGGACAAGGTTTAATTCACTCTTTGGCATTATTTGGTGCATCCCGGGGTCGGTTCAAGAGGTAGCAACAGCTAAACATGGCGACTTGTCTAAGGTGGGACGGGAACTTTGGAAAGCTCTTGCAGCTTTCCTCCCTTGGGCATTATGGAAGGAGAGAAATAGGAGAATATTCCAAGGTAAAGACATGCATTGCAGGGACTTGACAGTAATTATGCAAAATAGGATAACACAATGGTTAATTGTCCATGGGAAATTAAAAAGTCAAGATGGAGTAGTTTTAAGGGCATCATGGAGCATATTTGTCTCTAGCTATTCAAGACCACCCACTCCCATCACCACTCCATGGCTCCCACCCTTAGTAGGGAGACTCAAAGTTAACTTTGATGGCTCGTCTTTGGGAAACCTGGGGCTAGCATTATATGGGGAGTTTTTCGGAGTGCGGAGGGCCAGATCATGTTAGCATTTGCAGGTCCACTAGGCACGGATCATTCTATATCAGCTGAAGTAAATGGTGTTCTACAAGGAATGAGAATATTTCATACGCATCTTGTTGGAGAATTGGAAGTAGAAGGAGACTCAAGGAATGTAATAGGATGGTGAAGGCAGACCTCGGCTCCACCATGGAGATACATGTATCTCTTTAGGGAGATTTTTTCATTATCCACTTGATGTGTTCATGAGTTGCCAATTCCATAGCAGACTCTTTAGCTAAAGAGGGGTTCATCTCACTGATCTCTCGGTGAGATTGACCCCTCCATTTGTAACTTTATTTTATCTATCAATAAAACAACACTTTCCTTAAAAAAATAAAAAATAAAAAGGATTTTTAGCTACAATTGAATGAGATTAAGAGATTCAAATGTTGCTGTCCTCCCCTTATGCTCCGGGCCTCTTTGAATTTCAGACTCAGTTCACACAGATGACATGACAGTGCTACATTTGGGCTACATTTGTAATTGGAATATTCAAGTTTCTTTCACGGGAGACCTGGAAGTGGAAGGGGATCCAAGCTCAGTAATTGGGTGGAGTAAGGGCAACCAAGGCCTTACTTAGAGGTCCATGTTAGCTTCCTGGAGATCCTTGTCTAGTTTGGGGATTGAACTGCCAGTTGCGTTGTATCCTCGTGAAGCTGACACTTTGGCTGATTCGCTTACTAAAAAGAGGGCCTCTCATTGTAAGGGGCCCTCCTAGCTTTGTAATCATTATTTGGAATAAATAAAGTTTGCCTTCTTAAGAAAAATATGATTAAGAGATTCAAATGGTCAAATAGCTTATTGCTTCCTTTGGTGTCATTTCTAAATAATGTTTTGACCTTGTATGTCTCTGCAGGCTATCAGGAATGCTGGGCTAAATGTTGTGATGAGGTCTCATGATCAGAAGATATTGCCTAGTACAAATTTTTATATAGTAGATACACTAGGTTGGTATATTTTTGGGCCTATTGTGCTTTTTAGGTTCTTCTGTCAATAAGATAGCAATATTAAAATTCTCAAGAAAAAATTCTCTCCAGAATTAGGAGGCCATCTAGGAATTTCAAGATTTCAGGTATCTGTTTTAGATCTCCCTAAGTTGATGATCATTGATGACCTTTTGATTTCTGTGGCTACAAGAGTAGCCTTTGGTTGCAGTTAAACTTATATGAAGAAAAACAAGTTTAAAAGGGACAGGATAAAATCCTGAGAAATAGGTATTTAAAACAAGAATCTAGACTTAGAAACTAGGAAACAATAAATTAGTTAGCCCTTCACGATGTGCATTGTGAACGAGTTTGCACTTAATGGCCATGTCTTAGTGAAATGAGTGACAAAATCATGTCTTTATCCAATATAGGACTTTTATTTAGACTGAAATATATTTAAAATATGTTTAGGACATTTATTTAGACTGAAATATCATTAAAATATGTTTAGTACACACACTTAATAGTGTAGGCTGAGGGTTGAGCTGAACAGGGGAATGTTCTTCTACAAATTTGTTTGATTTTACCTCACCTTAATCTCCCATTTTGAAGTTTTGTCCTATTGAAAACCTTTGCTCTTAATGGACTTGTTTACCATCTTCTAGAAAAATCCAGCTGTTATTCACATCTACAGACATTCATTGCAGGTGAACTTCGTAGCTTGTATAGGTTGACACCAATTGCTGTAATTGGGGGTTCATTTATTCCGGGATTAGCTGGTCACAACATTTCAGAGGCTGCTGCTTCTGGTTGTGCTGTTTTGACTGGCAAGTGGTCTCTGTTATTTTATAATATTTATCCCTTCTTTGGGAGTTCTATTGATCATCTTTATCTATTGTGCTAACTCGTAGGACCTCATGTTGGGCACTTTTCTCATATGGTGATGGGAATGCAGAGGGTGAATCCTGTGTCAGTTCAGCAGGTAATCCTGTTGCCATCCAATTAATTTTGCATTATTAATGTAATTAGAAGTATTACAGTTATTGTTTATTGATTCCCGTTGATGAGCATATTCCAATGTCTGTTGCACTTGAGTGTGTCCATCCCTGAAACCAAGGTTTCTTGCTTAAATACTAAACATCTGGGATTTTGCAGTATCAGATCTTTGGAATTTAAGTTTTCTCTATGTAACCAACAGGTTAGGATTCTTTGAAATTTGAACTCTAGAATGAAATACTCGTACCAGTTTTATAACCAAACTAGTTCGATTTTTCTTTTGTGTGTTGAAGACCACGGGTATTTTGGTTGTTTTACCCATGTTCTGGTGTCTTTCCATGCCAGTTAAGTTATATTCCTTATTTCAAGGAACCCACTGATGTAATTTTTTCTTTTTTTGTTTATCATGTGTTCTTTTGTGACGTAAGTTAATAAAAGGCTATTAGGTGTTCTGCAGTTCTCTCTCTCTCTCTCATATGCTCTCCCTCATTTGCTCTCTCTCTCTCTCTCTCTCTCTCTCTCTCTCTCTCTTTCTCTCTCATTTGATCTCTCTCTCTCTCTCATTTGATCTCTCTCTCATTTGCTCTCTCCTTCTCTCTCATTTGCTCTCTCTCTCTCTCATTGCTTTCTCTCATTTCCTCTCATTTCCTCTCATTTTGAGCTCTCATTTTTCTTTCTCATTTGATCTCTCTTTTTTGATTTCTCATTTTGCTTCTCATTTGAGCTTTATTTGAGTTTCTCTCATTTGTTCTCTCTTTATTTTGCTCTATTATTTTGCTCTCTTTTATTTCTTTACTTTTATTTGTTTTTGATTTGTTTTTTTATTTATCTCTGTCATTTGTTTCTTTTTGTCTTTTTATTTCTTTTTGCTCTGTTTATTTGTTTGTTGTTATTTGATTCTGTCATTTGTTTTGCTGTTGTCATTTGATTCTGTTATTTGAGATTCTGTTTATTTGTTTCTGTCATTTTTGCTCTCTGTCATTTGCTCTCTGTCATTTGCTCTCTGTCATTTGCTCTCTATCATTTGCTTCTTCATTTGTTCTCTCTTTTTTGTTCTCTCTCTCTCATTTGTTCTCTCTCATTTGCTCTCTCTCATTTGTTGTCTCTCATTTGCTCTCTCTCATTTGTTCTCTCATTTGCTCTCTCTCTCTCTCTCTCTCTCTCTTTCTCATTTGCTCTCTCATTTACTCAAACCTGACCCGAACCCGACCATTAATTATTTATATATTTTTAAATTATTTTTTACTGTTATTAATAAAAAAATCAAGCTCTTTATAGGGTTGGGTTCGGGTTTTGGTCGATCGGGTCGGGTCAGGTCGGGTTGGGTTGGGTTGGGTTTGTAAAAATACATTTTGGTTCGGGTTCGGGTTTTGATTTAAAAACCTGCTCGGGTTTTTAGCAGGTTTGGGTTTAGGGTTTTCTAAGTCGGGTCGGGTTTGGGTTTTTAAAAACCCAACCCAAACGTAACCCGTGCCCACCCCTACTCTCTCTCACAATAACTTTAAATGGCTCCTTTGGCTTTTCTTGGGGGGAGTTGACCTGTTCATTTACATGATGCGAGGTTGATCTTTTAATTGTAGTGGGTAAAAAACATCTGAGGCAGGCAAAGCACAATGAGAAGAGTACGGGGAGTTTCATGTAGAAATTAGTTGTATCTATCTGTTTTATACCTATGCATGAATATTTCTGAATAGGTGTGGCAACGGGGTGGGGTGGTGCGAGATTTGAGAAACCTGTCCCCGCCTTGTGAAAAATCTGGGGACCCATCCCCACAAAAACCCACCCCGCGGGCAAAAATCATAACCCGACCCGCAGAAACCCACTCCGACCCACTGTTGGTCCTATTTGAGACCAGAGCTTCGTTTTGTCTTTTATGTGTCGACACTATTAAGGACAACAAGAGGAGAACCCGAGGAGAACCAGAGGAGAACCAGAGGAGACCAGAGGAGACCAGAGGAGAACCAGAGGAGAACCGAAGGAGAATCAGAGGAGAACCAGATCGAAGAACAAAGGCTGAAGCGTAGGGGAGATGCTTCTCCATGCCTTTCTCCCATAGCACCATCCTCCTCCTTGTGTGTGGCAACCGGTGGGAAGAAAGAGAAGGGGTAAAAGAAAAGAGGGAGAAAGAAGATAAGACGGAGAAGAAGAAAAGAGGGAGAAGAAGAAAAGAGGGAGAAGAAGTAAAGAGGGAGAAGAAGAAAAGAGGGAGAAGAAGAAAAGAGGGGGAAGAAGAAAAGAGGGAGAAGAAGAAAAGAGGGAGAAGAAGAAAAGAGGGAGAAGAAGAAAAGAGGGAGAAGAAGAAAAGAGGGAGAAGAAGAAAAGAGGGAGAGAAGAAGAAAAGAGGGAGAAGAAGAAAAGAGGGAGAAGAAGAAAAGAGGGAGAAGAAGAAAAGAGGGAGAAGAAGAAAAGAGGGAGAAGAAGAAAAGAGGGAGAAGAAGAAAAGAGGGAAGAAGAAAGAGAAGAAGAAAAGAGGAGGAAGAAGAAAAATGAGGGAGAAGAAGAAAAGAGGAGAAGAAGAAAAGAGGGAGAAGAAGAAAAGAGGGAGAAGAAGAAAGAGGGAGAAGAAGAAAAGAGGGAGAAGAAGAAAAGAGGGTGAAGAAGAAAAGAGGGAGAAGAAGAAAAGAGGGAGAAGAAGAAAAGAGGGAGAAGAAGAAAAGTGGGTGAAGAAGAAAAGAGGGAAAGAAAAGAGGGAGAAGAAGAAAAGAGGGAGAAGAAGAAAAGAGGGAGAAGAAGAAAAGAGGGAGAAGAAGAAAAGAGGGAGAAGAAGAAAAGAGGGAGAAGAAGAAAAGAGGGAGAAGAAGAAAAGAGGGAGAAGAAGAAAAGAGGGAGAAGAAGAAAAGAGGGAGAAGAGGAAAAGAGGGAGAATAAGAAAAGAGGGAGAAGAGGAAAAGAGGGAGAATAAAAAAAGAGGGAGAAGAAGAAAAGAGGGAGAAGAAGAAAAGAGGGAGAAGAAGAAAAGAGGGAGAAGAAGAAAGAGGGAGAAGCGGCGGGACGGGAGAGTGGAGACATAAGTTAGGGTAGAAGTTTAGGGTTAAAAATATATTTCCAATTATGCCCTCCAATTTTTCTAATTTTAGTTTTTATGTATTTAGCAGGTCGGGTCGGGTTTTTTGGGCAAAATATGTCCCCGCCCTGAACTGCTACGGGTTTCGTTCCACAAAACCGAACCCGAACCCGCTTTAAGCTGGTCGAGGCGAGGCGGGTTCCCCGTGTATGGGAACCCGTTGCCATCCCAATTTCTGA
Source organism: Aristolochia fimbriata (assembly GCA_019845555.1). Lineage (NCBI taxonomy): Eukaryota > Viridiplantae > Streptophyta > Magnoliopsida > Piperales > Aristolochiaceae > Aristolochia > Aristolochia fimbriata. The sequence continues at coordinate 28,971,550 of CM034078.1, forward strand.
ATGAAGAAAAAAAATTACGACAATTATGTGAAACTTTGCATGTTACTAGGCTTGATGTACCATGTCATCTTTTACTTTTGTTTGACGCGAAGTGAGAACAAATCGTCAAGGTTCTAGTTTATAAAAAAAAAATCTGTTTCTATTTTTTATGCTTATTTACTTGAACAATGTAATTAGTATTCCAGATGCTTACAGGTTGCTGGAAAGGAAGAGCTCTTGGAAGCTCTAAAAGTTCTTTTCGCGAATGGTGGAGCACTAAAATTGCATCGAGCTGCAGCAAGGGAAGCATCTTTAGCTCTTTCTAAGGGGGTTGTCGAAAATGTCTGGAAACTCATCAATACACGGCTTCAAAGTTCAAACTGGTTTTAGGGTCTAACAGGAATTTGATTCGAGAAGCAAATGATCACTAGAAACTCTTAATTCCATAGAGTTCGTGTAATACACGGATGGCTAATTATTTTTGGTGCTACTGTTCGTACATTTGATCATGTGGATCAAGACTTTGAAAATCAGGAAGTCAATCCTGCCAATTCCTTCCCCCAGAATCTACCTGTGAAAATAAGAGTCACATAAGAAATCAAAGTGCATCTCAATTTCGTAATGCCATGCAAATCATGATCAATGATGATCATATCAATGTTCGGATCACATGGAGCTGTTAATCAGGAGTCAAAATATCATTTTCGAGGTTAAAATATGGAGATCAAAATATTAAATTTAAGGTTAAGATATTATATTCTACACTAAAATATTAGTCGTACTCAATATACAAAATTCATATATTGAATACCACATTTGAGTTGGTATGTGAATTTTACATCGTCATCTGGTTTTAGGTTGCACTGGGATGCGTTCCTGCGAGTTTTATATGTCAATTAGCCGTTAGAACAACTAGAAATACAAAGTGTAAAATACTTTTGGAGTTGATTATCAGCCTGGAGATTGGATTGGAACCAGTATAAACTTGTGCAGCTATGCAACTTATTTGCAATGGACTTGGATTATGAAATCAGCTTAACATCTCCATATAACAACAAATAAAACGTTTCAAAAATAATTAAGTAAAAGATTCAAATTAGAAAAACTTAATAATCTATTTAGCCCCTTTATTTGGGTTTGTTGAGCTTTGGGTCCTAACCATAAAAAAAGGAAGCTCACAAGCTTTAGTCACCTACACGACCAAACTATTAGAATATTTCTAAATCTAAGTACAAAATCCAAAATGACATTATGGAAAATAGAGTTATTGAATTCAAGTCGTATATGAAGCTTGGATTTTTAAATGTGATATATTGTTTCTTCGAAAAACCTCTGGTCCGCAAAATGGTGTCACTGATTGACTAAATCGACAAGAATACAGAGAAAATAACAATTTTGTGTTTGCGAATTGGGAAATTGTATTGGTGCGATCTCCTAGCTTTCCTCTGGTTCGATCTCTGTGTGTAGTTGGCGTGAAGTTACTGTTTCTTGCGAGTTGACGACGAACTTCGAGTTTCTGAAGTGAGTGTCAAAGAACAATGACGGATGTAGTCGGCCGGACGGAAGTATTTGTGTTCCATGTTTTCGGCGTGTTGATGTCATTAGTGAACATGTAGAGCTGCTTCGGTTGAACTGTATGAATTTCGATGAACGACAAGTTGCTGAAACTTCTTGCTTGATAGAGCTTCAGTACTCAACAATACTTCTCGACAAAAAGATCTCCCTTTTCGATTATGATGTCTGGCTATTTGTAGCCAAGACCTTCGATCCTCAGAAATGGGACCTCTTTTTTCTCCTGCTCCCCAGGAGGGGGAGGTTGTGACTTGACTCTATCCATCGATCCTTAGAAAAAGGATCAATGGGAGAATTTTCCTTTTCTAGTTCTTACGACAGTGACTTGGTTGATTCTCGGTGGCAAGTGGATGGCGAGATAACGAAGCGATGACTGTGACGATATGGCAATGATGTGGCAGTGGAGTGCTGACATTGGCGATGACGAGGTTGATGTCGTGGCGAAACACTGGGCCCAACGATGGGCTGTTGGATGCTGGCTTTAGAAACTAAGGGATTCACTCACGACGATCCTGTGATGAACGGTCGATGGGCTGGTGGGCGACTGAACTCTCTGTAGATGGGCCAATCACATTTTGGTGTCTACAATTTGCCCCCTTCGAGAATTACACGTTCGAAGAACGAATGAGTAAGTCTCGAACATATAATCACAGGCACGCACACACACTATTTTTTTTTTTTGGGACCCTTTTGCTATTTTAGGGTCATTTATCTTTTTCTGTACGTATTTTCTATCCTCTTGCTTTTTTAGGACATTGTATATTTCCTGTACACATAATATATATATTTATTGAGCCCTCTTACTTTTTTATGGTTGTTTGATTTTTTGAACACTAAATATTTTTTAGCCCTCTTGCTTTTTCAGGGCTGTTAGATTTTTTGATTATTTTTTGGTTTTTTTATATAAGTGTACATATATGGATGTACGTACAGGTATATGAGAAGTGAAAAGCACCTGGGTTGAGGTCTTCTTACCCGAATCCGAATAGTGATGTGTCGAAAGATGGAGTTTGCAGTGACACCGTGGTTGGAGTGCTTCGCTACTCTAGAGTTAGCGTTCCGACGATCTTTGGTGAATTCCAGTGCTCGCGGAACTCCTCTCTATTGTTCTGGGAGGTTGGCGCAAACAAGAGTGAGACCCAATGGACCCCACTTTAGCTCGGCTGATTCCTTCGACGAGTTCTCTGCTTTCAACGGAACTGTTTCGGCAAACTCCATCGCATTGGAGAGGGGACACGCACCAAGGAGCAATGTGCAATGGACCCCACCCAGGCACGATAGATTTTCTCGAGAAAAATCAATTTCGGTAAGGCTTGGTTGCGCCGGAGAGGGAACGCGCGCCAAAGCAGTGCATAGTGGGCCCCACTCTAGCATGACTAAGTCCATCAGCGAAGTCTTGTTTCAGCTAAATTTGGTCACGCAGGAGAGAGGGCATGCGCTAGAGCTATACGAGGTGGGTCCACTCCTACGTGGCTGACTTCTTCGACGAAATGCAGCTTTGGCCAAAATTGGTCGCACTATGGAGAGGGCATGCGCCAAAGCACTATGCAATGGACCCCACTCCAGCATGGCTAAGTTCTTCGACGAAACTTTGCTTCGGCAAAATTTGGTCACGGGGAGAGGGCATGCGCTAGGGAATTGCGCAGTGGGCCCCACTCTAGTGTGGCTGAGTTCTTCGACGAAACTCTACTTCCGCGAAATTTGGTCACGCCGGGGAGAGGCATGTGCTAGGGCACTACGTAGTGGCCCCCACTCAAGCATGGCTGAGTTCATCGACGAAACTCTACTTCGATGAAATTTGGTCACAACGGAGAGAGGGTGCACGCCAGGGCACTGCGTGGTGGGTCCCACTCCAACTCGGTAGACTCCTTTGACGAAATTTTGTTTCAGTAGATTTTGGCCGCGCAAGAGAAGGGACGTACACCAGAACGCTACACAGTTGGCCTCACTCCAACTCGGCAAACTCCTTGGGCAAAACTCTACTTCGATGGTGGTATGATGTTTAAGGGGACTCCAATTGCATCGAACTGGAGAATCCCAGTCTTGGAGGACTGGGATGCACCTGTCGCTCCCCTGTTGCTTTACGCTGGAACTCCTGTTGCGCTGGAGAATTGGCGCAAACCAGAGTAAGGCATAGTGGGCCCCACTTTGGTTTGCATCGACTCTTTAGGCTACTCTTGATGGAATGTCTTTATTGTAGTTGGTCGCGATGGGAATTGGGATGAACTAAAAAATATCACGAAAACTGAAGGGTCGTGGGACCTATTTCGGCCAGACTACTCTCTCTTTGCGTATGGCGCGCTCCGGAGAACGACCCAGGGACCTGGGGGATTCCCTAGATCGCACCTTAACTGGGTGTGGATGTGGACCCTGCACTAATTTAGTTGGCACCTCCGGGGGGGACTATCCAGCGACCTGAGAGCCTCCCAGGTCGCGCCTCAAACAAGCGACACAGTTAGCCCAACCCTAATTTGGTTGGCACCTCCTTTCTTCTCCACGATTTGGATCCCCATGCAGAGCTCCACTTTAGGTAGGACTTTGTATGGAAATCCTTCCTTGATAGACTCCTCCTTGAAAGAGGGGAATGCCTATCAATTCCCACAATTAAGGAACTAATTGACTTTCCTTAAACCTCCCGATCAAGCCTATTATTCGACTTCTCCTCTTCTTCTTCTTCAACGATTGACTGTCTTTCTATGTGGACTCCCTGCGTGGACTATCTCTTCTCCCTTTGCTGCGCTCTACCTCTCTTCGCGTTGTTACTATGTGTTTCCCCTAATTTCACCTATCTGATCATGCTGTGAGACTGCCAGTGTGAGCGGTTGCTGGTGTGCTAGGCTGCATCTTCAGAAATTTGATGAACAATCACTTACAATTTCAGGTACTAACATTTCTTTTTTTTTTCTTCCTGGTACCTTTCATCGAGCCAGAATGGTGGCTGTTTCGAGAGCGCCGGGTTGATACTTGCTCTCTTTTTTTTCTTTCTTCCCTCTCTTCCTTTTTCCTTTTCTAGCTCATATTTTTTTGACTTCCCTTAGTCTCTCTCTCTCTCTCTCTATTTTTGTCTTCGATTTCTCTCTCTCTAAGGTTTTTTTCGATATTTTTTCTCTCTTTCTCTCTAATTTTCTCTCTTTCTCTCTCTCTCTCTCTCTAATTTTCTCTCTTTCTCTCTCTCTTCGAGTTCTAGGAGTCTGTCAGGTTGTTAATGTGATTGACAAATTTCTTGCGCAATCCAGCTTGATCACCGGCTTGCTTGACTTGGTGTGATGGGTTCGGCTCGGTCACCGAACCTAGTATCTTTTGTATCGGCTCGACAGTGTTGCAACAGATTCGGGCAATTGCGCAACAATGTTTTTTTATTTTTATTATTTATTTATTTATTTATTTTTGTGTGTGTTCAGCTTGATGGCCAAACTACCGAGAATCAGCGTGCTTCTTGACAATTTCCCTCTCTCATTTTTTTTGTTTCTCCTATCCTTTTCTTTTTTTTGTTTGCGACCTTCTTTTTGTTTTTGGTCTTTTTGTTTTTTTGTTATTTCCATTTTTTTTTTGAAAGTAAGGGAATGCGTACCTGATTGCATGTTTGGATTTGCTGACAGCTTGTTGTTCTGTTGGAGATGGCCTCTCTAACTTTTGTTTTCTTGGCCTTGTAAGCCTCCGATACTATCACTAGCATCGATGGTGTTGCGTAGGGATTCCTACAGATTCGCGACCCGAACTCGCCGAGCGATTCCATTTTATGTCTCAGTGGGATTCGGCATTGGGTGGCTGCACTTGTACTTCAGCTATGCCGAAGAGTCAGAACGAGTTATGGAGCCGACCTGTGATGGACGACGACCAATTGTGCTATCTTTCGAGCACGAATGAGTCAATGCCTGCCCCTGCGAAGTCGCTGTTGGGTGTCTAGCAAGTGGACTAGGTCAGCAAGTAATATAGACTAATAAGTCCAGATATCGATCCCACAGAGACCTTGATGAGAATTTAGTTTAAGCGAAAATTTTTCTGATGATTGAGGTAAACAATTTTTTATTGTGAGAAAATTAAAAAAAAAATAGAATTTTACTAATGGACTAGACAACTTAACCATATGAAGATGAAACGTTGGGGAAAAGTGTTAATCCCTCCTAGTTATTAGTATGTAAGGTTCTGATTTTATAGCTCAAATACTTTTACCTTGACTTAGCTTTTGAAAACTTGGTTACCCATATACAGGAAATAACTTTCACCTATTCTTCAAACTCCATCACAATCCGGAACATTCGAATCCTAAGTGAATAAATATAAAAGCATAAGGATTAACTCTCTCTTATTCAGAATAAGAGTTATAAAAAGTCACATCGCTTTTACTAGTCTCATTCACAATTCGGAGCGATCTAGTAAGAAAAACGAGTTGTTTATAGAAAACGAAGAATCAAAATAATAGTCCAAATGTCTAATGAATTATAACTTCTCTATTTGAACCTCATTAAACTCAAGAGCAATTTGGAATAGAAGTAAGCAATGAACTCAGATTTTAAAACAAAGGCAAAGTACTATTTTGCTATAAAATTCAAAACTTTAACATATTAAAACCAGAAGTTCATGACTTCCCCAATAAAGAAACTACTCTATGCTAAAAGTATAAACACACATTAAGGATTCCATTACACCCATGAAAATCAAAATAGAACTAAGTACACAAACTCCCTCGAAAGACTGCCGTTAGTTACAGCTTGTGCCTTGACTGAAATCTCAACCTTTCCTCTCCAAAGTACCAAGAGGTCGAGCAATACTCCCTCTGGACTTCCTCGGCTCTCCTAACTAAGTAAAACAATAAGAAATTCAACTCCAGATTGATCTTCACACTTCTCCTTGGATCCCTATTTATAGCCGGGCTTCAGTCCAAGCCTTGTAATTCGGTCTCTGTCCAGGGGTTTAAAACATGCGTTTTAAACGTCAGAATTGTATGAAATTACACAGAAACCTTCCTTATATAGTCCTTGGATTGTGTATGAAATTTGAAGTAAATCTGAATTTGGAAACTTGAGAAATGTTGAAGAGAATTTGGGTTAGTTATGCTGCCAATTTCTGCACCTGGTCCACCACTTCGAAAATATAAAACTCCAGAAAGACGGTTTGAATTACTCTGAATTTTTGTGATATGTTTCTCAATATTTTGAGAAAGTTGTAGTCCAAATTTGGATTCAATTGGAAATAGGAAACTTCAGATATGACATTTTCAAACTCGGACTGTAATTCCTATTTTTCAGCAGTCGCCTGATCAGCATAGGACTTTACTTCTTGAGACATTCAAACCTCTTAGGATTCGAGTCAATTCCCTCCAGAGTCTTTTTGGACACCTTCCTTAGGTACTTAGGATTTTATCTCCCAAGTTTTGGCTAGATTGGTTGTTAGAATCCCAAAGTTTTTGCGATTTTGCGTTGCTGGGTCATTGGTACGGTCGCGCCATTGATGTCTCTGATATTGGCGCGGTCGCGCCAGTTGAGCAGAATCCTTTCTAAGTTCGGAAGCGGAAACCATATCCAAGCAGTTTTAGGAAACTTCATGGCGTGGTCGCGCCATTTTTTGCTGAGTGTGGCGCGGTAGTGCCATTCCTTAGAAATTTCGCCGATGTCCCAAAGTAACTCTGACTTTTGTATAAGGCAACTCTACGATGCGTCAGTGCCATCTCTGCATGAGGTAGCACCATCTTCTTGGTGTGGTTGCGTCCCCTGAGTCCGCGATCGCTCTATTTCACTTTCCCCAACTGACTTATTTCATGTGTGTGAAGCCGTTAGGAATTTTTATCTTTTAATTTGAATTTTTGTCCATTTTCCCGACGCGGTGGCGCCAAATATGGTGTGGAGGCGCCATACCCTTTTTCGCTAATTTTGCTCATATTTCCTTCAATTTTTCTCTGACTTCAGATTTTCTTCTTCCACTGGGTATCTGAGACACAAACATGAATTTGAGTCATATTTTTTATTTTTATGCTAAGGATCGACTCATAATTGGAATTTTTAATCATTTTTTCATGCCTAAACATAGTGTCTTTCAGACACTTATCAGTCGCCGGTGATATTTTGCTGAGTATGGCAGCAGGTCGTCTTTTGGCAAGACAAAGAGGACTCTTGTGCCGGATCCATTTCTCCTGGCGGCCCCGTCGAAGTACATTTTCCGAGGCGGAAGTATTTTGACAAGGAAAGTTTCTTTGTCGGGAAATTCCTCTGTCAGCTCCCATTATGCGGGTACAGGGTGATCGGCAAGAAAGTTTGCCATGGCTTGGCCTTTGATGGCCCTCTGTGGTACGTAGTTTATTTCGAACTCGGAGAGGAGGAGCGCCCACTTGGCCAATTGTCCAGAGAGTATTGGCCGCAACATGATGTACTTGAATGGGTTGGCGTGGGAAATCAAATTCATCGAGTGTGCCAAGAGATAGTGTCTGAGCTTCTGAACTGCTAAGATGAGTGCCAGACATATCTTTTCAATAGGCGTCTAGTTGATTTCAGCGCCTACCAAAGTTCGGCTCAAGTAATACAATGACCGTTCTTTGTTGCTTTCATTGCCGAGTTCTCTTGGGCGACGATGTACAATAGCAATGGCTTCCTGACGATTGGAGCGACGAGCACCGGCAGCCTGGTGAGGTAGGCCTTTATGCTTTCTAAAGCATTTTGGCACGCCGATATCCCACATGAAAGGCACATCCTTTTTCATTAGCTGGCTGAATGGTTGACATTGCCCGGCTAGATTCAAGATGAAGCGCCGAATGTAGCTAGGTGGCCTTGGAAACTTTTGAGCTCCGAGATGTTTCTCGGCTCCGACATCTTTTGAATTGCATCGATCTTAGTTTGATCGATTTCAATTCCTCAGTGGTGTACGACGAACCCAAGCAATTCGCTGGAGGTGACGCCGAATGAGCATTTCAGCGGGTTCATTTTGAGTTGGAACAGTCGGAGTCGCTCAAAGACTGCTCTAAGGTCGAGGAGGTCGTCGGATCGCTCCTTTGATTTAACCACCAGGTCATTGACGTAGCACTTGATGTGCTTATGAAGAAATTCATCAAAGATATGTTGCATGACCCTCTGGTAGGTTGCACTGGTGTTCTTGAGACCGAAATGCATGACCTTGTAGCAAAAGATGCCTTTAAGTGTACAGAACGCAATGAGCTCTTCGTCCTTCGGGTCCATGTGGATCTGATTATAGCCAGATGATCCGTCCATAAAGGAGAGTACCTCGTGTACTGTCGTTGCATCTACCATGAGTTCGGTAACTGGCAATGGGAAGTCTTTTTTTGGACAAGCCTTGTTCAGGTCACGAAAATTGACACAAACCCGAATTTGGCCGCTCTTCTTTTTGACCGACACAAAGTTGGCAATCCAAGAAGGGTATTCAACCTCCAAGACGAAGTGGTCCGCGATAAGCATCTTGATTTCTTTCTCAATCTCTGGAAGGAGTTTTGGCTAAAATCGTCTTTGCGTCTGCTTGATTGGCTAGACAGAGGGGTGGACTGAGAGTTTGTGTACGACAACTTTGGGATCGAGGCCTAGTATCTCTGTGTAGTTCCAGGCAAAAATGTTGTGGTATTCCTGGAGTAGAGAGACGTATTTGACCTCCTCTTTTTTGGCTAGTGTGGCATTGAGGAAGGTCGGTCTCGGGTCTTCTTCGGTGCCAAGGTTGACCTTCTTTAATTTGTCCACCGTAGCTTGTCCTCCCTCTTTGAATGCGGATGAAGCATCTTTCAGGATGAACTCGTCGTCACCTTGTTCATCATCACTAGTAACTGAGATGTGGTTCACAATGACAACTTCATCGGTGCACGTGCGAGCCTTGGTAATGGCGGCTTTTGTATATATGACAACAAGGGCTCTACTTTTCTTTGGTGAGCTTTGGTCGACCGACACTTGATAGACATCGGCTGACCGACTAGTGATTCGGATGGGCTTCTCCTTTTGGTAGCCGAGGTCGTGCCGTCTCGGTGGAATGCGACCACCCTCCTTCCTCAGCTTCTCTTGCGCCGGAGTGACAATTGGGACAGCTACGAGTGGCTTCTTGTGCAATTGCACTTTGGTGAAATTACCCCCTGCTTTAGGCAGCAATCGGTAGGTGTTTGGATCGAAGCCTTTCGTCATTTGAGTCGTTGGCAGTCGTTCGGGGCTCAGACATTTTTTTACGACACTCCGGTCTTCAAGCTTGGGCAAAGGTACAGTGACTCCTTTTAGTGGAGTCAGTTCGACGTTGCGGCAAACAACGAGAGGGGCTTCCCATTTCTTTCTTTGTAACTGTGGAACATACCTTAGCACAATTATCTTGGTCTTTGGCAGCAGCGCTGGTGCTGGTAATGCGGTCGCTTGGTTGTTGTGCACCGGTGGTTTAGGCTGCGTAGCTTTCAGCAGCACATTGTATTTTGGAGCTTGTTTGGGAAAAAGTGTGATTTTGGTATTTTGGGCCTGACTCGGCCAAGACGCGCTTTGACCGCAGGACGTGTTGTCAGGTAAAATTTTACATCAGCGAACCAGGCTTCGGCTTCGGTGAATGGACTTGCGTTGGCATACACTGTCTTCTACTCGCCATCTTTCCACTACTTAAAGCACTGGTGGAGTGTTGATGGTACAACACCATTCACATGGAGCCACTACTGACCCAGGAGCAAGTTATACCTTGTTCTGGAGTCGATAACTTGAAGATGTGTGTCAGCGATCATCAATATGGAGCTTCAGCCGAATCATTCCAAGCGTCTGTTGGCCTTCCAGGTCGAACCCTTATATGAGCAGCAAACTTGCGGACAGGTCACCGTCAGAGATGTTGACGTCCTTAATCGTTCGGATCGGTAGGATGTTGACTGCGGAACCGCAATTGATGAGGATGTGGTTGACCCAGTGATCCTTGATGTAGCCTGGCACGTACAACGGCCGGTTGTGAGTCTTTGCCCCCAGTTAAGCATCTTCTTATCGAAAAGAGATGCACGACGGCCAGAAGACTGTGAGAGACTCCTCTGGCTATGGTATCTATCGAGAAGAAGAGGCTTCTTCTTCTTTCCTGAATGGCAGCGTAAGACCGACCATTGGCATGTCCTTCTTTCTCACGAGTAGTTGCTCCAATTTGGCTTGGAGCTTCTCCGGTTTGTTAAGAATCTTGATCAGACCTTCCGAGATCGAATGGGCAGGTCCAAGTTGTCCTCAAGCTCATTCAGGGGAAAAATTTGTTTCAAAGACGTCTCGAGGTTGTCGCAGTTAACCATTTTTGTCCTTGTCTTCTCGGATGGTCTGCTCGGTAGGAGACGCTGACGAGCATGTGGCCACCATCGATGGGAGTGGCGTGAAGAGGTATTTGGGGAAGAACTTCGCCAATGTGATGAGTATTTTTTTTCTTCTGTTCACTCCTTGGACAACAATCATTGGAGTTTTGTTACGATGCTTGGTGACTGATAGGGTATAATATTACTTATGAGTTTAGGACTATTATGTGTTATAATTAGTCATGTTAGGTTAGTTTTATATCTATTTATATTAAATTCATGTTTGTTAGTTCAAAGCTAATCTTTATTAACTTTTTATGCAGGTTTTCAACATAAAAGGACATTTGCCATTATGGTTCAATAAAAATCTGAATTTTCCTTATTTAAATTCCAAGGAAAGTCAATAAGACACTTTCAACTATGACCAAGGCAACTTAGGAGGAGATTTGAATGGGTTTTGAGAGATTTTTTTAGAAGAAAACTAATAGATCCAATTTTGGAGGAAGAAGAGAAATTTATGGATCTGAATAAAAGTAATGCTGGACTCCAAACCTATATAAAGGAGCTTAAGTCCATGCAATAAGACATCAAGGAGAAGAAAAGCAAAGCATTTCAAAAACTGAATGAAGGAAGAAGTTGTTTCCTAGAGGATCGACCCTTGGAGTTCAAGAAAACCAGATTTGTTCTTGTTTTCTTTTTTAATTTCGATTTTCTCTATTCAAGATCATCTTCATTTCATTCTTTGAGTATTGTTCTCTATTTTGAAGCATGAAGCAAAGTTTGTCCTTTGGAATCTATTTCTCTTAACTTACTTTGATGTACAATTCATGTTTTTTTAATTAATTTGGATTCTATTTAGATTGAAAGATAAGTTCATGCAATTGGCTTACTCTTCTTAGTGATATTCGAATAGAGAAGTTAAGAAGAATGATACTAACTCTTGCTAAATTTACCTTTCTTCTAAATGGTTAATCGAATGGGAGCTTTTCTGAATAAGAGGTAAAAAAAATATGATTATATGGCTGAAGTCTTATTCTGAGAAAGAAGGACTTTTGTTTAGCTTGAACTTATTCAAATTGATTTGATAACTTTTTGAGAAAGTGTTCTTGAATTAGTTTGAAGGGTCATTTCCTGAAATAAGGTTGACACAATTATAAGCTTGCCCAATCCATTTTGGTTTTCTAAATTCCTTGGTTTGTATTACAATTTGTTAAGAGACTAGATCTCCTTATGCCTTTTCTCTTGATCTCATTTAAGTTATTCCTTTTTGTGAATTTTTAGATTCTTTTACCTCATCATTTGTTTCTCAAACCTTAACGAAGATTTCTAAAATTTTTTCATCCAAATTGGTCTCTTGGGATGATATCTGGACTCACTTGTTCTATATTATTTGAAGGATCTAGTACACTTGCTAGTGCCATTTTCGACCCATCAAGTTTTTGGCGTCGTTGCCGAGGACCAAATTTTTACATGAAAATTTATTTGGAAATCTTTCTATTGTTTTGAGACTTTAATAAGTAAAGTAACTCTATTTTTTTTTGTGTCTTATGATTATTTTCAGAAGTTTTGTTTAGTGTATGACCAGAGCTCGAAAGGGAGTTTTAATCGAGTTTGATCCGGAGCCTGAAAGAATACTTCGGCAAAGGAGGAGATCGAACAATAATTCTGAAATGACATCTGAACAAGATGAGCTCAGTACTAGGGGCAACACCTCAGGTACAGCTAGAGAAAATATTGAAATCAATCCAAGGGGCAACACCTCAGGTACGGCTAAAATAATATTGAAATTGCTGCTAATAATCTGATTTGAGCGCGCACGATACAAGATTATGTCTTGCCAAATCCAAATGGAGTAGCACCCTCTATTGTAAGACCTCCAATTCAAGCTCATAATTTTGTGATTAAGCCCCAAATTCTCCTTATGATACAAAACAACTACCAATTTGGCGGCTTGAGTCATGAAGACCCTCACCAACACTTATCTAACTTTCTGGAATTGTGTGCTACCTTCAAGTATGATGGACTACCGGATGAAGCCATATGGTTGAGACTTTTTCCTTTTACTTTAAGGGATAGAGCAAAGAGCTGGCTGACCTCATTACCATCTGGTTCTATCCAATCTTGGGAAGAAATGCAAAAGAAATTTTTGGGTAAGTATTTTCTTCTCGCTAAAACGGCTAAAATGCGTAACAAAATATCTTCTTTTATGCAGGGAGATACTAAAACTTTATATGCGGATTGGGAGAGGTTCAAGGAGCTTCTAAAAAAATGCCCTCACCACCAATTTCCCTTATGGATACAAATACAAACATTATATAATGGAATTACTACTCAAGCAAGAAGCATAATGGATGCGGCAGCTGGTGGCACCATGAATAGAAAAACACCAGAAGAATCATATGATCTAATAGAGGAAATGACAGCAAACATGTATTTATATCCAGTAGAAAGAACAACGGTGAGAAGGGCAGCCAAGTAACAACCTTACTATCTCAAGTGGAGGCATTACAAAGAAGAATGTAGGGCTTGCAAATTCAGAAACCAACAATGGTTGCTTCTTTGTGTGACTTTTGTGGAGAAGGGCACTCAAATCATGAGTGCCAAAATGGAAATATGTTTGCTGTAAATACATACAACCCCGGGTGGAGAAATCATCCAAATTTTGCTTGGAGCAACAACAACCAAGTGAGGCAGCCACCTGGATTCCAAACCCAGCCCCAACCTCAAGATAAAAAGCCTAGCATGGAAGAGCTGATGACAAAATTCATCACCACTACGGAAGCAAGATTAAACAATCATGAGGCTTCTATGAAGAACCTAGAGGCACAAATCGACCAATTGGCTAATGCAATTTCTGGAATGACAAATGGTACTTTTCCTTGTACTTCAGAGAAAAACCCAAGGGAACAAGTCAAAGCAATAAGCTTGAGAAGTGGCAAGGTAGTTGAAGATCAAAAGCCAAAGGAGGAGGCAGACAAGAAAAGTGAAATTTCAGATTATGAAAGGGCTGAAGAAGAGAAAGTCGAGGCACAGGTAAGTAAACCAGAGAAGGGGAGAGACAAAGGTACATCTACTTCCTACACTTCAAATACCAATCTAGATGTAAATACTCTCCCTTACCTTGATAGAATTCGTAAATACAAATTAGATGCTAAATTTTCCAAATTCTTAGAAATATTTAAGAAACTTCAAATTAACATTCCCTTTGTGGAGGCTTTAATGCAGATGCCTCAATATGCAAATTTTCTTAAGGATATCCTATCGGGTAAGAGGAAGCTAGAGGAGAAAGGAACAGTAAGGCTAACAGAAAATTACAGCGCAATTCTGAGAAATGAGCTGCCAACTAAATTAAAAGATCTAGGGAGTTTTACTATACCTTGTGAATTTGGTACTTTTAAAGTAGATAAGGCTTTGTGTGATTTAGGTGCTAGCATAAATCTAATGCCTTTATCTATTTGCAGACAATTGAACTTGGGGGAGCATAAAGCTACGAACATGCTCCTACAATTTGCTGATAGGTCTACCAAAAGACCTAGGGGAATAATAGAGGACGTCTTAATCAAGATTGGGAGCTTTATTTTCCCTTGTGATTTTGTAGTTTTAGATATGGAAATTGATTTGGAAGTACCTCTAATTTTGGGCAGGCCATTTCTGGCCACGGCTGGAGCTTTGATTGATGTCAAGAATGGAAAATTGACACTTAGGCTGAATGATGAAGAATTAGTTTTTGACATCAACCAAGCTATGAAAAAGCCTCTTCTTGCTGTTGACGATATGTGTTATTTAATTGACATTATTGATGAATGTGTAGGTATCCATCAGCATGAAGTCATAATGGAGAATGGCTTGGAAGGTTACAATCAAGATGAATAACCTTTCTATGTAAAAGAAACAGAGGAATTAGGGAACAACTCTAAATTAAACAACGTGAAAGAGCTTGAGTTGAAGGAAGATAGGACTTCAAATGAAACACCAAAACTAGAATTCAAGCCTCTTACCAATTCCTTAAAATATGTTTTTCTTGAGAAAGACTCTAACCCTGTTATTATTTCATCTTTTTTAACAAATTGTGAAGAAGACATGCTTGTAAAAGTCCTCAAGTAACACAAAAAGGCAATCGGGTGGTCAATCTCAGATCTCAAAGGTATCAGCCCAACAATGTGCATGCATAAGATACTCATGGAAGATACTTTCAAACCAATTGTACAACCCCAAAGAAGATTGAATCCAACAATGCAAGAGGTAGTGAAGAAGGAGGTGATTAAGCTACTTGACGCAGGTATTATCTATCCAATTTCAGATAGCTCTTGGGTAAGTCCTGTACAAGTAGTGTCTAAAAAGGGAGGAACTACAGTAATTGAGATTAAAAACAATGAGTTGCTCCCCACTAGAACAATTACTGGTTGGAGAGTATGGATCAATTATAGAAAACTTAATTCAGCAACTAGGAAAGACCATTTCCCCTTGCCATTCAAGCACCAAATGTTAGAAAGACTGGCAGGAAATAAGTTGTACTATTTTCTTGATGGTTATTCAGGATATTTTCAAATTCCAATTGCTCTAGAAGACCAAGAAAAAGCTACTTTCACCTACCCCTATGGCACCTTTGCATATATTTATGTAATGCATCGACCACGTTTCAACAATGCATGATGTCAATATTCCATGATATGATAGAAAAATTTATGAAAATTTTCATGGATGACTTTACTCTTTATGGACTAACATTTGAAAAGTGTTTGAAAAATCTTTCTTTAGTCTTACAAAGATGTGAAGACACTAATCTTGTGCTTAATTGGGAGAAATGCCATTTTATGGTAAGAGAAGGAATAGTTCTCGGTCATAAAATTTCTGAACATGGATTGGAGGTTGACAGAGCTAAAGTGGAGGTCATTGAGAAGTTACCACCACCAACTTCAATCCGAGCAATGCGTAGCTTCTTGGGACATGCAGGGTTTTATAGACGTTTCATAAAGAATTTTTCCACCATCGCGAAACCATTGTCTAATTTACTAATGAAGGATACTAAATTTAATTTTGATAATGCATGTATGCAGGCCTTCAATCTTTTATAGGACAAGCTAGTGACTGCACCGGTGGTAGTGGGACTAGATTGGAATTCACCTTTTGAAATAATGTGTGATGCAAGCGAATATGCGGAGGGGGCAGTCCTTGGGCAGAGGAGAGATAAAACCTTTGGAGTCATCTACTACGCAAGCCACACTCTCACTGGACCACAACTAAATTACACTACTATAGAGAAGGAATTGTTGGCCATCGTCTTTGCGTTCGAAAAGTTTAGATCATACTTGATAGGATAAAAGGTCATAGTCTTCACTGATCATACAGCCTTGAGACATCTTTTTACAAAATAAGACTCCAAGCCAAGGCTCATTAGATGGGTTCTACTACTTCAGGAATTTGACATAGAGATTAGAGATAAAAAGGGAGCAGAAAATCTAGTGGCGGACCACTTGTCAAGACTAGAACATCAGTCCATTGCAAAAAGAGAAATTTGT
Organism: Aristolochia fimbriata; assembly: GCA_019845555.1. Taxonomy (NCBI): domain Eukaryota; kingdom Viridiplantae; phylum Streptophyta; class Magnoliopsida; order Piperales; family Aristolochiaceae; genus Aristolochia; species Aristolochia fimbriata. The sequence goes on from CM034078.1 coordinate 28,987,834, forward strand.
GACCTCTATCCTGAAGAAAACATTTGTGTTATTGATTGTAGTACCTCCCCACTTCCTTGGTTTGCTGACTTAGCTAACTTTCTTGCAGGCGGATGGATCCCTAAAGACTTGTCTTATTAGCAAAAGAAGAAGTTCCTTTCTGATGCCAAATACTACTTCTGGGAAGATCCTTTCCTCTACAAACTTTGTCCTGACCAAGTGATAAGAAGATGTGTGCCGGATTCTGAATTTGCTGCCATCTTGAGCCATTGCCATGACAGAGAGGCAGGAGGACACTTCAGTGCAAATGGGATAGTTTCCAAGGTCCTTCCATCAGGTTTTTTCTGCCTACCTTATTTCAAGATGTGAGGCACTATGTCTCCACTTGCGATAAATGTCAACGTGATGGTAACATCTCCAAGAGAGATGAGATGCCCCTAACTAATATACTTGTTTGTGAAATTTTTGACATCTGGGGTATTGACTTCATGGGTCCATTCCCTTCTTCACATGGGAATGAATACATATTAGAAGCCGTAGACTATGTGTCTAAATAGGTCGAGGTCATTCCCACAAGAACAAATGATGCCAAACTTGTCCTTCAAATCCTAAGAAAACATATCTTTACAAGGTATGAGACTCCTAGAGCTATTATAAGTGATGGCGGGAAACACTTTTGCAACCATCAATTCACAACTTTGTTGAAAATATATGGGGTAAGGCCCAAGATAGCTATTCCTTATCATGCACAAACAAGTGGCCAAGTGGAAATCTCTAATAGAGAGTTAAAAAGAATTCTAGAAAAAATTGTTGGTACTTCTAGAAAAGATTGGGCAATAAAGTTAGATGATGCTTTATGGGCATATAGGACAACATTTAAAACACCTATTGGAATGTCACCATTTAGGCTGGTTTTTGGCAGAGCTTGTCACTTACCGGTAGAACTTGAGCTTAAAGCATATTGGGCTACTAAATTTTTAAATTTTGATCTAATAAATGCTGGCAAGACTCGTGTGTTGCAGGTAAATGAACTTGAGGAGTTTAGGCAGTGGGCTTATCAAAACGCCACCCTCTACAAGAAGAAAACCAAAGAATGACACGATCGAAACATTACTCTTAAAAATTTTGAACCTAGACAAAAAGTGCTCCTCTACAATAGTTGCCTAAGGTTATTTCCTGGAAAACTCAAATCAAGGTGGCAAGGTCCATATGAGATAGTTTCCAAAACAGAGTTTGGCACATTTGAAATCCAACACTTGCGTAGTGGAGAAAAGTTCAAAGTCAATGGACATCGACTTAAGCCATATCACGAGGGGAGATTTAACCCTGAAACATGCAGTATCAGGTTTGTTGATTGAGGAAAGATGTAGCTTAGGATGTGGGTCCATAATAAATTTCAAAATAAAGTTGTTTCCTATTTTTTGTTTTTATTGAACATGGCATTTGTTTTCTTATATGCTCTCTATTTCTCTGTGATGTTTTTGTTTATGCAATCATTTAATTTAATTCCTTTCTCCCATCAATGTTTTTTTGGCAATTGATTATTTTTACAAATGTTCAGAAGTCTTCAATAAATTACAAGTCACTTTGCTCTTTAACCATTTGTTTTAGTGTCATGCACACAAGCTTTGCAAGTTCATCATATTCGACGGTGGAATACAAGTGAATAAGGGAGTTTTTCTTTTCCTATCTTTAAATTTTGTTCCACTGAGGACAATGTGTTTCTTAAGTTTGGGGTGGGATGTGACTCTAGGCATAAATACTTGTATGCATGATAACTTTCATGGTTAATTGATTAAATAAGCAATGCTTGGATTTTGATTCAGTACAAGGGATTTAGAGATTTAGTGGTTATATGAAAATACTGATTTATAAGAGGAGATTTCATCTTAAGATTTATAAACCCCTGGTTTAGATACTTTGAAGACCATGAGAAAGATTATCTTTGGTTTGCGATTTGCCAAGTTGAGTGCATTTCAGCATGTTTACCTTTTAATCCAGAACCATACCCAGTGAAGCTTGAGGCGAATTTGAGAAAGGTTTTCAAAATTATTTGAAGTGATTTAGGCACTTGTTTTTAAATGAGATTGAGCCTTTGAAAGCCACCTATATTAATGCACAAGATGCATCTCCTTTAGAAACCCCTTTGGGCCTACAAAAACCCCACCTTTGTTCTCCCCACCTTTGTTCTTATCTTATGAAATTCATGAAACCCCGACCTTACTTTGGAATGCCTTGTTTCTTACTGACCTACTCCGAATTATTGAATTGATATATGAATTGAGCATGTTGATTTTGTGAGAAGAACAAGATGGAAAGAAAAAAGGAAGGCAGATTGAATATAATCTGTATAAAGGAGACAAGAAGCTTGATTGTTTGAAGTTTGAAAAGAAAAAAAAAAGGAAAAATAGAGGAAAATAAGTTGAGTTATATGAAGGTCATCTTGCTGAGTAACCGGGGCTCGTGCCTCAATAAGCATAGGGATTCGTGTCAAAAGGCAAGATAAGCTGAATTCTCTACTTAGCTAGAAAAAAAAGAAAAAAAGTGAGTCAGAAGTTTTGTAGTGTGGAGAAGTACTAACAAAGTTTCAAAGGAAAATTCATGGCTCAAGGAAAGATTACAAGGATATGAGGAGGAGAATTAGCCTAGGAAAATCCCTTCATTATTTAACCTACACAATTTCACATGTCCCATTAAAGCCTAGGAAGACCTATTGATCAAAATTTTTGATTTCCTTCATGATAGTGTAGAGTGGATCAAGGTGGTGGCATATGGACTTTAAGATTAGACTGTTGAATGCACTGGTATGGGGTTTGTTGGCAAGAGGTAGTCTGGCTGTGCTATTCTTGGTGGCTTGACAATGGGGTGACAAAGGTTTTTGATTTATTTATTCTTTATTGATGTGTTGGAAGATAGCTCACTGAATTTTTCTATTTCTTGATACATGAATTAAATTTCTAAGTCATTGTTGTAATCTTTGTTGTTTGCTCGAGGACGACCAAAACACTAAGTTTGGGGTAGTTGATAGGGTATAATTTTACTTATGAGTTTAGGACTATTATGTGTTATAATTAGTCATGTTAGGTTAGTTTTACATTTATTTATATTAAATTCATGTTTGTTAGTTCAAAGCTAATCTTTATTAACTTTTTATGCAGGTTTTCAACATAAAAGGACATTTGGCATTATGGTTCCATAAAAATCCTAATTTTCCTTATTTAAATTCCAAGGGAAGTCATTAAGACACTTTCAACTATGACCAAGGCAACTTAGGAGGAGATTTGATTGGGTTTTAAGAGATTTTTTAGAAGAAAACTGATAGATCCAATTTTGGAGGAAGAAGAGAAATTTATGGATCTGAATAGAAGTAAAGCTGGACTCAAAACCTATATAAAGGAGCTTAAGTCCATGCAATAAGACATCAAGGAGAAGAAAAGCAAAACATTTAAAAAACTGAAGGAAGGAAGAAGTTGTTTCCTAGAGGATCGACCCTTGGAGTTCAAGAAAACCAGATTTGTTCTTGTTTTCTTTTTTAATTTTGATTTTCTCTATTCAAGATCATCTTCATTTCATTCTTCCAGTATTGTTCTTTGTTTTGAAGCATGAAGCAAAGTTTGTTGTTTGCAATCTATTTCTCTTAACTTACTTTGATGTACAATTCAAGTTTTTTTAATTAATTTGGATTCTATTTAGATTGAAAGATAAGTTCATGCAATTGGCTTACTCTTCTTAGTGATATTCGAATAGAGAAGTTAAGAAGAGTGATACTAACTCTTGCTAAATTTACCTTTCTTCTTAATGGTTAATCTAATGGGAGCTTTTCTAAATAGGAGGCAAAAAAAATACGATTATATGACTGAAGTCTTTTTCTGAGAAAGAAGGACTTTTGTTTAGCTTGAACTTATTCAAATTGATTTGATAACTTTCTGAAAAAGTGTTCTTGAATTAGTTTGAAGGGTCATTTCCTGAAATAAGGTTGACACAATTATAAGCTTGCCCAATTCATTTTGGTTTTCTAAATTCTTGATTTGTATTACAATTTGTTAAGAGACTAGATCTCCTAATGCATTTTCTCCTGATCTCATTCAAGTTATTCCTTTTTGTCAATTTTTAGATTCTTTTACAAATCCTCACCATTTGTTTCTCAAACCTTAACAAAGATTTCTAAAATTTTTTCATCCAAATTGGTCTCTTGGGATGATATCTGGACTCACATGTTCTATATTATTTGAAGGATCTAGTACACTTGCTAGTGTCAATTTTGACCCATCAGTGACTCTTTTCTTTGACTGCTTCGCCTCGATTGTAGTGGTGTTTGGCGGTTCGGTCTCTCGAATTGACTTCTTCCGTCGGGTGACTATAATCTACCCCTCCGCATATGCTTTAGTGACTTGGGACAGTACTCCCTCCTCGCGCCTTGAGGGTTGTTGAATCTGGCTTTAAGGTCAGACCCGACCTTGATGGATATAGAGTTAACTAAAGTAGTGTTCTCCATTCCGTCAATTATGATGCGACCTTGCATCGCGAGCTCCAGAATTTAGTCCTTCAGGACAAAAAACTTCTCAGCTGAATGTCCGAGTAAGCAATGGTACTTGCAGAAGTTCGGCTCCTTTGATATTTCTGGTCGCCTAGTCTTTTAACTTCTAGAAAGTGGAGCAAGTCAGCTCCGAGCAATTGCTCGAGCATGACTGGTACATTGGCATCTGTGAAGGGGTAGGTCTTCGACTGCCTCTCCTTCAACGTCTGCCTCTGAAAACTTGGCCCAACGGGTGGCCGCAGGGCATAGTTTATCTTTTGTTTGCTTCCGACCTTGATTGATGTGAAGCTTTCAGTTGCGTAGGAACCTTTCGTCTTTTCTTTCGAATCCTTTTCGAAAGTTTTCCCCTTTTTGTGGGATCAGGAATTGGTGCAGCGATGTCGCCAACTTGCTCCATGACGACTCCATGTCGTGAGTTTCAGTTGCGAGATCCTGGAAGTCAGCTGACTTCTTGCCCTTTAAGAAGTAGAGGACACCCCACGACATGCCGCAGATGCACATGTCGATCTCTACTTCAAGAGACAAGTTCGAGCTTTCTATGTAGTAGAAATGAGATTCCTCCACTGGCCGATGTAATCGATGACTGTTTTGCCATTCTTTTCTCGAAGGTTGGTCACTCGACTAATGTTACGATGTGCCGGGTGCTATAGAACCGACTGAGAAATTCGCTCTCAAGCTGCTCCCAGCTATCGATCGACTCCTGCGGTAGCTCGATGTACTAGCCGAAGGCATTTCCCTTCAATGAACGATCGAACTGCTTAACTAGTAGCTCGCCGTCTATACCAGCGTTGTTGCTTTGGATGTCCGTTGCTGTTGAATTGCTGGAATTTGGGTCGATGGTACCCGAACGACATCGGGAGATTTTTGGATCCGCTGTGTGTAGGGTCTCCGGGAGGAGACTGATTTACTCTCGCTAGAATTGTTTCCTACGACGCGGTTGATCATCTCAGTCACCGTGTCAAATGTGAGGGAGGTCAGTTCATCCTCGACCCGCAACCTTTGAATAGTCATCGGGGCCACCAGCTGCTCATTGAAAGCAAGCTCCTCTTGGCAGGGCTCAGCTGAGGCGCTGGTTATCGCCCTATTTGGGTCGACTTCTTGTGAGAGGTTGCCGGTGTTGGTCATGAGGGTCTTCAATCGCTCCATTATTTGCGCGATCTGGAGGTCACGAGCCAAAATTTGAGCATCCTTGGCGCGGATCCTCTCGTCTTGTTCTTTCAGTGTGGTTTGCATTTCTGCAAGCTGTTCTTCGACCGTTTTAGTCGAAGTTGCCAGAGCGGTGACTTTGATGGTGGGAGTTGGAGGAGATGATCCCGTCACTGACCGAAGTGGCAACATTTTAACTGGTGATCCTGTTGAAGAGAAGGACGCCAATGTAATTTGGTGCGGCGAGGCCGTAGTGGGCGAGTGGGTTGGAGAGTTGACCGCTAGGATGTATTGGCGAGGTAATGCTTTGATTAACGACCAATTTGATGGAGTGGCCACTGGTGTGTTTTGGCGAGAGTTGATTGGCGATCGGACCAAGGCAGAAGCTATTATAGTCGGTCGGCGTGGTGATTGGGCTGCGGCAATGAGCGCCGCCAATAGTTCGTGAGAGACAGTCACCATTTGTGAATGACCCCTAACTGTTATTCTGGGAGAGGTCGAGACTGGCTGCGGGTCCTTCCTCACTAACAAAGTTGGAGTTGCGTGTTGCTCATAACGCTGGATCATGGCAGGCACGATAGAGATCCTCCGCGATGATTGCGACTGGGTCGGGTTGGTCACCGGGTTGAGCACCGGTGAAGTAGTGGCTATGGCTAGATAGGTTGGCTTGACAGCAACCAGAACCAGTTTGGTTTGTGTCACGGTTTGCTTGGCGGAGGCAGAAAAAGCATGTGGTTGTGGCACTCGGGCGGCGCGCATCCCTCATGAAGGGTACCTGTTCGGTCGACAGGCTTCTAGCCAAAACCCTCGTTATTGGGCATGTTACTGGAGGTGAAGCGATCGGAGCTGGGCTGTTGGTTGGCGAGTGATAAGTGTCTAAAAGACACTATCTTTGGGCATAGTATTTGATTGAAAAACTTAATTCTGAGTTAATTCCGAGCATAAATTCAACAAATATGACTCAGTTTTATGTTTTATGTCTCAGGTACCCAGTGGAGGAAGAAAAATGGGATTTGGAACAAAAATGGAAGAAAAATGAGCAAAAGAGGCCAAAAAGAAGAACGACGCGACCGCGTCGATTATGGCGCGACTGCGCCAAATAAATCCGCAAAAATTCAATTTAATATGCAAAAATGTCCAACGACCCAACGGTCAAGAAAGCCAACATTTGGGGAATGTGAATTGGCGCGACCCAACGGACGCGCCAGAGTGAGCTAAAAGCGGAAAGAGAAGTTGCCATCCAGGGACCAAGGAAATGTCCAAGTACTGGCGCGTCCGCGCCATCTCCATAGCATAATTCGGCATGACCGCGCGGTGTGGTCTCCCGATTTAGACGGATATCGGCTCCAGTAGCGCGTCCGCGCCAAAATTTGGCACGACCGCGCCGATGATGCAGCAGTAGAAAATCACGAAAATCTCAGAAACCTGCAATCAAATCAAATCCAAACTTGGGAGAAGGAGTCTCAAATGTCTAAGGAAGGTACCCACGAAGAGTTTAAGGTAATGTACTTAAGTCCAGGTGCATTGAATGGTCCAAAAGAAGAAGTTTATCCAAAACAGGAATCTGCTGCTAATGGAAGGAGATAAACTCCGAATTTTGAGAAGAGCAGAAAAGGAGTTTCACAATTCCAATTAAAGCCAAACTTGGAACGAAGCTTCCTGGCACTACAGAGGATCTTGTCACAAAAATTCAGGTCAATGCAAGCCAGGATTCTCGAGTTACACATCTCCAAAGTGGTGGACCCGTGCAGAAGTTGGCAGCAGAAATCAGGCAACTTCCTCCCCTCATATCTTGAGTTTCCCAACTCAGAATGGATTTAAACTTCGTGACCATAGAAAGGACTACAGAAGGAAGGTCCTGATGTAATTTCATCCAATGCTGAGTTCAGGAAGTCATGATTCACACCCCTGGATAGAAGCTGAAATTACAAGGTTTGGACAGAGTTTCAAGTATAAATAGGGGTCTGAGGCAGAGCTCAAGGATCCAGTTTTAGTTCGGGTTTCTGTATTTTACATACACTTTTGTATTCAGTTTTGATTTTTAGTTTAGTTGAGAGAGAGGGGAGAAGGTCTAGAGGGAGTTCACACGAACTCTGGTCACTTTGAGGAAGAGAGGTGGAGCATTCAGCCAAGGAGCAAGAGGGGTTAAGGGAATTCTTCCCAAGGGAGTTTTCTTTACTTATTCTTTCTTAATTCATGGTTGTTGTACAAACCTTTTTGTGTGCTTTCAATTTTAGCATGGAGTAGTCGTTTTTAGTTGGGAGTCCATGACTCCCTAGGCATGTAATGAGATTGATACTTATAATTTAATTGGTTTTCAGTTTGGTGCATGAATGAGTTGTCATTGCTGTAATTTCTTGATTGATACTTGCTGTCTAGCTATGTACTGGTTATAAAGTGACGCAGGGATTAAGGTAAGACATGCTGATAGGAGTTTACAGTCTTTTTGAGTTTATGCACTAGGTAGATCACTAATCATTGGGTTAATCCTCGACCTTAAAGTAATACCCTGTTGGATTAGATGATCTGCCTTTGACATATGAGCTTCATGTTTATGCTGTCAAATAGAGTAGATTATGCTGGTTAGTTTGCTCTAGGAGATAGAAAAGGGTGATGCCAATGCGGACTGTAGCCATGGTTTTATAAGCTTGTCAGAAACTGATTTCCAAAACTCTTTTCATATTCAATCTCAGAAAATGTCTAGGGAGGAAATTTGATTCCCAACGTCTTCTCTCATCATTAAATTTCCTCAAAAGCTTTTCTTAACTGTTTTCAGTGCCGGTTTAGTTTTAAAACTCTGTTTCAAAATGAGATTCCTCAAACTTTAGATTTTCATTCACAAAGCAATTAACTGCTGGCTTGGTCCTTGTGGGACGATATTCGGACTTGCATAAAAGTCTATATTACTTTGATTAGTCCTCTTGCTAGTGATTAGCTAGAATCGCACCAAGTTTTTGGCGCCGTTGCCGGGGACCAAAGTTTTTAGTAGTAATTGCACAAAGTTTAAAAATTTAGAGATTTGAGTTTTAGTTTTTTTTATTTTTGCAGGAGGTTTATGAGCAGATCTCGAGGGGCACCAGACCAAGAAATCGATTCAGAACCTGAAAGGACTTTAAGGCAAAGGCTGAAGGAAAAACAGAACCAAAGCAATCCCAAGTTTCAAGAAGACATGGAGCATATAGAAGGCACTCTTGATGAACAAGCACTAAGGCCAAGGAGAACCATGGAGGATTTTGTCACTCAAAGCCCAAATACAAACAGCACAAGTATCATCACTCCATCTATTCAAGCTAATAATTTTGATTTTAAACCTCAGCTTATTCTTATGTTGCAAACTCATTATCAGTTTAGTGGGTTGGCTAATGAAGATCCTAATGACCTCCTTGATAGATTCTTGGATTTATGTGCTACTTTTAAATACAATGGTGTGTCAGATGATGCAGCCAGACTGAGTCTTTTTAAGTTCACTTTGGGAGGAAGAGCTAAGACATGGCTGAACACATTACCGGCTGGTTCTATAGCCACTTGGGAGGATCTACAGAAAAAATTCTTAGGTAAGTATTTTCCACCAGCAAAGACCATCAAATTAAGGAATGAAATCCTTCAATTCTTGCAGGAACTAGAAGAGCATCTTTCTGAGGCATGGGAGAGATTCAATGGACTTCTTAAAAAATGCCCAAATCACAAGATAGAACTCTGGAGCCAGATTGAAACCTTCTACAATGGGCTGAACATCAACACCAGAAGTATGATAGATGCTGCAGCAAGTGGATCAATCAACAAAAAGACTCCAGAAGAGGTTCATGAACTGATAGAAGAGATGACAGCCAACATGTATTCATACCCGATGGAGAGAGCAAGCAAAAAGCCTGCTGGAATTTACAAACTGGACTCCTCAACAGCCACACAAGCACAATTAAAAGCACTGCAGCAACAATTTGCGAATTTCCAGCAACAATCAAACCTTGTGGTAGCCTCAATATGCGGAATATGTGGAGGAAGACATGCTGATTTTGAATGCCAAGGTAATGTATATGCTTTAAATTCCATGCCTGAACAAATTAACTTTGTGGGAAATTCTCGCAGGATGGATCCATACAGCAACACATATAACCCTAGCTGGAAGAACCATCCAAACTTCTCCTGGAATAATGCAAATCAAGCAAGGCAGCACCCTCCTGGATTCAAACTACTACAAGCCAATACACAACAAAAGGAGGAGCTGCTAGCCACCAAGGCCGAATTGGAGGAAGAAAAGAAGTTAAATCGAGCAATGTATACAAAGTTGCAGTCATTAAGGCAAACAGTCGCACTTCTGACCACTCAGATGAATCATCTAAATCAAGGAGCATATAAGAGGCCGAGGGGAGCTCTACCTAGCAACTCAGAAATTAATCCAAAAGAGCAAGTCAAGGCCATAACACTGAGGAGTGGGAAGACCTTGGAGGAGCACCAACCACAAGAACAACCACCCATGGAGGCAGAAGGAGCTCAGAAAGGAGAAGAAGAGAGAGAAAAAGAAAAGGTAAGTCGACCAGCTTCTCCGAGAAGAAAAAAAGGTAAAGATGCACTCCCAATTACTGATATTGATATCAGACATCTTCCTTATCCAAGTAGAGCTAAATTTGACATTCTAGAAAGTAGCTTTGCTAGGATTCTAGAAACCATTCAGAAATTGCAGATTAACATTCCACTTCTTGAAGCATTGAGGCAAATACCTCTTTATGGCAAATTTCTTAAGGAAGTCTTATCCGGGAAAAAGAAGATAGAGGAGAAGGGAACAGTAGTGCTGAATGAGAATTGTAGTGCCATCTTGAAGAATGAGCTTCCAAGAAAACTTAAAGATCTAGGGAGTTTTACAATACCTTGTGAAATTGGGTCAAATAAATTTGCAAATGCTTTATGTGATTTGGGGGCAAGCGTTAATTTAATGCCATTGTCCCTTTGCAGGTATCTACAACTTGGAGAACCTCAAGAGACTGGAATCACTCTTCAATTTGTAGATAGATCAACCAAGATACCAGAAGGAATAATGGAGGATGTGTTGGTGAAAATTTAAGATTTCATTTATCCTTGTGATTTTGTAGTTTTAGATATGGAAGTAGACAAGAACCTGCCTATAATTCTTGCCAGACCATTCTTGGCTATTGCTAGTGCTATAATTGATTGCAAACAGGGAAATATGACTTTAAGGCTCAATAATGACACAATAAATTTCAATATAAAAGAAGCCATGAAACAAACAGCCATTCCACATGATGATTTCTGTTTAAGTATTGATGTGGTTGATTCGTGTATAGCAGAAATAGAAGAAGAGGAGAGGATTGAAGCAGCAGAAGAAGGAGGCCAGATCCATTCAGAGAATGAAGATCCCATCATCAAAGAAGAATTTGGTGAATTGGAGGCTGGAAGCAAGGAGGAGTTAGCAGCTGAAATAAAGGAAAAAGGAGATCCAGAAGCTCCCAAACCTGAACTCAAACCTCTTCCTAGTAATTTGAAATATGTTTTCTTGAAAAGAATGATAAACCAGTAATTATTTCTTTGTGTTTGACAGGTTTGGAGGAGAAAATGCTCATTGAGGTGTTGTCCAAACACAAGAAGGCAATAGGCTGGTCATTATCAGACATTGAAGGAATCAGCCCCACAATTTGCACACACCGAATTTTGATGGAGGACAATTACAAGCCCAGCATCCAACCACAAAGAAGGCTGAACACCACATTCCAAGAGGTAGTGAGAAAGGAGGTGATTAAACTCTTGGACGCAGGTATTATCTATCCTATTTCTGATAGTGCATGGGTAAGTCCAGTTCAAGTTGTTCCTAAAAAGGGGGGTACTACTGTCATTCATAATGAAAATAATGAACTGATCCCCACTAGGACAGTAACAGGTTGGAGGGTATGTATAGACTATAGGAAATTGAATGCAACCACTAGGAAGGATCATTTTCCTTTACCATTCATTGATCAAATGCTTGGAAGGCTTGCTGGAAATAAATTTTATTGCTTCCTGGATGGATATTCAGGATATTTTCAGATACCTATAGCACCTGAAGATCAGGAAAAGACCACCTTCACTTGCCCTTATGGCATCTTTGCATATAGGAGAATGCCCTTTGGCTGGTGTAATGCACCAGCCACTTTTCAAAGATGCATGATGGCTTTATTCCATGATATGATAGGAAAAATGATGGAAATTTTTATGGATGATTTTACTGTTTATGGACTAACATTTGAAACATGTTTGCAGCACTTAGAGCTTGTGCTCAAAAGGTGTGAAGAAAAGAAGCTAGTCCTAAATTGGGAAAAATGCCACTTTATGGTAAGAGATGGGATTGTTCTTGGCCATAAAATTTCAGAAAAGGGGATAGAGGTAGATAAGGCAAAAATTGAAGTGATTAAAAAGCTACCCCCACCCACTTCAGTTAAGGGTATCAGGAGTTTTCTAGGCCATGCTGGTTTTTACAGAAGGTTTATAAAAGATTTTTCCAAAATTGCAAAACCTTTGTCAAATTTGCTTTCAAAAGATGTGAAATTTGATTTCAATACTGAATGCTTGCTTGCTTTTGATCTTTTGAAACAAAAATTGATTTCTGCCCCCATTATTGTTTCACCTGATTGGAGCCTACCTTTTGAACTCATGTGTGATGCAAGTGATTTTGCCTTAGGGGCAGCTCTTGGCCAAAGAAAAGAAAACGTTTTTCACACCATATCTTATGCTAGTCACACACTCACTGGTCCTCAATTAAATTACACCACTACTGAGAAAGAGCTCAAGGCTGTGGTTTTTGCTTTTGAAAAATATAGATCATATCTTATTGGTTCAAAAGTTATTGTTTGGACTGACCATGCAACTCTTAGATATTTGTTTGCAAAGAAGGATTCCAAACCAAGGCTGATCAGATGGATCCTTCTTCTGCAAGAATTTGATATTGAAATCAAGGACAAGAAGGGAGCTGAAAATGTGGTGCAGATCACCTGTCAAGGATGGAATCAGAAAATAAAGATGGGGAAATTTCAGAACTCTTTCCAGATGAGAGGATTTGCCAGGTAAGTACTTCAAAAGTACCTTGGTATGCTGATATTGCCAATTTTGTTTTTGCAGCAAATGGGTACCAAAGCATTTCACTTACCAGCAAAGGAAGAAGCTGATGGCAGATTCAAAGCACTACTACTGGGAGGATCCTTTCCTCTACAAAATTTGCCCAGATCAAGTCATCAGAAGGTGTGTGAAAGAGGAAGAAGCCACACTCATTCTCAGCCACTGCCATGACAAGGAGGTTGGTGGCCATCACAGTGCAAACCGAACAACAGCCAAGGTATTGCAATCTGGATTCTTTTGGCCAACATTTTTCAGAGATGCAAAGAGCTATGTACAATCATGTGACAGGTGCCAAAGGACAGGTAATATCTCTAGAAGGAATGAAATACGTTTAAATAATATTCTAGAATGTGAATGTTTTGATGTTTGGGGCATTGATTTCATGGGTCCATTTCCACCTTCTTTTGGATATATGTACATTCTGGTGGCAGTGGATTATGTAACCAGATGGGTAGAGGCCATTGCAACCAGAACTAATGATGCCAAGGTTGTCATTGAATTTTTGAAAAAGAATATTTTCTGTCGATTTGGCACCCCTAGAGATATCATCAGTGATGGGGGAAAACATTTTTGCAACTCTTCTTTCAAAAGTCTGTTGAAAAAATATGGTGCCACCCACAAAGTAGCCACCCCATACCATGCTCAAACCAGTGGCCAAGTAGAGGTGTCCAATAGAGAGCTTAAGAGAATTCTGGAAAAAACTGTCAACACTTCAAGGAGAGATTAGAAAACCAAGTTAGATGATGCATTGTGGGCCTATAGGACAACTTTCAAAACCCCCATAGGTATGACCCCCTATAGGTTGGTTTATGGAAGAACATGTCATCTTCCTTTGGAGTTAGAGTATAAGGCATATTGGGCAACCAAGTTTTTAAATTTTGATATCAAGGCTGCTGGAGAGAACAGATTGCTGCAATTAAATTCATTGGATGAGCTCAGGTAGTGGTCCTATGAGAATGCCAAGATGTACAAAGAAAGAACTAAAAAATGGCATGATGAGCATATCTTACCCAAGGAATTTCAACCTGGTCAACTTGTCCTTTTGTTTAACAGCAGACTTAGGTTGTTTCCTGGTAAACTGAGATCAAAATGGACTGGTCCTTTTGTTGTGGAAAGAGTGTTAAAATTAGGGGTTGTGGAAATCAGAAATCCGCAAGACCAATCCACCTGCATTGTCAATGGCCAAAGGCTTAAAAGATACAACTCCCCTGATTTCAATCAGGAAAGATCCTTCACAATCCTATCTGACTAAAACAGAGTCAAAAAGTCGAGCTGAGACTATAAACCAGAACTCCTTTGCTTATTTTTAGAATAGGATTGCATTTTGCATGTTGTTTGAAATTTTTGCATTCTTAGGATTTGCATGAGTAGTTGATTGAATTTTGCATGATTAGGATAGACTTAGGCTAGAAAAAGCTATTTATTTTCCATAGAACAAAAAAAAAAAAAAAAAAAAAAAATACAAACCAAAAATCAGTTTGAAACTGGCGCTACTGCGCCAAATTCTGGTGCGGCCGCGCCAAACTGGATTGCTATTCTGAGCCTACTGTCCGATTCGGGCTTTCCTCTGGGAAAATATGCTTTGGTGCCTGTACATAAGATGTTGTAGAGTGATTTTTGCATGCAATGTCCATTAATATGTACTCAATGTCCATTCATATTGATGACATGATATTTTGCACTCTCATTATGTTTCCCAAAGCATGATTTCCCCAATGAAAATGTGTGTTTACTGATTCACCATCTGTATCTAACTGTTCAAGTCTTGTTCAAAGTGAAAATTTGCAAAAACACATTCAGGATGCTGAAATATGAAGTTCTGATCTAGTGCGACCGTGCCAATTTCTGGCACCACCGCGCCACTGCCTCTTTAAGTGCCTACCAACCCAGAGCCCAAAAAAGGACAATTCCACTACAGAGCTATCAAGAAGAAGCCCCATTCCACTTCAGGCATACCCAGACTGATCAGGGAAGTCTTCATCCTACCTCTTCGTCTTTTGTTTTATGCTTTGGGGACAAAGCTTGTTTTTAAGTTTGGGGTGGGATTCCTATCTTTATGCTTTCAAAACTCCCTGATTTCAAAAAAAAAAAAATTTCACCAGAAGCAGATCCTGAATTGGGAAACATCAGTGGAAGCCCTGACAAAAGAGAAAAGCATGATTCACTTTCTAGAAAATATCTTATTTCAATCTGCATAGTCTTAACAGGAGGAGAATTTTCTTTAAAACAGTTTTTGAAAAAGTATAAGTGAGCAAGTGGATGTAAACCACTAGAACCAACCTGAGGGAAGCTTGAGGCGAAACAAGAAAGATTTCCAGATATCCTGAAGTGATTTAGGCACTTGTTTTCAATTGTTTGAGCCTGTTTCAAGCCACCCACTTTAATGCACAAGATGCATCACTTTTTGTCAAACACCTTGAGCCAACAAGATCCCTATTTTGTATAAAAAACCCACAGTACATGAACCAGCCTTTGTGAAAAACCAACTTGTTTCTTATTGACCTATATCTCTCCAACTTATTGAAGTGTTTCTATTAAAATAAGCATGGACAAAAATCTGAAGATATAAGGAGGTATTGAGTTGTTTTGAAAAAAGAGAAACGAGATGAAGGCTAAATCAGGAGAAAGGCCACCTTGTGTGTGCACCGGGTCTCGGGCCTCAGCAAGCTTAGGGACTCTTAGTCAACCGGCAAGGTAAGCTGGACCCCAGACAAAGCCAAAAGATTGTGGGTTAGTGAGAAGAAAGGCCACCTCGTGTGTGCACCAGGTCTCGGGCCTCAGCAAGCTTAGGGACTTTGAGTCAACCGGCGAGGTAAGCTAGACTATGAACAAACCCAAGGAAGAGAATATGCGTGGAAGAGGAAAGAAAAAGAATAAAGGATCAATGCAAGAAAAAAAGTTTGGGGTGGAAAAACTTGGAGAAAAATCATAAAAACTCATGCTCAGTAATAATGGAACATGGATATGAGGAAGAGGATGAACCCAATGCTTACAACTATCATCATACCCATTACCCATGCCCCATTACAACCTAGAAAAGACCTATTGATCAGGATTATGGATTTCTTCAGGTTAGTGGAGAGTAGACTGAGGGTTGGCATATGGTATTTACTGAGACTTATCACTTGTATGATGATAAGGATTTTTGAAAAATTAAAGAAAAATTTGAATGATGTTTTGACTTAAGCAAGGAGAATCATCACTAGGAAGGAAAGTGAATCATCCATGCTGAAATCTATAAAAGGGAGTGCCACTGATCCTTTCTCAATCTTTGCATGCTTATCTGGTTGTTTCTTTCAGAATTTGCTCAAGGACGAGCAAAGATCTAAGTTTGGGGTTGTGATAAGTGTCTAAAAGACACTATCTTTGGGCATAGTATTTTATTGAAAAACTTAATTCTGAGTTAATTCCGAGTATAAATTCAACAAATATGACTCAATTTTATGTTTTATGTCTCAGGTACCCAGTGGAGGAAGAAAAATGGGATTTGGAGCAAAAACGGAAGAAAAATGCGCAAAAGAGGCCAAAAAGAAGAACGGCGCGACCGCGCCAAATAAATTCGCAAAAATTCAAGTTAATGTGCAAAAATGTCCAACGACCCAACGGTCAAGAAAGCCAACGTTCGGGGAATGTGAATTGGCGCGACCTCATGCAAAGCCAGAACTAGGGATGGCAACGGGGCGGGGCGGGGCAGGTTTTTGGAAACCCGTCCCCGCCTCGTGAAAATTTGGGGAAACCCGTCCCCACGAAAACCCCGCCCGTGGGTTTATTTTGTAAACCCGTCCCGCCCGCAGGGTAAAAAAAACCACCCGAACCCGAAAAAACCGACCCGACCCGACCCGCCCCATTAAATATTAAAACAAATATTAAAATATAAAATAAATATAAAATAAATATTAAAAATATATAAACATATAAATAATAATAAATCATGAAAAAATAAAACTTTTTAAACATAATATTTATTAATATATTTTTTTTACATATTTACTTTTTAATATATTTTTAAATAAATATTAAGCGGGTCGGGTCGGGTTTTGGGGTAAAACCCGCCCCCGCCCGAACCCGATCCACGGGTTCCGCTCCTAAAACCAGAACCTGACCCGCGGGGTAAAAAAGTAAACCCGAACCCGCTTTAAGCGGGTCGGGTCAGGGCGGGTTCCCCGCTAACCCGTCCCCGCTGCCATCCCTAGCCAGAACGGACGCGCCAAAGTGAGCTAAAAGCAGAAAGAGAAGTTGCCATCCAGGGAACAAGGAAATGTCCAAGTACTGGCGCGACCGCGCTATCTCCATAGCATAATTTGGCGCGACCGCGCCGCGTGGTCTCCCGACTTAGATGGATATCGGCTCCAGTAGTGCGTCCGCGCCAAAATTCGGCGCGACCGCGCCAATGAAGCAGCGGTAGAAAATCACAAAAATCTCGGAAACCTGCAATCAAATCAAATCCAAACTTGGGAGAAGGAGTCTCAAACGTCTAAGGAAGGTACCCACGGAGATTTTAAGGTAATGTACTTAAGTCCAGGTGCATTGAATGGTCCAAAAGAAGAAGTTAATTCAAAATAGGAATCTGCTGCTAATGGAAGGAGATAAAATCCGAATTTTGAGAAGAGCAAAAAAGGAGTTTCACAATTCCAATTAAAGCCAAACTTGGAACAAAACTTCCTAGCACTACAGAGGATCTTTTCACGAAAATTCAGGTCAATGCAAGCCAGGATTCTCGAGTTACACATCTCCATAGTGGTGGACCCGTGAAGAAGTTGGCAGCAGAAATCAGGCAACTTCCTCCCCTCATATCTCGAGTTTCCCAACTCAGAATGGATTCAAACTTCGTGAGAATAGAAAGGACTACAGAAGGAAGGTCCTGATGTAATTTCATCCAATCCTGAGGTTAGGAAGTCATGATTCACACCCCTGGACAGAATCTGAAATTACAAGGTCTGGACAGAGTTTCAAGTATAAATAGGGGTCCGAGGCAGAGCTCAAGGATCCAGTTTTAGTTTGAGTTTCTGTATTTCACATTCACTTCTGTAATTAGTTTTGCTTTTTATTTTAGTTGAGAGAGAGAGGAGAAGGTCCAGAGGGAGTTCACACAAACTCTGGTCACTTTGAGGAAGAGAGGTGGATCATTCAGCCAAGGAGCAAGAGGGGTTAAGGGAATTCTTCCCAAGGGAGTTTTCTTTTCTTATTCTTTCTTAATTCACGGCTGTTGTACAAACCTTTTTGTGTGCTTTCAATTTTATCATGGAGTAGTCGTTTTTAGTTGGGAGTCCATGACTCCCTAGGCATGTAATGAGATTGATACTTATAATTTAATTTGTTTTCAGTTTGGTGCATGAATGAGTTGTCATTGCTGTAATTTCTTGATTCATACTTGTTGTCTAGCTATGTACTGGTTAGAAGGTGACGCTGGGCTTAAGGTACGACATGCTGATAGGAGTTTACAGTCTTTTTGAGTTTATGCACTAGGTAGATCACTAATCATTGGGTTAATCCTCGACCTTAAAGTAATACCCTGTTGGATTAGATGATCTGCCTATGACATATGAGCTTCATGTTTATGCTGTCAAATAGAGTAGATTATGCCGGTTAGTTTGCTCAAGGAGATAGAAAAAGGTGATGCCGATGCGAATTATAGCCATGGTTTTATAAGCTTGTCAGAAACTGATTTCCAAAACTCTTTCCATATTCAATCTCAGAAAATGTCTAGGGTGGAAATTGGATTCCCAACGTCTTCTCTCATCATTAAATTTCCTCAAAAGCTTTTCTTAACCGTTTTCAGTGCTGGTTTAGTTTTAAAACTCTGTTTCAAAATCAGATTCCTCAAACTTTAGATTTTCATTCACAAAGCAATTAACTGTTGGCTTGGTCCTTGTGGGACGATATTCGGACTTGCATAAAAGTCTATATTACTTTGATTAGTCTTCTTGCTAGTGATTAGCTAGAATCGCATCAGCGAGCTGGGCAATGAACCATGAGCTCCTGGCATTGACGTCAAGCTCGTACCGCCGACGGAGTGCTATTAAGTGGAGCTTGTTGGAATGACCTTCTGGTCGGCGCCATTGTTGTTGTTGTTGCCTGCCATTTGAGGTGTTGGATTTTTTTTTGAAGTTTTGATGGAGAAGGAGATGAGAGGTAGGAATGTCCCACTGGGCGTGCTAAATCTGTTTCTTCGAAAAACCTCCGGTCCGCGAAATGACACGACCGATTAAGTAAATCGACAAGAATACAGAGAAAATTACAATTTTGTGTTTGCGAATTGGGAAATTGTATGAGTGTGATCTCCTAGCTTACCTTTGATTCGATCTCCATATGTAGTTGGCGCGAAGTTACTACTTCTTGCTAGTTGACGACGAACTTCGAGTTTCCAAAGCGAGTGTGCATGAATGATGACATACGTAGTCGGCCGGACGAAAGTATTTGAGTTCCATTTTTTTAGCGTGTTGACGTTACTGGTGAACGTGTAGAGCTGCTCCGATTGAACTATATGAATTTCGACGAACGTCAAGTTGCTAGAACTTCTGGCTTGAGAGAGCTTCTGTACTTAGGAATACTTCTGGACAAAAAGATCTCCCTTTTCAATTCGGATGTCTTGCTATTTGTAGCCAGGCCTTCTGTCGATCCTCAGAAAGGAGATCGGCCTCCTTTTTCTCCTGCTCCCCAGGGGATCGATGGGAGAATTTTTCTTTTCTGGTTCTTACGACTGTGACTTGGTTGATGCTTGGTGGCAGGCAGATGGTGAGATGACGGAGCGATGACTGTGACGATATTGCGATGATGTGGCAGTGGAGTGTTGACTTTGGCGATGATGAGGTTTATGTCATGGCGAAACACTGGACCCAGCGATGGGCTGTCAGATGCTGGCTTCAGAAACTAAGGGATTTACTCACGGCGATCCAGTGACGAACGATCGATGGGTTGGTGGGTGACTGGACTCACCGTAGATGAGTCCACATTTTGGCGTCTACATATATCTTTATTTTATGAAAATATTTTGTATTTCCTAATTTGTTTGAACTTGAAAAGAGTATTTTGTAGTGTTTTAAAAACTGAACCGAACTGTTTAGTCCAACCTAGTTGGACCAGAATCGGAGGCCAGTCTGGCTCTTATTGATTCGGACTAGTTCACTCTAACATTACTTTTGTCTTTTTTTTTCTATAGTTTATATATATATAAACTATAGAGTATAATATTCAATGGTTAAACCATTGGTCCAACCCGGTATGATCGGGTTCGCCAAAAACTGTACATACTGCCGGTTTGCTCTCTAGTTCAATTTTTACAACGTTGGTATTTTGATCTAAAATGTCGTACTTTAATGTAAAATACAATATTTTAATCAAAATATGGTATGGTGGTGCATAATCCGGTTTTTTTTCTGAGATGTCTGGTTTTGGCCCCGAATCTGCTGCGAACAGCAGCTGTGCATACCGATACGCACAACCAATAGCTGTTGTTCGCAGCACGCTCCACGGACATAAGGCATGCGGGGGGCTTAGGTGAAAGCCCCCCTTCGACCCGGCATTAAATTTGATTTTAGGCCGGGTCAGATATTAAATCTTACCCGGACCTGCAATCGGGACCGGGAACTTAACACTCCCTGTCGCGAATCAAAATCATACGTTTTCTTCCCATTCTCCTCCGAGCGCGGGGGAAATTTACAGAGGGGAAGCTTACGGAAATGCACCTCTCAGCCGGCAATAAAGCACCTCTCAGTCGACGGAAAAGCACCTCTCAGCCTGTGGAAAAGCGCCTCTCTGCCTACGAAAAAGCACACTCTTGAAGATTCAGGCGACGACAACAATCAGGTTAGGTTTTCTTTTCTTTTTT
Source organism: Aristolochia fimbriata (assembly GCA_019845555.1). Lineage (NCBI taxonomy): Eukaryota > Viridiplantae > Streptophyta > Magnoliopsida > Piperales > Aristolochiaceae > Aristolochia > Aristolochia fimbriata. The sequence continues at coordinate 29,008,425 of CM034078.1, forward strand.
ATTTATTTTATTTTAAAAACATCTGTGCTAAGGGGGTTAAGCATCTGTGGTGATTAGGACATGGAACATGTTGGTGGAAGACGATGCAAGAAGTTCTTGTCTCTTTTTAACTGTTTAGTTGTTAACAGTGCTGATATGGGAGCCTTCTTGGTGAAGCCATTGCAAGAAGTTCTCCTTTTGAAAGTCTTTTAATCAGGTTGTTTGGTTCTCCTTGGGATCTTTTTTCCATACTAAATTTTTTTGTATTTGTGAACTCATTCTTTTGTTGCCTTTGTAATTTTTAGTTTGGGTTTTGTTCCATCTTCCATTTATGCTGATATTAAATGACTACCTTGAGTTTAAGAAGAGTAGACTGGAGAAAAGGTAACTGGTCAGCCGACTATGTGAGACAAGCACCATTGGCATGCAACTCAACAAATGGGTTTGTGAAGATGGAAAACATGAAGCTGCCTGATATTCCTACTTCCTTGGGAAGTTTGAATATCTCAGAATGTCAGTCTCAATGGCTCAGTAATTGTTCTTGTAGAGCCTACTCTGTCGTCGACGTAACAGTTGAACCCTTGCTAAGATGTCTCATATGGACCAGGGATCTGATCGATCTTGAAATGAATAACAGTATAGGGGCGGACTTATACTTTCGTCTTGCTTCATCGGAACTAGGCATTTCCAATTTCTCCAAAGGCAAGTTTATTAATTTTTGAAATATATATATATTCTAGATTCTTTATTTCTGTTCATATAATTAGAAATGCATGCACCTCTCTCCTGGTGCAGGTAGCTAGAATGATGGTGAGCCACATACGGAAAGACGCTTAGTTGCAATTTTAGTACCAACTATTTATGTGGGAATGCTTGTCTCTTTCATGATCGGCTATTTCTCATGGAGAAGAGTAAGACAAGGTCAATTTTCAGTCCCTTTTCCGAATAACTTGAATGTTCACTTAATTCTTACTATTTTTTTTATAACCAGAGTTGCTTATATACTATATGATTTCTGTAACTCAAATGTTTCTTTCCAATCAAGAAATTATACGGATTTATCTTTCTAACAGGAAGAGAACAAGCTATAGACCATGGTATTGGGGATGCCAAGATCCACCTTGATGCTCTAGATGAAGGCTTCATGGAGTTCCTTCCCAGATTTGATGTGGTGGTTATTTCCTCTAGTCACTGGTTTGCCAAACAATCAGGCTATATTCTGGACAACGAAATTGTAGGTGGGCAGCTGTGGTGGCCTGATAAAACCCAGCAAATGAAAGTTCATAACATTGAAGCCTTTGGTATATCAGTGGAAACCATTCTCACGATTTTGTGAGCCTCCGCCACAGGGTTGCTTACATTGGTTGGGCCTGGTCCAGTTGATACATGGAACGAGCTCGTTTTTGAGATCATACAAAGGGAATTCGGTGGGGCATGAGAATTTTGTCTGTGATGGTACCAACTGTGTATAATTCAACAGGTTTTGTATTGTATGTGGCAGAACTATGTCCACGTGTTTTTTGTAATTTTGATGTGTATATAACCTTATAATGTTAGTTCCGTAAATTGACTTGTTTAAATTGTAAATTAACTTGTTAGTTCTACTGTGTGGCTTCTTACGATTGTAGATTTTAGTGTTATAGGCACAGGTTCAATTGGATTGATGATCACACAAGATTAGAAGTGTAATTGATGATCAAATAGGTTCATATAGGTTTAAGAAAAACTAAAGTAGTGTATTTAAAAGTCGAACAAGGTTAATAGCAATGCTAAAAAGCATCGCTTTGTAACGCAAAGTAAGCAATGCTATGTATAATATTGCTGCTTTATAGCAGAGCTATGTATAATAGTGCTGCTTATATAGCAGAGATATGTATAAAAGCGCCACTATTTAGAGCTGCTTTTACAGTAAATCTTATTTGCAGTAATGCCTTTTTTTTTCCTTGCTGCAATACCTAATCATGTATAACTTCACAATAGTAACGTCTGCACAACACATTCTTCTAATATCAACTCATATCACAAAATAAGTATTTGGACAATAATTGCACTTTCAATTGGATTGAATTATTAGTGCAAGTGTGAAAAAAAAAAATTACATTTATAAAAAAAAATTTACATTTATAAAAAAAATTTAACTACATAAAATTAAGTAGGGCAAGCACTGTAGTATTTCCCAAAAAAAAATGTTGCTATATTTCTGCACAAAAAATGATTTGAGCTATCTTTTGTTCTCTTCTGCTCTCTTCTGTATAACTACACACCATATTGTCTTCCACTTAAATGCTTCATCAATAGTGTGGACTAACCATGATGAGCATATACGAACAATGCATACAGAAGTTGAGCTACTTCGATGAGCGTGACTTTTTGTACTCTTGTTTCTTTCAGCTACTTATTCTCTAATCGAGATGACCTGCTGTTTGTGTTGATTAATTCATTCTGTAACATTAGGTCCAGAAACGGTTTGGAGAACTGCATTAGGTCCAGTATAGCGCTAAAGCCTACTATTGTAAGAAGCCACACATTAGAAATAACAAGTGGACATAGTTCTGCCACATACAATACAAAACCTGTTTGAATTATACACAGTACTATCACAGACAAAATTTTTATGCCCCACCGAGTTCCAAAATTGGAGTACTATCACAAACAAAATTCACTCGGTAACTTGACTTCCACAAACGGTTTGCCAAACTGCATTCTTCATCATTCCTCTCCAATCACCTGCTATCGTCACAATTGTCAAACTGGTCTCCTGCAAGCAAAATACATATACAGGGTCCCAACCTTGCATCCCCATGAAAGAATAGCTTTTTTCGGTAGGTGATCCAGTAATCTCTGGAGCTCCTCCATCCTGCATAAAAGAGGGTCCATCACAGCTTTAAATCTGTATGCGTAGAATTTCTTGCCATGGAAACCTGCTGCATATCAATGTTGTGAAGATGTTTATAGTAATCAGACTGGATGCTTTGTTGTTTCTCTTCAAGATTCCATATCTCAAATATCATTTCAGATAATTCATCATTGAAACCCCCCTCCATCTCCATTATTCTCACCTGCTGATTGCAAATCTATCTAGTTTGTTTAAGATATTAGCTAAGTTGCATCAAACAATAGAACTGGAGTCTCAAAAAGGCAATCCGTAAACCAAGAAAAAAAAAACTTGGCATGATAACTTCAATACCACAAAGAAAAAAAAAATCAGCAACGATGATCAACCTGCAGTAAATACTTTGACTGCCCACCTGGTTTAAGGTCACTACATATAGTTGTTGCAGAGCCCATAGTTTCACAAGCATGAAGCCTACGAACCTGCAGGCACAACAACCACCACTATAGTAACAGCAATAGTCACAGTTTTAATAACTCCATCAACTGCTGTACTAAAACTAGCCTTGCCAGCTTTATCTCGAAGACAAGTGAAAACAGCTTACCTGATCTAAAGAACAACAAGAACAAAAACAACAACAAGGAGCCTAACAAACACAATGAACCTAGCAGCACCATTTAAGCGTACCTATTGTCCACAGTTGCACTCGCTTCATCAATAAGACTCGAATATCAGTCAGGTATCAGTTAACCTACGATGATAATCGAATAAAAAGTTAAGGTTCAAACGGTTGTACTCATTTTTTATTTGGAGGAGAGACAAATAATCAGAAAGAAACCGGAAGGATTACCTAAAATAGCATTAATCTTTTTAGTCTGATTCGCTGGACTTGAAGCAGGAGCAGTAGCAGTAGCATTGGCCACGAAACCCTGGCTTGGGCGACGAACTCATCAATCCAATTGAACATGCGTATATAACGCTAAAATCTACATTCGTAAGAAGCCACACATTACAACTAAAACAGTTTACCTGAAATAGCCGCAACCCTCTCTCAGTGACAACTACAAATCCAAATATAGCAAAGAAAACACTTTAAAAAGGGGTGGATAAAATCATGGAATAATATAAACTTTTAGATAAATACTCACCAGTTCTTCTTGTCCCCCACTTTAAGACACGGGGAAAACTTCTTTATCGACAAGTTTAAATGAAGGGTCATAAACAGAAGCTGGCACATTCCCATGCGTGTGCTCGTAAAACCATACCTATTGTAAGAAACACGTGTTAAGATATAGCTTATTAAAAAAATAATAAGAGTGAAGGACTTATCGTGAGAACCATGTTGCACCCTGATAGATAGCCGCAACGTTTCTCTTTTTGAAGCTCTTTTTGCAAATGACTTACTAAAAATTTATACACTGCATTGCCCCATGCATACTCACCCAACTTTTCAAAATCATCCACATACTTATATAATCCTATGGGGATCTCATACTTGCCAACCGGAAATAGGACAAAATTAAAAAGTGCAACGAGTAAGAGTTTGACGGTGTTCTCAATGTCGTCTTCCTGTTCCTGTGATATACTCTTCAACATTTGAGTCAATAATGATCTCTTCAAAGGTTTTCCTTTGAGGAAACCATCTAGAAAATTTGATTGACTTCTACTTTGCGAATCAATTGGCAGGCCATGGAGTCTCAATCTTTAAATCATAGTTACTTCTTTGTCTTCAAACTTCAAGTGACTACCTCCAATGTCTAATGAAACACTCACAATGTTAAACCTACTTAACAACTCACTAAGTAAGTTGACCTCTATTTTGTGATTTGGTATCCGTAAGAAATGACCAAACGGTGTTTTTTCAAAAAGAAGTTTGACATCTTCACATAAATTTAATGAAGCCAATAACTCTTGAAAACCGCTCGGGCTGCATCTCGAACTTATCTTATGTATTTTTGCCTACATAAGATGATGATTCTAATTAATACATATTTGAAGACATTAAAAGTGAAGCAGCATAATATCCAAATGAAAATATATAGAGATGCCAAGAGCTGGAAGAATACCACTCAGGCTGCATCTCGAACTTATCTTATGTATTTTTTTTTCACTACCTAAGCACTACCTCATAAGAGATTTTAACGAGAAAAAATTTAATCATGTTATTCCAGCACACTGGCTACATTAACAACACAGTCTATTTTAAAAGAAAAACAGAAAAATAAATACATTTACAAGAAGCCATAAACTTTTACAAGAAGCTAACTTACTATCTTTTCTTAAAAGATGCACCTTTTATCAATACATACAACAAAGGTTGGAGGGGCAACCCAAACGTTTCTTGGAGCAACAACAACAACCAAGCATATCAAGCCCCACCCGGGTTCCAACACATCAAAGAGTGCACAAGCTTTTGGAAAAAAAAAAAAAAACTCAAACCTGATTTCTGTCGTTGCCCTACATCTCTCAGAAAAGCTTTTCCGCAGGCTGAGATCTGTGTTTTCGGCGCGTGAGAGATGCCTTTCCGCAAGTGCTTCCCCCCTGAGAGTTGTGTTTCCGGCGGGTGAGAGATGCCTTTCTGGCGGGTGCGGGTGCTTCCCCTTTGCAAGTTTCTCCGCGCAGGAGGAGAACGAGGGGGATGGGGGGAAGAGTTGATTTTGATTCGAGACCGGGAGTATTAAATTTCCGGGTCCCGATTGCAGGTCCGGATCAGATTTAATAATCTGACCCGGCCTAAGTTCGGAGGAATTAATAGCCGGGTCGAAAGGGGGCTGTTCATTTAAGCCCCTGCACGCGTTATCGCCACGGAGCGTGCTGCGAACATCAGCGATTGGCTGTGCGTATCGTTACGCACAGCTGCTGTTCGCAGCAGATCCCGGGCCCATAACATGGTGACATTTCTCAACTAACTTACGCTTATGCGATTATTTTGTTACAAATCGCACCAGCTTCTTCATCCCTTCCCTTTCTTCGTATTCTTCCTTACCAATGCGGCTCCTACCTCACTTGCTGCTCCTCTCTCTCTTACTTTCCTCCATCTCCGCTCGCCATGTCGTGCTCTACCTCTCGCCGGACGACTTCAAAGACACTCTTCTGGCCGATGTGGACCTCGACACCGACTGGGAGGATTTCCCGGACTCCGCCCCCGAGACCGATCACGAAGTCGACCCGGGTTCCTGGCGCTCAGTCGTCGATGGGGACTCCCGTCAGATCCTTCTTCCTCCCCAGATGACTCTCTCTACGCCTCCGGCGTCAATAAGATGATCTCCGCTGTCTCTTCAGCCGATCCCAGGTCCATGGACGACTCCGTGTCTGTTATCGAGGTAGCAGCTCAATCTGGAAACCCTCACGCCCAGTCGACTCTGGCGTTTCTTTATGGGACCGAGTCTGCTAGGGATTTGACTCCTGCTAAGGCATTTTTGTAGCACCACTTTGCTGCTGATAATGGGAATATGCAATCCAAGATGGCACTTGCGTATACCTACCACCGCCAGGAGGTAAAGAGTTGTTCTCTGAAACCTTTAAACCATATTCAAAATCCAATTTTTGTTGCATTTTTCATTTTTCATTCCGAACTAGATTCTAATGGATTAAGGGTGTCTCTGTGTTTGAATTTAGGTCAATATTTAAGGAACAGAGGTATTGTTCCTTGTCATTGAGCAGTTCACAGGCAATACTGCTCAAGTCCCTGGGTGCAGGGGCAGAAATAAAGGTGAAATGATAAGGTTCACCTAAGTTTGTCGTAACAATCGCCTCCTGCGTTACAGAAAATGGTAAAATGTTCTGTAAGAAAAGAGTGCCAAGAATTACCTTGTTTGATAAATTCTTGACTACCACAACTGGAGTATGAACAAACATTTGTCCGTTCATTATGTTGCAGACGTACAGTTCGTCTACTTTGCCTTTTATGGTCAAGGCATTTCCACAGGCTGAATTTAGAGTCTCTGTGGACGATCGCAGAAAGTGTGCTGGTAACAGACCTTCGCGTATGCAGTTTAGGTCTGAACCACTGTCTACTAGGGCAACTACGTTCCTAATAACTGGTTTCCCTTGAATGAAAACATAAATGAGTACATACCATTTTTGCTGTATGATGCTTTGTAGCATCTGCTGGAGATACTGTTTTGTATTATTCTGGACTGGAACTATCTCTGGCTGAAGTTCTGGTTGAGAACTTTCTCCTTTGTGGGAGGATTGAAGCACTGGAGTGACTGGTTCTTCCAACGCTTCGATTCTGGCTGACAGCTGGTAGTATGTTGTCTTCAACTCCTGTATTTCCTGTTTACAAACCTTGATTTCCTTTTGTAAATCAGGAGGAGTTGTGGATGCCGAGAAATTTTTTGAGAAGATCAGCAGTTCCGTCCTCAGGAAGTAGTTCTAACTTCATGGGAGGGTGTATCAAAGGAGATTTGATCACCTGTTTTGAAGTAGAAGCCTAAAAAAGAGTTGGCTTTGCAGCCTTCTGGGCTAACAACTGATTAAGCTTACCTTCTTTCTGCTAAAGTTGTTTTCCTACAGATTCCAAGGTAAGGTTGGCAAAATTGTTCTGCCGAATCAGCTGGTTGATGGCCTGAAGTATCTCCTGAGTATTAGGAGTACTTGTTGTAGCCTCTACTAGTTGGACTATGGCCTTAGATGCTCCTTTAACACCTTGTATAGTGAGAGCATCTTTTGGAGGAGATACTGACTTGATGACAACTCCTGTATTAAGCAGTTATTGCTGTTCTAAGGTAGAAACATGTAGAGAATAATGGTCAGTAATTTTCTCAAAAAACCAAAAAATAAAGAATAATGAGTATTCTATTCCTACAAGGTCAGTGTAATACCAATCTTTTATGTTTAAAAGATCAGGATCTTCAAAGGTAGCAAAGTACCGGTCTTTTAAACCATTTGTTGACTGGTCAATTGAACTCATATGTCAGAAGAGTCCGAAATGGGGAGTACTTCACCAATTCTTCAGCCTTAATCATTAAAGGATTGGTGGGAGTGGCGCCTAGGGTAAATAGGCTGAAAGTTCCCGAAAGAGTCGGTGGTTAACCCTTCCATTTTGGCTTGTGAGGATGTCTCACTATTGGAGATCGATCCGTTAGATCTTCTCCCAGCAGTAATAAGAGGTATTTTTCGTCGTAAGTTGGGTGCAAAGGTAATCTCTACATTACCATCTGCATCCTGGACGATCTGTTCTACATCCCTGTTGTCTAGGGTTTGTGGAACAGTTGCTGTTGACATCTGCCAGGTGGTCGGAAACTCGATCTCATCCCAACGGAGTGTCCGTGGGACGGCCGTTGTGGTAGAGACTATATTTGACTCTACCAGGTTAGTTTTACCCTTTTCGGATGCTATCTTCACATTTGAAGTAAGGGTGTTTAATACCCTATAGTAGATCCGATAGGCTATGGCAATAGTCAAGAAGTGGTAGTTATGGGTCATAAGGTTCAAACTTAGCGACTTAAGCAAGTGAGGATCTGTCATAGACAGTGCTAAGTCTGGATAGATGTTAAAGTAAACCTGGTCATTAGTAAGACTGGTTTCCATAACACCCATCAGCGAGTTTGCCCAGTTATGGCATCTCGCGTCTCGTAGAGACAACATCAGAGAGGTGTTTAAGCCTTTAAGAGTAAGTGGCTTAAGCGCTATCTGTATGCATCCTATGTGTAGGAATTTGTACTTCTCTCTAAAAGGTCGGATATCAGTCTCTGAGAGTAACTCAAGCGCCTGTTCCGTATCTTCGACCGTAACGGTCTGCTCTAGAGTCTTGACCTAGTGAGTCCAGTCCAGGGTAAAGGACCCTAAGTCGTAGATGTCTCTTGATGGTACCTTGGGTATAGACCATCGGGTAAGGTTACGTACATCGACGGTGTATTCGCCGAGCGACGCCTTCTTGCTGCTGGTAGCAGCAGAGGAAAAAAGGGACCGGGACATCTGGAGATCCAAGAGCCAGCGAGAGTAGTCCATAAAGTGTTGTAGCATTTTATACTTCTACAATATAGTATACATGGAATTCTTAAAGCATCTTATACATCTGTTGTACAATATACAGGGAATTCTAGAAGTAAATAGGCAACAAAGTATCCTCAGATATAATCAGTATTATAAATCAAGAGAATCCCGTCGGCGAGCCGACTCACTACCATCTTAGTAGCTTCAAACGACAGTCCAAACCCTACTCCGCCTCTCGCTCGGGACTTATGAGGATTACGGGCACACAAGACTGCAGGTACTAACTAAATAAGTACACGATACTCTTGATGCATCATACTAGCCATACCTTAAGGGTACATCATCACATATTTACGAATAGAATAACATGTATATGACACAGCATTAGAACAAGATGCAAAAGAATAGCACGTTTATAACACAGTATCAGAACATTATGCTAAGCCTTACGGACTCTCTCTTCAGGCGTTTAGTCTGACATGGCTCAGTTACCAGGAAAGGATAGACAAAAAGCTCGCAGGCAAAATCAAAACAAAAGTTGAATAAAACTTCAAACTTTTATTCAAAAAGATGTAACAATGAAAAGAAACTTACAGAAGAAAATTGCCAACTGAAAGCTTCAGATAATTACAAGGGAAGTGGAAGAAAGAAGAAGAAGTGCACAAGTTCTGATCTACAAGAAAGGGGATGATCTCCTTTTATAGTGTAAGGATAGTTCGGATCCAAAAGAAATATACAATTTAGCTTATCAGGGTAAGCTAGAAATCCGAAAACCATGGGCGATACCTCCAGTGGTTTTCGAAAACGGTGGGTAGAGAGGTGGAAAGTAATTCACCCTTATCTCTTCCTCGATAGTGATGTCTTGTGAGTCTTCAAAGTCTTCAAGTGAATAGTAGTTCACTGTTGGTGATAATGACAAGTTGTCTTTTGTCAAAATCAGTGGGCTGCAAACCATGGTGGTTTTGCTTCTTAATGTTGTGGCTTGTGTAAGTAGGGGTCAATCGTCAATAGTGGTTGATGTCGACGCCTTGGTTGTTAGCAAGGGCTTGATTGGCGGCAATAAAGTAAGCTCTCCAACCTTTGGCTTGGGCCAATATCCTCTTGACGTAGAGATAACGTTCCTTCATATAGTTTGGCAGGTAATCCCAGTGGTTGATTACCTCCAATGGAAACGGATCCAAGTCTTCTGGTACCGTTTCGAATATGTGGGCCCATTGAGGGAAATCTTATAGTATTTCTCTCTGCAATAGTCTGACCTGGTGTAAATACCATTTGTCTTGGTATTTTCTCTCAAAGATATCGAGAGGTGTAGGTCTGGGCCTTCAATTCATCTTCTTGTTGAGCAGTTTCGGCTTCAGTATCGTCGAGTCGGACGCTTTCTTCTGAATCACTATTTCCTGCTGAGGATGTAAGAACAGGAGAGTCAGTAGGAAACGTACTGGCAAAAAACCTTTTTATGATTGTTGCACAGTAGGTAGCTGCTTCTGCTTCTTTGGCCGTAGGAAACTTTCGCAAGTATTTCTCTTTAAGTTCCATTGGATCAGTGCTGGTAGGCTCTTCTGGTTCTTCTGTTGGAAGAGCTTTGCCCCACTCTGCTTGGTCAGCTCGGATGGTGTTGAGAGCGGTGTCGCAGATCTGGGCAGTGTAGTGATTAATCCATCTCTGGATGTCGTATACCCTCCAGAGTGCTGGGATGTTGTTACTGGCGTTGTTGACTTCCCATTGGACTTGCCATATCCATGGTACTTCGTATTTGATGAAGAAGGTGCCTTGCATCTATGTAGCATACATATTTGAGCCTTTGGCTGTTCTCAGCTGTGGATGTAGGTTGCACCATTCATTGAATAGTACACTCAATGATGGTTTTGGAGCTTTAGTGTCGTAGTCGCAGAAGATCCTGATCTCCCCATTGAAGACCACCAATGGTAGAACCAAGGCGGGATGGGCTGAGATAGTAAAGCAGCTCGAGGCTGGAAGTAGTATGTATGGGATCGAGTAGTATTATTGTATGAGATCGAGTAGTAATATGCATCAATGTAATCCCAATAAGTAGCAGCTAAAGTAGCTGTAATAGAGAAAGAAGTATTAGGGCTAGTAGGCCATTCGAAAGTATTAAGTATACGCTCGATCATCACTTGTGTTCGTGCGATCTCGCTATTATTTTTCTGTTGCTTAACTTTTATACTGCCGGTGAGTAGTAGTATTTGCCGGTAGTAGTCAAGAGTTTTAACCACTCGTTGTGGAAATAGATGTGAACCACCCAAGGTCTGATGTGCCAAAAGCCAAGGCGGCTGGTGATTATTAAGTCCGTCTGGTAGGAACAGGACAAAATCTTTAGTAGTTTTGCGGTGCCATGGTAGTGGCTTTTGTACCGCTTGTGAAAAAGTAGTAGGAGTGGCGATAGAAGCCGCTTGGCTCCTTTGATCAAGTAACGCCTGAAGCTCTTCTGTAGTGCAGAAAGCCAGGGGTTTGTTAATGGTCGGGGGTTTTGTATACCCACTCGATCCAATGATCGTATTGCCTGAGCTTGAGGCTCGGCTTGAAGTATCCTGTGTTCTTCTGGCTTGTTTTCCAGAAGTAGATGGCCGTGAGGCCGTCATAGGGCCTTTTCCCCTGTTAGGGAAAGCGGACCCTCTCCCTGGTGAGGGGATCATGCAGCAACTCCTGTGAGAAATTCCCTGGTAAGAAAATCAGGCAAAGAGTTAGTGGAACCTGCAATATACTCAATAGTGAAATCGTAAATCTAAAGTTCTGACTGCCATCTTGCAAAAATCTGTTCCGATACAAGATTTTGCACATCCTTTTGGATAATGTGTTTACACCCCTGGCAATCAATTCGAAGTAAGAAAAGTTGATTGAGTAGGTCATCTTGAAAATTAGAAATGAATTTTTGTATGGAAAGCATTTCCTTTTTGACCGTAGAGTAGTTCTTTTGTGTAGGGTTCCAAAATCCTGAGCGGTATCGTACTAACACTTCTTTGTTTTCAAGTGTTTTCTTTTTCTGGATTCCACCATACCCTAGATCCGAAGCATCGGTTTCTACTATTTTAGATAAGCGAGGATCTGCAAGGGCAAGGCAAGGCAGGCTTTGACCTTGGCCTTAATAGTCTGGACAGCTGTTGTATGAACAAGAGTCCAGGGAGGTGATTTCTTCTTTAGTCGAGCATAAAGAAGAACTGTATCAGTAGCAAGATTTTTGTAATAATCTGCTACAGAATTGAGTGCTCCAAGAAATCTCTGTAACTGTTTTGTATCAGTTATCTCGTCTGGAAACTTCGAAGCAAACTCAATAGAACGTTGAAAAGGCGTGTGCGTGTGCTGGGCTATAGTGTGCCCGAGAAATCTAATTTCGGTTTGAAACAGTTTCATTTTTGGTTCAGATAGTACTAAACCATTTTTCAAAATCAAAGTTTTGAAAATACGAAGATGTTTAAACTGCTAGTCAATACTTTGTGAAAAAACCAAAACATCATCGATATAAGAAATGATAAACTCATGGTAAGGAGAGAAAATATCATTCATAATATATTGAAACTCGGAAGGGGCATTCTTTAGTCCGAATGACATGATTGTCCATTCGTAATGTCCAAAAGGTACTACAAAAGTAGTTTTGTACCTATCTTCTGGTTTTCTCTGAATCTGCCAGTATCCAGATTTCAGATCAAACTTAGAGAATATTTCTGCTTTAACTAGTCGGTTAAGCAGATCTCTTTTGTTCGGGATGGGATAACGTGCCCACTGTAAAACCTTGTTAAGAGGTTTGTAATTAATCACTAACCTCAGTTTTCCGCGTTCCTTCTCGGCTGCATTGTTGACATAAAATGCCATGCCGCTCCATGGTGACTGAGAAGGTTTAATGAGTCCTTTGCTTAGGAGCTCATTAACTTCTTTCTGGCATAAAGCCAAGTACTCTGAGTTCATTTGGCATGGTCGTGCCTTTGTAGGGATATCCTATTCAGAGAACTCAGGTTCATATGGTAAAGAGACTATGTGCTGAGCGATTCCAAAAAGCATTGGGAACATCGCTGCACACATCTCTGAGTACTTCTTTCTGAAAGGCTTGTTTTCTTTCGAGAAAGGAAGAAGTTTTAAGAGCTAATTCTATTTGTTTAGAATTTAGGTCTATCTTTAAGGAACAGAGGTATTGTTCCTTTTTATTGAGCAGTTCAGAGGCAATACTGCTCAAGTCCCTGGGTGAAGGGGCAGAAATAAAGGTGAAATGGTAAGGTTCACCTAAGTTTGTAGTAACAATCGCCTCCTGCGTTACAAAAAATGGTAAAATGTTCTGTAAGAAAGGAGTGCCAAGAATTACCTTGTTTGATAAATTCTTGACTTCCACAACTGGAGTACGAACAAACATTTGTCCGTTCATTTTGTTGCAGACATACAGTTCGTCTACTTTGCCTTTTATTGTTAAGGCATTTCCACAGGCTAAATTTAGAGTCTCTGTGGACGATCGCAAAAAGTGTGCTGGTAACACACCTTCGCGTATGCAGTTTAGGTCTGCGCCACTGTCTACTAGGGCAACTACGTTCCTAAGAACTGGTTTCCCTTGTATGAAAACAGAAATGAGTACATACCATTTTTGCTGGATGATGCTTTGTAGCATTTTCTGGAGATATTGTTCTGTAGTCTTCTGGACTGGAACTATCTCTGGCTGAAGTTCTGGTTGAGAACTTTCTCCTTTGTGGGAGGATTGAAGCACTGGAGTGATTGGTTCTGCCAACGCTTCGATTCTGGCAGACAGTTGGTAGTATGCTGTCTTCAACTCTTGTATTTCCTGTTTACAAACCTTGATTTCCTTTTGTAAATCAGGAGGAGTTGTGGATGCCGTTTACTTCTGTATTCTTTTATACAGAGTTGGCATAGTGTAGTAATTGTCACAGTACTTAGAGGTTTCTGTCTTATGCTCTCTAAGCACAGTTTCAAGCAGTAATTGCTTGTCCTTCTGATCTGTTAACCTGGAAAATAACTCAGACAGATCATCAGTAGTAAGCATGTTTAAAGAAGTCATTCTAAACATAGCTTCGAGTTGCTCTAGTTGGTCGTTGCCTTCGTGGTCTGAAGACATTAGAGCTGATGAGTCAGAGGACTCAATGAGTTCAATGTTGTCCTGTTCTGACTCAGAAGAAGTATAGTGTTCTTCTTCCTCCAGCATTTGTAATACCAAAGTTTTCGACTGTTCGTCGATTGCCAGTTCTTTAACCTTTTGCTTTTCCCTAGCAAAACAGTCTTTGGCAAAGTGGCCTGGCTTGCCACAAATGTGGCAACTGGGCTTCGAGGTGGAAGCCCTGGGCTTTGAGGTAAAAGACCTCTTGCTTGGTTCAGCCGATTTATCTTTTGGTCTTCGGCTTTTGGAGAATGGGAGACGTCGGCCTCTCTTCCCCCTGCTTAAAAGGCTTAGCGGGCCTTTTAGCAGAGCATTCTCCGCAAGGGTTTGCGGGAACTGGGTCGAATGCAAATAATTTGCAGAATTCGCTCAAAGTTTTGGCAGAGATATGATCTCGCTTAAGTTGTTTCTTAAGTATGATATCGTTGCACAGAGCTAAGCCTTGTTGTGTGCATGTTGCCTGTAGATGACCGTAATGAAGAGAATTCCAGTTAACCTCTTCATTCGGGTTTTGCCGTAGGCCTTCTTTGACCTTAGAGGCAAACTGGGTTGGTAACCCTTCTATGAACCTTTGCTTCCAGTACGGGTTAGCCGCATCTGGTAAGGTCATAACCCTACTTTTGAATGTGGTTATATACCAATTCAGATCGGTCAGAGTCCTACACCTAATGTTGTGTAACATGTATTTTGTAGTCTCTGTTTGCCGAGAGGGATCCCACGAAAAGTTGGATACGATGCTGACAAAGAGTGACATAATAGCATCAGAGATGGGTTTTTCCTCAGAGTCTAGGAGTGGTGCTCCTGACGCGTTTGTCTTGACGGCATAGAGGATATTATGACGGTAAGGTTCATCGAGGTAATTGTACCACTATCCATACAAGTCACCAGAAAGTCCTACAACAATCTGATTGACCACTATGGGTTCGGTCATTTCTCTGGACCTGCACACATTCGAATAAATTAGCATTCGGTGTATAGTGTCTTGAACCTTCTTGGGGGTAGGATTATCTATGTTCCATTCATAGATAACCTTGGCATCGTAGTTGTTTGAGTAAACAAGAGTGTTTTCCTCTGTGTTCAAGTCGAAAGGTTGAGGTCGACTTGGAGAAACCCAGCTATGTTCCTGTTTAGCTTGAACAACTTGATTTAGTAATGGTAGAGTCTGCTGAAAGGTTCTTTGTTCAGGCAGTGTGCTTATCTGTCTGGAACCTATTTTCTAGAGAAACTTTTTGAGAAGATCAGCAGTTCTGTCCTCATGAAGTAGTTCTAACTTCATGGGAGGGTGTATCAAAGGAGATTTGATCACCTGTTTTGAAGTTGAAGCCTCAGAAAGAGTTGGCTTTGTAGCCTTCTGGGCTAACAACTGATTAAGCTTACCTTCTATCTGCCGAAGTTGTTTTCCTACAACTTCCAAGGTAAGGTTGGCAAAGTTGTTCTACCGAATCAGCTGGTTGACGGCCTGAAGTATCTCCTGAGTATTAGGAGTACTTGTTGTAGTCTCTACTGGTTGGACTATGACCTTAGATGCTCCTTTAACACCTTGTATAGTGAGAGCATCCTTTGGAGGAAATACTGACTTGATGACAACTCCTGTATTAAGCTGTCATTGATGTTCTACGGTAGAAACATGCTGAGAACAGTGGTCAGTAATTTTCTCTAAAAACCAAGGAATAAAGAATAATGCGTATTCTCTTCCTACAAGGTCAGTGTAATACCAATCTTTTATGTATAAAAGATCCGGACCTTCAAAGGTAGCTAAGTACCACTCTTTAAACCATTTCTTGACTGGTCTATCGAACTCATCTGCCAGAAGAGTCCGAAGTGGGGAGTACTTCACCAATTCTTCAGCCTTAATCATTTAAAGATTGGTGAGAGTGGCGCCTAGAGTAAATAGGCTGGAAATTCCCGAAAGAGTCGGTGGTTAACCCTTCCATTTCGGGTTGCGAGGTTGTCTCGCTGTTGGAGATCGATCCGGTAGATCTTCTCCCGGCAGTTATGAGAGGTATTTTTCGTCGTAAGTTGGGTGCAAAGGTAATCTCTACATTACCATCTGCATCCTGGATGATCTATTCTACATCCCTGTTGTCTAGGGTTTGTGGAACAGTTGCTTTCGACATCTGCCAGGTGGTCAGAAACTCGATCTCATCCCAACGGAGTGTCCGAGGGACGGCCGTTTTGGTAGAGACTATGTTTGACTCTACCAGGGTAGTTTTACCCTTTTCGGATGTTATCTTCACGTTTGAAGTAAGGGTGTTTAATACCCTATAACAGATCTGATAGACTATAGCAATAGTCTCTGACCCAGGTAAGAAGTGGTAGTTGTGGGTCATAAGGTTCAAACTTAGCGACTTGAGCAAGTGAGGGCCTGTCATAGAAAGTGCTAAGTCTGGATAGATGTTAAAGTAAACCGGGCCATTAGTAAGACTGGTTTCCATAACACCCATCAGCGAGTTTGCCCAATTAAGGCATCTCGCGTCTCGTAGAGACAACATTAGAGAGGTGTTTAAGCCTTTAAGTGTAAGTGGCTTAAGCGCGATCTGTACGCATCCTATGTGTAGGAATTTGTACTTCTCTCTAAAAGGTCGGATATCAGTCTCTGAGAGTAACTCAAGAGCTTGTTCCGTATCTTCGACCGTAACAGTCTGCTCTAGGGTCTTGACCAGGTGAGACCAGGCCAGGGTAAAGGACCCTAAGTCGTAGATGTGTCTTGATGGTACCTTGGGTATAGACCATCGGGTAAGGTCACGTACGTCGACGGTGTATTCATCGAGCGATGCATTCTTGCTGCTGGTAGCAGCAGAGGAAAAAAGGGACCGGGGCATCTGGAGATCCAAGAGCCGGCGAGAGTAGTCCATAAAGTGTTGTAGCATTTTATACTTCTACTATATAGTATACATGGAGTTCTTAAAGCATCTTATGCATCTGTTGTAAAATATAGAGGGAGTTTAAGTAAATAGGCAACAAAGTATCCTCAGATATAATTAGTATTATGAATCTTGAGAACCCCATCGGTGACCTGAGTTCCAACACATCAAAGAGTGCACAAGCATTTTAAAAAAATAAAAAAAACTCGTCGCCCTGCATCTCTCGTAAAAGCTTTTCCGCAGAACAAGTGTTTCCCCTGCTCGGGAGGGGCTAAGTTCGGAGGAATTAATAGCCGGGTCGAAAGGGGGCTGTTCACTTAAGCCCCCGCACGCGTTATCGCCGGGGAGCGTGCTGCGAACATCAGCGATTGGCTGTGCGTATTGGTACGCACAGCTGCTGTTCGCAGCAGATCCCGGGCCCATAACGTGGTGACATTTCTCAACTGACTTACGCTTATGCGATTATTCTGTTACAAATCGCACCAGCTTCTTCTTCCCTTCCCTTTCTTCGTATTCTTCCTTACCAATGCGGCTCCTACCTCACTTGCTGCTCCTCTCTCTCTTACTTTCCTCCATCTCCGCTCGCCATGTCGTGCTCTACCTCTCGCCGGACGACTTCAAAGACACTCTTCCGGCCGATGTGGACCTCGACACCGACTGGGAGGATTTCCCGGACTCCGCCCCCGAGACCGATCACGAAGTCGACCCGGGTTCCTGGCGCTCAGTCGTCGATGGGGACTTCCCGTCAGATCCTTCTTCCTCCCCAGATGACTCTCTCTACGCCTCCGGCGTCAATAAGATGATCTCCGCTGTCTCTTCAGCCGACCCCAGGTCCATGGACGACTCCGTGTCTGATATCGAGGCAGCAGCTCAATCTGGAAACCCTCACGCCCAGTCGACTTTGGCGTTTCTTTATGGGACCGGGTCTGCTAGGGATTTGACTCCTGCTAAGGCATTTCTGTACCACCACTTTGCTGCTGACAATGGGAATATGCAATCCAAGATGGCACTTGCGTATACCTACCACCGCCAGGAGGTAAAGAGTTGTTCTCTGAAACCTTTAAACCATATTCAAAATCCAATTTTCGTTGCATTTTTCATTTTTCATTCCGAACTAGATTCTAATGGATTAAGGGTGTCTCCGTGTCTCTAACGACAGTTTTGGCCCAATTCCGTTTCAGATGTATGATAAATCTGTTAAACTGTACTCTGAATTAGCGGGTGTGGCTATCTCGAGCGCTCTAATCTCTAAGGAATCACCGGTGCTCGAACCCGTTCGGATCCACAGTGGTGTCGAGGAGAATAAAGAAGCATTGAGAAAGTCTCGAGGTGAGGAGGAGGAGGACTTCCAAATCACCGAATACCAAGCGCAGAGAGGAAATGCGGGTGCTATGTACCGAATTGGGATATACTATTATTATGGTTTGAGAGGTGTGAGGCGAGATGAAGCAGAGGCTCTTTATTGGCTTCACAAAGCTGGAGAGAAGGGAGAGCCGAGATCTATGGAGCTTCTCGGAGAGATTTATGCAATGGGTGCGGGACTCCAGAAAAATTATACAAAAGCTCTGGAGTGGCTTACGCTTGCGATTAGGCACCAACACTTTTCTGCATATAATGGATTGGGGTACTTATATGTTAAAGGTTATGGCGTTGAAAAGAACTATACCAAGGTAAGTGCAGTTCCTTTTGGCTAATCACCGGAACATTGTCTGGGTAGTGCTTGCCATAGCCGGATATGTATGAAAATATTACTTTTAAACATTTTGACCTCAGAGTAGCAATAAGTTCTCATTTTTTTGTGCAATTATCAAATAGTGGGTTATTAAGATAGAGTGTGAAGCGTGGACTGATGCTAATGAACTTAAGGATGCTAAATACTACTAACGGTTTGCCAATGTCGAAGGCAACAGAGTATCTAGTTGTTGTATTCAATCTGTTTAACTCGGTAAACCTGATTGTACTTCCCATATGAAGATTTCAAATGCAAAATGATATTTCGCAAAATCTTCAATAATTTATTTATTTATTTATTTATTTATTTATTTATTTCCTTTTGCAACTATATCTGCTAGTATCCCTACTGATCATTCATCACCTGCATAGTTAATTTCTTTGGATACTCAGATAAAAAAAGTAAAATCTTTGGGCACTTTGTTTTGATGTTTATATTTGGTGTCTTTGTTCTAGTGATGTTGTTGTTCCAAACGATTTCTTTTTGGAACTGAACTTTATTTGCTCTCTGATTCCTATTTCTTGAAACTCAAATTATTTTTTCAAATCTTTTTGTTTCTCAACTGTGTCCACCTTAATTGCAGGCACGAGAATTCTTTGAGAAGGCGGTGGAGAATGAAGAAACTGCTGCACTTTATAATCTTGGAGTTATGTATCTCAAGGGTTACGGTGTAAAAAGGGATATCAAGTTGGCAAGGAAGTTTATTTTTACTGCTTCTACTGTCGGTCAACCAAAGGCTTTTTACCATTTGGCAAAGATGTGTCAGAAGGGGGTTGGTTTTAAAGAGAATCTTCAAATGGTAAGCTTATTTGTAGTTTTAGTCGATACAATCAGCTGATGTGATTCCATTACTATTATTCTGATAAGAAGGAAAAAGAAAAGTACTTTACTAGCATTTGATGCTTGTGAGAGATTATTTATAGTTGAATTTCGTGGTGCACTATTTTTTCGCTATTGTATGTGCCAATGCTGTTTTTCTTGGAATGCATCAATATCATATAAGTAGCACAGAAGCAAGTGTTGCCTAGTAGATGAATCATTACTTGACTAAAATTTAAATGCTTATAAAATCTGGGTTAGGTAAATTTGTGCATGTGTTACATCTAGGAACTTAAGGATCTTTCTGTTTGGATCCCCTAAATGTTGCCTTGCCTTGTATTGATTTGGCTTTGGATGATAAAGACAGGTACTAGTTACTTTGGTGACTTCTTTGTGTTAATCTGCAAAAAACTTGGAAATCTTAAATAAATTTATTGCTTTTTTTTTTTTTTTTTTTTTTTTGAAATTGGCCGGCCTGTTCATGGTGAATTTATTTCTTATTTACCAATCCTTTGTCTACCTTTCTCAAGTGTATTCATGTATACAAGCAGTGTCTGCTAATCTTTCCTTCGCTTTAGATGAGAGAAAGTTGTCATGGAAACTATAAAACTCCATTGTGGAACCAAGAAACAGACAAGAAGTTTAATTTAAGTATGTGAGCATGACCAAGAAACATGCTAGATATTTAGTTGAAGTATGTGAACGTGACTAAGCATGTTGATGTGGTTAGCTGTGTCAGAATTGTCTATCTTTTAAGAGTTAGAGAAGCTATCTCTAATTTTCTCTTAAGCTTATGAAATGTTGTGATACTTGATCTGTGGAACTCATTTTAAGTGTAGTAATAGCTAGATGACTTTGCGAGGAAGATGAGAAAGTTATGACTATCACTACTTTATTGGTTCAGAGTCCCTAGCCATGTCCTGTTTGTCTCAATTATTAGAAAATTGTCTTAACAATTCTTTTGCCAGCTGAACAAGCTTGGTTGAAGTTCTGTCAGTTTCTTTGTTTTGGGTTAACTACTCATTCTTAATATTTTATGTAAAGTGGATTAATCTGGCTGCATCTTTCATTGATACGGTTTTCTGAAATTTGAAAAAAAAAAGGTTCTCTCTCTGCAAAATACTCTTGGAGAATTCTTTTCTCCTGACTAGTATTTTAAATTTATTATTCTTTTCTGATCGACTGTTGGGCACTTTCTTACATGTTATTCCTTTTCTGAAGACTATCATGGATGGGATTTCAATAAGTTTTATAAATCAAACCATTGGCTTTGTCATGAAAATGCTCCTTTTTAGAACCAGCATAAACTCCCAAATACAAATTTCAGTAAACTCCTATGCTGCAGTGGATACTCGAACCCAAGACCTCCCACAGCTATAACTCCCATGGGACCACTGAGCCATTGCCCAAGTTCCCATGAAAATGCTCCTTTGGATATGAAGCCATTGTATCTTTCCGAAGTGTCATTGTTTTAGTATACGAAAGTCTTAAGATTTTGAGCCCAAAGCAGGCTCAATGGAAATGAAACACTAGATTCAGAAAGTCTTCAAGTACTCATGCAGAGAGAGAAACTAATCTAGAGGTGTACATTGATTTCTTTAATACAACCATGTCTGATATTGTGGAAGGAGAAACACTTTAGTCCGGATTAGTACCTGCTTTGCACTTTTTGTTTGTCCCAGCTTTGAGGTTTTCTGATGTTTTGGTGAAAAGTGCAAGAATAAGGTAAATGAGACAAGTCTTTGTCACTCTCTTTCTGCTCTTTGATTAGAAAATGTGGGAGGGTGAAGCTTGCAGGCATTCATTAGGCTTTCTGATGCACTTGTGCTCTTTCACTTAGTTCCTTGATGATTCCAGGCTTCTGCTCTATTCAAGTTAGTTGCTGAGAGGGGACCTTGGGGCTCCTTGTCAAAATGGGCTTTGGATTCTTACATAAAAGGTGAAGTAGGCAAGGCATTACTTCTGTACTCAAGATTGGCAGAGATGGGATATGAGGTAGCTCAGAGTAATGCTGCCTGGATTCTGGACAAATATGGTGAACATAGTACTTGCATGGGAGAATTAGGGTTTTGTACTGATGCAGAAAGACACCAGCGAGCACATTCTTTATGGTGGCAAGCTTCAGAACAGGGTAATGAACATGCTGCATTGCTAATTGGAGATGCATACTACTATGGTCGGGTAATGTGCTCATGTAAACTGGGTTTTTCTCTTAATTTTTCCTGAAAATGGTACACTGCTGTTATTTTTATGCTTTTGGAATCATTGCCTTGTATTACCTATTTACATACAAATTATTGCAGGGTACTGATAAAGATTATGAGCGTGCTGCGGAAGCTTATCTCCATGCCCATTCACAATCCAATGCTCAAGCAATGTTTAATCTTGGATACATGCATGAGCACGGGCAAGGGCTTCCTTTGGATCTTCACTTGGCGAAGAGGTATTATGATCAGGCCCTTGAGACTGACCCAGCGGCAAAATTGCCTGTTACCTTGGCCCTTGGGAGCCTTTGGATCCGGAAAAGTTATCCGAACAGTTTCCTGGTGAGAATCCTTGAGCTGTTGTTGCTTCCAAAAAATAATTTTTGCAATATGGTGCCTGTTAATCTAAGTTAAACAAAGGTATATCAAATTAGACACAGAAGTCTACAGACGACTAAACATTGAAACTCCTTCCTTTAATGCATGAAAATTTGAAATAATCTAAATGTCAATCATTCGGAGGACTATAATTAGCATTAAAGATAGAAGAACACCTTTATTTTCTTTTTTAGTATATCTATTCTCTAGTCTCATTGTGCAATTCTTTAAGCTGTATGGAGATGAAAATTATTTATAGACATGCAACGTTTGAACTCTCCTTTGCATGTCCAGTAGATCTAGTTTGGCATTCGAATTTTGTCAGTGCCTATATTCTTTCTGTTGTCTTTTGTTCAGAAACTTTTTCCCGAACATTATTTCCTATGGTTTCAGCTCAGAAGCTAATAAATAAACAAATCCCATTACTATTTGTGGTTCAGGTGGAACTGATCGACTCCCTGCCTCAGATCTACCCCAAAGTGGTAGCTTGGGTTGATGAAGTGATCATGGATGAAGGTAACGCGACTATACTTACTCTAGTCGTCTGCCTCCTCACTGTCCTTTACCTTCGTGATCGACAACGGCGAAATGCTGCAGTCCTCCCTCCCCAGCCCAATGAAGTTCCCAACTAACGGTCTGATAGCATCAGAAAGCTGCTGTAGAACTTAAATGTAAAGAGGTGCTAGAAAATTGATATTTGTCTTTTAACCATTTCCATAATGTCGTGGTTGGATGTAATTACAGTAGCTGATAAAAATTTTGTATGGTACAGAACGATATTTGGGCATAACTCAATACTTGTACAACAATTTGTTTCCAATGCAGATTCTTTTCTGCAGTAGCTTTTTGTGAAAGTTTTGTTTGTGGTCGGACGGCGTACTTTTCCCCAATTAGCAGTGGTCTTTTTGTCTAAACAAAGGCGAGAAATAGGATTCATTGAGTATACGGTACATACAACAGTGAACAAAATATAGCGATGGCTTAGTGCCAAAAGAATATAAGATCAAGTAAAATTGGGCATTGTAAACGAGTACAAAGTGGACCACAAGATACGTCCTTGACGGAAGATGTGATGTTCTGATTAGATCGGTTGTGAATCCAGATGGTTGTTTCTATTTGTATACACCAAAATGTGATTGGCCCAAATACGGCGAGCCCAAACACTCACCAGTTCATCGGTTGATCAGTACAGTCATTGTCCAGTCAGCAACAACTCAACTGAAGAAACCGAAAAACCATCGACGATCCTCAATCGATGGATCCAATAGAGGAAAAGGAGGAGCGCCCAAGTACTCCTCACATCTCAACAGAAGCAGCAGAAAAGGGATCGTGATCCCCATTCCAAGGATCGACCGCCAACAAGTAGATAGAAACCTTTCATCGAGAAATACTCTCACGAACAGAAGTTCTCTTAAGCCGAAGAAGTTAAGCGACTCGCAATTCATCGAGATTCACTAGTTCGACCAGAGCAGCTCTACACGTTCACCGACAACGTCAGCAAGTAGATACACACGGAATACAAACACTTTCGTCCGATAGACGAAATAGTCATCGTTCGTGTACACTCGTTCCAGAACTTGGATTTCGACGTCAACTCGCTAGAAGCGGAAACTTCATCACTTTACACAGAGATCGAATCCGAGGAAGACTAGGAGATTGTACTCGCATTTTCCTGACTTTCAAATATAAATTGTAACTCAAATTTTCTGTCGCAACTCGAATTACTCTCTCGGTAGCGCCTCTTCGCGGACCGGCGGATGTTCGGTGACACAGATTTGGCACGCCCGGTGGGACATCTGCTACCTCTCATCTCCTCCTCCGTTCAACAAAAAAAAAAAAAATCTCAGCCATGGCCAGCAACGCCAACAACGGCTACCGCGGCCATCTTCTTACCACAGGCTATCGCGGCCTCCGCCAAGCCATCCGCGACCTCAGCCAGGCTAATTCCAGCAATGGCCGAGCCAACATACTTGGTCGTGGCTGCCTCTCCTTCTACCCGCAGCCCGTCGGACTGTCCGGCTCAATCGCCACCTCCCCCAAGGAGCTCCATTGTCCCAGCCATGGTGCAGCATTATGAACAACATGGGGGCATGACTTCTTCCTCCGCGGCAAGAATGCATTCGTCGCCGGCTTCCGCCGTTCAGAGAGCGACGACCGCAGATAATTCACCGATCGTGACTATCTCACATGATCTCATAGCCGCGCTCACTGTAGCTGTCGGTTCACCACCCATCCGCTCTCCCCGCCGACAGACACCGGCGACATCCCCGGCTGCGCTATCACCCATTCCATCTTGCCGAATCTCAGCGGTGGCTGCCACCGCAAGCTAGTCACCCGCCAAAACCACCTTCCCCGCTCAACCAGCGGCCGACTCTCCTAGCTGGTCGCCCACAACAACTTTTCCACACCCGAAAACACCGATGACCGTTTCGCCAATGCAGTCGCCGGCAACAAACTCACCACTTCGATCCGCGTCGGGGAACATCTCCATCGACGCAGACCGTCAGGATGGCCGCAATGATGACATCGGCCAAAACAATAAAAGAGCAGCTTGCCAAAATGCAATATGTGCTAAAAGAACAGAGCGAACAACTGGGCATCAAAGACACGCAACTCGCAGCTCACGATCTCCAGATCGCGAGGATCATGGAGCTGCTCGAGATGGGCGCAGCCACAAAGAGCACTGGCGGCGTTTCTCAAGAGGTCGATCGAAACCTGGTGACTACTAGCGGTTCAGCTGATCCTTTGCAAGAGGACCCTGCCTCTAACGACGAGCAACAACCCATCGCACCGACGACCATCCGCAGAGGTCGAGCCGAAGCAGAGCCGGCTGCCCTCACATTGGACGCAGTCACCGAACTCATCAACCGCGCTGTACGGAACAGCTCGGGTGACAGTAAATCTGTCGCTTATCGGAGGCCCTATACACAAAGGATCCAGAATATCCCGATGCCGCTCGGCTACCATCTTCCAAAATTCCAACAGTTCAACGGCGATGGGCACCCGAAACAGCACGTCGCCCATTTCATCGAAACGTGCAATAACGTCGGCACAGATGGCGACTTGCTGGTCAAGCAGTTTGGCCGGTCGTTGAAGGGAAATGCCTTCGACTGGTACATTGAGCTGCCCCAGGAGTCAATTGATAGATGGGAGCAACTGGAGTGAGAATTCCTTAGCCAAGTCAACAGCACTCGGCGCACCGTTACTCTGGTCAAAATCGCCAATCTAAAACAAAAGAAGGGTGAGAAAGCTGTCAACTATATTAACTAGTGGAGGAATCTGAGACTCAATTCCAAAGAGAGCTCAAACTTATCCCTCGAAATGTGCGCCCGAGGGATGCAGTGGGAGCTCCTGCGCTACATTCAAAGTCGGAGGCCGACAGACTTTCAAGAACTCACGATCAAGGCCCACAACATGGAAGAAGCTACGTCGTTTGCTGACCCTCGCAAGAAAGTAAAGGCCGTTGCGACCGCACCTAAAGACGCAAAGGAGAAAACAAAGACATCCTTCGCGACAAACGCTCTTGAACCAATCCAGGTCAAGAGCAAGGTCAAACCAAGCTATACTCCACGGCAGCCAGCTGGAGGCACATACCGGAGGCCTTCAATGGAGGAAAGGTTGGCCAAGACATATCCATTCGGCGACGCGGATGTTCCTGTTATGCCTGACCAACTTCTTGACAACCATTTGCTCAAGTTGCCAGAAGTCGAAACACCCGTCGACTTGTCCAAGAGCAAAGATCCAAATTTCTGCAAATACCACCGCTTGGTCGGGCATCCGACCGAGAAGTGCTTCGTTTTGAAAGATAGGATCATGGAGCTGGCGGCTCAAGGCCGCATCGAAATCGAAGGAGCCGAAAACATGGCATCCTCACATGTCATCTCCATTCAGGTCGAGTCAAACTGGTGAGCTCGGCCAAACAAACATCAGGTCATAAGGAAGGAATACCACCCAAAATCTGGTCCCTCCAACTGACCGCAAAACTACAGACGACCACCGGCTAAGGTCGCACCAAAACCAGCACCCTGCGAAGCAGCTGCAGCCGACCCAGAGGGGTGGATTCTGGTCACCCGGCGAAAGAAGCCTTGTTTGAGAAATCGAACCAGCGCCGGTGAACACCAAAACAAAGGCGAAGCAGCCGAACAAAAAAACAGCGAAGTGCCAAAAGAAAGCTCCCAGGACCCGCGTCCATGGAAAAGACAAAAAGAAAAGAAGACCCGTCACACTGGCGGAGTTCTTCCCAAAAGAGTTCTTCGCACAGCCAGCAATGGTGGCGACTTGCTCGATAGGCCCTCCCGAGCAGACATCACCAAATGACAAAGGCAAACGGCCAGTCGTCGAATGCGACGACCTCGACTTGGCCATCCAGTCAAGACAGACCCTTATTTGAGTCCTCGACAAACCAGAGGAGCTCTAGGCCGAAGTCGAGATACTGCTTATGAGGAAGCACAAAAGGAAGAAGGGGCAAAGTATAGCAATGGAGAGCAAAGGGCCCACGCAGGAAGCCTGCACATGCAGAGGGACAGTCAAGAAGAAAAAAGGGAAGTCGCAGAGCAAGCTTGACTACGGGGATTTAAGGGAAGTCAATTAGTTCCTTTCTTGTGGGAATTGATTAGCATTCCCTTATTTTTAGGAGAACCCAATTCGTTATGGAAGAAAGGGAGATTAGGGTGGGGCCCACTGCCTCCTGAGCAGAACCAAATCTGCCAAAGCAGAATTTTGCTGGAGGAGTTAGTGCCAAGGAGAGCGGGACCCACTGCGTTGCCTTCCCTCTCTCCTACGCAAAACCAAATCTACCGAAGAAGAATTTTGCCGGAGGACGCAAGGCGGGATCCACTGCCCAGCCTTCCCTCTCTCCTGCACGGAACCAAATCTGTCGAAGCAGAATTTCGCCGGAGGAGTCAGCGCCATGTAGGGCGAAACCCACTACGCAGCCTTCCCTCTCTCCTGCGCAGAACCAAATCTGTCGAAGCAGAATTTTGCCGGAGGAGTTAGCGCCACGCAGGGAGGGACTCACTGTGCAGTCTTCCCTCTCTCCCGTGCAGAACCAAATCTGTCGAAGCAGAATTTTGCCGGAGGAGTCAGCGCCATGCAGGTCGGGACCCACTATGCAACCTTCCCTCTCTCCTGTGCAAAACCAAATCTGCCGAAGCAGAAGTTCGTCGGAGGAGTCAGCGCCACGCAGTGCGAGACCCACTGCGCAGCCTTCCCTCTCTCCTACGCGGACCCAAATTTGTTGAAGCAGAATTTTGCCGGAGGAGTCAACGCCACACAGGGCGGGACCCACTGCGGAACCTTCCCTCTCTCTTGCGCAGAACCAAATCTGTCGAATCAGAATTTTGTCGAAGGAGTCAGCGCCACATAGGGCGAGACCCACTGTGCAACCTTCCCTCTCTCCAGCGCATAACCAAATGTACCAAAGCAGAATTTTGCCGGAGAAGTCAGCGCCACGCAGGGTGGGACCCACTTGGTCATTCTCTTGGAACAATCAAGTCTCGAAGGGGGCAATCTGTATACACCAAAATGTGATCGGCCCAAATACGGCGAGCCCAAACACCCACCAGTCCATTGATCGATCATTATGGGTAGCCTCCATCAATTTTTGAAGTCATCTGTCATAGCCCATCGCCAGACCCATTCGTCTCGCCGCGTAATCAGTACAGTAATCATCCAGTCAGCAACAACTCATCGAGTCATCGCCACTCAGCAGCCAGTCATCTTGCCAACTACCTCAGCAATTAAACGACTAAGCCTGGTCGCCAACCGAAGAAACTGAAAAACCACTGACGATCCTCAATCGATGGATTCAACAGAGGAAAAGGAGGAGCGCCCAAGTCCTCCTCACATCTCAACAGAAGCAGCAGAAAAGGGATTGTGTTCCCCATTCAAAGGATTGACCCCCCAACAAGTGGACAAAAACGACTACAAAAAGCCAGAAACATTCTGTCGAAAGGGTTCAAAAATCTTTCGTCGAGAAATACTCTCATGCACAAAAGTTCTCTCGAGCCGAAGAAGTTAAGCGACTCGCAGTTTGTCGAGATTCACTAGTTCGACCAGAGCAGCTCTACACGTTCACCGACAACGTCAGCAAGTTGATACACACGGAACACAAACACTTCCGTCTAACCGACGAAACAGTCATCATTCGTGAACACTCATTCCAGAACTTGGATTTCGACGTCAACTCGCTAGAAGTGGAAACTTCATCACTTTACACGGAGATCGAATAAGAGGAAGACTAGGAGATTGTACTCGCATTTTCCTGACTTTCAAATATAAATTGTAACACAAATTTTCTGTCGCAGATCGAATTACTCTCTCGGTCTCTCCTCTTCGCAGACCTGCGGATTTTCGGTGAAACACTGTTTCAAGACTAAAAGTGGCGATTTAAAATTCCTTCGGGATTTTATTTTTTTAACGTACCTTCTCCTCCAACTAAAAGAGCATAGTGTTTTTTATAGGCTTCTAAGTTCCCAATTGTCCGAACCGATTCTGCAACTGGCGTTATAACTCTACCGATATATGGGGAACTACCTTGGACTAGAGCAAATGGCCCTAGATTAGTTCTCGGGGCATCCTTGTAAATCAATGATGTGTTCATAAGTGTCCCAATAAACATCCCTGTAGGCTGGTCATGTGTTAGTCGAACGATCTTGATCTCGTTCGTTGATTCAATCTGGTTCATCTAACGACTTGATTTTGTTGTTGACCGGGTCAATGTTTGACTTGTTGACCTAGGTCCTACGGTTTGGCAGCGTCTGACCTAGCTTGTAGATTTCGTTGAATGTGCAGCTGTGATAAAATCCTTGTCTACAGATGCCCCTTTCAAAATTTGTGCATTTTGAGTGTATAATTTGAGTTGTACACTCTTTAATGTGCATATTTTGAAGTATTTTCCTTTTTATTTTTTTAGGCCCACATGTAGGTGGGCCTGGGTCTGCCCTAAGCGATTTGATCCGGTGGGCTGAAAGAACAGGGATGAATCACATCAATTGTTTCAGGCTTTGCCGCCCAATTAGAGAGTTCGGCTCTATTTAGAGAAGCCCGAATCATAAGATAAGTCCGCACTATTTGAGTGATCAGCCTATTTGATCGGCCCGCCCAATTTGTGAGATCAGCCCAATTAGGGAGGACCACCCTAATTGAAAGGCAATTTGAATAGCCGACCAATAAAGGAGGCCTGACTAATTTGGAAGGCCCATCCAATTAGTGAGGCTACGAGAGGCCAGACCAATTTAAGAAGCCTGACCAATTTGAGAAGTCCGCCCAATTAGAGAGGCCTGCTCTATTTGAGATGTCTAATTAATTTGAAAGGTCAGCCCAATTAGAGAAGCCCGTCCAATTTGAGAGATCAATCAAATTACGAAGGCCTAGATAATTTGAGACACCAGCCCAATTAGCAAGGCCCGCCCAATTATTGGGGTCCGCCTAACCAATTTGAAATCCAATTTATGTGGCCCATCAATAAAGATAAGCAAGCCCAAAAAAGAGGTTCACCCAATTTTGGAAGTCCACTCAATTTGCAAGGCCCATCAAATTTTTCAGGCTTGCCCTTTTTGGTTTGCCCGCCGAATTACGGAGGCCCGCTCTATTGAAGAACCCGCCCCATAATATAAGCCCACCAAGGCCCGCTCAATTTGAACGGCCCGCTGAATTTGATTGGCCCGCCCAATTTGAGTGGCCCGCCCAATTTGAGTGGCCCATCTATTTAATGAAATAAGCCCAATTTGATGAGGTCCGCCCAAAATTTGTAGCCCACTCAATTTGCAAGGTCCATCTTTTTTTTTTTGCCAGCCCAATTTAGTTAGGCCGTCCAATTAGGAAGGTCCGCTCTACTTGAGTTGCCAAATTAATTTGAGAGGCCAGCCCAATTAGAGAAGCCCGTCCAATTTAAGAGATCAACCCAATTAAGGAGGCCTGGACAATAAGAGAGATCAGCCCAATTAAGGAGGCCCCAACAATAAGAGAGATCAGCCCAATTTGAGTGGCCCAACCAATTAGTATCGCTATTTGAAAAGCCCTTCCAATAAAGGAGGCCCGCCCAATTAGAGTAGTCTAATTAATTTGAGCGACCAGCCCAATAAGAGATGCCCGTCCAATTTATGTGGCTCATCGAATATGAAACAGCCTAATAAAAGTGGACTGCCCAACTTTTGAAGCCCAGACAATTTGCTTTCTTCTTCTTAATTTTGACTTGATTTTTTTTGGATTGGTTATGCAATAATTTTGACTTAATTTTGACTTAATTATTTTTTTTATCCACTCTTTATACCTACTAAACCTCTAAGGGTTTGGAATTACCTTGAACGCATCATCTACGAAGACATGCTCACATAGATACTCCCAGTCCTCTAATGATACTCCAGGATAAGGTGTTAATTTTCCCTATGGAAGGTCTCCATGTTTCTTATACCAAAAATACAATTGACCTCTATATTTTTTATATAGATCCATCATGATCCCACGGATGCAGTCTTTATGTTCTTGTTTTGCCAAGTCAATATCAAACTTATCCTAAAAAACACAAATAAAAATGTCATACTTAAGGCATTCAAACAAAAATTAACAATTATGATTTACCTGATTAAAGGCATCTGCATCTGTGAAGTCTTCATCCTTTAAATTTTTGAATTTTCTAACTTTTAGCTTCAAGTGTGATTTCACTGCGTTACCCACATGATGTACTCATTGACAGCCTTGTATTCTAAATTTTTTTAGAAAGCAATAAAATTTTGCCACCTTCAAAAAAAAAAATTGGTTGATGAATAAGAGATCATCCTGTATTTAGCTATTTATTGGCTTTTTCTAAAGTTTCATCAAGGTTGGCATACAAGATTTGGTAAAAGACTAGCAGTCGGGGGGAGCAAAAGGTTTGTCAGGAATTATATTATTTGTAGTTAAATGTGATTGTTGTCAAGCAATACATGAGAGTTCAATTTTTCTTAACTATAAACAACGATTTGTAGTTGCTTTAATACTTTATTAAAAAGGCCAGGCCTCTGAATTAAATATACTAAACACTAATTAGTTCTAATCAGGCTTATCTTATTGAGAAAATTAGATTGTTGTTGCATACTGTGTTTAATAGTACAGCAGCAGCTGCTGTCCGGGGGCAATAAAATTAGATGACTGCTGCATACTCAATTTAGCTGTAGAGCAGCACATGGCTAGTCATTGATAAATGTTCTTTCACCAGTAAGGTTCCAACCATTGTGTTGTGAATCTGAGAACTAGGCTCACGATTTCAGAGGGTTCATTTCCTACTTGGTGTTGACAAACTTGAGTAAGACTAAAAGGAACTTATCAGATAAAGCATTTGTATATCAGATAAAGCATTTATCATCATTTTTTACATGTTGGAGTACATATGAAGGCAACGGAAATAGAAAGAATAAGGTAACCAAATCCTTCATCAAGCAGGCCGAATACAATAAAGCATAGAGAACAACTGTTATGTTCCCAACTGGTCATGCCAAAAGAGTACCGACACTGAAGTAAATTTAGGAGTCAACAAACAAAATCGAAAGATGCTTGTTTTTCTGAAACAAAACAGAAACAGAAATTTTTCTAAAACGAAACATAAAATTTGAAACGAAACAGAAACATAAATTTTTCTTAAATGAAATAGAATTTCTGAATCAAAACAGAAATTCTGAAACGAAATAGAAACAAAAAGTTTTCTGAAACGAAACAGAAATTCTAAAAGTTTGAGAGGCAATTAAGGGTTGTATATATAAAGACAATAATACCTCACACCGAAAGAGAAAAGGATGGCAGTAGTGAGGGAAAAGAGAAAGTTTGAGAGGTGGAGCATGGGAGAACCTACCAGCAGAGCACGATTCAACCAACCAACTTAGATCATTGAGATTGAAAGTAGGGCACCGACAATAATCCCTGGCTTGACAGCAACGAATGCCTGGTAGAGAGCAATGAATCCCCGACTTGAGAGCAAAGGCATCGACGAATAAGAGAAATCGAAGTCAATGAAGGGGGGAACGGGGAATGAAGAGAGACGAAAGCGAAATTCACGGGACAAGCGACTTAGAGAAAAATGAAACTCTTTCTCACAAAGTATTTTAATTCGTGAATAAAGGAGCACTTTTTTGTCACGAAAGAGGTAATTCGTGACAAATAGGCTCCTTTATTCATTAGTTAAATCTATTTTTTTCAATTTTGTGTTTTTCATGTTTTATATGATACAAATTCCAATTCACAAATACCATATATTATTTTATAAAAATTCATATAAATCTTAATAAAAAATTATATATGTTTTGTTAATTTTGACTGGGCTCTATTTAATAAATTAAATCTCTCATACATGTACAATCAACAATCACGTTGTAATAAGCTAAAATAATAAATAATTTTATAAATAAATATAATAAAATAAATTATAAAATATTCCAATGGATTTCTATTTTTAAGATTTTTGGTCTCTAATATCACTAAGATATGTAAATGAGTACTATGATATGTGACTAGTTCTATTTAATAAATTAAATCTCACATACATGTACAATCAACAATCATGTTGTAATAAGCTAAAATAATTAATAGTTTTATAAATAAATGTAATAAAATCAATTATAAAAAATTACAATGGATTTCTATTTTTAAGATTTTTGGTCCCTGATATCACAAAGATATGTAAATGAGTAGTATGATATGTAGTGTATTTTTTAGATAAATCATATACACATTTAATGGCTTTATTTTATATATTAAATTAATTTATTTATCAACCTAATAAATGAGTTTTAATAATTTGTTGACTTACATATATAGAGTTTATAAATGTCCTAATTTTATTTTAAGCTAATTCATGGAATTAAAAAATTAATTTTTATTAAATGTTATAATTTCCAATAATTGAGAGTATTTTAAAAAATTTAATAAGAAACTATTTTAATGTGGGATTTAACATGTCGTATTTTATAAAAATATTTGATAAAAATTAGTAGTGTTTTTAAAAATAATCGAAGCAGTCGGTCCGACCTAGTTGAACCCAAATCGGAGCCCGATTCGGTTCTTATTGACATAACCATGTTCAATATAACCAGCCTTAATTTTTGCATGTTTTTTATTGAAATATTAAATATATAAAATTATACAGTATAATATTCAATGGTTGTACCATTGGTACAGCCCGGTCTAACCATGCTCGATTGGACATATTGGGTTTGAAGGACGGTTTGGTTTTTAAAACACCAAGTTATACATTTTAAATATAAATTTCATTAATTAAATAAAAGCCATTTAAAAATTATCACAAAATTCTAATTATCTAGCAAAAAATAACAACATTTACCTACGAAATTAAATTTACTGGCAACTATTAAAAGTGGTAAAATAAAACTTTTGTGGGGATCAAAATATAGTCATGAAATTAACTATTGTGACAGACAATGAACTTATTTGTCACGAAATGGTAATGTCGTCACACAAAAAGAAAAAAATAAATTAACTTGAATTTATTTGTCACGAATATCTTATTTTGTAACAACAACTTCACTCGGCAAATTAAAAAATTGCCGCATTTTTTATTCGTCACGAATAACTTATTTTGTAACAACAACATCTCACAGCAAATTAAAACTTTCCCATGTTTTTTATTTGTCACGAATATTATAGTTTTGTGACAAAAAACAAATATCAATTTTGTAATTCTTTTTTGTTATAAAATGTCCAATTTCGTAACTATAAACTTTTGCGAGAAGAATATAATTTCCCGCGAGTTTTACTGGTCACGAAATGGAGGGCTTTGTGACAAATAGTTTCACTATAAAAAACTTATTTTAATTCTTCACCTGTTGTTACGAAATGTTTTATTTTGTGACAAAAGCGTATTTTATTGTCACAAAAAGCATTTCGTGACAAAAAAATTGTAACTACAACTTTTTTTTCTTGTAGTGTCTCCAATCCCATTAACATTGTTAATGTGAGAAGCACAAAAGAAGACTAAAGAAGTTGTCCAACTCAAAATTTTGACCAATAGGGAACATGGATTTTCCTTAAAACTCTGTTCCCATTTAATATATATAGATATATATATTTATCTTTCTATTATATACTACTTAATTTTTAAATATATTTTTTTGGATTTTAAATTTATAATTTTGAGTCCTATTAGTATAATCACCCAATAGTTTTTTTTATAGATTCTTATTGAATAGTTAATAAGACAATATAATACAATAGATGTTTTGAGTTATAACATTGCATTTAATGTTTTTCATAAGATTAAATTTGGTTGGATTTTAAGTTATTAATGCTACTTACAACTGCTTAATGATTTTGCAATTTCTTATATAAAATTGCATTTTTATATCAAGATTATTCTCTTTAGATTTCTGTCTTGAATTTAATATTTTTAATAAACATAAAATTATTTAACACTTCCATTTTGTATTTAGTAATTTCAGTAGCTTTTTGAACACCAACTTTTTATTTATACTCAGATTTTTATCTATAAGGATTCCTTTTGTAAGGAAAACAAGAAATGGTAGAGAAAAATAAGAGGGAGAGAAAACTAAGAGGGAGAGAAAAAGAGAGTGAGGGTGGATAGAAAATTGGAAAGAGAAAGGAATAAGTTGAGAGAGAGGGAGGAAGAAGAAACGGAGAAAGGGAAGAGGCATAAATGGAGAGAGGAAGGAGAAAGGGAGAGAGGGAGAAAGGGAGAAAGGGAGAGGAGGAGAAATGGAGAGAGGGAGGAGGGAGAAAATGAGAGAGGGAGGAGGGAGAAATGGAGAGAGGGAGGGGAGAAAGGGAGGAGAGGGGGAGAGGGGGAGAGGGGAGAGAGAAATGGCTTTAGAAGATATATTAAAACTCACGTGAGGTGATCTTTTCTTATAGTATAAATTTAATATATAGAGCTATAATTAGACAAATAAAACACGGTAAATGTAGAACAATATTATTACTTTATTGAAAAATAAAATACAAA
Source organism: Aristolochia fimbriata (assembly GCA_019845555.1). Classification (NCBI taxonomy): domain Eukaryota; kingdom Viridiplantae; phylum Streptophyta; class Magnoliopsida; order Piperales; family Aristolochiaceae; genus Aristolochia; species Aristolochia fimbriata. Next base: position 29,043,230 of record CM034078.1, read on the forward strand.
TGAGTATATAATATCAAATAAATTTATTTCTATATTTTACATTATTATTAAGAATATACAATACAATGTGCATCTATTTAAAAATTTACTTAGGTATTAAAAAGAAAGGATCATTGATATCAATATAGAATTTTAAACAGGTAACAAAATAAAATATTTCAGAGGATTAAAAGTTATGGACAAAAACCTATTTTGATTTTAAATGGGATTTTTTATATCAAACAAAAAATTTATTTACAATATTTTACTTGTGATACATAGTAATTTGAAAAAAATTCATTTCTATTTATATAAAAATAAAAAATAGTGGAAAAAATACATTATCAGAAGATATTTATATTTCCATAAGCTATTCATATTTTATATTCAAAATATTTTTTTAAATACTTTTAAATGTTTATCTAAATCATTTATTGGCATTTAATAAATATTTTATTTTTATTTTTTGTTTCTATTTTTTTCTCGTGCATTGCACAGGGATTATGATAGTATATATAATGCAGATAAGATTTTTCTACTTCTATGGAAGAGGGATTTGGATGCTCTCTAACACTGCCATGTCAGATTTTGGGCTTCGCTTTGTTTTTTTTTTCTTACACGTTTCTCCTTATCGCTCCCCCCTTATTAAGTTTGTGCTCCCTATTTCTTCTTTGTTCTCCAATTTCCAGTTGAAATTTGCGGTCCGTGGCTTTTGTTGCACAAGGCAAAGACTACGCTTTGATTGGCTCGATGCTTTGATTCGCTCAATCCATGTGGCAACGCTTCGGGTTTCTCCCTTTTTTTGTCGATTCATGAAAGCAGTGCTGAAGACCGACAATGGCATTGAATTCGGTCTCTCCATTTTTTTCTCTGTTCATGAAAGTAGTACCGAAGATCGGCAATGACATTGAATTCTATTTGCCTTGGGTTCATGAACCTAGATCTCAAATTGCTTTTCGATGTTACTTTATTTACTCCATGTGTTTCTTAATCGTCTAATTTTTTACCATTTCACTTAAGATCATCCCTTCCTCATCCCCTTTCTTGTTTTTTTTTGTTTCCACTTCAATCTATCATTAATCAATTCCTTCCCTTCAACAGGTTGGTCATCTAATTTTTTCAGCACCCGACTGCAAGTAAGTTTTTTCTTGTTTATCTTCTTTTTTTTATGTTTCACTGTTATCTTTTGGTCTATCTTTCTCCTCCCATTCTTGTTTTATTTTATTTTATTTTATCTGCTCACTTTCAATTGTCAATCCCTCCCCCTCTTTGAGAAATGAATGAACATTTTAGCACCAGGCTGCAAGTAAGTTTCTTCAAGTTTCTCTTCTAATTTGCTTCCTTCCTTTCAAAATTTTGCCTTGCTTCGGGTTCACCGCTTTTTGTCACAGTTGCCTCCCTTATCTCCTCACTCATTCTTTTTGTCACAGTTGCCTCCCTTATCTTCTCACTCATTCTTTGTGTCTCAGTAGCCTCCCTTATCTCCTCACTCATTCTCTCTTTTCTCCTGTATACTCAATATAACTTATTGGCTTTTAGTATTGGCCTCTACTTTGCTTTCTCTCCTATTTTTTCTTCATCTTCTCAACTAGCATATGTCTTAAGCACCCTCGGATTTACCCTCCTAATCATGCTGATATCTATAGAGCTACAAAGTTAAAAGTAGTGAAGGCTGCAGTAATTTGTAGGAGGCGACAACATTATTGACCACGGTAAGTCCGTCGTCGTCCAACGAGTTGTTGTTCATCGACAAAGTGATTCGTGTTGGGTTGGTGGGTTTGTGAGACCAACTTCGACTGCATTTTCTTGGTAGATCTCTTCTACTATTTTTTTTTGTTATTTGTTTGATCACTAGACTATTCAGCATCCTTATTTGTTATTTTAATTTATAATTTACACCTAACTCGAATCTAACTTAATTTTTTTGTTTATTTTGCTATTTTGCACTTTATCCCTTACAGTAATAAAATACACATATTAGTCTTTAGCAAAATTTTTTAATGTCAGGCTCTGAAATTGGAAAAGGAAGGCGACAAATTGGTAATTTTTAAGCCAAGAAGTAAAAGAAAGTAAACAAAAAAATTATATTTGCTTCTACATCCCCAACTGTAGAACAACCTCTCCTTGTATGTTTTGTTTTTCTTCTAGCCATAATTATTGCTTTATTTGATCCTTGCATTTTGCTTTTTCATTCGGCCATAACTATTGCTTTATTCGATCCCCTTATTTTCTTTTCTTTACCTACTTTTTTTTGTCGGTTTAGTTCTCTCTGCTTGCAACACAGGAAGTCTCCCTTCTTATTTTCTTCCTCCATTGTCAACTCCTACTAAAAGTGGCTTCCCTTGCAATTTCTTTTCTTCCTCATTCTCCAAAGTAATATCAGGGTGAAGCACTGTAATTTATGGGTCCCTTTCTAATCAATCAGGTTGAGGCATAGGAATAAGTTCGCTTTTCTCTTCTCAAAATCTTCCTTTTCTATCACTGAGTCTCTCTCAAATTTGGTCTGGATGCTCGAAATGATCTATACTAGACTGCAGTCTTAAGTAAATTACTAGTTGCAGGTTGGGTTTTGCAATTTACCAATAAACTTAACTATCTCTTTTAAAAATTTTACAAAGCCTCCCTCAATTATGTCAACCTGAAATGTCCCTAGATTTGAGCCAATCTAGATGAACGCTTCAATTTCGCCTTAGTTTAAATCAAGATCTAATCATCCTCTATTTGATAAGATCGACCATCTCTATCTGCTGCAATTTTCAGCAACATTAGGCTTTTTTTCTTATCCTGTTGTAATATGTACCCATAAGTTGTTCTCTACTTACAACCTCAACAATTTTTTTTTTGGTTTGATGGCTGGAACATTGTTTCGTCAATCTAAAGAGAATTAGACATTGTCAAGGCATTAAAATATTTATTTGAAATATTTGATACATTTCCTTGCGCCATTTTGCTTGCAGAGTTTTATATTGTTATATTCTTGGCCCCATTCAAATATCTCTCCTTATTTAGCTCTGTTTTTCTCTTGTATCTTAGTTTTCTATATGCCGGTCTAATTGTTTCTTAGTTTTCAAAGTGCAAGTTTAACTATTCTTAAAATGATCATTTTCCACAAGAGTGAAATTTAACAAATAAGCCTACTATGTTTTTATGTTTTGCGAAGTAGTTGTTGTGGATAATCTTTTTAATTTTTTTCTCCCTTTCTTTTTCACTCCCTCCTATCTTCTAGGATCAGATTTTCTCCTTTCTTATATCATTATTTGTCAATTTCTCCTAATTTTTCTCCTCTTACCCTTCCCTAACTCTTTTTTCTCTCTCTCTATTTTCCCTCCTCCCCTAACTTATCTCCTTCTTGCTTTTTTTTTCTTTATCCAATTCCTCTTTGAATGACTAAATAGCTTTTTTATTTACTAAATAACTTTTTTTTCTTCTCTTATCTAATTCCTCTGTGACCCATCCCAACAAATATTGGGTTTGGATTATCAAATCTAACCCGGGTAAAAAATATAAACACCTAAATTTATTGAAATTACCCTTAGTGATGTGAACTGAACAGATTCTTGTAGACCTTCCAATTAATAAAGGGCAAATTTGTTAGCTACATAAACAGGTAGATTTGAAACATTTATATATTAGTTAAAATTTAGTTTGACAACAGTATAAATGATCATTAATAAAATGTAAACACGGTCATATATATTTAATAAATTATTTTATTTTTTTATTTATATTTATTTAAATAAATATGTTTTTGTTTATTACTATTGTCAAGCATTTTAACTATCTTTATTATTTTATATTATATTTTTAAAAATATTTTAATTTTCTTTAGGCTTGAATTTAATTATCATACATCAACATTAACGAATTTGATTGTCGTTATTAAATTTATTGTGCACGATTAGTAAACCACGAAACCCTTTCTTTTGGAATATTTTTACAAAGAAAAAATAAATAAATTATAATTAAACATTTACTTTTCTTAATTCTTTTCCAAATAATTTGTTTTTATATTTTTAAATATATTAATTCAAATATTATACATCATTTTGATTATTTCCTGTGGGGCCTATTAGTTGGGCTTGCTTGGGCCTATTAGTGGGGCTGGCTCAGGCCTGTTAGTGGGGTTGAGTCTAGCTATTATTGGGGCCAAGTAGAGCTGTCAGTGGGGTTAGGTCAAGCCTATCAGTGAGGTTAGGTCAAGCCTATCAGTGAGGTTAGGTCAAGCTTATCAGTGAGGTTAGGTCAGGCTTATCAATAGGACCAGTTCGGCCTATTTATAGGGCATGATTATACTTGCTAGTGGGGCTAGGTTGGGCCTATTTATGGGCATAGTTAGGCCAGTCAGTGGGGTCGAGTCGAGCTTGTTAAAGGGGATAGGTCAGGCCTATGAGTGGGACTGAGTCGGGTTTGTCAATGAGATTGGGTAGAGCCTATTAGTGGGATTGGGTCAGTCTATTAGTGGGATTGGGTCAGTCTATTAGTGGGGTTGGGCAAGGCATTGTAGGTTACATATTGGGTGGGTATAGGATTTTAGGACCACCTAGATATGAGACCACTTAATTGGAACATATTTGGGGTTGAAAATTAGGGATAATAATAATTATTAAAATTTTCATTTAATCTAATGAAATTTATGTAAAATAAATATTTATAATAATTCTTAACAAAATTTATTTAATAAAACTTATATTAAATAGTGTAATTTTTAAGAACACATATTTAAAGAAATAAATGAAAAAATAAAAATTAATATTAATATCCTGAACTTGTTATTCAAATAATAAGAATAGCCTATAGATTTTATTAAAAATAATTTTTTTTTTTCAATAGTATTTTATTATTTTATTATTATATCCTCTCAGATAATTTAAAAAATACATTCTCAATTAAAAATTTAGGATAATTTTCCTCATTAAATTTAATTTATATAATAATGAAAAATAAATCCTTTTATTTTTGGAAAATATTTGTTTCAAATAATAATTTTAAAATTAGTATTTAATAAAATTACGTACTAATAAACATTTGTTTGAAAATATTAACTATACATTTTTATATTTCTTAACATTTTATGCTTTCTTTAATTTTATCCCGTGTTTTCTGGAAGTTTTTTTAAGAATGAATAATTAAAAAAATAAAAAATTACACTAATGACACTATTCACAACTTATTTGCCAAAATGTCCCTTTTTAGTGTTTGACTAAGTTTGACCAACTTGGTCAAATGCCAAGTAGGCGACACGCTGGCCAACAGGCGCCAGCGTGTCACCGTATTTTTTTAAAATAAATAAAGAGTAGGCGGCATTTTAATGCCGCCTACAATGAAAAATACAGACGACGCGGCATTACAAAACCGCCTACGGCAAAACCTGAGGCGGCTTCAAAATGCCGCCTTCGATAACAATATCCGCCAGAGGCGGCCTAAAAATACCGCCACAACAAGAAAAACACGAGGCGGCTTTGAAAAACTGCCTCATCCAACATTTAGCGAAAATTAGATGTTTTATTGTTTGTATGTCTATTACGCGAGGGAGGCGGCATCGGGATGCCGCCTAGCTCAGTACGTTTATAACGCGGGGGAGGCGGCATCGGGATGCCGCCTAACTTAAGTGTAGACGGCATCACGATGCCGCCTCGACTGCTTTTTTAACCCCCGACCCTCTTTTCTTCCTCTTCTTCTTTCATTCTCCCAAATCGCTGCGCGCAGAAAAAACCTTCTTTCTCTCTTCTTTTCTTCCCTATTTTTGCCGAATCGAAGCAACAAATCAGCGATTGGAGGCAATGCGACCGCAAATCGTGCGTTTCTCCCGCGGATCTTCATCTTTTAGCTTTAAAAGTAAGTGATTTTATCATTTTTCGAGGGTTAGAGTTTGTTTGGACGTCGTTTTGATGATTATGCATGATTTGATGCATGTTTGAAGTTCCAATTGCTGCTATTGTAGTGTATTACACATGATTAGGCTACGAATTTCATATTTATTGGTTGATTTAGGGTTAAATTTAATTTATTGCATGGATTTGGGGTTTCTTGTGTTTAGGGTTTAGGGTTCTGAGGCTAATTTGGGGATTTTGTAGCTAATTTAAGGTTTTGATGTTAATTTAGCCGTTTTAAAGCTAATTTAAGGTTTTTAATGTTAATTTTGATTTTATGCTATTTTAGGGGTTTTTATGGTAATTAAGTAATTTTATGCTTATTTAGGGTTTTTTAGGCTAATTTGGGATTTTTTATGGTAATATTGATTTTATGTTAAGTTATGGTTTTATACTCTAATTAATGTTTTTTAATGGTAATTCAGTCATTTTTTATGCTAATTGAGGTTTTAGGCTAATTTAGGATTTTATAGGCTAATTTAGTATATGAGTATGTATATAGTGTGATAAAGATAAGTTTGACAAAAAAATTGAAAGTCAACAAACTATTTTCTGGAGGCATTGTAGTTTCTTGAGGCGTTATGGGTTTTACATGAAATCATATGAATGAGTATGGGAAAATACATAGATTACTGTCTATAAGAGACTGTTGTAGGACATAAGGGATTTGTGGATCTTGGAATAAGTACCTTACGCGAAGAAGTGGTTTTGCATGAAGAATTTTAATTCCAAGTTGTGTGGTGTATGAGATGAGTTGTGATTGGAAATCTTAAATGTTTGTTGCTTAATTTCAGTTGAAGATGGCAGTCATACATGCGTGTTGTTATTTTGGTGGTGAATTTATATTTGAGCACGGTAAAGTGGTCGGGTATAGCGGGGGGACAACCAGACATATATCTAGAACCGACGTGTTCGTTTAATGCGTTGTGCACTATGATGTATAATATTCTTGGAGGGAACCCACGCACGGACCACATTTCAATATAGATGCGTTTTACGTGCAATGGTCGGTTAATATACACTCCCGTACTCGATGACATGTCACTGGAGAATGGATTAGGCATGGTGAAGAATGGGTTCCAATCAATGATGGAGTTGTTTGTGAAGCGGGATACCTACTCCTATGAGATGGATAGTAGAAGAAGTTTGGAAAATGTGGGTGGAACCGGCGGAGCTGTTATGGTATACGGGGGGGCAAGCTCCAGCCGAAGGGGATGAGAGAGTTGAAGGACCTATTGTACAATTCATCCCTGAAGAAAGGTGAGAATCATCACTTTAGCCTAGTTTAAAGTTTTACTTAATTTCAATTTTGCATTAGTTGTTGATGAAGTTACAATTGAATTCAGGGAACCAAATGAGGACGCAAATGATAATTCTAGTGGTGAGGAGTCGTGGCCGGATCCAGTTACAGCGGAAGTTGAGGAAAAAGAAGAGGTTCAATTACCACTTCCTACCATGGGAGTTCCACCTTTAGAGGAAAATGATGTGTCGTATCCCGATCCGTGGATAGGAGTGATGGACATGAATGCGACATATACGAACACAATGGTCCCAGGTGAAGATGATGACAATGTACCCCCACCCGTCGGTGTTGGAATCAGTCAGAGGTTTATGACTAAGGACGCATTACAAATGTACTTGAAGGACTACTGCATCCGTAGACATGTCCAGTTTAAGGTACATAAATCGAGACCGACGGTTTATTATGTTCGTTGCAAAGGTGATCAGTGTCCATGGCACGTATACGCGTCATTCAATATGAAGATGAACATGTAGAAAATAAGACGATGCAATGATGAACACACGTGTTTGAACGCCGAGCTGCGCATGGACAACCGGTTGTGTACCTCTAGAGTGATATGTAACCTCATTATGCCCAACGTGAGGACAAGTTTTACTCTGTCTCCGTATGAGATCATTCAGCTGGTTAAGGACAAATATCATATTCAGGTGAGTTATAGTAGGGCATGGAGGGCAAGGAACAAAGCACTAGTTGCTGTATTTGGTGGCTAGGAGGAGTCGTACAACTTATTATCTCAGTTTTTGAAGGTAATCAAAGACACAAACCGAGGTACTAAGTATAAGATGATAACCACGGATGATGATGTGCCACACAGAAATTTTGTGCAGTTTGATAGGGCATTTTGGGCGTTTGGACCAGCTATCCATGGATTTCAGTTTTGTAGACCTTTCATCAGTGTAGATGGGACTCATTTATATGGGAAGTACAAGGGTTGTCTATTGATAGCTACGTCGTTTGATGGAGATAACCGATTATTTCCCCTGGCCTTTGCACTTGTGGAGAAAGAGAACATCGATATGTGGACTTGGTTTATAGCATGTTTGGCGCGTCAGGTGGTTAAAGGGAGGTCTCTGATGTGCATCGTCTCTGACCGTCACAGTGGTATCATCAGAGCGGTGGCAGATATATTTCCACGGCCCCATAGACAATTTTTCTATACGACACATCATTGCCAATCTGAAGGAGCGGTACAGTGTCAAGGACTTGGATAAGATGGTCTGGAGATGTGCAAGTGCAGAAACAGTGGCTCACTATGATCATGCAATACAGAACCTTGAAGAAGCATGTCCTGGAGCCAGAGCGGAGTTGACTGAGGATATGAGCCCTGAGCAGTGGGCCCTTGTATACGATGGGAACATGTCATTTGGGAAGCTCACGACATATCCTCTGAGAGCGTTAATTCTCTATTGAAGCGAGCGTGGAGCTTACCTGTTCAGGCCCTAGCATCGGCGATATTCTATCGGATGAATGCATGGTTTGTACACAGGCAAGAAAAGGCTGCACAGATTACGACCCATCTTTGTCCTTCGGTAGACGCACATTTACAGACTGTCGTGGAGGATGCCAGACATGTGTACGTTGTTCCTTATGGTGATGGGATATTTCAGGCCGGCGAGCACAAGGTTAACGTCATATGTAAGGAGTGTACCTGTCGGTCATTCCAGATTTATCAGATTCCGTGCGTCCGTGCCATTGCAGTGTGTGGGGCAATACATTACGACTTCCATCAGATGACATCCGAGTATTATTATGCATCTACAAACGCACGGGTGTATGAACGAACGTTTGATGTGCCTACACGGAGAAGTACTTGGGTGCAAGAAGGTCCAGTGGTACTCCCACCAGGTGAGAAGAGGACTCCGGGTAGGCCAATGTCCACGTGTATTCGGAATTCTATGGATTGGAGAGATGACGACAAAGGACGATATTTGTGTAGTATTTGTAAGCAACCCGGTCATAACAAACGGGCTTGTAAAGCCCCGTCTTCTAGCAGTGCAGAGAGTTCTCGTGCGGGGGGTCTATGCGTCGGTAATGTATTCTGTTAGTTTATGTAAAATGTATAATGATATATTTTCATTGGTTAATTTAACTTAGTTTGTTAATGTATATTTTGTTTTTCCTATAGGTCATGATGGCAGACACCCCATTATTGTACGATCAGGACTCCCATAGGAGCGAGGCCATCTGGCATGGGGAGGTTAGTGCGACTCTTGCACATGTGATTAAGTTTGGTTATAAACATACACTAAAAGGACTATTACTCATGTTCAGGACCCTGGATGCCTGGAATGCCCTGAGCATTTCCAGACTCTACGACATTGGCCGGTGGACGAGTGGATATTGCTGTATATCGAGGCCGCAGGGTTTAGTGCACTACACAGAGTCCAATGGTTGAGACTGGACAAACCGCTGATTACCGCAGTGGTAGAGAGATGGAGGAGCGAGACGAACACCTTCCATCTTGCGAATGGTGAGATGACGATCACGTTAGAGGATGTGGCTGTCCTCTTGGGACTGCGGGTCGACGGAGACGCTGTGACCAGGTCGACTCGGGGGGATTGGGTGGAGTTGGCCAGAGTCCTTCTGGGGGTCGAGCTTCCACCTGGAAGTTTTCAGGGGGGTCGACTGTCACTATCATGGATCAGAGGCCGATTTTCATTCTGTCCCGACGACGCGACCGAGTTGGTGATACAGCAGCACGCGCGCGCGTACCTCCTCTATCTTGTGGGTGTGACGATATTCTCGGATGGTAGTGCTTGAGGAGTTCACATGGCATACCTGACACTATTCGAGGACTTCGAGGCGGCCGGGAGGTACAGCTGGGGGGCAGCTACGCTGGCCTTCCTCTATCGGGAGATCGCAAAGGCGTGTCGCACGGGAGTTGTCGGCATTGCTGGATGCCTCACCCTTATGCAGGTAAATTCTTCTTTCAAAAAAATGTTCAACTTGAAGGAATACGACTTATCAGTATAATTTTTGTTTTTTGCAGCAGTGGGCATGGGAACGTCTACATATTGGACGTCCGACACTCCTAGAGGAACCGGCGCTGCAGGGTGGCCCTTTAGGTTCCAGGTATGTACCTATACAGTTTAATCGTTATTTACACTTCCGTAGAATCTTGTGTAACTAACTTATATTGGTATTTTAGGTGGAACGTCCGACGGACGAATGCCACAAACCCTGGTGGAAATCTGGTGCTATACAGGACAAAGAGTGACCACCAACGGAGCTATTAGGTAAGTTACTTTACGAATATACAATGATGACAATTCATACCCTAGCAAGTTCTCGGTAATAATTATTGTTTTTTTTTTAGGTAAAATGGCAGCCGTACCTCGATTTCATGCAGCGTCTACCAGCTATGTGCGTTGAAGGTAGACGTATCTGGTTGTCTAAGACACCTCTTATTTGCTTCGAGATCGTTGAGCTGCATGCTCCTGATCGAGTGATGTTACAGTTCGGGTTGGAGCAGGTAATTATTGCAACACCCAAGTTTAATTTCTGTTCATTGTTTAATTTAATAACTTTCAGCAGGTCACTCCACTGGAGGATGTCGAGCATGTTACTCGCATCTCTCGGAAAGGCCGAGCTGAGGAGGATTGAGCGCTATACCACCGTGATTACATCGCTCGGTGGGAGGCGCGGGCGGAGTCTGTTGTTATGGGCAGCCGGGCACACACCCCCAGACATGCTCCCAGTGACTATATGAGGTGGTATTTGGGGGCTACTCGACGATTCATATCACCTCCACCAACTGAACCAGCCATGGTATACCGTCCTAGAGGTTATACCGAGGAGGCATTGGTACGTACTTAACTTTGTGAAATGACAATTTCTTTAATAAAATTTTTTAACTTACGTTTTTCTTTCGCAGTTGGGTTGTGTGCGGAACATGGTTGAGCGCGTCAACCATAGAGCGGCCTTATACCCATCGTCAATAGATCCACACTGGCTGGACATTGGACACTACTGTCAGTCAGTCCTGCACAGTCTTCCACTCTTGGAGGGAGCGATCGTCGACGGAGATGTGTCACATGCTGGTGAGCCTTCTCACGTGGTCGAGCCAGCCAGAGATAGAGCTCCACGGGAGCGTCGTGCAAGGCGTTGGCCTACAGCTGAGATGACGACTCGTGTCGAGAGCTCTGACGAGGTTCCAGCCGTACTGGAGCCTACGGTGCTCGATCTTCCACCTGAGCAGACACCCGACCTGGAGCCCGACCAGCCCCTTGTGCAGCCCCTTGAGCAGCACCAGGAGCCTGAGCCCAGCCGCCACCCTCCCATTCGGAGGATTTAAACAAGAAGGCAGAAAAAGGCAATTGGTGCACCAGAGCCCAGTTCTGCCTTATGATTGTGTCTGTAATTTATATTTGTTGTTTTTCATTATTTTTTATGTAATCAAATTTGTATACTTACTTATATTTTATATAGTTTTCATTTATTTTTCATGATAGATGTGTTTTATTACTTTACAGTTATGTGATCAATAGTTTTGGATTATGAATGTTAGCAGGTAATTACAGGTTGAAAAAAAGATGAAAGCAAAAACAAAAAAAAAAGTTTAGAAAAATATTTAATAAAGGCGGCATTTAAATGCCGCCTTCAGTAATGAAACTTAAGGTGGCTTTTATATGCCGCCTTCATTATTGATCGAAAGGTGGCATAACGATGCCGCCTCCACCGCGTTTAAGACGTAACGCAAAAAACATCAAATTTTCGCTTAGTCTTGGGTGAGGCGGCATCGAAAAGCCACCTCGTATTTTCAAGTAGTGGCGGTATTTCGATGCCGCCTCTGTCGGATACGTTGACGAAGGCGGCATTTCGAAGCCGCCTCGAGTTTTGGCGAAGGCGGCTTTGAAATGCTGCCTCGTTTGTATATTTTTTCTGTAGGCGGCATTTGAATGCCGCCTACTCTTTGTTTATTTAAAAAAAATACGGCGACACGCTGGCGCCTGTTGGCCAGCGTGTAAATTTACGTGGCATTTGACCAAGTTGGTCAAACTTGGTCAAACGCTGAAAGTAATATTTTGGCAAATAAGTTGTGAATAGTGTCATTAGTGTAATTTTTTTTTTTTATTTATTCTTAAAAAAACTTCTATTTTCTGCTAGTTTTTTTAAGTGATGAATGTTTCTTTGACGCTAACGAAGCTACACAGGGTCGAAGAAGAAAAAAGGAACATACAAGGCATTCCTTCAGATCTCTCTCCCACTCCCTTCTCTTCCGTAGATTTCAGATCTGGCAATTTTGAAACCCTGAGAAAGAGATCCTAGCAGCAGAGCGGTTATCGAGACGTTGGAGAGCTTCGATTTGGGCACCATGGTTGCCGCCAATGCTCCCATCACCATGAAGAAGGCCCTGATAGTGAGTTACCTGTGCCATTTTTCTCGTCTAGTTTTCCTCTTGATTGTTCCAAGGATTCGAACAATCTTTCCCTTGTATCCTTTTCTGTTTGAACAGTGAGGATCATGATATACACTATTCAAGTATATACAGGCTCCTGTCAAAACTGGACAGATCAAAGAGGTTGAACATGTAACAAGGGATCTAATTTTTATGATCCGGAGAAGACAGAATTTCGTAATGGAAGCTAAGCTACCGGATGCCAGGCCTCCAATAAATGATTGTGACCGTTCTATTTTTTTTCCAGATCTTACCCTCTACCTGTATACCAAGAACAACATGCTTCGATATATTGAAGAAGCCTTTGCCATTTTCAAGAAGTTCAACTTGAATGTACAGGCTGTGAATTTCCTCTTAGAAAACCTTCGAAGTATTGAGCGTGCTCAGGAGTTTGCTTTCCGGGTTGAAGAATATGTTGTTTGGAGTTATGTTGCTAAGGCCCAACTACGTGAAGGCTTAGTAAGCTTTGCCATTGATTCTTTTATTCAAGCAGAGGGTGCAACTCAGTTCTTGGATGTTATTAGGATAGCTGAGGATGCAAATGTGTACCATGATTTGGTGAGGAATATTTTAATGGTCAGGCCAAAGAGCAAAGAACCCAAGGTGGATAGTGAGCTCATTTATGCGTATGCTAAAATAGATAGGTTGGGTGACATTCAGGAGTTTATTCTTTTGCCAAATGTTGCCAACCTTCCTAATGTAGGGGACCGTCTGTACGATGAGGCTCTGTATGAGGCTGCAAAGGTTATTTAGGCCTTCATTTCCAAATAGACTAAGTTGGAAGTTACAGTCGTCAAACTCAAACAATTCCAAGGTGTTGTGGATGCAGCTCGGAAGGCAAATAAAACAAAGGCCTGGAAAGAAGTTTGCTTTGGCTGTGTCGATGCAGAAGAGTTTAGATTGGCTCAAATTTGTGGGCTAAATATCATTGTACAGGTGAGGATCTGAGACTGCTTTTGTTTGCATTTATTATGTTAACCTCACATTATAACTGGCTTATCTTATATTTGTTTATCTAGGTTCATGACTTGGAGGAAGTGAGTACTGCCAGAACAGAGGGTGCTTTAGGGAGTTAATATCACTCATGGAGAGTGGGCTAGGGTTTGAAAGGGCTCACATGGGCATTTTTACAGAGTTGGGAGTTTAGTATGCAAGATATCGCTATGAGAAATTTAGTTAGTATTCAAGATATCGCTATGAGAAGCTTATGGAACAAGTCAAACTTTGCTCTACTCGCCTCAACATCCCGAAGCTTATACGAGCTTGTGATGAGCAACAGCACTGGAAAGAGCTCACATATATTTTCATTTAGTATGATGAGTTTGATAAAGCCGCAACAACTATTATGAACCACTCACCAAAGGCGTGGGACTATATGCAGTTAAAGGATGTGGTTGTCAAAGTTGCAAACGTGGAGCTTTACAACGAGGCATGTCAACTTCTATTTGCAGGAGCACCCGGACATCATAAATGACCCACTCAATGTGCTGGCTCTTAGAGTGGATCTTCCACGTGCAGTCCATATAATGCGGAAGGTGTGTTTTCTGTTACTTCTATCGTTATCTTTTTTGTGGCAATGGAATGTGGTCACATATAAAAGAAGGCTTCTAAAGGTTAAGGAAGTATGCAGAATTACTCAAGTGTCTCAAATGGAAAGGAGGTCCTGCCAATAATATGATAGAAAAGATAACTGCATTACTTTTTGTTTATTTACTTGAATATTATCTTTTTGGTTTCCAGGCTGGTCACCATCGTACATGGTTGCTGTGCAAAGTAACAGTGTATCTGCTGTGAATGAGGCTTTGAATGAAATCTATGTAGAGGAGCAAGAGTATGATAGACTGTGTGAATCAATTGATTTGCATGATAACATTGACCAGATTGGCCTTGATCAGAAGGTGAAATAAATAATATAATAAATGCTTTCCTTATTTTTGAGTTATATTTTCTGTGTCCTGTTAGTATTCTTTGGTTGAGATTGGCTGCTGTGTGCAGCGTAGTGTACTGCAGCAGCCAATCCCAAGCTGCCTGTTTAATTCTTTTGTTTCCATTTTCTTAGTTTTTGGTGGTCATTGCAGGTTGAGAAACACGAGCTTGCTTGAAATGAGACGAATTGCTGCCTATATATATTGCATGACCACTAGTATTGTATCTGCCATTGGTTTTCCTATGGTTGTTGGATAAAGGTGAAGAAATTTTGGGAAGATGATGAAATGAAAGTGAAAAAGTGAAAGAAAGCAGGAAGATGAAAGATAATAAGAAGAAAGAAAAGAACAGAAAAGAAAAGAGAAAGAAAAGAAACAGAGAAAAAGGAAAAGAAAGAAGAGAAAAGGAAGAAAAAAAAGAAAGAAAATAGCAAATAAAAAAAAAAAGAGGAAAAAAAGAGAGAAAAAAAAAAAGAAAAAAAAAAAAAAAAAGAGAAAAAAAAGAAAACGAGAAAAAACGAAAGACAATAGAAAAAAAAAACAAAATAAAAAACGAAAAAAAGAAAGAAAAAAAGAAAAAAAGAAAGATAAGTTGAGAGATGAAAGAAAAAAAGTAAGAATGAGGAGAATAGGTCAAGATTAAAGGAGTTTCAAGTGGGCGGCTGAAGAGGTCTGTCAACTGTTGCCTCTCTACTTCAGAAAAATGACGAGACTGCAGGTAAACCATAAGTCCTAAACTCTTTCTTTCTCTCTCTCTGATCTTGCCTCTCTGTTATTTATCTCTTTAGGTGTATCTCTCTCTAGTCTCTCCCTCCCTCCTTCCTTCCTCCCTCCTTCCTTCCTCTCTCCTTCCTTCCTCCTTCCTCTCTCCCTCCTGCCTCCCTCCCTCCCTCCCTCCTCCCCTCCCATATCAGCACCTTCATCAGCTTTTTCCTTCTTAGTGTGCAAATTTTAATTTGTATTTTACGTCATTGTTTTTTATGTGTTACATGTTATAATGCTGCATTTGAGGGTTGGAAATTTGCCTTCTTAGATTGATGCTTTCTGACCAGCTAGTTTGGATCCTAAATGCAGGTCGGGCAAACACCAGATTACCTCTTTCTTCTGCAAACAAACCCGTGAACCGATCCCCAGGTATTATATTGCCATAGCCACTGGTATGATGGCTTTGTGCTGTTTTGTTTCTATTTTTTTATGTATTTTATTCATTAGATATTATTGAATATGCAATATTTGAAAAAAAGTTAACCCTGGTTTTTTATTTTTTTTTATATTGTGGAGTTTTTCGGGACCTTCTGCAGAGAGTCGGCTCTTTGGAGTGCATGAAAGATATTTTACTTGTAAATTTGAGAGGAAATCTTCAGATCATTGTTCAGGTATGGTTAGTTTCAATGTCTCACACCCTTTAATCTAATACCTTTCCATATTTGATCTAATACATTGACTCCACTTATTTAGGCAGCCAAAGAGTACTCTAAGCAGTTAGGCATTGATGCCTGCAGTAGACTGTTTGAGCAATTTAAATAATATGAAGGATTGTACTTCTTCCTAGGGTCATATTTGAGCTCCAGGTAATTTATGGTCCTGTTAAAGAACATGATTTTGCATCCAATGTTGTGTTACATGTATTCTAATAGCATCCTTTTATGTTTGAACAGTGAGGATCCAGATATACACTATTTAAGAATATAGAGGTTGCTGTCAAAACTGGTTAGATCAAAGAGGTTGAACATGTAACAAGGGAATCTAATTTATATGATCCCGAGAAGACAAAATTTCGTCATGGAAGCTAAGCTACCTGATGCCAGGTCTCTGATAAATGATTGTGACCGTTATTACTTTTTTTCCATATCTTACCCTTTACCAGTATACCGAGAACATGCTTCGATAAATTGAAGAAGCCTTTGCCATTTTTAAGAAGTTCAACTTGAATGTACAGGCTGTGAATGTCCTCTTAGACAACCTTCGAAGTATTGAGCGTGCTCTGGAGTTTGCTTTCTAGGTTGAAGAAAATGCTGTTTGGAGTTAGGTTGCTAAGGCCCAACTACGTGAAGGCTTAGTAAGTTTTGCCATTGATTCTTTTATTCGATAAAAGGGTGAAACTCAGTTCTTGGATGTAATTAGGACAGCTGAGGATGCAAATGTGTACCATGATTTGGTGTGGAATATTTTAATGGTCAGGCCAAAGAGCAAAGAACCCAAGGTGGATAGTGAGCTCATTTATGTGTATGCTAAAATAGATAGGTTGGGTGACATTCAGAAGTTTATTCTTTTGCCAAATGTTGCCAACCTTCCTAATGTAGGGGACCGTCTGTACGATGGGGCTCTGTATGAGGCTGCAAAGGTTATTTATGCCTTCATTTCCAACTGGACTATGTTGGCTGTTACAGTCGTCAAACTCAAACAATTCCAAGGTGTTGTGGATGCAGCTCGGAAGGCAAATAACACAAAGGCCTGGAAAGAAGTTTGCTTTGGCTGTGTCGATGCAAAAGAGTTCAGGTTGGCTCAAATTTGTGGGCTAAATATTATTGTACAGGTGAGGATCTGAGACTGCTTTTGTTTGCATTTATTATGTTAACCTCACATTATAACTGGCTTATCTTATATTTGTTCATCTAGGTTCATGACTTGGAGGAAGTGAGTACTGCCAGAACAGAGGGTGCTTTAGGGAGTTAATATCTCTCATGGAGAGTGGGCTAGGGTTTGAAAGGGCTCACATGGGTATTTTTACAGAGTTGGGAGTTTAGTATGCAAGATATCGCTATGAGAAGCTTAGTTAGCATGCAAGATATCGCTATGAGAAGCTTGTGGAACATGTCAAACTTTTCTCTACTTCCCTCAACATCCCGAAGCTTATACGAGTTTGTGATGAGCAACAGCACTGGAAAGAGCTCACATATATTTACATTCAGTATGATGAGTTTCATAAAGCCACAACAACTATTATGAACCACTCGCCAGAGGCGTGGGGCCTTATGCAGTTAAAGGATGTGGTTGTCAAAGTTGCAAACGTGGAGCTTTACTACGAGGCATGTCCACTTCTATTTGAAGGAGCACCCGGACCTCATAAATGACCCACTCAATGTGCTGGCTCTGAGAGTGGATCTTCCACGTGTAGTCCATAAAATGCGGAATGTGTGTTTTGTCTTACTTCTATCTTTATCTTTTTTGTGGCAATGGAATGTGGTCACATATAAAAGAAGGCTTCTAAAGGTTGAGGAATTATGCAGAATTACTCAAGTGGCTCAGATGGAAAGGAGGTCCAGCAAATAATATGATAGTAAAGATAACTGCTGTGAACAGTGTGGTTTCCGCGATGGTCACCATCGTACGAGGTTGTTGTGCAAAGTAACAGCGTATCTGCTGTGAATGAGGCTTTGAATGAAATCTATGTAGAGGAACAAGAGTATGATAGACTGCGTGAATCAATTGATTTACAAGATAACTTTCACCTGATTGGCCTTGATCAGAAGGTGAAATCAATAATATTAAAAATGCTTTTCTTATTTTTGAGTTACATTTTCTGTGTCCTGTTAGTATTCTTTGGTTGAGATTGGCTGCTGCGTGCAATCTCAAGCTGCCTGTTTAATTCTTTTGTTTCCATTGTCTTAGTTTTGGTGGTCTTTGTAGGTTGAGAAACAGAAGCTTACTTGAAATGAGACGAATTGCTGCCTATATATATTGCATGGCCACTAGTATTGTTTCTGCGAATGGTTTTCCTATGGTTGTTGGAGAAAGGTGAAAAATTTTTGGGAAGATGACGAAATGAAAGTGAAAAAGTGAAAGAAAGCCCGAAGATGAAAGAAAAGAAGAAGAAAGAAAAGAACAGAAAGGAACAGAGAATGAAAAGAAACAGAGAAAAAGGAAAAGAAAGAACAGAAAAGGAAGAAAAAAAGAAAGAAAATAGCAAAAAAAAAAAAAGAGGAAAAAAAGAGAGAAAAAGAAAAAAAGAAAGAAAAAGAGAAAAATTAGAAAAAAAGAAAAAGAGAAAAAAAGAAAGACAAAAAAAAAAAACAGAAAGAAAAACAGAAAAAAAAAAAAAGAAGAAAAAAAGAAAAAAAAAAGAAATGTTGAGAGCAGATAGAAAAATAGAAAGAATGAGGAGAACAGGTCAAGATTAAAGGAGTTTCAGGTGGGCGGCTCAAGAGGTCTGTCAACTATTGCCTCTCTACTTCAGAAAAATGACGAGACTGCAGGTAAACCATAAGTCCTAAACTCTTTCTTTCTCACTCTGATCTTTCCTCTCTGTTATCTATCTCATTAGGTGTATCTCTCTCTAGTCTCTCCCTTCCTCCTTCCTTCCTCCCTCCTTCCTTCCTCTCTTCTTCCTTCCTCCTTCCTCTCTCCCTCCTGCCTCCCTCCCTCCTTCCCTCCTCCCCTCCCATATCAGCACCTTCATCAGCTTTTTCCTTCTTAGTGTGCAAATTTTAATTTGTATTTTAGATCATTGTTTTTTATGAGTTAAATGTTATAATGCTGCATTTGAGGGTTGGAAATTTTCCTTCTTAGATTGATGCTTTCTTACCAGCTAGTTTGGATCCTAAATGCTGGTCGGGCATACACCTCATTACCTCTTTCTTCTGCAAACAATCCCGTGAACCGATCCCCAGGTATTATATTGCCATTGCCACTGGTATGAAGGCTTTGTGTTGTTTTGTTTCTATTTTTTTATGTATTTTATTCATTAGATATTATTGAATATGCAATATTTGAAAAAACGTTAACCCTGGTTTTTTATTTTTTTTTATATTCTAGCCACTTGTGGAGTTTTTCTGGACCCTCTCTAGAGAGTGGGCTCTTTGGAGTGCATGAAAGATATTTTACTTGTTAATTTGAGAGGAAATCTTCAGATCATTGTTCAGGTATGGTTAGTTTCAATGTCTCACACCCTTTAATCTAATACCTTTCCATATCTGCTCTAATACATTGACTCCACTTATTTAGGCAGACAAAGAGTACTCTGAACAGTTAGGCATTGATGCCTGCAGTAGACTGTTTGAGCAATTTAAATCATATGAGGGATTGTACTTCTTCCTAGGGTCATATTTGAGCTCCAGGTAATTTATGGTCCTGTTAAAGAACAAGATTTTGCATCCAATGCTGTGTTAACTATATTCTAATAGCATCCTTTTATGTTTGAACAGTGAGGATCCAGATATACACAATAAGTATATAGAGGCTTCTGTCAAAACTGGACAGATCAAAGAGGTTGAACATGTAACAAGGTAATCTAATTTTTATGATCCAGAGAAGACAGAATTTCGTAATGGACGCTAAGCTACCGGATGCCAGGCCTCTGATAAATGATTGTGACCGTTCTATTTTTTTTCCAGATCTTCCCCTCTACCTGTATACCAAGAACAACATGCTTCGATATATTGAAGAAGCCTTTGCCATTTTCAAGAAGTTCAACTTGAATGTACAGGCTGTGAATGTCCTCTTAGAAAACCTTCGAAGTATTGAGCGTGCTCAGGAGTTTGCTTTCCGGGTTGAAGAATATGCTGTTTGGAGTCAGGTTGCTAAGGCCCAACTCCGTGAAGGCTTAGTTAGTTTTCCCATTGAGTCTTTTATTCGAGAAAAGGGTGCAACTAAGTTCTTGGATGTAATTAGGACAGCTGAGGATGCAAATGTGTACCATGATTTGGTGAGGAATATTTCAATGGTTAGGCCAAAGAGAAAAGAACCCAAGGTGGATTGTGAGCTCATTTATGCGTATGCTAAAATAGATAGGTTGGGTGACATTCAGAAGTTTATTCTTTTGCCAAATGGTTCCAACCTTCCTAATGTAAGGGATCCTCTGTACGATGAGGCTCTGTATGAGGTTGCAAAGGTTATTTATGCCTTCATTTCCAACTGGACTAAGTTGGCTGTTACAGTCGTCAAACTCAAACAATTCCAAGGTGATGTGGATGCAGCTCGGAAGGCAAATAACACAAAGGCCTGGAAAGAAGTTTGCATTGGCTGTGTCGATGCAGAAGAGTTCAGGTTAGCTCAAATTTGTGGGCTAAATAACATTGTACAGGTGAGGATCTGAGACCGCTTTTGTTTGCATTTATTATGTTAACCCCACATAACAACTGGCTTAACTTGTATTTGTTCATCTTGGTTGATGACTTGGAGGAAGTGAGTACTGCCAGAACAGAGGGTGCTTTAGGGAGTTAATATCACTCATGGAGAGTGGGCTAGGTTGAAAGGGCTCACATGGGCATTTTTACAGAGTTGGGAGTTTGGTATGCAAGATATCGCTATGAGATGTTTAGTTAGTATGCAAGATATCGCTATGAGAAGCTTATGGAACATGTCAAACTTTTCTCTACTCGCCTCAACATCCCGAAGCATATACGAGCTTGTGATGAGCAACTGCACTGGAAAGAGCTCACATATATTTACATTCAGTATGATGAGTTTGATAAAGCCACAACAACTATTATGAACCACTCGCCAGAGGCGTGGGACCACATGCAGTTAAAGGATGTGGTTGTAAAAGTTGCAAATGTGGAGCTTTACTACGAGGCATGTCCACATCTATTTGCAGGAGCACCCAGACCTCATAAATGACCCACTCAATGTGCTGGCTCTGAGAGTCGATCTTCCATGTGTTGTCCATATAATGCGGCAGGTGTGTTTTCTCTTACTTCTATCGTTATCTCTTTTGTGGCAATGGAATGTGGTCACAAATAAAAGAAGGCTTCTAAAGGTTGAGGAAGTATGCAGAATTACTCAAGTGCCTCAAATGGAAAGGAGGTCCTGCCAATAATATGATTGTAAAGATAACTGCATTACTTTTTGTTTATTTACTTGAATATTATCTTTGTGGTTTCCAGGCTGGTCACCATCGTACGTGGTTGCTGTGCAAAGTAACAGTGTATCCGCAGTGAATGAGGCTTTGAATGAAATCTATGTAGAGGAACAAGAGTATGATAGACTATGTGAATCAATTGATTTGCATGATAACTTTGACCAGATTGGCCTTGATCAGAAGGTGAAATAAATAGTATAATAAATGCTTTCCTTATTTTTGAGTTACATTTTCTGTGTCCTGTTAGTATTCTTTGGTTGAGATTGGCTGCTGCGTGCAGCACCGTGTACTGCAGCACCCAATCTCAAGCTGCCTGTTTAATTCTTTTGTTTCCATTGTCTTAGTTTTTGGTGGTCTTTGCAGGTTGAGAAACACGAGCTTACTTGAAATGAGACGAATTTCTGCCTATATATATTGCATGGCCACGAGTATTGTATCTGCCAATGGTTTTCCTACGGTTGTTGGAGAAAAGTGAAGAAATTTTGGGAAGATGATGATATGAAAGTGAAAAAGTGGAAGAAAGCAGGAAGATGAAAGAGAAGAAGAAGAAAGAAAAGAAAAGAAAGGAAAAGAGAAAGAAAAGAAACAGAGAAAAGGAAAAAGAAAGAGGAGAAAAGGAAGAAAACAAGGAAAGAAAATACAAATAAAAGAAAAGGAGGAAAAAATGAGAGAAAAAGAAAAAAAGAAAAAAAAAACGAAATAGTGAAAAAAAAAAAAAAAAAAAAAGAAAGACAAAAAGAAAAAAAAAAAAAAAAAAAAAAAAAAAAAAAAAAAAAAAAAAAAAAGAAAAAAAAAAAAAAAAAAAAGAAATGTTGATAGCTGAAAGAAAAATAGAAAGAATGAGGAGAAGAGGTCAAGATTAAAGGAGTTACATGTGGGCGGCTCAAGAGGTCTGTCAACTATTGCCTCTCTACTTAAGAAAAATGACGAGACTGCAGGTAAACCATAAGTCCTAAACCCTTTCTTTCTCTCTCTCTCTGATCTTGCCTCTCTGTTATCTATCTCTTTAGGTGTATCTCTCTCTAGTCTCTCCCTCCCTCCTTCCTTCCTCCCTCCTTCCTTCCTCTCTCCTTCCTTCCTCCTTCCTCTCTCCCTCCGTCCTCCCTCCAACCCTCCCATCCCAGCACCTTCATCAGCTTTTTCCTTCTTAGTGTGCAAATTTTAATTTGTATTTTAGGTCATTGTTTTTCATGTGTTACATGTTATAATGCTGCATTTGAGGGTTGGAAATTTTCCTTCTTAAACTGATGCTTTCTGACCAGCTAGTTTGGATCCTAAATGCAGGTCGGGCATACACCTGATTACCTCTTTCTTCTGCAATCAATCCCGTGAACTGATCCCCAGGTATTATATTGCCATTGCCACTGGTATGAAGGCTTTGTGTTGTTTAGTTTCTATTTTTTATGTATTTTATTCATTAGATATTATTGAATATGCAATATTTGAAAAAAAGTTAACCCAGGTTTTTTATTTTTTTTTATATTCTAGCTACTTGTGGAGTTTTTCAGGACCGTCTCCAGAGAGTGGGCTCTTTGGAGTGCATGAAAGATATTTTACTTGTTAATTTGAGAGGAAATCTTCAGATCACTGTTCAGGTATGGTTAGTTTCAATGTCTCACACCCTTTAATCTAATACCTTTCCATATCTGCTCTAATACATTGACTCCACTTATTTAGGCAGCCAAAGAGTACTCTGAGCAGTTAGGCATTGATGCCTGCAGTAGACTGTTTGAGCAATTTAAATCATATGAAGGATTGTACTTCTTCCTAGGGTCATATTTGAGCTCCAGGTAATTTATGGTCCTGTTAAAGAACATGATTTTGCATCCAATGTTGTGTTACATGTATTCTAATAGCATCCTTTTATGTTTGAACAGTGAGGATCCAGATATACATTATTTAAGTATATAGAGGTTGCTGTCAAAACTGGACAGATCAAAGAGGTTGAACATGAAAAAAGGGAATCTAATTTTTATGATCCCGAGAAGACAGAATTTAGTCATGGAAGCTAAGCTACCGGATGCCAGGTCTCTGATAAATGATTGTGACAGTTTTGTTTTTTTTCCAGATCTTACCCTCTACCTGTATACCAAGAACAACATGCTTCGATATATTGAAGAAGCCTTTGCCATTTTCAAGAAGTTCAACTTGAATGTACAGGCTGTGAATGTCCTCTTAGAAAACCTTCGAAGTATTGAGCGTGCTCAGGAGTTTTCTTTCCGGGTTGAAGAATATGTTGTTTGGAGTCAGGTTGCTTAGGCCCAACTCCGTGAAGGCTTAGTAAGTTTTGCCATTGAGTCTTTTACTAGAGCAGAGGGTGCAACTCAATTTTTGGATGTTATTAGGACAGCTGAGGATGCAAATGTGTACCATGATTTGGTGAGGAATATTTCAATGGTCAGGCCAAAGAGCAAAGAACCCCAGGTGGATAGTGAGCTCATTTATGTGTATGCTAAAATAGATAGGTTGGGTGACAATGAGGAGTTTATTCTTTTGCCAAATGTCGCCAACCTTCCTAATGTAGGGGACCGTCTATACGATGAGGCTCTGTATGAGGCTGCAAAGGTTATTTATGCCTTCATTTCCAACTGGGCTAAGTTGGCTGTTACAATGATGAAACTCAAACAATTCCAAGGTGCTGTGGAAGCAGCTCGGAAGGCAAATAACACAAAGGCCTGGAAAGAAGTTTGAATTGGCTGTGTCGATGTAGAAGAGTTCAGATTGGCTCAAATTTGTGGGCCAAATGTCATTGTACAGATGAGGATCTGAGACTGCTTTTGTTTGCATTTATTATGTTAACTTCACATTATAACTGGCTTAACTTATATTTTTTCAGCTAGGTTGATGACTAGGAGGAAGTGAGTACTACCAGAACAGAGGGTGCTTTAATGAGTTAATATCACTCATGGAGAGTGGGCTAGGGTTTGAAAGGGCTCACATGGGCATTTTTACAGAGTTGGGAGTTTAGTATGCAAGATATCGCTATGCTAAGCTTAGTTAGTATGCAAGATATCGCTATGAGAAGCTTATGGAACATGTCAAACCTTTCTCTACTCGCCTCAACATCCCGAAGCTTATACGAGCTTGTGATGAGCAACAGCACAGGAAAGAGCTCACATATATTTACATTTAGTATGTTGAGTTTGATAAAGCCGCAACAACTATTATGAACCACTCGCCAGAGGCGTGGGACCATATGCAGTTAAAGGATGTGGTTGTCAAAGTTGCAAACGTGGAGGTTTACTACGAGGTTGTCCACTTCTATTTGGAGTTGCACCCGGACCTCATAAATGACCCACTCAATGTGCTGGCTCTGAGAGTGGATCTTCCACATGTAATCCATATAATGCGGAAGGTGTGTTTTCTCTTACTTCTATCTTTATCTTTTTTGTGGCAATGGATGTGGTCACATATAAAAGAAGGCTTCTAAAGGATGTGGAAGAATACAGAATTACTCAAGTGGCTGAAATGACAAGGAGCTCCAGCAGATAATATGATAGTAAAGATAACCACATTACTTTTTGTTTATTTACTTCAGTATTATCTTTGTGGTTTCCAGGCTGGTCACCTTCGTCTTGTGAAGCCATACATGGTTGCTGTGCAAGAATGCTTCTGCTGTGAATGAGGCTTTGATTGAAATCTATGTAGATGAAGAGGACTCTGATAGACTGCGTGAATCAATTGATTTGCATGATAACTTTAACCAGATTGGCCTTGGTCAGAAGGTGAAATAAATAATATTTTTGTTGCTATCCTTATTTTTGAGTTACATTTTTTATGTCTTGGTAGTATTCTTGGGTTGAGATTGGCTGCTGCTTGAAGCACCATGTACTGCGGCAGCCAATCTCAAGCTGCCTGTTTAATTCTTGTGTTTCCATTGTATTACTTTTTGGTGGTCTTGGCAGGTTGAGAAACACGAGCTACTTGAAATGTGATGTATTGCTGCCTATATATATTGCCATGGCCACTGGTATTGTATCTGGCTATGGTTTTCCTATGGTTGTTGGAGAAAGGTAAAGAATTTTTGGGAAGATGTTGAAATGAAGGAAAGTGAAAAAGTGAAAGAATGAAAGGCGATGAAAGATAAGAAGAAGAAAGAAAAGAACAGAAAAGAAAGGAGTAAGAAAAGAAACAGAGAAAAAGGAAAAGGAAGAATAAAAAGAAAGAAAAGAGTAGCAAAAATAAAAGAGGGAAAAAAGAAAAAAAAAGAATGAAAAAGAGGGATAAAAAAGAAAGAAAAAACAAAAGAAAGAAAAAAAATAGAAAAAAGATAGAAAAGAAATATAAAAAGTAGAAAAAAAAATTGAAAGAAAGAGGAGAAGATGTGAAGATTGGAGGAGTTTCAAGTAGGCAGCTCAAGAGGTCTGCGAACTATTGCCTCTCAACTTCAGAAAAATGACGTGACAGCTGGTAAACCCAAAACCCTAAACACCCCCCTCTCTCTCTTTCTCTCTCTCTTTCTTTCTCTCTCTTTCTTTCTCTCTCTCTCTCTTATCTTGTCTCTCTGATCTATATATTTTTGGTTTATCTCTCAAGTCTTTCCCTCCCTCCATCCTCCTTCCCTCTCATTGCAGCACTCTCACCAGCTATTTCCTTCTTAGGTTGTAAATATTAATTTTTATATTAGGTCATTTTTTTTTTATGAGTTACATGTTGTAATGCTGCATTTGGGATTGGATAGTTTCTTTCTTAGATTGATGCTTTCAGACCACCAAGTTTGGACCCTAAATGCAGGTCGGGCATACACCTGATTATCTCTTTCTTCTGCAAACAATCCTGCGAACTGATCCCTAGGTAATACATTGCCATGGCCACTGGTTTGAAGGTTGTGTTGTTTTTTTCTTATTTATTAATTTATTTTATTCATTATATTTTATCGAATCTGCAATATTTGAAAATAAGCTAGCATTGTTTGAGTGATACAATTTTAATAAACTGGTTACTTATTGTCACTCCAATAAATTATTCACATATTCTACTAAGAATAGAAGCTATTAAGAGGCCTCTAGTCTGTTACTTATTTTTCTTTGAATTTGTTTGAGTTTATCTTATTTATGTCTTTCATCTCCTTTTGTGTAATTATTTTTTTATCATATTGGATTTCTTGTGACAGGTAGCAGTTAACTTTATGCTTGCGATGTTCCAAATGCAGGGAGGTTGCCCTATTGACTATAACACAATCACATATCTCTTCCTTCTGGTTTTGCTTATGCTCCCTTCCCTTTCACTTTTTCTCAAGAAAAAGTAGTATTGTATAAGTGTCACCTTCTTTTAAAAGATTATGTGACCCTTTTCTATTGAAAACAATCCCAACCTTTTGACTCTGTTGGGAGGAATGAATACATGTTTGTGCATATATTTTACTCTAAGCATTTTGATTTTCTGTCTATTTTAGAGAAACATGATCTGGGATGCAACTGCATTTCTGTTGGATGTTTTGAAGCCTAATTTACCAGAACATGGTTATCTTCAAGCGAAGGTAAACTCATCTTTGGTAAAATAATATCTATTATTATAATTTTATTTCCTATATTTAGACCTTATATGTTTTTCCTTCTTTCACGGGTTTTGGAGATTAATCTAGTAATGTTTCCTAATGTTGCAGAGGCTATTTTGTCCAATGGCATGTTGAGTCACTATGATCGTCCTCAAATTGGCCAGCTTTGTGAAAAAGCTTGTTTTTAGATGCGGGCCCTACAGGTAGACTTTCTATGTGAAGCAATCCACAAAACCGACAGAAATCTGCGATGAAGTTTACTAACTCCAGTCTTTGTGACTTTATGTAATCGTGAATACTCATGCTATAGAGCCATAGGTTGTGCCTCACACATTTGTCATTTTATTTGATGATTAGTATATATATGTGTACTAATTCTTTTATTTTTTTATTTTGTATTCTAGTCCCTTATGGAGTTTTTCGGGACCCTCTCCAGAGAGTGGGCCCTGGAGTGCATGAAAAATCTTTTGCTTGTTAATTTATGAGGAAATCTTCAGATCATTGTTCAGGTATGTGTTAGTTTCAATGTCTCACATCCTTTAATCTCATACCTTTTCAATATCTGATCTAATACATTACCTCCCCCTACTTAGGTTGCTAAGAGTACTTTGAGCAGTTAGGCGTTGATGCCTGCATTAGACTGTTTGAGCAATTTAAATCATATGAAGGATTGTACTTCTTCCTTGGGTCATATTTGAGCTCCAAGTAATTTATGGTCCTTTTAAAGATCTTGATTTTGCATCCAATGCTGTGTTAACTGTATTCTAATAGCATCCTTTTCTGTTTGAACAGTGAGGATCCAGATGTACACTTAAGTATATAGAGGCTGCTGCCAAAACTGGACAGATCAAAGAGTTTGAACGTGTAATAAGGGGATCTAATTTTTATGATGCCGGGAAGACAGAATTTCCTCATGGAAGCTAAGCTACCCAATGCCAGGCCTCTGATAAATGTTTGTGAGCGTTTTGGTTTTGTACCAGATCTTACCCACTACCTGTTTGCCAATAACATGTTGCGATATATTGACGGATATGTCTAAAAAGTAAGACAATTCTAAGTACCTGTTTTTTAGTGTCAAATTTCAGGAGTTTCATGTTTGAAAAACGGTTGTGATTGCATGAATGGTGTTGGATGTGTATTGTTACAGGGGAATCCAGGTATTGCACTTTTAGTGGTTGGTCAGTTGTTGGATGATGAGTGTCACGAAGGTTTCATTAAAGGTATTATTCTATTTGTCCGTTCCCTCTCCTTTCGGAGGAGCCTCTTGTGGATGTGAAGTGGTGCACTCTGTCTCTCTCTCTCTGTCCTGTCTCGTCTCTGCGTCTCGTCTCTCTGATGTCTGCGTCTCTGTCTCTTGCGTCTGCGTCTCTGTCTCTGTCTGCGTCTCGTCTGCGTCTGCGTCTGTGTCTGCGTCTGTCTCGTCTCTGTCTCTGTGTCGTCTCGTCCGTCTGTCTCGTCTCTCTGCGTCTGCGATGATGAGCGTCTCTGCTCAAATCTCGATGCGTCTCTGCGTCTCTGCGTCTCTCTGCGTCTGTCTCGTCTGCGTCTGTCTCGCGTCTCTGTCTCTGTCTCGTCTCGTCTCTTTCATCTCTGTCTGGATGATGTCTCTGTCTCTCTCCTGTCATCTGCTGTCTGTCTCTGTCTCTGTCTCTGTCTCTGTCTCTGTCTCTGGTCTATCTCTGTCTCTGTCTCTGTCTCTGTCTCTGTCTCTGTCTCTGTCTGTCTCTGTCTCTGTCTTGTCTGTGTCTCTGTCTCTGTCTGTCTCTGTCTCTGTCTCTATCTCTGTCTCTGTCTCTGTCTCTGTCTCTGTCTCTGTCTCTGTCTCTGTCTCTGTCTCTGTCTCTGTCTCTGTCTCTGTCTCTGTCTCTGTCTCTGTCTTGTGGAGCAATGTGAGAAGTGGTGCACTCGCTCTCTCGTCACGCCGTCTGCTCTCCTCGTCTCACGTCGTCTCGTCCTCTGTCTCTGTCCTCGCTCGCTCTCGTCTCTCTCGTCTCGTCTGCGATCTCGTCTCGTCTCGTCTCGTCTCTCTCGTCTCGTCTCGTCTCTCTGTTCATAACGTCTGCGTCTCTTTGATCTCGTCTCGCGATCTCGCGATCTCGTCTGCCCGTCTTTGAGCTTCGTCTCCTCCATCTCGTCTTAACTCGTGCCGTCCGTCTTCGTCTTTCTCGTCTGCGCCTGCGTCTTCTCTGTCCCTCATCCTCCTCCCTCTTCGTCCATCCCTCCCTCCCTCCCTCCCTCCCTCCTCCTCCCTCCTCCTCCCCTCCCTCCCTCCCTCTCTCTCTCTCCTTCTTTTCCCTCCTCCTTTTGTCTCTCAGCTTTCCTCCCCTTTGATCTTTATATTCTGTTCTTTTCCTCCCTCCCTCCCTCCTCCCTCCCTCCTCCCTCCCTCCCTCTCTCTTTTCTCTCTCTCTCTCTCTCCCCTTCTTTCTCCTCTCTCCTTTTTCTCCTGATCCTTTTGATCTTATCTTATATTCTGTTCTTTTCCTTGGTGTCGAGTCGTCTATTTTTACTCACTCAGTTCTTCGAGCATCTTGTGAGTGAAAGTAGCCAGGATGTGCTTGTTCACATTGGATTGGGTAAAATTATCTTAGACAGCAACAATAACCCAGAACATTTCCTCACAACCAATCCTTACTATGACTCTCGTGTGGTGGGTAAATACTTTGAAAGAGTGATCCCACCTTGGCTGTTGTTGCTTATCGAAGGGGACAGTGTGATGATGAGCTCATTAATGTTACAAACAAAAACTCATAGTTGAAGCTGCGAAGTAGTTATTGGTCAATCTTAGTTACTGATGATTGCTTTATAGATGCTTTTTCTTTTTAATGATTTATTTTATCTCCTATTCAGATATGTGGTGGAGAGAATGGATCCAGAGTTGTGGGAGAAAGTTCTTAGTCTTGACAATGAATTCAGAAGACAGCTTATTGATCAAGTGGTTTCAACCGCCTTACCTTAGAGCAAGAGCCCTGAGCAAAGTCTCTGCAGCTGTTAAAGGTTTCATAACAGCTGATCATCCACTTGAACGTGTTGAACTTCTTGAAAAGATTGTTCTCCAAAATTCTGCTTTCAGTGGGAACTTCAACCTACAAAATCTTCTGATCCTTATAGTGATCAAAGCTGCTCCTTCAAGGGCGATGGATTATATTAATCGGTTAGACAACTTTGATGGCTCTACAGTTGGAGACGTGCCTGTGGAAGCAACACTCTATGAAGAAGCCTTTGCCATCTTCAAGAAGCTCAACTTGAATGTACAGGCTGTGAATGTTCTCTTAGATAACCTTCGAAGTATTGAGCGTGCTGTGGAGTTTACTTTTTGGGTAGAAGAATATGCTGTTTAGAGTCAGTTTCTATGGCCCAACTCCGAGAAGGCTTAGTAAGTGATGCCATTGAGTCTTTTATTCGAGAAGAGGATGCAACTATGTTCTTGGATGTTATTTGGGCAGCTGAGGATGCAAATCTGTACCATGAAGAGCAAAGAACCCAAGGTGCATAGTGAGCTCATTTATGCGTATGCTAAAATATAGTTTGCGTGACATCGAGGAGTTTATTCTTATGCCAAATGTTGCCAATCTTCTTAATGTGGGGGACCGTGTCTACGATAAGGCTCTATATGAGGCAGCAAAGGTTATTATGCCTTCATTTCTAACTGGGCTAAGTTGGCTGTTACACTCGTCAAACTCAAACAATTCCAAGGTGCTGTGGATGCAGCTCAGAAAGCAAATAGCTCAAAGACTTGGAAAGAAGTTTGCTTTGCCTGTGTCGATGTGGAAGAGTTCAGATTGGCTCAAAATTTTGGGCTCAATATCATTGTACAGGTGAGAAACTGAGACTGCTTTTGTTTGCATTTGTTATGTTAACTTCACATTATAACTGGCTTAACTTGCTGCTGATTTGTTTGCTCAGACCAAGCATAAGGAGGCTGCAGAACTTCCTGCTGATTTTCCACAGGGCATTCTTCGAACTCCTGACACAGTTGCAAAGTTTCAGGTTTCCTTTTCTCCTTCAGTTTGAGTTTTTGAATAAATAAAATAAGAATGACTTGTTCTCTTTATCCTTTTTCTTCTTTATGCCTGTCATTCTGTTGGTATCTAAAGTTGTTGTTGTTGTTGTTACCAGAGTGTTCCTGTGCAAACTGGACAAACACCCCCACTTTTGCAGTACTTTGGCACTTTGTTGACCGAGGGGAAACTTAATGGTCTTTGGAACTCTCGCGACTTGTTGTCAATCAGAATAAAAAAAACCTTCTAGAGAACTGGTTGGCGGAGGACAAGCTGGAATGTAGCGAGGAAATTGGGGATCTTGTGAAGGTTGGTTATATTGGTCTTCAATTTTTACTAGCTGGAGAGTAATCTTTATTTATTTATTTATTTATTTATATTTATTTATTTATATTTATTTATTTTTAAAATTTAATTTAATTTTATATGAAATGGCAACATAAGCACTTTCGCATTTGAAAGCTTTGCTTTTCTTGCTATTAATATTATATGACAATTTCAGTCTATGTTTTAATTTCTTTCATTATATGTTGATTACTGCTTGTGTTACACTGTAGTAATGATCTTGCACTGAAAATCTATATCAAGGCAAGGGCCACTCCTAAAGTTGTTGCTGCTTTTGCTGAAGGCATAGAATTTGACCACATTCTAATATACTCAAAGCAGGTAACTTGATAATGGTGTTTTGTTAGTTTGCAAATATTAATTTGTATAGTAGGTCATTTTTTTATTTTTTTTTGAGAATAGTGCTCTGTTTTTCATTGCCATTTAAAAAGAATGTTACAATCTGTTTTTTTCATCAGCTAGCATGTTGTTGTTTACATTTTTACATCAGCTAGCTTGTTGCTTTGGAATGATGCTTTAGATATTACAGTTTATCATCAATGGTCAACTAGTGGAGTGGTAGTTGTTGTCCAATTGCTTGCGTTGTCCTTTTAGCTCCTTCTTTTTCTAGTTGATCTGCCTCTGAATTTGCTGATCTTGGGATTGAGCTCCAAGTTATATTCCAATTTGCTGAGATTTCTTCTACTTCATCGAAGATGTATTTGATCTTCCATGGAATGTTGGCTACTCTTTTTGCCCAGTTGATAGTCAGAAGTGAGTCACCTTCAATGATTAATTGCCCTGTTGAAAATGGTTTTGACAACTTAATTCCTTTTAACAGTTGATTAGCTTCTGCTTCATTGGCAGTGGCACAACCAAGAGGGCCAGAATATACCACTAGAATTTCTCCGTTGTGATCTCTTATAATACCACCATAACCGGCTGTTCCCGGGTTGCCTTTAGAAGATCCATCGAAGTTTAACTTTATCCTGTCTGGTGGTGGTAGTGTCCATTCTACCATGGTAGGGGGTTTGTGTGATTGAAAAAGGATGATCACCCTCCAATGTTTCCTAAGTAAAGCTCTAGGTAAGTTGGGCATTCTACCGAAGGTTGTGGCCCAAATGAAAGTCTGTTGAATGGCTGCGTTTGCTAAATGGTTAATGGTAGTGGAGGTTGTTGTGCTGTTAAAGGTTCTTTTGTTCCTTTCAATCCATATGGTCCAAGGAATAGCAGCCATGGAGGCTTCCCATAAGGTTTTACCTATTTTAGGGAGGGGCCAGGAGGATGTTGATTGTACTAATTGTGCATAGGTGCTGGGCATTGGGAAAGAGATGTTGAACTTTTGTAGGATAGATGTCCAGATTTGCCTGCTGGATGGACAGTGTAATAAGATATGGCTGCCGGTTTCCTCTTCCTGCATACAAAATTTGCATAGCGAGTTAATGATCATTTGTCCCCTTTTGGTTAGCTCATCACATGTCAATATTTTATTATGAGCTACTATCCACAAGAATTGCTTAACTTTCTTGGGAGCTGGGAGGGTCCAAGCTAATCTTGCTGGATGCTTGGGTGCAGTGGATGTGGTGGGATTTGCACTAGCTATTGCCTTGTAGTATGAGGAGACCGTGTAGAAACCTGAGGTGGTTTGTGTCCAAACAATTTCATCATCTCCAATTCTTGAGATATATTTCGATGTTAATAGGCCGTGTAGGAAATTTACTTCATGTTGTTGTGCTGGGTTTAGCCTTCTTCTTAATTGGAGATTCCATCTACCATCATTTTCTTGATACATTTGTTGGATCTTGGCATTTTTACTTCTGGTCATGTGGTAGATATTGGGGTAGTGGTCTTCGAGTGGAAGGTCTTTTATCCATCGGTCCTCCCAGAACAAAACCTGAGAGCCAGTCCTGATGTGGTATCTGATGTGCGGTTCAAAGGTTTCTTTTTCTTTCATAACTGCTTTCCATAAAGGTGAGAAGTAGTGACTAGGTAACATATTTGGAAGCCACTCATGGATTGGTGTTTTGTACTTGGCTGTAATGATTTCTCTCCAGAGGGCTTTTTTATCTGTTGCATATCTCCACATCCATTTTGCTAGTAGTGCTCTGTTCATGTCATGCATTTTTTTTATTCCTAGACCCCCCATCTCTTTTGGTTTGAATATTTGATTCCATTCACTAAGGGGTATTTGAACTTTTCTGAGGCACCACACCATAGGAATTTTCTCCGGATTCTTTCTAGATTCTTTGCAATTGATTTGGGACATGAGAGTAGGGATAGGTAGAAGTTGCGGATGTCGGCTAAGGTTGATTTGATTAGTACCGTTCTGCCCGCTTGAGATAATAGCTGTCCTTTCCATGAATCGAGTCTCTTTTGACATTTTTCTATCACTATGTGCCATAGCTGTTTAGTGCTTCTATCGGAGAACATGGGTAGCCCCAAGTACATGAAGGGGGATGTGAGGGGGCTGCACCCTAGAATGGTGGTCATGGCTTGCTGGTCAAGATCATCTCCATTGATGTTAAGTAAACCAGATTTTTCCCAGTTAATGTTTTGGCCTGAAACAGCTTCAAATATTTGGAGGAGGGCTTTAATTGAAATAATTTGCTCTTTTGATCCTTCACATAGGATAATGGTGTCATCCGCAAATTGAAGTATGCGAACCTGGACGTGGTTTATTTTGAATCCAGTTATCCAACCTAGTTCCTGACTTCTATGCATTAAGGCACATAAGGCTTCTATTATTAGGAACAATAGGGGGGATAGTGGATCACCTTGCCTTAATCCTCTTTGGCTTTGTATGTAGCCATTAGATGTTCCATTGATTAAAAGCGAGAATTTGGCTGAGGAGATACAGCTGTATATCCATTTCCTCCATCTACTGGTGAATCCCATTTGGGTCATTAGTTTGTCCAAAAAAATCCAGTTGACTTTATCAAAAGCTTTTTCAAAATCAAGCATTAGAAGGAATCCTCTCAGGCCTTTTTGTTTGTAATGGTGTACTAGCTCATGAACTGTTAAGGCCGAATCCAAGATTTGTCTTCCTTTGATGAATGTTGTCTGATTCCGACTTATTATTTCTGGTAGGGCTTCCTTTAGTCTATTGGCTAAAACCTTGGCAATTAACTTGTAGTGGCTTGATACTAAGCTGATGGGTCTAAAGTGGGCTGGCTCATCTGCGCCTAGTTTCTTTGGGATGAGTGCTATGAAGGTGGATCCTATGCTTGTTGTTGTGAGGCCTTCTCTGTGAAATTCAGTGAACATAGATAAAATATCATCCTTGAGGAAACCCCAGCCCTCTTTGTAGAAGTTAGAGGTGAAGCCATCGGGACCTGGTGCTCTATCTGTGGGCAAAGATTTAATGGTATGTTCAATTTCCTCAAGAGTGAATGGTTGCTCTAGTGCATTGGCCGTTTCAGAATTAAGGCTTTTAAGGAGGAGGTAATCAGGAAAAGGTCTTGCTTTGTGCTTTTCATCGTATAAATTGGAGTAAATATTGATGAACTCCTCCTTAATTATCTGCTTTTCCTCTGTTAGTGAACCATTGATCTTGAGGGACGAGATTTTATTTCTGCGTTTGTGTGCTGAGGCTATGGCATGGAAAAAATTTGTATTTCCATCTTCCTCTTTTAGCCATTTATACCTGGCCCTTTGTTTCCAATATAATCTTTCCTGGTTCACAGTCTTTTCATATTCATCCTTCAGGGCATCTCTCTCGACTTGCTCTACTGTGGACAGAGTCTCATCAACTTCTTCTCGACTGTCATATACCTGGATTTTCTGTAAAAGTAGGTTTTTCTTTTTCTCATAGTCAAACTTTCTCTTGCTAACCCATTCTTTTATTTTGATTTTCAATGTCTTCAGCTTTTGGCTAAAGTTGTAGCAGGCTGAGCCAGTGAAATTCATATCCTGCCACCAGGTTTTTAGCAAATTCTTGAACTCATCTTCCAATAGCCAGCCATCCTCAAATCGGAATGGAGGGGGGCCCCACACTTCCGGGTTGGTCTCAAGGATTATGGGGGCATGGTCGGATGCAGGTCTAGGGAGAATCCTACCTGTTGTGTTGTTGTATATGTCTAACCACTCT
This sequence comes from Aristolochia fimbriata, assembly GCA_019845555.1. Classification (NCBI taxonomy): domain Eukaryota; kingdom Viridiplantae; phylum Streptophyta; class Magnoliopsida; order Piperales; family Aristolochiaceae; genus Aristolochia; species Aristolochia fimbriata. Next base: position 29,078,413 of record CM034078.1, read on the forward strand.
TGATTCACTAGAAATCTGTCAAGTTTGGCCAGGATAGGGTTGAGTCTCCCATTGGTCCAGGTGTACTCTGCTCTTCCTAATGTTGGTTCTATTAGGGAGAATTCAGTAATGAATTCTTCGAAATTCCTCATGGCCGGGGTTATAGATCTGTTGTGTTTATTTTTCTCTTCTAATCTTCTGATGACATTGAAGTCTCCTCCTATGATCCATGGGAGAGGCCAAAGGTTTATAATGGCAGACATTTCAGTCCAGAAGTTCTGCCTGAGGGTGTTGTCCATTGGTCCGTAGACAGTATTCTCCTTCTTCAACAGTGATAAGCTCAAATTCATTGTCATCCCAGAAAATTAAGATTCCTCTGGATGTGCCATGTGCTGGTTGCTCTACCCATTTTGGTTTTTTCTGATACCATATATCTCTGGCCATGCTTGGTGATAGCGGACCCAATTTGGTTTCCTGCAGCAAGGCAATTTTAGCTTTGTATTTTTTCAGTGACTCTCTGACTATCGCTCTTTTTGGGCAGGAGCCTAAGCCTCGTACATTCCAAGACAAGATGTTCATTGAGGGGCTTCGTTGTTGATGTCATCTAAAGCAGAGTTCGGGTTGCTGTTCTTCTTCATATTCAGGATTGTTAGGATGTCTTCGGTGGGGATGTTGAATGCTTCGCTGAATTCTTGAAGTTTCCTTTCTACTGCACGATCAATTTGGTCTTCCAGTTCGATTGAGATATGCTGCTGTTGCCATCGGTGGTATGTCTTTTGGAATAAGCGGTACCGTTGCAATTGTATTGTGCCTGCAGAGATAGGTGAAATGTTAACTGAAAAGCGTACCTGATTTTTGAGTTCCCGAGTGGAGAAGACAGGCCAGCGTCGCTTATTTCGCGAGGGAGGCCAGCGTCGCTTATTCCGCGAGGGAGGCCAGCGTCGCTTATTTCGCGAGGGAGGCCAGCGTCGCTTATTTCGCGAGGGAGGCAAGAGTTAAGTGAATTTTGGTCCGGTTCAATGCGGTGGTCTGATTCTGCCTCCGGTTCAGCGGTAAGATGGTATAACTCGTTTGGCTCCGGTTCAGCAGTAATAGGATGACTTAACGCGGTCGGCTCGGGGGATTGGTCCGGTTCGAGACCCGGTTCCGTAATGAGATATCTTCCTTCTTCCCCTTGATTTCTTTCTTCCTCTTCCCCTCAATTTCTGTCTTCATTCAACGGCATATTTCTTTCCCCATTTGGAGAGACAGGCTCTGCTGCAATGGGACATCGATTTCCGATCATTGTGGAGGAGTGTTCCAGTAGTGCAGCCATCGTCTCCGGCGCCGGTGGAAGCTCCGGCAACTCACTGGGAATTTTTTGGCCAGTTTGTCGCCAGATTTTCTTATGTCTTGCTGGCCTCGCTCTCCTTTTTTTCTGCTTCGTCTTACTTGTTTTTGGTGTTTTCCGGGTGTGCTCCTCAATCTTGGTTAGGTAGGTCTGGTCTCCCACCACGATAGGGATTTCGAGCGTGCCTGAGAAACTTTTGTAGGCTTTAACTTTTACCTTAGCGACATCGATGCGGTCACTCGTTATCGTTTTTTCATCTATGTGGATCACTGTTCCAACTTGTTCTGCTAAGATTTGGAAAACTTCCTTTGTCCATAGGTGGATAGGAACTCCACGGATTTGCAACCAGAGTTCTTGTTCGTTTGTTCCAAGGGAGGTGTTCCATTCCATTAAAGCTTCAAAAGTATCTCCTTCTAGGTCATGTCGTAGCCGTATAATTCTCTTCACTTCATCGGCTGAGTCTAGTTGGATTAACCATTGGTACTTACCATTTTACGCAGTATTGGAGCTGATGCTAGCATCCATGATGATCTGATAAATTCTTGGAGCGTGGATGCTTTCCAAGCTTCAGTTGTGAATGCGACAAGGCATTTCTCTAATTTTTTCTTTGCCTGAATTGTGAAGTTGGGTTGCCTGAATTGTGAAGTTGGGATCGACGATTAAGTGTGCTTCTCCGTTACGGGACTCCATTGAGAGTGGGGGTGTTGGATGATGGGGCTTATCCAGTGCTTCCCGATATGTCATTCTGTCCTTTCTTCCAGCCTCTAGCGCTCTGCCTTCTCCCTGTCCACCCCGTACTCCCAGCTTCTTCCCGATTTCTTCAAGCTTCTCCAATAGCCATCGCCAACCCGTTCCATTCTGAAAGCTTTTTGAAATTTTGATGGAGCCAACTGTGGTCGCGTGACATTTTTCCGTGATTCTAAAGGCTTGCGTTTCTCCTTCCAGATAGATGCCAAGGTGATATTTGCCGTTGCAGAGGATGGAGAGCTTTCGGGACGTTGCAAACAAGGTATGTTGAACTCCTTTGATTAACTCCCTCAAATCTCTCACAGGGGCACGTATATAGGACTTCTTCTCGGAGCTCTTGCAAGAGATTTTCACAGCAACTTCATCGTACAGCGAGATTGTGTCTAGGTAGATACGCTTTCCTTCGTCAATGGCCACATAAGCGATCTGCATCTCCGACGGGAGAGGTTTCAGGGTGGTGTTCTCCCATGGCTTTCGAGACGTTGAGCTTTCGTGTTCTCCAGGGGGTCGCCTGAGAGTCACGGGAGTCGCGTGCTTCATCGCGGGAGTCGCGTGGTGAAGAGGAAGAAATTTGAAGTCGTTATAGAAAGCAAACATAAGTTGCACCTTAGGTCATTTTTTTATGAATCATATGTTGTAATGCTGCATTTGAGGGCTGGATATTTCCTTCTTTGTTTGATGCTTTCTGACCTGCTAGTTTGGATCCTGAATACAGGTCGAGTATACACCTGATTGCCTCTTTCTTTTGCAAACAATCCTGCAAACTGATCCCCATGAACTATATTGCCATGGCCACTGGCATGAAGGCTTTGTGTTGTTTTCTTTCTAATTTTTAAATGTATTTTATTTATAAGATATTATCGAATCTGCAATATTTTAAAAATAAGTTAACATTGGATGAGTTAGAAAATTTTAATAAACTGGTTAGTTACTGGAAGGTATGTACCTGCCTCTCTGGCAGGGTTCACTTCATACTTGTAAATCAAGTTATTGTTGTCTTTAGATCAAGGAGTAAATCATAACTGGGACATATAGTGTCTTCTTTTTTAAAATTAATTTTCTAGTTTTATGTTCACAGGTTTTGATAATTTAACTAATTCTTTATTTTTGTTACTCACCCCTATTTTGTTTCTTTAACTTAATCCCTGTTTTGTTTCTTTGTCAACTTAACCCCTGTTTGTTTTCTTTGTCAACTTAACCCCTGTTTTGTTTCTTAGTCTACTTAACCCCTGTTTTGTTTCTTTGTCAACTTAACCCCTGTTTTGTTTCTTTGTCAACTTAACCCCTGCTTTGTTTCTTTGTCAACTTAACCCCTGCTTTGTTTCTTTGTCAACTTAACCCCTCTTTTGTTTCTTTGTCAACTTAACCCCTGTTTTGTTTCTTTGTCAACTTAACCCCTCTTTTGTTTCTTTGTCAACTTAACCCCTCTTTTGTTTCTTTGTCAACTTAACCCCTCTTTTGTTTCTTCGTAAACTTAACCCCTCTTTTGTTTCTTTGTCAACTTAGCCCCTCTCTTGTTTCTTTGTCAACTTAACCCCTCTCTTGTTTCTTTGTCAACTTAACCCCTCTCTTGTTTCTTTGTCAACTTAACCCCTCTCTTGTTTCTTTGTCAACTTAACTCCTCTCTTTTTTCTTTGTCAACTTAACCCCTCTTTTGTTTCTTTGTCAACTTAACCCCCGTTGTTTGGCATGTAATTTAAGAAAGGATTTTTTCTTTTGTTTAGCATGTAATTTAAGACTCCCTACCTAAATGAATCAGCATGAAGTCTTGTAACCCGGAATATTAATATGCAATAAAATCTCAACTTCCTCAAAAAAAAAAAAAAAAAAAAAGGGTTAGTGATATGCACAGGTTGTCTTTTGGAAGTTGATTACACCAAAGATGTTGGGATTGGTCACACAAACTGCAGTTTATCATTGGTCAATAAAAGGTAATCTCTTCTTTTAACTGTTGTTATCATCTTCGGTTTGAATCTTTATTCACGAGGTTCCGCTCTGAGCTTTCTTATCCTTAAATTTATGCTCAATTGTGCCTTTGTAAAAGTGAGTCAGAACCTGTCAAGATGTTTGAAAGAACAGCAAACTTGGCAAATAATCAATTAATCAACTACTGTTGTGACCCTTCGGAGAAATGGCTAATTTTTATCCGAATGCCCTGGAGCTCCTGAGGTATATCTGCAAAGTTATTTTTTATTCCTGATATTGTTTTCATATTCAATGTAATATATGTTAGCCTTGGTTCAGTATTTCTCATGTTTAAAAAAAAGTGATCAGATAGGAGATGCTTGAAGTGATCTTCAGTGTATCACTCTCTAGTCTCTCCCTCCCTCTCTCCTCCCTTCATCCTCCCCTTCTATTCCAGCACTCTCACCAGCTATTTCTCCCGAAGCATCTCATACACGGAACGTTGGTCCCTCAACTGCTGCTTATCAGGTAATTTAATTATTTCTCCTGCTGTTCCTTTTTTTGATTTTCTTATTCAACCTATAGCTCAAAACATTTTTGTTCTTCTGTCTCCTTCACTTCAGCCTCTACTTCTATGTCTGTCACTCTTCTATGTGGTTGTGTGTTGTACATGAATTCTATTGGGTCTTGATTCGCAGTTTTGTTTATTGAATGTGTAGTGGGGGGTTTCTTATCTGCAGGTGGGCGACAGATTCATCCCTCTGAGGTCGGCAATGGATTTCGACATGGCGAGATACCTATAGACAGAATCAAGGAAGGAGAAAGAGAGCTCTTCTGTGGTTTCTCCCTCCAAAGACGCCCTAACGAAAAGGTGCTGGCGAAGCTCTGAACATGAACAGAACCCGATCCTTCACCCCCTTTTAGCCACTGCCTCATGTTTGTCGTGTGCCGATTTTTTAAAATTGCTGCAAAGTTTTATATTTTCTTCAAGTGCTTATTTGGTTTTGCCATGTTTTGTATTGTCCGTTGTCCGTGAGTTTCAAGCATTAGGTATTGCATTTCATTCAGATTTATGCAATGTTTGCTTGGATTTCTCCTTTCTTTTACAGGTTTGTAATTGCATTCAAGTAACAGTACTATAGATTATAATTCATATAGACTTGAAATTTTTATTTCTATATCATGTAGACCGTTAATTATGAAGTAGGTCTTAGATCCCCATAAATTGGATGTTATTTGAGTAGCATTTCTGCAGTTTCATTCTTATATCCTCACCATGAATGAAGTCAATATTTCAATCTCAGAGCCACATTCTTGAAGTGGGATTTTCAATTTCATTGGGAACTTGTTTGTAGCTGTGGGAGCATCCAAATCAAGCCAAATATTTGTTCAAAAAGGTATAGGAAAGCTCCTTCGACTATGTTCATTGATGAAATTAATGTTTTGTGAAGGTAGCATGGGGTAGGGCTTGGAGGTTTAATTACCAAGCTTGACCTCTGTTATGGTTTGTTGTGTACTTTGTTACCTTCTATTTCTTAGCTTCCTATCCTGCTTGAATCATCTAGTTTTTATTTCAACAAATTGTAATGAAGAAATTCAAATGTTACAATGGTTATATATTTGAACTTGCCCGAGTATGGCATCTCTTACTAATATTTGAAAGGGCTCTGAATTGAAGCTTTATTTTGTTTCGTGTTATAGGTTGTGTTGATTGAGAATCATATAAACTCAGGTCCTTTTCTTCACAAGTTTTAGCATGGTTGCTACCATACCCCGGATGTTGTCCTCTGAAAAATCTGGCAAATCCTAGTAGGGAGGATTCAAAAAATGATATGAAGTCATAAGAGTAAACCACATTTCATGATGTATGCATTCTCATTCCGTTTAGAAGTTATTTACTTATGGTTTTAAATCAAGATCTGAAGTAACTTTTGATTTTGTGTATGTTCCGTAGGCAACCCTAAGCTGAGTCTTGTGCAACTTTTGGAAGAGAGAAAAGTCTGAAGGCAATCCTAATTAGCTACCTGTTCAGCACTGTGTACTTTTTGAGATCAACTCTGGGCCAAAGAAACTTCAAGTGGTGAGCAGCCCCTAAGTCTTCATATATTTGACTCTTCTTAATTTCTTTTTTTTTTAGTAGCAGCCCCTTCATCTTCAAAAAAAAGTAATATGTTGTTCTCTGGCATTGATTGTGGAATCTATTGTAGTTCAATGGTTCTTGTTGTTAGTTCAAAGGATAAGTTTTAGCCATTAGAAAATTTTAGTTCTTGATGAGTCCACACTTGTTTCAAGGTTTAGCCATTAGCACCTTAATTGTGAAGCTTATGTTGGCACATTTTTCAGTATGTTTAAGTAGATGGCAGTGATTTGGCACTAACGATTCTTGGAATAATACTGGCTATGTCCATTATGTGAGGTTTTACCTAACAAATATTATTTCAAACACTCTAAGGTACTTCATTATATTAAAGTCATTTGGTCCCTTTTTTCAGTACCAAATTGAAATGAATTATCATTCGGTTTTCATTCTTTTTCACCTAACCTTTCAGGAATTATTGTTAGGACTGGGCTACCTTGCGCCCGCGTTGTCACATTTTGTAACGGTGAGAACGCAGCTTCTAACGGGAAGGGCTTTAGTGGTAATTTTGTTGCAAACTTGCCCCTGACCCGTTTTATCATTTAACCGTTATTCCTCCCCGGCCCGACTCTCCTTCCCCTCCTGCCCTGATCCTCCTTCCCCCTCGGCCCGACCCTCCTTCCCTCCCCGGCCCTCTTCCCTCTGGATCTCCCTCCCTCAAGATCATGCTCCCGCTTACTAGGGTTTCTGTTTAAAATTGTTTAGTTTATTCTATTTTGATTATATTTACATTCCTGTTTAGTTTATGGATATTTTGATTATGTTTAAATATTTATTAAGTTCGTTGTATTGTGATTGGGGTCTCAATTTCTACATTTATGTTCAACATTTATGGTCTTGAGTACTAAATTTGTTGTTTCAATTTATGTCTAGGTTATGTTTATACCTAACGAGTATAAATATGCTTAAATTGTTTAGTCCTGTTTTTAATGTACTATGTTAGTCCTCTTTCTAACTTGCATACCTGCATTTTGATAGATATTTTGGACTGGGCTGCGGTGCGCACGCGTTCTGACATTTCTTAACGGTGAGAATTGTGATGGTCACAGTTAGTAAGTTAATTAAATTTCATTTCCAATAATACCCCTTTCTCCCTTTTAACCTAATTTTTAATATCTATCATCTACCCTCCCGAGCCCTCGCGACTGATTTTGCTCCCGATCCCTCGTGACTGACTTTCCTCTTGAGCCTTGCAACTGATTTTCCTCCCGAGGCCTTGCAACTAATTTCCCTCCCAAATTTCAGGAGATGGTGCATTCTGCAAGAGCGGATATGTCAAGCCAAAAAAATAATGTTGTTGTTGGGGTTGCAGAGACTGATAAGGAAATAGAACAACAGCCAAATTCAAGCACATATACTAGTATGAGGGTTGGTAATGTTGAAAATATCGAAGGTTGTGGTAGTAAAATTCCTTACATTGGCATGACATTTGATTGTTTAGACGATGTATTTATGTTTTACAATGATTATGCTAAGTTCAAAGGCTTCGGTGTGAGGAAGAGCTCATCTAGGTTATCTAGAAAAGATAAGTCAGTAATTTCAAAAAAATATTGTTGCTCAAAACAAGGTTTAAGAGATCCTAAACGTTTTGAAGTGGTTGATAAAACCAAGGCAAAGTCAATGAGTCAATGTGGGTGTAGAGCACACATTGTTGTGAAAAGGAGAGAAAGTGGCAGTGAAGAGACATGGGAAGTCAGAGTTTATAAGCAAGCATAACCATATGTTGCATTCTTCTGCAACAATACAATTTGTTCGGTCACATGAAAGGCTAACCACAATTCATAAGAGACTGATAAAAAAGAAATATGGAGTTAGAATTGGACCTTCAAAAATACATAAGGTTTTTGCAGAAGATGTGGGCGGAGAAAGAAATGCTCCATTTACTCAAAAAGATGTGCAAAATTTCATCAGTAATGAAAGAAAGAAATCCCTAGAAAGTGGAGATGCTCGAGCTGCTCTGCAATTCTGTGATGATATGAAATAAAAGAATCCTGGGTTTTTCTTCATGGTTGATGTTGATGATGAAGGAAGATTGAACAAGTTTTTTTGGGTCGATGCAAAATCGCGAATGTCATATGAATATTTTGAAGATGTGGTAAGTATTGATTCCACTTACAAGACAAATCGGTATGACATGCCATTTGTGATTTTTGTTGGATGCAATAACCATCGGCAAACCGTAGTCTTTGGTGTTGGTTTGTTATGCAATGAGACAACTAAATCCTATATATGGATATTTGACATGTTTTTGAAAGCGATGCACAAAGTATGACCGAGAGTGATTATAACGGATCAAGATCAAGCCATTTCGAATGCTGTTGCTAAGGTTAGTAATCATTGTTTTATTGATCTCTTTAATTTTATGAGCTTAGTTTATATTTATGTTATAATGTAAATCTTGGGTTTTGTATGTTTGTAGGTTTTTCCCAAGGCAAAACATCATTTGTGTAAGTGGCATATAGTTAGTAAGATGGAGCAAAAATTGTCATCCGTTATAGCAAAGGACAAGGGTTTTAGAACTGAATTTAATGAAGCATACATGTTTAGTGAAACTGTTGAAGAATTTGAGACAAAGTGGAGAGCAATGTCTGAAAAGCATACAAGTTCTTGGTTGGATTCAATCTATACAGTTTGTCACAAGTGGGTTACAGCTTTCACTCATCAGGTATTCACTGCAGGTATGTCTACTACACAAAGAAGTGAAAGTCTGAATGGTTTTTTCAAGACATATATTAGTAAAAGGGCAACTTTGAAGGAGTTTTTTGATGCATATGATAAAGCATTAGAACATCAGTATCATAAAGAGCATGAAGCGTGCTTCAAAACACTTGATAGAACTCCATCGTTGATGATAGGGATTGCAATGGAGCAAACTGCACGGTGTCTTTATACAAATAAAGTTTTCAAAATTTTCCAAGAACAGTTGATACATTGAATTCATTATTGTTGTTTAGAGGATGGGGTGCATGGGAGATTTAAAAAATTCATTGTTTGGAGAAACCAAAGTAATTCAAGAAAACATTTGGTAATGTTTGATGGAGGGGAAGAGACCGTGTTATGTTCATGTAGGAAATTTGATTCAGAGGGGATTTTATGTAGACATGCATTAAAGATTTATTTGGCTAATAATATATTAGATATCTCCGAGCGTTACATTTTGGAAAGGTGGAGATGTGAATTTGTTGAAAGCGGAACGCTAGATAAGCATCATAATGGTTTGGAAAAAGACTATAAACCTCAAACGACTCTTAGATATGAAGACTTGTGTAATAGAGCGCTTCGAGTTGTAGAGGAGGGTGCATTAGACGAGGGAAGCTACGAAATGGCTTGTAGTCATTTAGATAAATGTTATGAAGAATTGTTGCGTATGAAACGAGAAATTCCAAAAGACACTGTGACACATAAGGATAGAACCGCTGTTGGAGATGGTATTGTTCATGCTCCTCCCAAGGTCATTAGTAGGGGACGTCCTTCAAAAGCAGCACGGTTCAAATCTATTATGGAAAAGGTGAAGGCAAAAAATTCTTATTCATGTTCAGTCTGTGGAGGACCATCTCACAATGCTCGAACTTGTGCAAAGAAAAGTTCGAAGGTGTGTATTTCATTATTTCAAAAATCTTTAAAAATATTTTATTTAATTTAATTTTATTGTTTGCACCAAATATCAATGAGTTTTTATAACGGTTTTTATTATTTATTATGCAGGATGCAGTGTGAGCAAGAGCAAGATATTTTGTGACGGCTGCAATGCTCACGTGTGAGACTATTACCGTGGAAGGTTGTGGTCCTTATTTGGCATAATTGTACCTGATCTGTAAGTGTAAAAAGTAAAATGCTTTGATTTGCTTATAATATGATATGGACTAGGTAACATCCCATGGTTCACTGCTTCTTGTAATTTTGTTTGTTCACTCTGAACTTCCCATTTTCGTTTATACAGTTTTATCTCCATTGTAGGCTTTATAAATCAATCTTTGGGTATGTGAGTTTTATGGTGTTTGGTTACATGTTCAGGAAATCGTCCAATGGTCGCCTGCCTTCTTAGGTTTGAACTCACCAAGTTCTAGAGTCAGTGGAAGAGGAAGTCAGTATCTGGTCTCTGCACCTCGTTGCTATTGTATAGTCACGCGGTTGCCCTGTTTTGAGCTGCATTATGAGATGCTGAACAGGTTTGAATCAGTTTTATGTCCTGCACTTGATTGTGTATAATGCATGCTCTAAGGATTTCTTTTACCCCCTGTTTGCTTTGTGGGTGATGAACTACACTGGTAGTTCAGAGCATTCGAGTGGAAGTAAAAGATAAATGTTTCCTCTATTTCCAAAACTTGGGCGAATGACAAATTCTCTATGAACTTAATCCCATCGGGAATGTACCTCCTGGTGTGTTAGCTGCCAAAGTCATTCATGAATATTTTTGCTGTATTTTCTGGGTATCCATTGGGTTGGATTCTCCTTTGGCGCGTTTGGGGGGAGATTCTGAAACTTGCTTAACTTGTTCTTTCTGTTTCATGATGTTGCTTGGGTGATCAGTAGTCGGATTATTGACCACATTTGTTCCCATGCAGCATAATTGCACAGGAACGTTTAGATCGGATAACGCACTTTGTAACAGAGTTGTCTGTCTTTGATTCCATTTCACCGGCAATTTTGACATCGGATCAAACAACAGAAAATGGAGAGTCTCTCTGGGGCATTACTGAGTCCCCTAAGGCTTCTTCAGGAAGCAATGCAGAAGATAATGAGGTCCACTCTTGTCACTCACCTGGAAGTGTCCCAAAGTGAGGTTTTAGCCTTCAGTCAATGATAAGGATAATAGAAAGGGATTCAATTATGCTGACGACAATGCATCAGAGGTTACGTCAGAGTCACGGTCCGATCGTTGTGAGAGAATGAATGGAAACTATGAAAATGGTGAGACATCTGATGTTGGGACAATCTATTCCTCGGTCAACAACACAGTGGAGAGACTTGGAAGTTCGGATTCCTTTCGCAGGTTTAAAGATTCTCTTTTGTTTGATCTACTTCTATTCATTTTCCCTTTCCTGTAACTGTATTTTCTCCATCGAACTTAATATGATCCAATATACCAAAAAACTAGAAGACTTTTAACCTGTCTGACCATTGTTAATCTGAATATAATTACTTTCAATGTATTTGGCTACTTTCAGTATTTCCTGGTCTTAATTTTATTAAACCTGCGCTTTGGACAGTTCAGTAAGAAGCATGGGCTCCAAGGATGATGACACTGATGAGGTCACTCCCAAGTGTACTGACGATGAAATAATAGAATGGGCCAAGGTACTTTCCCTACTTTTCCTTAAAAAATGTACTTTCCCAACTTTTTGAACAGGAACGATGTTTTTCAAATGCTCCTGTGAGGATCAATAGGCATTGCTGTGTCAGAAGCAAACACTATTACATAATAGCAATTTTAAGTAAAGGTCCACGTCTGAAATACATTTTTCTACCTCTAACATTTCTAGCAGCAAAATGTTCTGAGCAGGAGAAATAAAACGATCTGTTACAAATTGTGCATTACTCGTCATGCGCGCTGCCTTTGGCACCAAGAGGATCAGAAGTAATTTGTCAACCTCTTCTACACTTGAAACCAATTAAGTATGAGCCACCGGGAGTAGCTGCCTTGGAATGAGACGGAAATACTTTTATATAAGGTGATTGTTTTGCCACAGCTGCTTCTAAGGTTAGACACTGTTTATAGTTGATGGCATTTCATAAGTTTATATTTTGTTAAACATGTTATGTTAGGCTATATGGTACTGAAATTTTCTTGTCTGACAAGGTCAACGTTAGGATATCAGCTGCCTCTTGTCCAATCACAAGGAGAAGATTAATGGGCTCCATCTTTCTACGTAAATGAATCTAATTATCATTCCCATATGAGTGGAGGGGATCGGCCCTCTTACTTGGACTTGGTCTGACAGATCTGACCCCTGTTATAACCGGTCATGCATTGAGGTGGAGTGATGCTCATACCACATTTTTGATGCATTTATTCAACTATTACTGACAGAATGGACGTTCTCAGGTTCTGGCCTTATTCACTGGGGTGCTGTTGGAAAAGCAAGTAGTAGTCATTTGCCCCAATTTGGTAATTTAACTGTTAAACTGCCTGGGGTTAGTCATCAGACAATCTCATTAGAATGTGGACGATTGATGAATAGATATGATTCTCATTGTCGGTTTACTTTGTTTGTTTCAGGGAATCCTTTCAGTACTGTTCTGTCAATAATACCAATTAGTCGTCCATTTATCTGGCAATGCTTGTTTCTCCCTGTAAGTATAAACTGTGAAGCACTTCTGTTCTGAACATGATCAGTGTGGAATTTGAAGGTTATTTGTCATGACACTCATCGAGCCCGTGACTGATGCTGCCTCAGGTCCCACCGCAGAAGATGCATGATTTTGTTGATGCCCCAGTGCCGTTCATTGTGAGTTGTTCCTCTTCTATTGATATTATTAACATATGAAGGGATCAGCAAGAATATGCAACAACATGAGGCTAGAGAGAATATCCACAGAATAGTCCATAGAGGAAGTGGGTCACACAAGAAAAGACAGTGAAAGTTTATTCAAGATGATCTACTGCTTAATCTCTTTTTCTATGTTACATATATAGAATATTGAAAATTATGTTTAAAGAAACTAAAAAATTAATGGGAATAGTGGAGGTGACATCCAATTTAAAATGTTGGGTTCGAATGGTATATTTTGTACAAAAAAGTTAGATTCTAGCAAATCAGATGAAATCATATAAGTGTTGTAACTAACATAACCATTTTATATTTGGTTATGGATCTTTTCCTTAATGGGAAATGCGATTCTTGGGAAATATCTAAGCATGTTTTGAACTGTAATTGATAGAGATCTTTTTGTTCAGCCACTTGTGTGCTAGTAAGTATGAACTGTTCGTTGTCCACTTCAAAATTTCCTAATGCTATTGACACCCTCATTCCCTTTTTGTATTATTCCAACAGTCAAAAGTAAAGAAATCGTCTGTGTATATCTGCTACTATTTTTTCAATTGGAATAGTTTGTTGCTTTCAGTGGAGGAGGACATTCTCATGTGATCTATCTAACTTCTTGGTGTGAGTTTTAGATTGCATGGCTCAATGACTGGAGACAGGTGCTTAAAGGCTGCACTACTACCTACATTGAAGCCTCCAAGTAGTGGGATTTCAGTAACTTTACTAATGTTCTCATGACAAATATCCAAGCATGTTCACGTACGAGAGCCTTTTTATATTGAGTCACTTGATTGTACAAAGAAAATGTTTAGGTAAAGTTTATATTCAGTCACTTGATTTTATATTACATCTCATGGATTCTGTTTTTCTGTTAGCAACTAAATAATGACTGCCAACAATACCCTGCTATGAACCGGATTTTACCTTCAGCCACTTGATTTTATATCTGGTTGCACCTGTTTTGTTACCTCTGTTTCTTCTTTTTGCTTCAACCCAATGTTAGTAAATGATCTGCTCTCTCATTTGCACTCTCACTCTGTCATTTGCCATGCCATATTAATTAATTAAACCAGTCTGATTTTTTACAAACTGCTGTAGCAGAATCAGTTCATAATTAATTACGTTTGCTAAACCAAGGTGTATATCCAAACCCGTGTCTTCTATAGATATATATGTGGAATATTGAATGTGTTAAGTCTGTCGTCGCTTCGATTATTTAAGACCGTCTGAGAAAAAACTGATTAAGATGTTACTTCAGATTCATTGATCTTGCTGATAACAGAATTATTTATGTGTATAGGACATTCGTGGTTTTAGATTGATCAAAGTAACGAATACTGATTTCATGTGCACTCTGGCCCATCTATCAGTAAATGAAGTGTACTTTCTGCAATCTTGCACTTGTTTTCTCTGTTATTACTCCCTTGGTATGATATATAAGTTATCGATGATGTTGAAAGTTTATGAGATTAAAAGCGGATGCTACTTGTGCTGGTTGGTGTAGACCAAATCATCTGAATTGGATTTTGAAATTTATTGTCCAGATTGAAAGCTCATTTTGAAGACAATCCAGGGGATTTGGGTAATCACAATTCGCAGGATAAGGTACATGGGCCTCCTCCACGCGACAAGTGATCTCTTGTATGTGATAGAATTAACTGTAACATATCGTGGTTGTAGTTTTTTTTTTAGTCACATATATGGTTGATGCAAGCCATTGCTTCACTGTTCTTGTTCAAATACAACCAGGACTGAAACTTTGCACACTAAGAGAAAGTACTGCAGCAAGTAAATGTTGTTGTCTAGGTGGAGCTGGTCAATAAGGCCATTAATGGGAGAGTGCAGGCTTATTAAATCAATCTATTCTTGTTTAACTCTTAGTTCAGATATTAATTTTGACATGCATTAGCATAGAATTTTCAATCCAAGTGTCAGATATCCTTGTGTCTTTCTAGGCATTAGCATAAGACACAAGGAAATGGATGTTAACAAGGAGCTCCCATTTGGACTGCGTCAGATATCCTTACATGTTGGATGTTTTTTTCTCAATTCTCTCTTTCTATCATTTAGAAAATCATGTGAATTTGTCTGGCCTTGATGTTTTTTACCTAGCTGCAGTCGTACTGAAGCAATTTGTAAAACAACACTGGCAAGAAGAAGGAGAGACTTTTGTACATCCAATTGTTTCCGCTCCGAAAAACGTTGTTAACAGTCAGAAGCGAAAATTGTTAGCATAAAAAAATGAAAGAGATTTTAGACAAGGGTGTTGCATTTTGGCCAGGTGACTCATCGAGTCAACTGTCCTATAGTACATTTGTGAGATGTCCTGCATAGTGTGTAACAGATGCATAAGAGCGTATAGACACAGTAAATGTAACCATATTAGTAGTCTTCGGACACTTTAGATGCATGCAGCCAGCATCTTTGCTTGTAAGTGACAAACAACATCTCGCTGGGTTTGTCTCTTCTAGTTGCTTACCATTTACAATGTTGATCGTCTGTACAATTCCTTTTGTCTCACTATTTTTGGTCTCATTTCACTTATGATAGTGGTTTTCATCTAATTTATGTTACTGATCATATAGGTTCATACATGGTCATTGGATGCTAACCAATATGTTGCTGATGAGGATGAAGTTACTTACAGTTGCCGTGTGTCCCGTAAGCATTAGGAGGAGAAAGTTATTTGGTTCTTAGTGATGTGCCTGATTATGTTGTTAGAACTTCATAACTCAGCTTTGAATGATTTATCATTAATGTTTGGAGAAAAAGGGATAATTTATTGTTATTGTTGCTATTACTATGATTGTTATTATTGCCTGGAGAGACAGGACCAGGTGTGATATGCATTTCTGTTGATCAAACTTGTGTTTCGTTTATCTTTGTTTCTTATTTTTTATTATTGAGCTTTTGTCAACTAGCTGCTACTTCCTTTTACAGGGTTGATTGAAGCACCTTTAGTTCAAGGTCGGGCATTTGCTGCAGTTGCAAAGCTATCACCTGTGGTAATAGAGTGTAACTTCAGGATGTTTTTTTTTAATTAATTAAAAAAAAATAAAAAATTGCAATTTTGACACTGTTCTAAAAAAATTTGCCAAAATGGCACTATTTACACTTTGACCGAGTTGGTCAAAGTTGACCATCTCGGTCAAACACACGTGAGGTGACACGCTGTGTCCAGCGTGTCACCAAAAATTTTTTTTATTAGAATCCCGTAGGCGGCATTCAAATGCCGCCTACAATAAAAAACTGAGGACTTTAAAATTTCACAGTACCTAAAAAAACGAAGGCATTTACATGCCGCCTCAAACTTGACTTAGAGAATATTAGGCTATAAAACGGAAACTAGCGAGGCGGCATCTAAATGCCGCCACTAGCAAAAAGTACTAGGCGGCATTTCGATGCCGCCTCGACCTACACTTAACGAAATTTCGTGATTTGGAGGCGGTATCAAGATGCCGCCTTATATTCTACTCTGTAGGCGGCATATAAAAGCCGCCTCCACCTTTAAAACTAAAGGCGGCATTTAAATGCCGCCTTTGTTTTATTTTTTTGTTAATTTTTTTTTTGTTTTTGTCTTATTTGTTTCTCAACCTGTCATTACCTGTTAACAATCATAATCCAAAACAGCACACACTACATAACTGTAAAATAGATAAACACATCTATCATGACAAATAAATAAAAATTATATAAAATATAACTATACAAATGTGTATACATAAAAAATAATGAAAAACAACAAATCATCAGTTACAGAAACAATCATAAGGCAGAACTGGGCTCTGGTGCACCAATTGCCTTTTTCTGCCTTGTATAAATCCGTCGAATAGGAGGGTGGCGGCTGGGCTCCTCCTGGGGTTGCTCAATGGGCTGCTCAAGAGGCTGCTCAAGGGGCGGGCCGGGCTCCGTGTCGGGTGTCTGCTGAGGTGGAAGATCGAGCACCGTAGGCTTCGGTACGGCTGGAACCTCGTCAGAGTCCTCGACACGAGTCGTCATCTTAGCTGTAGGCTGACGCCTTGCACGACGTCGTCGCGGAGCTCTATCTCTGGCTGGCTCGACCATGTGAGAAGGCTCACCAGCATGTGACTCGTCTCTCTCGACGATCGCTCCCTCCAAGAGTGGAAGGCTATGCAGGACCGACTGACAGTAGTGTCCAATTTCCAGTCAGTGTGGGTTTGTGGATGATGGGTATAAGGCTGCCCTATGGTTGACGCGCTCAACCACGTTCCTTACACAACCCAACTGCGAAATAAAAACGTAAGTTAAAAATGTATGACTAAGGAAATTATCAATCCACAAAGTTAAGTACGTACCAATGCTTCCTCGGTATAACCTCTAGGATGGTATACCATGGTTGGCTTAGTCGGTGGATGTGCTATGAATCGTCGAGTAGCCCCCAAATACCACCTCATATAGTCACTGGGAGCATGTCTGGGGGTGTGTGCCCGGCTGCCTATAATAACATACTCCGCCCGTGCCTCCCACCGAGCTATGTAATCACAGTGGTATAGCGCCCAATCCTCCCCAGCTCGGCCTTTCTGAGAGATGCGAGTAACATGCTCGACATCCTCCGGTGGAGTCACCTGCTCAAAGTTATTAAATTAAACACTGAAAGATAAATAGAAATTGAACTTGGGCGTTGTAATAATTACCTGCTCTAGCCTGAACTGTAACATCACTCGATCAAGAACATGCAACTCGACGATCTCGAAGCAAATAAGAGGTGTCCTAGACAACCAGATACGCCTACCTTCAACGTAGATAGCAGGTAGACGCTGCAGGAAATCCTGGTACGACTGCCAGTTTACCTAAGAAAAAATACAATAATTACTAACGGGAACTTGCTGGGGTATGAATTGACATTACTGTTTGTTCGTAAAGTAACTTATCTGATAGCTCCGCTGGTGGTCCAACTTTGTCCTGTATAGCACCAGGTTTTCACCAGGTTTGGTGGCATTCGTTCGTCGGGCGTTCCACCTAAAAAACCAATATAAGTTAGTTACCCAAGATTTTATAGAAGTGTAAATAACGATTAAACTGTATAGGTACATACCTGGAACCTAAAGGGCCACACCGTAGCTCCGGTTCCTCTAGGAGTGTCGGACGTCCAGTATGTAGACGTTTCCACGCCCACAACTGCATAAAACAAAAACTATACAGATAAGTCATATTCCTTCAAGATGAACAATTTTTATGAGAGAAGAGGTTACTTGCATAAGGGTGAGGCATCCAGCAATACCAACGACTCCTGTGCGACACGCCTTCGCGAGTTCCCCGTAGAGGAAGGCTAATGTGGCTGCTCCCCAGCTGTACCTCCCGGCCTTCTCGAAATCCTTGAATAGTGTCAGGTATGCCATGTGAACTCCTCGAGCACTACCATCCGAGAATATCGTCGCACCCACTAGATGGAGGCACGCACGCGTGTGCTGCTATATCACGAACTCGGTCGCGTCATCAGGACAGAATGAGAATTGGCCTCTAAGCCATGAAAGTGATAGTCGACCCCCCCTTGAAAACTTCCAGGTGGGAGCTCGACCCCCAGAAGTACTCTGGCCAACTCCATCCAATCCCCCCGAGTCGACCCGGTCATAGTGTCTCCGTCGACACGTAATCCCAATAAGACAACCACATCCTCTAATGTGATAGTCATCTCACCATTCGCAAGGTGGAAGGTGTTCGTCTCGCTCCTCCATCACTCTACTAGTGCGGTAATCAGCGGCTTGTCCAGTCTCAACCACTGGACTCGTGTGTAGTGCACCAAACCCCGCCTCCCTCTACATACATCCAACATCCGGCCCCATGGGCCAATGTCGTAGAGTCTGGAAATGCTCGCATGCATTTCAGGCATCCAGGGTCCTGAAAATGAGTGGGTATTGTTAGTGTATATTTAAACCCTATGTTTAAAAGCAAATATAATCACAAGTATAAGAGTCTGCACTAACCTCCCCATGCCAGATGGCCTCGCTCCTGTGGGAGTCCTGATCGTACAATAAAGGGGCGTCTGCATTCACGACTTGTAAGAAAAATAAAGTAACATTAACTAACTAAGATGAATTAATCAACTAGGCTCGTGTCATTATACATTTTACATAAACTAACAAAATACATTATCGACGCCTAGACTCCGCACGGGAACTCTCTGCGCTGACAGAAGACAGGGCTTTACAGGCCCGTTTGTGTGACCGGGCTGCTTATAATTGCTACACAAATATCGTCCTCTGTTGTCATCTCTCCAATCCATAGAATTGTGGATACACGTGGACATTGGTCTGCCCGGAGTCCTCTTCGGACCTGCTGGGAGTACCACTGGACCTTCCTGCACCCAAGTACTTCTCTGTATAGGCACATCAAACGCTCGTTCATACACCCGAGAGTTTGTAGATGCATAATAATACTCCGATGTCAACTGATAGAAGTCATAGTGTATTGCCCTGCACACTGCAATGACATGGACACACGGAACCTGATATATCTGGAATGATCGACACGTACACTCCCTAAGCATGACGTTAACCTTGTGTTCGCCGGCCTAAAATATCCCATCGCCATAAGTAACAACGTGCACAGGTCTGGCATCATCCACGACAGTCTGTAAATGTGCGTCTACTGAAGGACAAAGATGGGTTATAATCTGAGGTAATAAGTTGTATGACTCATCCCATCCACCAAATACAACAACAAGTGCTTTGTTCCTTGCCCTCCATGCCCTACTATAACTCACCTGAATATGATACTTGTCCATGACTAGCTGAATGATCTCGTACGGAGACAGAGTAAAACTCGTCCTCACGTTGGGCATAATCAGGTTACATATCACGCTAGAGGTGCACAACCGGTTGTCCATGCGCAGATCGACGTTCAAACACGTGTGTTCATCATTGCATCGTCTAACTTTCCACATGTTCAACTTCATACTGTAAGACGCGTATATGTGCCATGGACACTGATCACCTGTGCAACGAACAGAATAAAATGTTGGTCCCAATTTATGCACCCTGAATTGGACATGTCTACTTATGCAATAGTCCTTCAAGTACATCACTAATGCGTCTTTGGTCATAAACCTCTGACCGACTCCAACACCGACGGGTGGGGGTACATTATCATCATCTATGCTTGGGACCATTGTGTTCCTATATGTCAAATTCATGTCCATCACTCCTATCCACGGATCGGGATACGACTCGTCATTCTCTTCTAGAGGTGGGACACCCATGGTAGGAAGGGGTAATTCAACATCTTCTTCTTCCTCAACTTCATCCTCTGTAACTGGTTCCGGCCACGACCCCTCACTACTAGAATCATCATTTGCTTCCTCACTTCGTTCCCTGAATTCAATTGTAACTTCATCAACAACTAATGCGAAACAGAAATTAAGTAAAACTTTAAACTAGGCTAGATTGATAATTCTCACCTTTCTGCAGGTTTGAACTTCGCAATGGGTCTTTCAACTCTCTCATCCCCTTCGGCCAGAGCTTGCCCCCGTATACCATAACAGCCCCTTTGCCGGTGCCACCCACATTTTCCAAACTTCTTCCACTATCCATCTCATAGGAGTAGGTATCCCGCTTCACAAACAGCTCCAGCGTTGATTGGAACCCATACCTCACCTGACCTAACCCATTCTCCAGTGACACGTCATCGAGTATAGGAGTGTACATCAACTCAACCATATTGAAATGTGGTCCG
The DNA here is from genome assembly GCA_019845555.1 of Aristolochia fimbriata. NCBI lineage: Eukaryota > Viridiplantae > Streptophyta > Magnoliopsida > Piperales > Aristolochiaceae > Aristolochia > Aristolochia fimbriata. The sequence continues at coordinate 29,098,688 of CM034078.1, forward strand.
TACGTGGGTTCCCTCCGAGAACATTATACATCATAGTGCACAACGTATTAAACGAACACGTCGGCTTTAGATATATAAATCTGGTTGTCCCCCCTCAATAGCCGACCACATTGCCGTGCTCAAAAATAAATTCACCACCAAAATAACAACACGCAGGTACGACTGCCATCTTCAAATGAAATTAAGCAACAGACATTTAAATCACAACTCATCACATACACCACACAACTTGGAATTAAAATTCTTCATGCAAAACCACTTCTTCGCGTAAGGTACTTATTCTAAGATCCACAACACCTCTAGACGCGATGACGCCTCTAGAAAATTACAACGCCTCATATACTAAATTAGTCTATAAAATCCTAAATTAGCCTAAACCCTCAATTAGCCTAAAATATGACTGAATTACGATTAAAAATCCTTAATTAGCATATAAAACCATATCTTAACATAACATCAACATTACCATGCAAATTTCCAAATTACCCCTGAAAAACTCTAATTAAGCATAAAATCCATTAATTACCATAAAAACCTTAAATATAGCATAAAATTAAAATTAACATAAAAACCCCTAAATAAGCTTCAAAATGCCTAAATTAACATCAAAACCCTAAATTAGCAACAAAATCCCAAAATTAGCCTAAAAATCCCTTAACCCTAAACCCAAGAAACCCCAAATCCACGCAATACATGAAATTTAACCCTAAATGAACTAACAAACATGAAATTCGTAGCATAATCATGGTTAATACGTTACAATAAGAGCAATTTCAAGTAAAAACATGCTCAAATCATCAAAACGACATCCAAACATTCTAACTAACGAAAAATGAAAAACATACCTTACTTTTACAACGAAACGAGGAAGATACGCGGGAGAAACGCAAGTTTATCGTTCGCACAGCCTCCAATCGCTGATTTGCTGCTTCGATTCGGCGGCATTAGGGGCGAAAGGAAGAGAGAAGGAGACCTCTTTCCGCGCAGTTCGATTTGGGAGATTGAAGGAAGGAGAGAAAGAAGACGGGCGGGGAGAATAAAAAAGAAGACGAGGCGGCATCGCGATGCCGCCTACGTTTAAGTTAGGCGGCATCACGATGCCGCCTCCTTGACAAACTGCGAATCGCACTGCCGACACGAAATTTCGCTAAGTGTTAGATGAGGCGGCATGTAAATGCCGCCTCGCATTTTTGAAAGTGGCGGCATTTAGATGCCGCCTCGCTAGTTTTCGTTCAAAAGCAAAAAAAATGGACTTTTCTTTAAGTGTAGATTGAGGCAGCATCTAAATGCCGCCTCGTGTTTGAGGGTAGGTGTCATTTTAAAGCCGCCTCTCATTTTTGTAGGCGGCATTTCAATGCTGCCTACTTGAGTCTTATAAAAAAATTTTTTGGCGACACGCTGTGTCCAGCATGTCGCCTTACGTGTGTTTGACCAAGTTGGTCAACTTTGACCATCTCGGTCAAAGTGTAAATAGTGTCATTTTGACAAATGTTTTTAGAACAGTGTCAAAATTGCAATTTTTTATTTTTTTTAATTAATTAAAAAAAACGTCTAACTTCAGAATGTATATTATTGTTATCTATGCCTTTATTTTCTGTTTTGAATATGCTGAACGGGTTTGAGTAAATTTGACAGTTGAGCCAAATAATTGTTGATCAATTTTTGCTTGCTGCTATAGGTTCAATCGCTTTGGATGTGTAAGTACTTCAGATGTTAATGTTGTTGGCCTTTTATTTGGGTATTGCCTTGTGCATGGTTAACATTTATGACTATTCTGATTTGGTTATCTGGGTGATAGTCCTCCAACAGTGAAAGTAGGAGCTTGTCGGGCAATACCCCAGCTATTATCTGAATCATATATGCTCTGAACCTTGTAACTTATGTCGAAGTTATCTCGAAGTTATACTTGTGTTTTGTTATGCTTCTATATATTATATGGACACAGGCGAGCAAAGGATATTAATTTGCTCCTTCGGATAATTAAAAACTGATTTATGAACTCATAAACAAAATTTGCACAGGATTGTCATATCATGGACGCTGGCTTTAACTAATTCATTCATTAATCATCTACGAGATGAGACCGAACTTTTATTGTTGCAACACAGTACATAATTGCAAGAAAGTCAGCTACAAATATATATGATATGTCTTAAATTTTTCAAACCGGAGATGGCTGAGCGGAGCAGCGAGTGAAACATGATCAGAGAGATTGATCATACTCGACACACACAGATTTGATCAGAACCTTTTCAGCGTAGACTCTGCAAGACTTTTAAATTTCCCTCCAAATGATATCCAAGTAATTTCAGTTCATCTAAGCTATTAGAAAGACATGTTGCTAATGGGAGAGTGAAGGCATATTAAATCAATCTATTCTTGTTTAACTCTTAGTTCAGATTATAATTTTGACGCTCATTAGCATAGATTTTACAGTAGTAGGCAGATTAGTTATTTTATTTCCTGTGTTACTGTGCAGCAAAGATACATGGTGAAGGTAATATTATGGTAAAAATACCACAGTTTTTCTAAGGAATAATGAAAGTACACGTGAAATGTGTGCAACTAACTCAAAAGGTAAAAGTATAGGACAAACGTAAGAAATTGAGACCATTTGGGTTGTGTTTAATTTTTGCGTACATTGATTGCAATTTAGGAGTAATTTGTATTTTAAGCCTAATTGTCCCATTTTGGGACGTAATTCAAGTTCATACCCAAACAATTTCAGCTTAAAATTCTTGGTTAGTTAGGAGCAATTAACATTTTAAGGTAACTGGACCGTAATGGTAGATATGTATTCGTTCAAGGAGAAATTCTTCTTCATTTGTTAAAAAAAATACGTAACAGTATAGAGAAAATATTCCAAATCAATTTAATTTCATACCCCAAAAATTTAAGCTTATACTTCTTTGTAAGTTAGGAGTAATTAACATTATAAGGTAATTGGACCGTATCAGTCGATACGTTAAAAGTAAAGCTGAAACAGACCAAATTGATTCAATTAGATACCCCAAAAAACTGCAGCTTAAAATTCTTGGTAACTTTGGAGTAATTAACATGTTAAGCCAATTGGACCGTATCAACACATACGTAATTTATCATTGAGAAATTCTCCCTCATTAGTAAACCAAAGTATGTACAATTATAGGCAAAATGTTCGAAATTGATTCAATTTCAAACCCATTTGAGCTTACAAATCTTTGTAACTTTTGAGTAATTAGAAATTTACATTTATTAGTTTTTTAACATTTTTCCCATATGTGATTTCCGTATCAGGGCACTTGGAGCGTTTCGAGACGTATGGGGCGTATCGGCCTGATACGTTTCCGGTCTCGGCCGATACGGTGGTTTTCAGGGTGGTGACCGTTCGTAACCCGAATACGGATACGGGCAACCATCTATAAACTATCTAATGAAAAGCAGCAGTCGGTGGCTGGACAGAGTCTCTCGGCTTCTCATCTTAACTTTGGTCATTCTAACGCTTCCTTTTTTTACTTTTGTCATAAAATATAAAAAAATCATTTTCCCGGTAAGTTTAAAATCGTTAGACAAATCTTTGATTTATTTCTCTTAGTCTCAAGCGTACTGCACTACTGCTTATATGAATTATTCGTGTTTGTCTTTATGTTCTTTCTTTATTAATTGTTTCGTTAATCTTCCGTTGAAATGTAAAAGCGTTAATCTTCTTTTCGATTGTGTATTGTTTTTCTTAATTCTGGCTTCCAAAGTTCAAAATCGAAACGATTGTGTATTGTTTTTTTTAATTCTGCCTTCCAAAGTTCAAAATCGAAACGTCTCTGAGAGAAACCTCTCTCTGCATCGCCCGAGCTGGAGGCCAGGGACGACCTCCGCTCTGAGTCGACTCGGCCGAGTCAAACTGCGCGACTCAGTTGAGTCAGCTCGATCGAGTCGGCCGAGTCAGTCCAGTCGAGTCGACCGAGTCACTCCGGTCGACAGATTTTTTAATTCTGGCTTCCAAAGTTCAAAATTGAAACGTCTCTGAGAGAAACCTCTCTCTGCGTCGCCTAAGCTGGAGGTTAGGGACGACCTCCGCTCTGAGTCGACTCGGCCGAGTCAATCTGTGCGACTTAGTTGAGTCAGTTCGATCGAGTCGGCCGAGTCTGTCGAGTCGAGTCGACCGAGTCAATCCGATCGACTAGATCGAGTCAATCCGATCGACTCATAATAATCGACTCAGTCGACCCGGCCAAGTCAATCCGGCCGTGTTTGGGCCGGCCTACCATGACTTGACAGTTCTAAATGGGCCAAGCATTCACAAATACTATCATTACAATTACATTCACTGTTAGTTAATATTAAAATAACATTAAATTGGATTAAATAATTAAATTAACATTAAAGTGAATTAAATAGTTTTTAAAAATCTTTTGAAGACAAAAAATTTTACGTTCAATAGTTAGCTTATTTAAAAAATATAGGATTAAATATATTAAATTGTTAGCTAATTTGAAAAGAATAGGATTAGATAATTAATAAAAATGATCAGAAAAAACAAATAAAAATTTTAATTAAACAAATAGTGTCATTACAATTACATTCACTGTTAGTTAATTTTAACATAACATTAAATTGGATTAAATAGTGTCTTTACAAATAATTTGGTACTGAATTGTTAATGAATTTTAAAATAACATTAAATTAGATTAAAGAATCAAATTAACATTAAAGTGAATTAAATACTTTTTAAAAATCTTTAGAAGACAAAAAATTTTACATTCAATTGTTAGCTAATATAAAAAAATATAGGATTAAATATATTAAATTGTTAGCTAATGTCAAAATAATAGGCAAATATTTTCTTCTAATTATTAAAATATTTCTGAGGCAAAATTTTTTACATTATATTATTAAATAACTTCAAAATAACATAAATAACTTCAAAATAATATTAGATTGGATAAAAAATTGAACATAAGATCAAAATGGATTAAATAAATATTAAATTCTTACAAATAACCGATTTAAAACATAGTTGTTAGTCAAAAGAATAAGCGGTTTGGTCCGATTAGAATTTTGGGTCCCAATTAAGAGTGGTTTGATCCGGTTTAGTCCGGTTAGTCAAATAACAGTTTGTTTGGTCCGATTAGGCAAACAATAGTCCATTTGGTTCGATTTGGTCCAATTAGCCAAATAACAGTCGACAACAGCCGGTTTTGTCCGGTTAGTCAAATAACAGTTTTTTTGGTCCGTTTGTTAGTCAAATAACAGTTTGTTTGGTCCGGTTAGCCAAACAATAGTCCATTTGGTTTTTGGTCCGGTTAACAGGTCCATTTAGTCCGTTTTGTTAAATAAATAATTTTTTTTGGTAAATAATAACCATTTGGTCCGGTTTAGTCCAAATAAACAAATTGGTCCATTTTTTAGTTAGTTAAAGTTCGACAATAGCCGGTTTTGTAGAGGATACTCAAATAACAGTTTGTTTGGTTCGATTAGTCAAACAATAGTCTGGCCCGATAGTTCTAATTAGGTTGGCCAACTTCTTACAAATAACTGGTTTAGTCCGGTTAGTCAAACAATAGCCGGTTTGGTCCGATTAACCAATTAAGAGTGGTTTGATCCGGTTTAGTCCGGTTAGTCAAATAACAGTTTGTTTGGTCCGATTAGGCAAACAATAGTCCATTTGGTTCGATTTGGTCCAATTAGCCAAATAACGGTCTACAACAGCCGGTTTTGTCCGGTTAATCAAATAACAGTTTGTTTGGTCCGATTAGCCAAACAATAGTCCATTTGGTTCGATTTGGTCCGGTTAGCCAAATAATAATTTGTTTGGTTCAACAACCGGTTGACCGGTTAGTCAAATAACAACAATTTGGTCCGGTTTGGTTTTGGTCCGGTTAGTCAAAATAACAAATTTAACAACAACCGGTTTTGTCCGGTTTGTCAAATAACAGTTTGTTTGGTCCGGTTAGCCAAACCATAGCCGGTTTGGTCCCGTGTTAGCCAAATAATAACCGGTTTGGTCCGGTTAGTCAAACAATAGCCGGTTTAGTTCGGTTAGCCAAACAGTAGTCGACAACAGCCGATGTGGTCCGGTTAGTCAGACAACAGTCTGTTTGGTCCAGTTAGCCAAACAATAGTCCATTTGGTTCGATTTGGTCCATTTAGCCAAATAACAGTCGACAACAACCGGTTTTGTAGAGGATACTCAAATAACAGTTTTTTTGGTTCGATTAGTCAAACAATAGTCTAGCCCGATAGTTCTAATTAGGTTGGCCAACTTCTTACAAATAACCGATTTAGTCCGGTTAGTCAAACAATAGCCGGTTTGGTCCGATTAACCAATTAAGAGTGGTTTGATCCGGTTTAGTCCGGTTAGTCAAATAACAGGTCCGATTTTGTTTTGGTCCGATTTGGTCCAAAACAATAGTCCATTTGGTTCCGATTTGGTCCGGTTAGTTTGGTCCGGTTAAACAAAACAACAACCGGTTTTGTCCGGTTAGTCAAATAACTAGTTTGTTTGGTCCGGTTAGCCAAACTATAGTTTGGTCCGGTTTTTGGTTAGTCCCAAACCATTTGGTTTGGTCCAAATAGTCAAATAATAACCATTTTGGTCCAGTTAGTCAAATTTTTAAAATAATTTTAGTTCGACAAATAAACGGTTTTGTTTGAGGATTAGTCAAATAACAATTTTTTTGTTCGATTAGTCAAACAATAGTCTGGCCCGATAGTTCTAATTAGGTTGGCCAACTTCTTACAAAAATACCGGTTTAGTCCGGTTAGTCAAACAATAGCCGGTTTTGGTCCGATTAACCAATTAAGAGTGGTTTGATCCGGTTTAGTCCGTTAGTCAAATAACAGTTTTTTGTTTGGTCCGGTCAAACAATTCAAACAATAGTCCATTTGGTTCGATTTGGTCCAATTAGCCAAATAACAGTCGACAACAGTTGGTTTTGTCCGGTTAATCAAATAACAGTTTGTTTGGTCCGATTAGCCAAACAATAGTCCATTTGGTTTTTGGTCCAAACAATAGCCAAATAATAGGTCCACAAACAATAGTCCAACAGGTTTTTTTTTAGTTTTTTGTCAAATAATTTTCAATTTGGTTTAATTTTGGTCCAAAAAAATAACAATCCAGTTTGGTTTGCAATTGTTTTGTCCGGTTAGTCAAATAACAGTTTGTTTGGTCCGGTTAGTTTACCATTTGTCAAATAAATGGTTTTTGTCCCGTTAGTTTGTTTGGTTTTTTGGTTTTTGTTAAAAATAACCAAACCATAACCGTTTGTTTGGTTTAGTCAAATAAATAATAACCGGTTTGGTCCGTCAGTTAAACAATAGCCGGTTTAGTTCGGTTAGCCAAACAGTAGTCGAAAAAGTTAGTCAAAAATAGTTTGATTTGGTCCGTTTAGTTTGTTTGTTAAACAAATAACAAATTGGTCTGTTTGGTCCAGTTAGCCAAACAATAGTCCATTTGGTTCGATTTGGTCCAGTTAGCCAAATAACAGTCGACAACAACCGGTTTTGTAGAGGATACTCAAATAACAGTTTTTTTGGTTCGATTAGTCAAACAATAGTCTAGCCCGATAGTTCTAATTAGGTTGGCCAACTTCTTACAAATAACCGATTTAGTCCGGTTAGTCAAACAATAGCCGGTTTGGTCCGATTAACCAATTAAGAGTGGTTTGATCCGGTTTAGTCCGGTTAGTCAAATAACAGTTTGTTTGGTCCGATTAGGCAAACAATAGTCCATTTGGTTCGATTTGGTCCAATTAGCCAAATAACCATTTTAACAAACAACCAAATTTTGTCCCATTTTGTCCAATAGTTTGTTTGGTCCGGTTAATCAAACAAAAAATTTGGTCCGTTGCCGTTTTGTCCGGTTAGTCAAATAAATATTTGTTTGTTTCCGTCCGCAATAACCACAATAGTCCATTGGTTCCAAAAATAAATAATTTGTTTGGTCCAAAAAATAAGTTTTAATAAATAACAGTCAACAAGTTTTGTTTAAAAAATAACAAATTTGTTTTTGTCCGTTAGTCAAACAATAGTCCATTTGGTTTTTGGTCCAATTAGCCAAATTACAATAACAAATAACAACCGGTTTGGTCCGGTTAGTCAAACAAATAACAATTTTTTTTGTCCGGTTAGTCAAATAAAGTTTGTCCATTTTTGTCGGTTAATTAATTTGTTTGGTCCGGTTAGTCAAATAACCATTTGGTTTGTTTGGTCAAAAATAAATAATAACAACAACAACCGGTTTTGTCCGTTAGTCAAATAACAGCGGTTTGTTTGGTTTTAGTCCAAAACCAAACCATTTGGTTTGTTTGGTCCGTTAGGTTAAACAATAATAAACCATTTTTGGTCCGTTAGTCAAACAATAAACCGGGTTTGGTTTTTAGTCCAAAAGTCGGTTTAGTCGAGCAAATCGTTTCAACAATTTGGTTAATAGTTAGTCAACAACAGTTGTTTGGTCCAATTAGCCAAACAATAGTCCATTTGGTTTTGATTGGTCCAATTAGCCAAATAACGATTTCGACACAACAACCGGTTTTGTAGAGGATACTCAAATAACAGTTTTTTTGGTTTTATTAGTCAAACAATAGTCTAGCCCGATAGTTCTAATTAGGTTGGCCAACTTCTTACAAATAACCGGTTTAGTCCGGTTAGTCAAACAATAGCCGGTTTGGTCCGATTAACCAATTAAGAGTGGTTTGATCCGGTTTAGTCCGGTTAGTCAAATAACAGTTTGTTTGGTCCGATTAGGCAAACAATAGTCCATTTGGTTCGATTTGGTCCGGTTAGCCAAATAACAGTCGACAACAACCGATTTTGTCCGGTTAAACAAATAACAGTTTGTTTGTTCCGTTAACAATAAACTATTTGTTTGGTCCCAAATTAGTTTTAGTCAAAATAATAAAAAACCCAAAAGTCAAAAAATAAAATTTGGTCCGTTAATAAAGTAAATAATCCGGTTTTTAATAGGATTTTAAATAAATAGTTTGTTTTTGGTTTGGTTTTGTCAAACAAATAACCAAATTGGTTCGATTAGTCAAACAATAGTCCATTTGATAGTTAATTTGGTTAGGTTGGCCAAACTTCTTAAAAATAACCGGTTTTTAGTCCGGTTAGTCAAACAATAGTTGGTTTGGTCCGTTTAACCAATTAAGAGAAATAATAGTTTGTTTTGTCCGGTTTTCAAATAAGTAATTTGTTTGATTTGGTCAAAATTGGTCCGTTTGTTTGGTTTGGTCCGGTTAGGCAAACAATAGTCCATTTGGTTCGATTTGGTCCAATTAGCCAAATAACAATTTGGTTAAAAAACGGTTTTAAAATAACCGGTTTTTTCCCGGTTAATCAAATAACAGTTTGTTTGGTCCGATTAAACCAAACAAATTTGTTTTAGTCATTTGGTTAGTCGATTTGGTCCGGTTTGGTCAAATAACATAATAACAACAACAACCCGGTTTTGTCCGGTTAGTCAAAATAAACAACAATTTTGGTCCGTTAGTCAAAAAAACAAAATTAACAACAACAACAAAAACAAAAATTAGTTAAAATAACAATTTGTTTGTCCGGTTAGTCAAACCATAGTCCGTTTTGGTCCCGTTTAAACAATTTAGTCAATTTTGGTCCGTTTAGTTTGGTTTAATAAATTTTGGTTTGGTTGGTCAAAAACAAACAATAGCCGGTTTAGTTTTTTAGTCAAAATTATAGTTTGTTTGGTTTGGTTAACAAAGTAAAGTTTTTGTGGTCCGGTTTTGTCCGTTAGTCAAATTAACAGTTTGTTTGGTCCGTTAGTCCAAACAATAAATCCATTTGGTTCCATTTGGTCCATTTTTGTTCCATTTATAATAACCGAAATTGGAGTTCGACAACAACCGGTTTTGTAGAGGATACTCAAATAACAGTTTTTTGGTTCGATTAGTCAAACAATAGTCTAGCCCGATAGTTCTAATTAGGTTGGCCAACTTCTTACAAATAACCGATTTAGTCCGGTTAGTCAAACAATAGCCGGTTTGGTCCGATTAACCAAACAAAAGTGGTTTGATCCGATCCTTAGTCCGGTTAGTCAAATAAAAGTTTGTTTGGTCCGATTAGCCAAACAAAAGTCCATTTGGTTCGATTTGGTTTGGTTAGCCAAATAACAGTCGACAACAGCCGGTTTTGTCCGGTTAGTCAAATAACAGTTTGTTTGGTTTGGTTAGCCAAACAATTTTGGTCCCGTTTAGTTTAAATTGGTTTGGTCCAATAGTCAAATAACAAAAGTTTGGTTTTGTTTTGTCCGGTTAGTCAAATAATAGTTTTTTGTTTTTTAACAAAAAATAATTTGTTTGTTTTTTTTTTTTGTAAAAACAAAAATAACAATTTGGTTTGAAGTAGTCAAAGTTTGTCCAACCAATTGTTTTTTGGTCCAATTTTAGTCAAAGTTTTAGTCCGAAAATTTGTTTTTCCGGTTTAAACAAAGTCAATTTGGTTTTTGGTCAAATAGTCCAAATAAAGTCCAACCGGTTTAAATTTTTTGTTTGGTCAATTAAATTAATAGTTTTTGGTTTTTGGTTAGTTTAGTCAAACAAAATAATCCAATTTTTTCCAACTTTAAAATAAAATTTGTTTGTCAAATAGTCAAATAACATTTTTAGTCCAATTTGTAAAAACAACAAAGTTTTGTTTGTAGTCAAATAACAAATTGTTTGGTCCGTTTGGTCAAACAATAGTCCATTTGGTTTTTTGGTCCGTTGGTTTTTAGTCAAATAACGTCAAACAACAATTTAACGTTTTTGTCCGGTTTCAAATAATAATTTTTTTTCCAATTAGTCAAACAAAGTCAAAGTCCATTAGTTCAAATAGTCCATTTGGTTTAATTAGTTAAACCAAATAACAAGTCAACAACAACCGGTTTTGTCCGGTTAGTCAAATAACAGTTTGTTTGGTTGGTAAATAACAAAGTCATTTGGTTCCATTGGTCCCGTTTTAGTTTTGTTAAATTTTTTAAATAACCGGTTTGGTCCGTTTAGTCAAACAAATAGTCCATTTGGTTTGTTTGGTCAATTAGTCAAATAACAATTTTGGTCCGTTTAGTCAAATAATAAGTTTTGTTTGGTCCGGTTAGTCAAACAAAGTCCATTTTGGTTTGGTTTGGTCCGTTTTGTCAAATTAGTCAAACAACAGTTGTTTTTGTCCACAAATTAACAAACAATAGTCCATTTGGTCCATTAGCCAAACAATAGTCCATTTGGTCCATTTAGTCAAAAATAATAACCATTTGGTCCGGTTTGTTTAATCAAATAATAACGGTTTAGTTCGACAATAGCCGGTTTTGTAGAGGATACTCAAATAACAGTTTTTTGGTTCGATTAGTCAAACAATAGTCTAGCCCGATAGTTCTAATTAGGTTGGCCAACTTCTTACAAATAACCGGTTTAGTCCGGTTAGTCAAACAATAGCCGGTTTGGTCCGATTAACCAATTAAGAGTGGTTTGATCCGGTTTAGTCCGGTTAGTCAAATAACAGTTTGTTTGGTCCGATTAGGCAAACAATAGTCCATTTGGTTTGATTTGGTCCGGTTAATAACAAATAATCCATTTCCAAAATTGGTTTGTTTTGTCTGGTTAATCAAATAACAGTTTGTTTGGTCCGATTAGCCAAACAATAGTCCATTTGTTTGTTTGGTCCGTAAATTAAACAATTTGTCCAAACAATAAATAAAACCGGTTTGGTCCGTTTTAGTCAAATAATAAAATAACAAATTTGGTTAGTCAAAAATAACAGTTTTTTGGTTTGGTTTTGTCAAAGTCAAATTACAATTTGTTTTGTCCGGTTAGTCAAATAATAACAAAACAACCGGTTTTTGTCAAATTAGTCAAATTGGTTTTTTGTCCAAATTTGTTTGGTTTTGTTTGGTCAAAAGTCAAACCATAAACAAATAGCGTTTGGTTTGGTCCGTTTTAGTCCAAATAATAAAATTTGGTCCGGTTTAGTCAAAGTCAAATAATAGTTTTTGTTCGGTTAGTCAAACAATAGTCCATTTGGTTAGTTATTGGTCCAATTAGTCCAAATAACAATTCCGGTTTTGTCCAAAATAACATTGTTTGTTTGGTCCGATTAATCAAACAATAGTCCATTTGGTTCGATTTGGTCCAATTTAAAAATTTAAATTTAACCATTTAGTCCATTTTTGTCCAGGATAAATCAAATAACAAATTTGTTTTTTTTTTTTGTAGAGGATACAAATTTTGGTCAATTAGTCAAACAATAGTCTAGCCCGATAGTTCTAATTAGGTTGGCCAACTTCTTACAAATAACCGGTTTAGTCCGGTTAGTTAAACAAACAATAGCCGGTTTGGTCCGGTTAGTTAACAAAATAAGTAGTTTGGTTGATCCCATTTTAAACCAATAAATTTGTTTGGTTTGTCAAATAACAGTTTTGGTTCGACAATTGGTTTGGTTAGTTTTCCAATAATCCATTTGTTTGGTTTTTTGGTTATAGTCCAATTAACCAATTTGTTTGGTCCATTGGTTTTTGGTCCAAAAAAAATTTGTTTTTTTTTGGTTTTTAACCCGGTTTTGTCAAATTAATAAATTTTTGGTCCGGTTAGTCAAATAAACGGTTTGGTTTGGTTTAAATAATAAAATAATTTGGTTTTGTTTGGTCCATTTGTCAAATTAAATAAAATAAATAGTTTTAGTCGGTTTTGTTAGTTAAACAAAATAATTTGTTTTTGGTTCGATTAGTCAAACAATAGTCCGTTTTAGTCGTTAGTTAAAAATAGTCAAAAATAGGTTTTTTTTTCAAAAAATAATTTTTTGGTCCGTTTAGTCAAACAATAGTCCATTTGGTTTTTTGGTCCGGTTAGTCAAATAAGAGTTGGTTAATCCGGTTTTTGTCCGGTTTTGTCAAAAAATAACAACAATTTTTTTGTCCGATTAGTCAAACAATAGTCCAATTTGGTTTTGGAATTGGTCAATTAGGTCCAAATAACCATTTGGTCCATTAGTTTAATAGTTTTTTGTCCGGTTAGGTCAAATAAATAAATAATTTTTTTTGTCCCGATTAGTCCAAACAATTTGTCCAAATGGTTAGTTTGTTTTTTTGATTTGTCCATTTTGGTCCAATAGTCAAATAACAGTTTTTGGTCCAATTAGCCAAATAACCGTCCAATTGTTTTGTCCGTTCAAAATAACATTTTTTCGTTTGGTTAAAAAATAACAAAAAACAACCGGTTTTGTCCGTTTAAAAAAAACAGTTTTTTGGTCCGGTTTAGTCAAACCAAAGCCATAGTTTTTTTTGGTCCGTGTTAGCCAAATAATAACCGGTTTTCCGTCCGTAAAACAGTCAAACAAATAACCGGTTTAGTTTAGTTAATAGTTTGAAAACAAACAATTTGGTTCGGTTTGTTAGCAACGAACAACGATTTGGTCCGGTTAGTCAGACAACAATCTGTTTGGTCAAGTTAGCCAAACAATAGTCCATTTGGTTCGATTTGGTCCAAATTAGCCAAATAACCAAATTCGACAACAACAACCGTTTTGTAGAGGATACTCAAATAACAGTTTTTTTTGGTTCGATTAGTCAAACAATAGTTTGCCCGATATAGTTCAATTAGGTTGGCCAAGGTTTCTTTCAAATAAATAACCGGTTTTCCCGTTAGTCAAACAATAGCCGGTTTGGTCCGATTAACCAATTAAGAGTGGTTTGATCCGGTTTAGTCCGTTAGTCAAATAACAGTTTGTTTGGTCCGATTAGGCAAACAATAGTCCATTTGGTTCGATTTGGTCCGTTTAGTTCATAACAAATAATTCAACAACAATTTAGTCAAATAACGGTTTTTTGTCCGGTTAGTCAAATAACAAATTTTTGTTTGGTCCGTTAATTTGTCCAAACTATAATTTGGTTTGTTTGGTCCCGTTAGTTAAATAAATAATAACCGGTTTGGTCCAGTTAGTCAAATAATAACCGGTTTTTGGTTTGGTCCAAGTTAAATAAATAATATATTTTGTTTGAGGATACTCAAATAACAGTTTTTGTAGAGGATTAATTTTTGTTTTTTGTTCGTTAGTCAAACAATAGTCCGGCCCGATAGTTCTAATTAGGTTTGGGTTCAACTTCTTAAAAATAACTGGTTTTTTCCGTTAGTCAAACAATTTAGTCCGGTTTGGTCCGATTAACCAATTAACCAATAAGAGTGGTTTGATTGATCCGGTTTAGTCCGGTTAGTCAAATAACAGTTTGTTTGGTCCGATTAGGCAAACAATAGTCCATTTGGTTCGATTTGGTCCAGTTAGCCAAATAACACTTGAACAAAACCGGTTTTGTCCGGTTAATCAAATAACAGTTTGTTTGGTCCGATTAGCCAAACAATAGTCCATTTGGTTTGATTTGGTCCGATTAGCCAAATAACATTTGACATTTAGTCAAACAATTTTTGTTCGGTTAGTCAAAATAACAAATTTTTGGTTTTTTTGTCAAATAAATAACAACAACAAACCGGTTTTTGTCCGGTTAACAAATAACAAATTTTGTTTGGTTTAAAAAAAACCATAACAACGGTTTGGTCCCCAGTTAAAAACCAAAATAATTTGGTTTGTTTGGTCCCATAGTTTGTTAATAACCGTTTAATTTGGTTTGTTCCGTTAGTCAAACAATAGCGGTTTAGTTTGGTTAAAGCCAAACAAGATTTGTCGACAACGATTAAGTCCGATGTCCGGTTAGTTAGTAGTCGACAACAATTTGTTTTGGTCCAAATTAGCCAAACAATAGTCCATTTGGTTCGATTTGGTCCATTTGCCAAATAAATAAACAACAAATTTGGTTTTTAACAATACTCAAATAACAGTTTTTTTTTTTATACTCAAATAATCAAATAATTTTTTTGTTCGATTAGTCAAACAATAGTCTAGCCCGATAGTTCTAATTAGGTTGGCCAACTTCTTACAAATAACCGATTTAGTCCGGTTAGTCAAACAATAGCCGGTTTGGTCCGATTAACCAATTAAGAGTGGTTTGATCCGGTTTAGTCCGGTTAGTCAAATAACAGTTTGTTTGGTCCGATTAGGCAAACAATAGTCCATTTGGTTCGATTTGGTCCGGTTAGCCAAATAACCGTCGACAACAGCCGGTTTTGTCCGGTTAGTCAAATAACAATTTTTTGGTTTTTTTGTTTGTTTGTTTGCTTTAGTTTGTTTGGTCCCGGTCCAACCCTTTGGTCAAATAATAACCAATAATAACCGGTTTGTTAGTCAAAAATAGTCAAATAAATAACGGTTTTGTTTTGTTTAATTTTTTTTTTTTAGTTTTGTCCAAATATACAAATAACAGTTTTTTGGTTCGATTAGTCAAACAATAGTCCATTTGATAGTTCAAACAAGTTTGTTAGCAAATTAAAATAACCGGGTTTAGTCCGGTTAGTCAAACAATAGCCGGTTTGGTCCGTTTAAACAAATTTGGTCAGTTTGTTTAATCCGTTTTTAGTTTTTTAGTCAAATAATAAAATTTTTTTGTCCGTTTAGGCAAACAATAGTCCATTTGGTTTGATTTGGTCCGATTAGCCAAATAACCAAATTGTTTAATAACCGGTTTTGTCCGGTTAATCAAATAACAACATTTGTTTGGTTTTTAAAATAATCCATTTGTTTGTTTGTCCGGTTTTGTCAAAAAAGTTTTGTTTGGTTTGTTTTTTTAAACAATTAGTCAAATTTTAATAGTTTTGGTTTGGTCAAATAATTAAATTTTGGTCCGTTTTTCAAATAACAGTTTTTTGGTTTGGTTAGTCAAATAAAAAGCCATTTGGTTTGGTCCGTCCAAAACAAAAAACAACAACAACAACCGGTTTTGTCCGGTTAGTCAAATAACAGTTTGTTTGGTTGTTTGTCAAAACCATAGTTTGGTTTGGTCCCCCATTAGCCAAATAATAAATAATAACCGGGTTTGGTCCGTTAGTCAAACAATAACCCGGTTTTAGTTCGGTTTGTCAAACAATAAACAAC
The DNA here is from genome assembly GCA_019845555.1 of Aristolochia fimbriata. Taxonomy (NCBI): domain Eukaryota; kingdom Viridiplantae; phylum Streptophyta; class Magnoliopsida; order Piperales; family Aristolochiaceae; genus Aristolochia; species Aristolochia fimbriata. Next base: position 29,114,630 of record CM034078.1, read on the forward strand.
AACAAACGATGTTGTCCGTTTAGTCAAATAACAATTTGTTTGGTCCGTCCTTAGTTAAACAATAGTCCATTTGTCCAAATTTGGTCCAAAAAAAAATAAATTTGGTTTTTGTCCAAATTAGTCAAATAACCGGTTTTGTTTGGTTTTGTAGAGATACTAAATAATAACAAATTTTTTGGTTTGATTAGTCAAACAATAGTCTAGTTTGGTTCCGATTATAGTTCTAATTAGGTTGGCCAACTTCTTACAAATAACCGGTTTTTTAATCCGTTTAGTCAAACAATAAACAATGGTCCGTTTGGTCCGATAACCAAACAAAAGTGGTTTGATCCGGTTTAGTCCGGTTAGTCAAATAACAGTTTGTTTGGTCCGATTAGGCAAACAATAGTCCATTTGGTTCGATTTGGTCCGTTAGCCAAATAACAATTTGTCCAACAAATTAATCAAATAACAGTTTTTTTGGTCCGGTTAGTCAAAAATAACCATTTGGTTTGGTTTGTTAGTCCAATAACCGTTTGGTTTAAAGTTAAATAATAAAATTTGGTCCAATTTGTTAGTCAAATAAAATAAATTTGTTTTGGTTAATAATTTTACAATTGTTTGGTTTAGTCCAAAATAGTCAAATAATTTTTTGTTTCCAATTAAATAAATAATTAGGTTTGGTCCAAAATTTAATTTTTTTTTGTTTGTCAAACAATCAAATTGTTTTTTGATTTGTTCGGTTAGTCAAATAAACGTTGGTTTTTTGTCCGGTTTAGTCCGTTTTGTAGTCAAAAATAATAGTTTTTTGGTTTGGTTAAGTCAAACAATAGTGGTTTGGTTTGGTTTAGTCCGTTTAAATTAAATAATAACCGGTTTGTCCGTTAGTTAGTCAAACAATAGTCCATTTGTTTGTTTTGTTTAGTTAGCCAAACAATAGTGGTTTGATCCGGTTTTTGTCCGGTTAGTCAAATAACAATTTTTTGGTCCGTTAGTCCAAACAATAGTCCATTTGGTTAGTCCATTTGGTCCAAATAGCCAAATAAAAATTCGAAACAAAACGGTTTTGTCCAGGTTAGTCAAATAACAACTTTTTTGGTTTGGTTAGTTAACAATTTTGTTTAATAGTTTTGTTTGTTAAATAATAGTTTTTTTTGTTTTGGTCCGGTTAAGTCAAAATAGTCAATTTGGTCCGGTTTAGTCAAATAATTCAAAAAATAACGGTTTGTAGGTTAATTTGGTCCAATTTTTTGGTCCGGTTAGTAAATTGGTTAGTCCAATAGTTTGGGTTTTAGTCAAATAGTCAAATAATAGTTTAATTTGGTTTTGTCCAAATAGTCAAATAATAGTTTTTTTGTCCGATTTGTCAAACAATAGTCAAATTTTATCGATTTGTTTTTTAGTTAAATAATCAAATAAATGTTTTGTTCCGGATTAGTCAAACAATAAACAATAAATAGTTTTAGTTGGCCAAACAATAGTCCATTTAACCGATTTGGTCCGTTAGTAAATAATAAATAACAACAACAACCGGTTTTTTAGTCCGTTAGTCAAAATAACAGTTTGTTTGGTCCGTTTAGTCAAAAAATAGTTAGTCCAATAAAATTTGGTCCGGTTTAAATAAATTTGGTCCGGTTTTGTCCAAAGTCAAAAACAATTAGTTTTTGTTTGGTCCGGTTTAAAAATAAATTTTTTGTTTTTTTTTTTTTGGTTAAAATAACAGTTTTGTCCGGTTTAGTTAAACAAAATAATAAATTTGGTTAAATTTAATTTAGTAAAATAACAGTTAATAATAGCCGGTTTTGTCCCGTTAGTCAAATAATAGTTTTTTGGTTTGATTAACCAAACAATAATTTGGTTTGTTTCCGTTTAGGTTTGTCCAACTTAGTCAAAATAATTGTTTTTGTCCGGTTTTGTCAAACAATAGTCCAAATTTTTTGTTCGATTAACCAAAATAATTGTCGATTTGATTTAATTTAGTCCGTTAATAAAATAATAAACCGTTTTTGTCCGGTTAATCAAAACAATAGTCCAAAATTGGTTTTTGGTCCGATAGTCAAATTTGGTCCATTTTTTGTCCATTTGTCAAATTTTTGTTTGGTCCGTTAGTCAAATAATAAATAATTTTTTGTTTGCCCGATTAGTCAAACAAAATAACATTTGGTTGTTTGTTTTTTAGTAAATGAAGTCAAATTTAATTTGTTAATAACAACAAATTTGTTTTGTCCGTTAGTCAAAATAACAAATGTTTGGTTTGGTTTGTTATAAATAAAAAATAACAAATAACGTTTTGTCCGTTAGTCAAATAATAAATTGTTTGGTTTGGTTAGTTAAAAATAAACCGTTTTGGTCCCGTGTTAGGTTTAATAACCGGTTTGGTCCGTTAGTCAAACAAACAATTTGTTTAGTTTATTAGTTAAACAATAGTTGGTTTGGTCCGTTAACAAATTAAAACGATTTGGTCCGTTTAGTCGTCGAAATAGTCCAGTTTGTTTGTCCATTTAGTTAAAACAATAGTCCATTTGGTTCGATTTGGTCCAAAGCCAAATAACAAATAACAACAACAACCGGTTTTGTAGAGGATACTCAAATAACAGTTTTTTTTTTCGATTAGTCAAACAATAGTCTAGCCCGATAGTTCTAATTAGGTTGGTTCAACTTCTTACAAATAACCGGTTTAGTCCGGTTTTGTCCAAGTCAAACAAACAATAGCCGGTTTGGTCCGATTAACCAATTAAGAGTGGTTTGATCCGGTTTTAGTCCGTTAGTCAAATAAATAAATAACAGTTTGTTTGGTCCGATTAGTTTGAACAATAGTCCATTTGGTTCATTTGGTCCAAATAAATAACAATTTGGTCCAAAAATAATAACAAATTTTTGTTTTGTCCGTTAGTTAAAAAAAAATATTTGGTTTGGTTAATTTGTTTTAATAAAGTTTGTTTTTTTAAAACCAGTAAAGCCAAACCCGGTTTGGTCCGTTAAAAAAATAAAATAATTTTGGTCCAAATAAACCAAATAATCAAAATAATTTGTTTAATCCAATTAGCCAAATAAATTTGAATTGGCCGTTTTGTAGAGGATACTCAAATAACAGTTTTTTGGTTCGATTAGTCAAACAATAGTCTTTTTTGCCCGATAGTTCTAATTAGGTTGGCCAACTTCTTACAAATAACCAACTTTTAGTCCGGTTTTAGTCAAAAATCAAACAATAGGTTTGGTCCGATTAACCAATTATAAGAGTGGTTTGATCCGGTTTAGTCCGGTTAGTCAAATAACAGTTTGTTTGGTCCGATTAGGCAAACAATAGTCCATTTGGTTCATTTGGTCCAATTAGGTCAATAACAATTTGGTTTGTCCAATTACAAATAACGGTTTTTTGTCCGGTTAAACAAATAACAGTTTGTTTTGTTTCCAATTAGTTTGTTTAGTCCATTTGGTTTGATTTGGTCCGGTTAGTCAAAATAATAGTCCATTTGTTCCGTTTTGTCCGGTTAAAATAACAAAATAAAATTTGTCCGGTTTAAAAAATAATTTTTTGGTTTGATTTGGTTGTTTTAAATAAAAAATTGGTTGGTTTTTCCGGTAAAATAAATAACAATTTTTGTTTTAGTCAAAAAAACCATTTGGTTTGGTCCATTTGGTTAAAAAATAATTTGGTCCGGTTTTTCCAAACCGTTTTGTCCAAATAAATTTGTTTGGTTTGTTTTAAACCAAACCAACCAGCCAAATTGGTTTAGTCCCATTTAGTCCAAATAATAACCGGTTTGGTCCGGTTTGGTCAAACAATAGCAAATTTTTTAGTTCGGTTAGCCAAACAAAGAGTCGACAACAACAAATGATGTGTCCGTTAGTCGTTAACAAAACAAATTGTTTGGTCCGTTAGCCAAACAATAGTCCAGGTTTTTGGTTTTGGTCCATTTGGTTTTTGGTCCAGTTTAAAATAACCAAATGGTTTTGACAAAATAACAAATTTTTTTTTTGTTTTGTTTTACTCAAATAACAAATTTTTTTTTTGATTAGTCAAACAATAGTCTAGCCCGATAGTTCTAATTAGGTTGGCCAACTTCTTACAAATAACCGATTTAGTCCGGTTAGTCAAACAATAGCCGGTTTGGTCCGGTTAACCAATTAAGAGTGGTTTGATCCGGTTTAGTCCAGTTAGTCAAATAACAGTTTGTTTGGTCCGATTAGGCAAACAATAGTCCATTTGGTTCGATTTGTCCGTCCAAGTTTAAATAAAACAATTCCAAATTTGTTCGGTTTTGTCAAAGTCAAATAAATAACAAATTTTTGTCCGGTTAGTCAAATAAAAGTTTGTTTGGTCCGGTTAGCCAAACTATAGCCGGTTTGGTCCGGTTTTTGGTCAAATAAAGTTAAATAAAAAAAAATTTAGTCCAAATGTTTGTCAAAAAATAATAGTTTGGTTTTGTCCGTTTAAAAAAAAATTAGGTTTTGTTTGGTACTCAAAAATAGTTTTTGTTTTTTAAAAACCGGGTTTTGGTTTTTTTAGTCAAACAATAGTTTGTTTGTTTAATTTAGTTAAACAATAGTTAAAAATAAATTGGTTTTTAGTTAAAATAGTCAAATAATAGTTTTTGTCCGTTTAGTTAATTCCAATTTGGTCCGGTTTGTCCAAATAAATTTTGGTCCACAACATTTGTTTTTTTTCCGGTTAGTCAAATAACAGTTTTTTTGTCCAAATTAGTCAAACAATTTGTTAGCCAAACAGTTTTGATTTGGTCCAATTAGTCCAAATAACCAAATTGGTCAAATTAACCAAATAACATTTTGTCCGGTTTTGTCCGGTTAATCAAATAATAGTTTGTTTGGTCCGATTAGCCAAACAATAGTCCATTTGGTTCGATTTGGTCCGGTTAGCCAAATAACAGTCGACAACAGCCGGTTTTGACCGGTTAGTCAAATAACAATTTTTTTGGTTTGGTTAATTTTAAAATAAACAACGGTTTTGTCCAACTTTCAAATAACAAACCGTTTGTTCCGTTAAAAAACCATAGTTTGTTTGGTCCCAAAAAAAATAAATAAACCGTTTTTTGGTTTAGTTTACAATAACCGGTTTTGTTTGTTTAGTTTAAAGTCAAAACAATTTGTTTGGTTCGGTTAGTCAAAAGTCAAAGTCGTAACAACCGGTTTGGTCAAACAAGTTAGTCAAAACAAACCGTTTGGTCCGTTTAGTCAAACAATAGTCCATTTGGTCCGGTTTTAGCCAAACAATAGTCCATTTTGGTTCATTTGGTCCAATTAGCCAAATAACCAAATAATTTGACAACAACCGGTTTTGTAGAGGATACTCAAATAACAGTTTTTTGGTTCGATTAGTCAAACAATAGTCTAGCCCAATATAGTTCTAATTAGGTTTGGGTTGGCTTCTTACAAATAACCGATTTAGTCCGGTTAGTCAAACAATAGCCGGTTTTTGGTCCGATTAACCAATTAAGAGTGGTTTGATCCGGTTTAGTCCGGTTAGTCAAATAACAGTTTTTTTGGTCCGATTAGGCAAACAATAGTCCATTTGGTTTGGGTCCATTTGTTAATAGTCCATTTAATAAAATTTAGTCCAAATAACCAAAAAAATAAAAACCAAATTTGTAAAGTTTTTGTTTTTTGTCCGTTTTGTTAAATTTTTTTTTTAGTTTTGGTTTGGTTAGTTTGTTAAATAAAGTCCCAATTTGTTTGGTTTAGTTAAATAAACAACAACGTTTTGTCCAAAGTCAAAAAAATAACCATTTTGTTTTGTTCAAATTAAATTAAATTTTTTTTTTTTTTAGGATAATCAAAAATAACAATTTTTTTGGTTTGGTTTAGTCAAAACAATAGTCCATTTGTTTTTAACAATTTGGTTAGTTCTAAAAATTAATTTGTTGGCCAAATTTTTAGGTTGTCAAATAAATACAAATAACCGTTTAGTCCGTTTAGTCAAACAATAGGTTTGTTTGGTCCGATTAACCAATTAAGAGTGGTTTGATCCGATTTTTGTCCGGTTAGTCAAATAACAAAATTTTGTTTGGTCCGATTAGGCAAACAATAGTTTGGTCATTTGGTTTTGGTCAAACAGTCCATTTGGTCCAATTTGGTAAATAATTGTTTGGTCCGTTAGTCAAACAATAATAATTTGGTCCGTTAATAGCCAAATAATAACCGGTTTTGTCCGGTTTGTTTCAAATTAATCAAATTTGTTTTGGTCCGATTAGTCAAACAATAGTCCATTTGGTTCCATTTTGTTGGTCCATTTGGTCCAAATAACAAATAAAATTTTTGTTTTAGATTAATAAAAACCGGTTTGGTTTGGTTAGTCAAATAACAAATAACAACATTTTTTGTTAATTTAGTCCAAAATTGGTCAAATTACAAATAACAACAAAACAACCGGTTTTGTCCGGTTAGTCAAATAACAGTTTGTTTGGTCCGGTTAGCCAAACCATAGCCAGTTTGGTCCCGTGTTAGCCAAATAATAACCGGTTTGTCCGGTTAGTCAAACAATAGCCGGTTTAGTTCGGTTAGCCAAACAGTAGTCGACAACAGCCGATGTGGTCCGGTTAGTCAGACAACTGTCTGTTTGGTCCAGTTAGCCAAACAATAGTCCATTCGGTTCGATTTGGTCCAGTTAGCCAAATAAATTTAAAACAACAACAACCGGTTTTTTGAGGATACTCAAATAACAAATTTTTTTTTTTTTTAGTCAAACAATAGTCAATAGTCCGATAGTTCTAATTAGGTTTGGCCAACTTCTTACAAATAACCGATTTAGTCCGGTTAGTCAAACAATAGCCGGTTTGGTCCGATTAACCAATTAAGAGTGGTTTGATCCGATTTAGTCCGTTTTAGTCAAATAACAGTTTGTTTGGTCCGATTAGGCAAAAATAATAGTCCATTTGGTTCGATTTGGTCCATTTAGCCAAAAATAACAAATTAGACAACAACAACAACGGTTTTTCCGGTTAGTCAAATAAATAACAGTTTTTTTTGTCCGTTAGCCAAACTATAGCCGTTTTTGGTCCCGTTTAGCCAAATAATAACCGGTTTGGTCCAAAATAGTCAAATAATAATAAATTGTTTAGTTTGAATTTTTGTCCGACCATAGTTTGTTAGTCCGGTTTGGATACTCAAATAATAATTTGTTTTGGTTTGATTAGTCAAACAATAGTCAAATTTGTTTGATAGTTCTAATTAGGTTGGCCAACTTCTTAAAATAAATTGTCCGTTAGTTCAATAAATAAATTTTACCGGTTAGTCAAACAATAACAAATTTGTCCGATTAACCAATTAAGTCCGTGGTTTGATCCGGTTTAGTCCGGTTAGTCAAATAACAATTTGTTTGGTCCATTAGTCAAACAATAGTCCATTTGGTTCGATTAGGTCCAATTAGTCCAAATAACCATTTTCAAAATAAAGTTCAATTTTTTTGTCCGGTTTTGTCCAATTAATCAAATAACAGTTTGTTTGGTCCGGTTAATCAAAAACAATTGTTTGGTCCATTTGGTTAATAGTTTGGTTTTGGTCCGGGTCGGTTAGCCAAAAATAACGACAACAAACAACCGGTTTTGACCGGTTAGTCAAATAACAAATTTGGTTTGTTTTGTTTAAAAATAACAATAAATAACAACCGGTTTTGTCCCAAATTGTTAACAAATTTGTTTTGTTAGTTTAATAGTCCATTTGGTTTTGGTTAAAATTTAGTCAAATGGTCCCGTTTTAGTCAAATAATAACCGGTTTTTGTCCGTTAGTCAAACAATAAGTCGGTTTGGTTCGTTTAGTTAAAAATAATAATAGTTTGGTTTTGTTTAAAAATAAAAAATTTGTTTGGTTTGGTTAAAAACAAAGTTAGTCAAATAATAGGTGTTTTGTCCGGTTAGTAAACAAATAGTTTTGTTTTATTAGTCAAATAATAGTTTGTTTGGTCCGGTTAGTCAAACAATAGTCCATTTGGTTAGTCCAAATTTTTGGTCCAAATTTCAAATAATAGTTAGGTCCGGTTAGTCAAACAATAGTCCATTTGTTTTTGTCCGAGGAACCAAATAACAGTTTTTTTGTTTTTGTTAGGATACTCAAATAACAGTTTTTTTGGTTCGATTAAACAAACAATAGTCTAGCCCGATAGTTCTAATTAGGTTGGCCAACTTCTTACAAATAACCGGTTTAGTCCGGTTAGTCAAACAATAGCCGGTTTGGTCCGATTAACCAAATTAAGAGTGGTTTGATCCGGTTTAGTCCGGTTAGTCAAATAACAGTTTATTTGGTCCGATTAGGTTTAATAGTCCATTTGGTTTGGTTTTTCCGTTTAGTTTTAACCGTCCAAATAGTTAGTCAAATAACAAATTTTTTGTTTGTCCGTTAATAATCAAAACCGTAAATTAACAATTTTTTTGGTCCGGTTAGTCAAATAATAGTTTGTTTGGTCCGGTTAGCCAAACTATAACCGGTTTTGGTCCATTTAGTCAAATAATAACCGTTTTGGTCCAATTAGTTAGTTTAGTCCGGTTTAGTTTGGTCAAAACAAATGTCGTCAAAAATTTCGGTTAGTCAAAAAAATTTGTTTTGGTCGAAATAGTCAAACAATAGTCCATTTGGTTCGATTTGGTCCAATTAAAAATAACAATTTTACAACAACCGGTTTTTTAGAGGATACTCAAATAACAATTTTTTTTTTTTCGATAGTCAAACAATAGTCTGGCCCGAGTTCTAATTAGGTTGGCCAACTTCTTACAAATAACCGGTTTAGTCCGGTTAGTCAAACAATAGCCGGTTTGGTCCGATTAACCAATTAAAAGTGGTTTGATCCGGTTTAGTCCGTTAGTCAAATAACAGTTTGTTTGGTCCGGTTAGGCAAACAATAGTCCATTTGGTTCGATTTGGTCCAATTTAGCCAAATAACCATAGTTTTTTGGCAAAAAATAAAATTTTGGTCCGGTTTGTCAAACAATAAATTTTTTGTTCGGTTAAATAAAATTAATAAATAACCCCGTTGGTCCAATTTAAAAATAATTTCCAATTTGGTTTGTTTTAATCCGGTTTTGTCCAAATAATAACCAAATAATAACCGTTTGGTTTTGGTTAGTTAAATAAAAGTCCAACAATTCGTTTAAAATTTGTTTTTTCAAATTACAAAACCGGTTTTGTCCCCTTAAACAAACAAATAATAGTTTGTCCGGTTAAGTCAAAAATAAAAATATCCCATTTGGTCCAGTTAATTAGTTAAATTTGTTTGGTTTGGTCCGTTAAGCAAAAAATAATAAACCATGGTTTGGTTTTTTGTCCGGTTTTTTTGTTTAATTAATGAAAAATATTTTTTGTTTGTTTTTCAAAAAATAATAAAGTTTTTGGTTTGTTTTGGTCAAACAATAAATTGTTGGTTTTGGTTTGGTTTAGTCCAAAATTTCGATTTGTTTAAAATAGTTTTTTTTTGTTTGTCCAATAATCAATTTTTCCATTTGGTCCGGTTTGGTCAAACAATAGTCCAGTCAAATTTTTGTTTCCTGTTAGTTAAATAACAAATAAATAAATTTGTTTGTTCGGTTAGTCAAAATAATTTGTTTTTTTTGTCCCGTTTTGTTTTGTTTGTAGTGGTTTGGTCAAATAACGTTTGTTTGGTTAGTCAAATAATAACCGGTTTGGTCCCGTTGTCAAACAATAATTTGTTTGGTTGGTTTGGTCCGTTTAGTCAAACAATAAATAACAATTTAGTTTTTTTGTCCAAACAAGTCAAACAACAGTTTTGGTCCGGTCCGTGGTCCAAACAATAACAGTCCATTTAGTTAGCCAAAAATAATAGTCCATTTGGTTCGATTTGTCCAATTAGCCAAAATAATAAATAAACAACAAACCGGTTTTTTAGAGGATACTCAAATAACAGTTTTTTTTTTTTAGTCAAACAATAGTCTAGCCCGATAGTTCTAATTAGGTTGGCCAACTTCTTACAAATAACCGGTTTAGTCCTTTAAGTCAAACAATAGCCGGTTTGGTCCGGTTAACCAAACAAGAGTGGTTTGATCCCGATTTAGTCCAATTTAGTCAGTGGTTAACAGTTTGTTTGGTCCGATTAGGTTTAAATAGTAGTCATTTGGTTTGATTTGGTTTGGTCCATTAGGTCCACAATAGTCAAACAAAATTTTTTTCCGTTTAATAAATAAATAAATTTTTGTTTGGTTTGTCCAAAACAGTTTGTTTGTTAGTCCATTTTGGTTTGTTTGGTTTGTTTGGTCAGGTTGGTAAACTTATAAAAATTTTGTCCCGTTCAATTAAAGTTAAAATAAAATTTTGGTCCGGTGTCAAATAAATAATATCCAATAATTTAGTTTGTCCAAATTTTTTATAACAAATTTCAAATTTCGGTTAGTTGGTTTTGGTTCATTAGTCAAACAATTTGTCCGTCCCCGATAGTTCTAACAATTGGGTTGGCCAAATTACAAATTTTTTAAATTAGTAAATAATAGTTTAGTCCGGTTAGTCAAACAATAGCCGTTTTGGTCCGGTTTTTGTCCGGTTAAAAATTAAGTTGTTTTTTGATCCGGTTTTTGTCCGGTTAGTCAAATAACAGTTTTTGTTTTTTTGTTTGGTCGATTAGGCAAACAATAGTCCATTTGGTTTTTGGTCCAAATAGTTTGGTTATAAAATTTCAAATTTTAAAGTCAAATTTTTAATTTTTGTTTTGTTTTCCAATAAATTAAATAATAATAGTTTGTTTGGTCCGGTTAGTCAAACAATTTGTCCATTTGGTTCCATTTTTTTGTTTAAATTAAATAAATAATTGGTTAACAAATAAAGTCAATTTGGTCCGTTTTGGTTTTATTTGTTAGTAAATAAAAATCCGTTTAGTTTTTAACCGGTTTGGTTTGAAATAACAAATAAAATTGTCCAAATGGTCCGATTAGTCAAATAACAAATTTTTAATTTTTTGGTTTTGTCGTTTTTCAACAAATAACAACAACAAATTTTGTCCGTTTTGTAACGGTTTGTTTGGTCCGGTCACCATGCCAAACCATAGGTTTGTTTGGTCCCGTGTTAGCCAAATAATAACCGGTTTGGTCCGGTTAGTCAAACAATAGCCGGTTTAGTTCGGTTAGTCAAACAGCAAAATAATAGTCGACAACAACGTTTTTTGGTCCGTTTAGTCAAATTACAAGTTTTGTTTGGTCCGTTTTAAAAAACAATTTTAGTCCATTTGGTTCGAATTTGGTCCATTTCCATTAATAAATAACAAATCGACAACAACCGGTTTTGTAGAGGATAATCAAAAAACAATTTTTTTTTTTTTGTTAGTCAAACAATAGTTTAGTTCGATAGTTCTAATTAGGTTGGCCAAATTAACTTAAAAATAACCGGTTTAGTCCGGTTAGTCAAACAATAATAACGGTTTTTGGTCCGATTAACCAAACAAGAGTGGTTTGATCCCGGTTTAACCAATAGTCAAATAACAGATCCGTTTGGTCCGGTTAGTCAAATAATAGTTTGTTTGGTTTGATTTGGTTGGTTAAACAATAGTCCATTTGGTCGATTTGGTCAAACCAATTCGATTTGGTCCGGTCCGTCAAATAAATTTGTCCGGTTAAAAATACAAATTTTTTTGTCCGTTTTAATAAATTTTGTTTGGTCCGGTTAGCCAAACAATAGTCCATTTGTAGTTTAGTCAAACAATAAATTGGTCCCAATTAGTTTTGTCCAAAAAAATAACCGGTTTGGTCCGTTTAGTCAAAAATAATAGTTTGTTTAGTTTGAAATTTAAAAATTTTAAATAAAAAGAGGTTAAATAATTTTTGTCCGATTAGTCAAATAATAGTTTTTTTTGTTTTTAAATTAGTCAAAATAATTAGTAATTTTTGGTTCTTAGTCCAATAACCAATGGTTAACTTTCCCAAGTTACAAATAACCGGTTTAGTCCGTTAGTCAAACAATAGTCCAAATTGGTCCGATTAACCAAACAAAATAATTTGTTTGATCCGTTTTAACCAATCCAATCCGTTTTTGTCAAATAACAAATTTAGTTTGTTTGTTCCGATTAGTCAAACAATAGTCCATTTGGTTTGGTTTTGTTTAATTAAAAATAATAAATTTTGGTCAATTTGTCAAAAATAACAGTTTTTTGGTTTGTTTGTCAGGTTAGTCCAAAAGGTTTGTTTGGTCCGTTAGCCAAACAATAACCAAAGTTTGATTTTGGTCCTTGGTCCGTAATTTTAACCCAGGTTAGTCAAAAACAAATAACCAGTCCGGTTAGTCAAACAAAGTCCATTTGGTCCGGTTAACCAAATTTGTTTGGTTTGGTTTTCCAAACAAAATAAATAGTCCAATTGGTTTGTTAGTCCAACAATTGGTCCAAATTCGATTTGGTCCGATTAGTCAAAATAGTCAAAACAATTAATTTTGTCCGGTTTAGTCAAATCAAATCAAATTTTTTGGTCCGGGTTAGTTTGTCAAAATAGTCCATTTGTTTTGTTTTGTCCGGTTAGTCCAATTGGTTAACAATTTTTAATTTGTTTTGTTAAAGTCAAATAACAAATAATTTTTTAGTCGGTTTTTTTAAAATAACGATAAAATAAAATAAGTTTTTTTGTCCGGTTAGTCAAATAACAGTTTGTTTGGTCCGGTTAGCCAAACCATAGCCGGTTTGGTCCCGTGTTAGCCAAATAATAACCGGTTTGGTCCGGTTAGTCAAACAATAGCCGGTTTAGTTTGGTTAGCCAAAAAAAGAGTGGTTTGAAATCCCGATTGGTCCGTTAGTCGACAAAAAACAAAACAATTCCATTTTAGCCAAACAATAGTCCATTTGGTTCGATTTTGGTCCAATTTGGTCCAAATAAAATAAACAATTAAAACAAATTTTTTTGTAGAGGATACTCAAATAACAGTTTTTTGGTTCGATTAGTCAAACAATAGTCTAGCCCGATAGTTCTAATTAGGTTGGCCAACTTCTTACAAATAACCGATTTAGTCCGGTTAGTCAAACAATAGTTTTGGTCCGATTAACCAATTAAGAGTGGTTTGATCCGGTTTAGTCCGTTAGTCAAATAAAGTTTTTTTGTTTGGTCCGATTAGTCAAAAAAGTCCAAATTTGGTTCGATTTGGTCCGGTTAGTCAAATAACAAAAAAACAAACATTTGTCCGATTTAAATTTAGTCCATTTGTCCATTTAAAATAAACAATAACAATATTTGGTTTGTTTGTCAAATAATAGTCCAAAATTTGGTCCCGGTTAGTCCAAACAATAACCGTTTTGTCCCATTTAGTCAAATAATAGTTTGTTTTGGTTTGGTTAGTCAAACAAAAGTAGGTTAGTCGAACTATAGCCGTTGGTCCCGTTTGCCAAATAATAATAACCGGTTTGGTCCAATTAGTCAAATAAATAATAGTCCAATTTAATTTGGTCCAATTTTAAATTTGTTTGGTTAATGTCAATTTGGGTTTTGTAGTTAAATTTTAATTTTTTTTGGTTAGTCAAATAACAAATTAGTCAAACAAATAGTCAAATTTTGGTTGGTAAACATTAGTCCATAGTTCTAATTAGGTTGGTCCAACTTCTTACAAATAAATAACCGGTTTAGTCCGTTTAGTCAAACAATAGCCGGTTTGGTCCGATTAACCAATTAAGAGTGGTTTGATCCGGTTTAGTCCGTTTCAAATAAAGTCAAATAACAATTTTTTTGGTCCGATTAGGCAAACAATAGTCCATTTGGTTCGATTTGGTCCAATTAGTCAAATAACCATGGTTTTAAAAAAAACCAATAATCAAATAATAGTTTTTTCCGTCAAATAATAGTCAAAATAACGTTTTTTGTTAACGTTATCAATAAATAATTTTTTTTTTCCATTTAGTCCAAAGTCCATTTGGTCCATTTTTCAATTTGGTTTGTTTGTCAAATAAAAAAACAAATCAAATACCCTTGTTTTGTTTTGTCCGGTTAGTCAAATAACAATTTGTTTGGTTTGGTCCGATTTCAAAAAAAAACAATTTGTCAAATAGTCAAATAACAACATTTTGTCCGTTTTGTCAAATAAAATTTAATTTTTTGTTTGGTTTAGTCAAATAATAGCCAAACCATTCCCGTTTGGTCCCGTTAATAGTTTGGTTTTTTTTAAATTTTAAACCAAATTTGTCCGTTTAGTCAAAAATAAAAATTTTTTTTGGTTTGGTCCAAATTAGTCAAACAATAGTCCAAATTTTTTTTTCGTTTAATTAAACAAATAACCAAATTTGGTTTGTTAGTCCGTTAATAAAATAAATTTTTTTTTTGGTTTGGTTAACCAAAAACAAACAAACAAACAATTTGTCCAATTAGTCAAATAATAGTGGTTTGGTCCGGTTAGTCAAATAACAAATTGTTTGGTTTGGTCAATTTAAACCAAAAATTTGGTAGTTTTTGGTCCAATTTTAATTGGTTTGAAGTAAAAAATAACCGTTTTTAGTTAGAGGATACTCAAATTTTTTTTTGTTTTTAACAAATTTTTTTGGTTCGATTAGTCAAACAATAGTCTAGCCCGATAGTTCTAATTAGGTTGGCCAACTTTTAGTCTTACAAATAACCGGTTTAGTCCGGTTAGTCAAACAATAGCAGGTTTGGTCCGATTAACCAATTAAGAGTGGTTTGATCCGGTTTTGTCCGGTTAGTCAAATAACAGTTTGTTTGGTCCGATTAGGCAAACAATAGTCCATTTGGTTCGATTTGGTCCAATTAGCCAAATAACAATTTCCACAACAATTTTGTTTTGTCCAAAAAAATAAATTTTTTTTTGGTCCGATTAGTCAAATAAATCCATTTTGTTTTGTTTGGTTTTGTTAGCAAATAAAATAACAACAACAAATTGTCCGTTTAGTCAAAGTTGTCAACGGTTAACCAAATAATAAATCAAAAACAACAATGTTTTGTCCGGTTAGTCAAATAATTGTTTTTGTCCGGTTAGCCAAACCATAACCGTTTGGTCCCGTTAAATTAAACAAAAACCATAATTGGTTTGTCCGGTTTGTCAAACAATAGGTTTTGGTTTAGGTTAGGTTAGTTAAACAAAGTTAGTCAAATGTTTGATTTGGTCCGTTAAGTCGGTTAAAAAAACAACCGGTTTTCCAGTCCAGTTAAAACAATAGTCCATTTGGTTCGATTTGGTCCAATTAAATAAAATAAGAAATACAACAGTTTTTTTTTGTAGAGGATACTCAAATAACAGTTTTTTGGTTCGATTAGTCAAACAATAGTCTAGCCCGATAGTTCTAATTAGGTTGGCCAACTTCTTACAAATAACCGGTTTAGTCCTAACTCAAACAATAATAGGTTTGGTCCGGTTAACCAATTAAACAAAAAGGTTTTGATCCGGTTTTTTTGTCCCGGTTAGTCAAATAACAGTTTTTGTTTGGTCCGATTAGGCAAAAAATAGTCCATTTGGTTTGATTTGGTCCAATTAGGTCAATAACCGTTTGGTCAAAAAAAATTGTCCGGTTCAAATAATAGTCCATTTGTTTGGTCCTAAGTCAAACAAGCCGGTTTTTCCCCAAATTTAATCAAATAATTACCGGTTTGGTCCGGTTTAAATCCAAACAATAATCCATTTGGTCCCAATTTTTCAAATAATAGTTTTTGGTTTTTAGTCAAACAATAGTCCATTTCCGATTTTGGTCCGTTTAGTCAAATTAGTTTTTTTTTAATCAAAAATAACAGTTTTTGGTCCGGTCCAGTCAAATAATAGTTGTTTTTTGTTTTGGTTTGGTCAACAACCAAATAAAAAATTAACAAATAACAACCGGTTTTTGTCCCCAAATTAGTCAAATAACAACTTTTTTTGTCCGGTTTAGTCCAAACCATAGTTTGGTTTGGTCCGTTAACAAATAAAAATTAATTTTTTGTCAAAAGTTAATCAAATAACAGTTTGGTTTGGTCCGTTAGTCAAACAATAGTCCATTTTGGTCCGGTTTTTAGTTTAATTTGGTAACAAATTGTCCAAATCAAACAATAATTTGGTTTGGTCCGGTTTAGTTAAACAATTTTGTCAACATAGTCAAATAACGTTTGGTCCGGTTAGTTAAAAATTATATTTTGTTTGGTCCAATTTAGCCAAACAATAGTCCATTTGGTTCGATTTGGTCCAATTAGCCAAATAACAGTCGACAACAACCGGTTTTGTAGAGGATACTCAAATAACAGTTTTTTGGTTCGATTAGTCAAACAATAGTCTAGCCCGATAGTTCTAATAATAGGGTTGGCCAACTTCTTACAAATAACCGGTTTAGTCCGATTAGTCAAACAATAGCCGGTTTGGTCCGATTAACCAATTAAGAGTGGTTTGATCCGGTTTAGTCCGGTTAGTCAAATAACAGTTTGTTTGGTCCGATTAGGCAAACAATAGTCCATTTGGTTCGATTTGGTCCGGTTAGCCAAATAACCGTTTGACAACAAATTTTGTCCTCCGGTAATCAAATAACAGTTTGTTTGTCCGGTAAACCAAACAAATAAATAGGTTTTGGTTTTTTTGTTTAGTTAAAAATAAAATCGGTTATAGTTTTGTTTTTGTCCTTAGTCAAAAATAGTTTGTTTTCGGTTAACCAAAAAAAAAACAACAAATTGGTTTTGGTCCGTTAGTCAAATAAATAACAAATTTGGTTTGGTCCAAAAATAATAACAAAATTTGTTTTTTCCGTTTGGTAAATAATAAAAATTTTAAATTTTTTTTTTTTTGTAGTAAAGTCAAATAACAGTTTTTGTTTGATTAGTCAAACAATTGTCCATCCAATTAACCAAAAATTAATTGGCCAACTTTTAGTCAAATAACCAATTTTTTAGTCCGGGTAGTCAAAACAATAGTCCCAAGGTTTGGGTGGTTTGGTACCAAATAATAAATTGTGGTTTGATCCGGTTTTCCGGTTAGTCAAAAAAAATAACAAATTTTTGTCCGTTAGTCAAACAATAGTCCATTTGTTCATTTCCAATTTGTCCAATTTGTTAGTTTTGTCCGGTTAATCAAATAATAACCAATTTGTCCCGGTTAATCAAACAAAGAGTTTTGTTTTGGTCCGGTTTGTCCGTTAGTCAAATAATAATTTGTTTGGTTGGTCGTTTAGTCAAACAATTTTGGTCCGGTTAAACAAATAATTCAATAATAAATATTTTGTCCGGTTAATTAAAATAACAAATTTTTTGGTCCGGTAGTCAAACAATAGTCCATTTGGTTTGTTTTGTCCAAAATTAACCAAATAACAATTTGTTGGTTAAAATTTGGTTTTTTGGTCCGTTTCAAAACAATAATAACAATAAATTTTTTGGTTTAGTCAAGTTTTTTAAAAAGGTTTGGTTTGTTTGGTCCGGTTAGGTAAATAATTTTAAACCCAAGTCCGATTAGTCAAATAATAGTCCAATTTGGTTTGGTTTTCCAAACAATAAACCGGTTTTGTCCCAACTTAAACAATATCAAATAAATTGTTTGGTCCGATTAGTCAAACAAATAGTCCGGTTTGGTCCGTTTTTAATTAAATTTTGTTGTTTGGTCCAAAAACAATTTGTTTGGTCCGGTTAGTCAAACAATAGTCCATTTGGTCCGATTTGGTCCAATTAGCCAAATAAAATTCGACAACAACCGGTTTTTTGTAGAGGATACTCAAATAACAACAGTTTTTTTGTTTGATTAGTCAAACAATAGTCTAGTTTATTTGGTAGTTCTAAAATAGGTTGTTTTACTTCTTACAAATAACCGATTTTTGTCCGTTAGTCAAACAATAGCCGGTTTGGTCCGAAATACCAAATAATAGTGGTTTGGTCCGGTTTGTCAAACAAATTTGGTTTGGTCCCGTTTAGTCAAAAGTAAAAATGTTTGTTTGGTTTGATTAGGTTTTATAGTCCATTTGGTTTTGGTTTCCAATTAGTTTAAAATAGTCAATTTGGTCCATTTTGTTTTAATTTTTTTTCCAATTAGTCAAATAATAACCAAATGGTTTTTTGGTCCAATAATAGTCAAATAAGTCCGGTTTCCGGTTGTCAAATTTAGTTTGGTTTGGTCCAAATGTTAGTTTCCCGTTAGTCAAATAATAGGTCCGGTTTCCGGTTTTTTACAATAGTCCATTTGGTTCGGTTGGTCCAAATAACCAAAAAAAATAGCCATTAGTTTTAGTCCATTTGGTTTGGTTTTTTCCAATTGTTTAATAAATCAAATAATTTGTTTGGTTAAAAATAACATTTTTTGGTCAATTAAACAATAGTCTAGTCCGATAGTTCTAATTAGGTTTGGCCAAATTCTTACAAATAACCGTTTTGTCCGTTAGTTAAACAAACAATAGTTTTTTTGGTCCGGTTAACCAAATTAAGAGTGGTTTGATCCGGTTTAGTCCGTTAGTCAAATAACAAATGTTTTTGGTCCGTTAGTCAAAACAATAGTTTGGTCCCGTTTGGTCCGTTAATAGTCCATTGGTCCGTTAGTCAAAAAAAATCGATTTAAAAACAAATAACCGGTTTTGTCCGGTTAGTCAAATAAACAATTTGTTTGGTCCGTTAGCCAAAAACAATAGTCCATTTGGTCCCTTCCCGTTAGTCAAAAATAAAACCCAACCGGTTTGGTCCAAATAGTCCAAATAATAAATTTTGGTTTAATAAATAGTTAAAAAATCAAAACAACACCGGTTTTGTAGAGGATACTCAAATAACAGTTTTTTTGGTTCGATTAGTCAAACAATAGTCTATTGCCCGATAGTTCTAATTAGGTTGGCCAACTTCTTACAAATAACCGGTTTAGTCCGGTTAGTCAAACAATAGCCGGTTTGGTCCGATTAACCAAAAAGAGTGGTTTGATCCGGTTTTAGTCCCCGTTAAATAAATAACTTTTTTTGGTCCGGTTTAGGCAAACAATAGTCCATTTGGTTCGATTTGGTCCAAAGCCAAATAAAATAGTCCATTTTTTTTTTTCCAATAATCAAATAACAACCGGTTTTGGTTGGTTAATTAATCCAAAAGTCCAGTCCATTTGGTCCGGTTTTGGTCAAATTTTTTTTGGTCCGATTAGTCAAAAATAGTCCAAATAAACATTTGTAGTCCCAATTAGTCCAATTGGTCCGTTTAAAGTAAACAAAATTTTTTTTGTTTAGTCAAATAAATAATCCAAATTAGTTTTTTTAGGTCCAAATTTTAAAATTTTTTTAGTTACAAATAACCGGTTTTTTGGTTTGTTAGTCAAATAAAAACAATTGTTTTTTTTTGGTTAGTTAACCAAAATTTAGTTTGTTTGGTCCAACTTAGTTAAAAATAACCGGTTTGGTTAATTAGTCAAAGTCAAACAATAGTCAAACAAGTTCGATTAACCAAACAATAGTAACAAATAATAAAAGGTTTGATCCCGATTTTGTCCGGTTAGTCAAATAACAACCGTTTTTGTCCGATTAGGCAAAAATAGTCCATTTTGGTTCGATTTGGTCCAATTAGCCAAATAACAATCCACAACAACCGGTTTTGTCCGATAATCAAATAAATAACAGTTTTTTGGTTTGGATTAGTCAAACAATAGTCCATTTGGTTTAGTTTTGTTTAGTTAATCAAATTCAAATAACAAATTGTCCGGTTTCAAAATAGTCCGGTTTGTTTGGTTTAATAACAAAAGTAACAAAATTTTTGTCCATTAGTCAAATAATTAGTCAAATAATTTGGTTTAATTTAAATTGATAAAAAATAATTCCAAAAAATCCCGGTTTTGTCCGGTTTTGTCAAATAACAGTCCCGGTTAGTCAAATAACAGTTTTTTGTTTGGTTAGCCAAACAATAGTATAGATTTGGTCCCGTGTTAGCCAAATAATAACCGGTTTGGTCCAAACAAAACAAACAATAAATAGTTTTTAGTTTAGTTAGGTTAACCAAAAACCAATTGGTCGACAACAAAACGCCGATTTGGTCCGTTTAGTCAAACAAAAATAAACAACAAGTTGGTTGGTCCAATTAGCCAAACAATAGTCCATTTGGTTCGATTTGGTCCAAAAAAGTCAATAACAAAGTTCGACAATAAACAACGGTTTTTAGAGGATACTCAAATAACAGTTTTTTTGGTTTTTTTAGTCAAACAATAGTCTAGCCCGATAGTTCTAATTAGGTTGGCCAACTTTACAAAAAATAACCGGTTTAGTCCCGTTAGTCAAACAATAGCCGGTTTGGTCCGATTAACCAATTAAGAGTGGTTTGATCCGGTTTAGTCCGGTTAGTCAAATAACAGTTTGTTTGGTCCGATTAGTTTGGTCCGATTAGGCAAACAATAGTCCATTTGGTTCGATTTGGTCCAGTTAGCCAAATAACAAAACAACAAACAAACGTTTTTTTCTTAGTCAAAATAACAGTTTTTGGTTTGGTTAGCCAAACAAAAACATTTGTTAAAATTTCAATTTGGTCCGTTAGTTAAATTATAATAACCGACAAATTGGTCGTTTTGTCAAAAATAATAAAAATTTGGTTTTTAGTTTGTAAAAAAACGTTTTGTTTTTAATCAAATAAATAACTTTGTTTTCCGTTTGTCAAACAAACAATTTTGGTCCCGTTTAACCAAATAAAAACCCCATTTGGTTTAATAGTTTTGTCCAAATTAGTCAAAAAATAGTTTAGTTTTTTTCAAATTAGTCAAAATAGTTAAACAATTTTTGGTCCGGTTAGTCAAAAACAATTAGGTTTTTTCCGTTTGGTCCAAATTAGTCAAAAAAACAATTTTTTGGTCCAATTTAGGTTTTAGTCCAAATAGTCAAATAATAATTTCACAACAACCATTTGGTTTTTTAAATTAAACAAAATAATTAACAATTTTGTCCGGTTAGTCAAAATAATAGTTTGGTTTGATTTTGTCTAATTAGGTTTGGCCAACAATAGTCCAAAACCGTTTAGTTTTTTTGTCCAAACAATAAACAAACAATAGGTTTTGTCCGTTAAAAAAATAAAGTTTTGTTTTTTTTCCAAAGTCAAATAACAGTTTGGTTAGTCAAACATTAGTCAAACAATAGTCCATTTGGTTTGGTTTCAAACAATAGTCCGGTTTGGTCAAATAACAAAATTAAAACAAATCCGGTTTTTGTCCCAAAAGTCAAAAACAATTTTGGTCCGATTAGTCAAACAATAGTCCATTTGGTTGGTTTGGTTAGTTAGCCAAATTACAATTTTTAACCGGTTTTGTCCCGTTTTAGTCAAAAAATAATTTTTTTTGTTCCATTAGTCAAACAATAATTTAAATAATTTCCAATTAGGTTGGTTTTTCTTATAGTCAAACAAATTTTGTTTGTTCCGATAGTCAAACAATAGTCCATTTGGTTTGATTAACCAAATTAACCAAATAACCGGTTTTAATCCGTTTGTCCTAATTAGTCAAATAACAGTTTTTTTGGTCCGGTTAGTCAAACAATAGTCCATTTGTTTGGTTTGGTTTGGTCCGGTTAGTCATTTGGTTAACAGGTTTGGTTTGGTCAAATAGTCAAAACAATAGTTTGGTTTTTTGTCCGTTTAGTCAAATAGTCAAATAATGTGTTGTTTGGTTGTGTTTGGTCCTTTTTGTCCAAACAATAAATAAGGTTTGGTCCGTTTAGTCAAAATAATATTTTAACCGATTTGGTCCCGTTAGTAAACAAATAAAAATTTGTTTTGTTTAGTCAAACAATATTTTAACAATTTGTTTGGTTTAGTTAAAAACAATAGTCCAACAAATTTTTGGTCCGGTCCGGTCAAACAATAGTCCAAATAATCGATTTTGGTCCGGTTAGCCAAAAAAAAAAATCAATAAATTGGTTTTGTCAAATTTTCAAAACAATAGTTTGTTTTTGTTTAAAAAATAACAAATTTGGTCAATTTTAAAACAAATTTGTTTTGTTAATTAGTCAAAAATAGTTTTTTGGTTTGATTAGTCAAACAATAAAGTCCAATTAGTTCAAATAACAATTTGTTTAAAATAACCAAAAACAACCGGTTTGTCCAAAGTCAAAAATAATTTGGTTTGGTTGGTTTGTCCAAATAACCAAAAAATTGGTGGTTTGTTTGGTTAGTCCAAAATAACAAATTTTGTTTGGTCCGTTAGTCAAACAATAATCCATTTGGTTCAAAATCCAATTTTAGTCCAAACCAAACAATTTAGTCAAATAACAGCCGGTTTTGGTCCCAATTTAACAGTTTTTGTCCAAGTCAAAAAAAACAGTTTTTTGGTCCGTTAGCCAAACAATAGTCCATTTGGTCCGATTTGGTCCAATAATAAATTGGTTTGGTCCAAGTCAAATAAAAGGGTTTAAATTTTTTTTAATAATAACCAAAATTTGGGATACTAAATAAATTACAAATATTTTGGTTCGATTAGTCAAACAATAGTCTTTGGTCCGATTAGTCAAACAATAGTTCCGATAGTTCTAATTAGGTTGGCCAACTTCTTACAAATAAATAATTTAGTCCGATTAGTCAAACAATAGCCGGTTTGGTCCGATTAACCAATTAAGAGTGGTTTGATCCGGTTTAGTCCGGTTAGTCAAATAACAGTTTGTTTGGTTTGGTCCGATTAGGCAAACAATAGTCCATTTGGTTCGATTTGGTCCAGTTAGCCAAATAACAAATACAAATAAACATTTTTTTTGTCCTGTTTTGTCCAAATAAATAAATAAATTTTTGGTTGGTCCGTTAGCCAAACAATAGTCCATTTGGTCCCGATTTGGTCCGTTAGCCAAATAATAACCGGTTTAAATTTTTTGTCCGGTTTTGTCAAATAAAAGCCAATTTTTGTCCGTTAATTAAAAATAAAATTTGTCAATTTTGTCCAAGTCAAATAACAACAGTTTGTTTGTCCTTTAGTCAAACAAAATTGTTTGTTTGGTTTGTTTGTCCGTTTAAAATTAGGTTTTTTCCAAATTTGTCAAACAAATAACCGGTTTTTTGTCCGGTTAGTCAAACAATAGTAGGTTTGGTTCGGTTAGCCAAATAAAGTGGTTTGATAAATTTTTTGTCCGGTTTAGTCAAATAACAAAATTGTTTGGTCCGTTTAGTCAAACAATAGTCCATTTTGGTTCGATTTGGTCCATTAATTAAAATAAAAAATGGTCCAAACAATTTTTTTAAGGATAATCAAAATAACAGTTTTTTTGTCCGATTAGTCAAACAATAGTCCATTTGGTTCAATTTGGTTCCAATAATTCAGTTTTTTAACTAATAGTCAAATAACCGGTTTTTGGTCCGGTTAGTCAAATAATAGTCCATGGTTTGGTCCCAAATAAATAAAAAAAAATTTTAACCAATCGTCAAAATAAAAATGCCGGTTTTGTCCCGTTAGTCAAATAACAAATTTGTTTGGTTTGGTTTTAGTCAAACAATAGTCCATTTGGTTTTGTTTGGTTAGTTAAATTTAATAACCGGTTTGGTCCAAGTCAAACCATAGTTTTTTTTCCGGTTTTAAATAAATTTGTTTGGTTTTGTTAGTCAAAATAACCAAGTAGTTCGGTTAGTCAAACAAAGTCAAACAATTGGTTTGGTCCGTTAGTTAGCCAAAAAATAGTCCATTTAGCCAAACAATAGTCCATTTGGTTCATTTGGTCCAGTTAGCCAAATAACAAATTTGACAACAACAAAGCGGGTTTTGTAGAGGATACTCAAATAACAGTTTTTTTGGTTCGATTAGTCAAACAATAGTCTAGCCCGATAGTTCTTCTAATTAGGTTGGCCAACTTCTTACAAATAACCGATTTTTAGTCCGGTTAGTCAAACAATAATAGCGGTTTGGTCCGATTAACCAATTAAGAGTGGTTTGATCCGGTTTAGTCCGGTTAGTCAAATAACAAATTGTTTGGTCCGATTAGGCAAACAAAACAATAGTCCATTTGGTTCGATTTGGTCCAATTAGCCAAATAACAATCGACAAATTTTGGTTTTTGTCCTGTTAAAAATAACAGTTTGTTTTTGGTCCGTTTAGCCAAACAATAGCCGGTTTGGTCCCGTTTAGTTAAACGGTTTTTGTCCCAAAAAAAAAAAATAAAATTCGTTTAGGTTTTGTTAGTTTAGTCAAATAATAAATAATGGTCCAAAAACCAAAAAACTCCAATAACAACAACCGTTTTGTTTGGTTAGTCAAATAGTCAAATTTAAGTGTTTGGTCCCAATTAGTCAAATAACCGGTTTGGTCCATTTAGTTTAAACAAATAAACCATTTTTGTCCGTTTTCAAACAATAGTTTAGTTTTAGTTTGTTTAAACCGATTTTCAAATAACCCATTTGGTCCGGTTAGTCAAACAATAGTCAAATTGGTCCGACAATAGTCCAAAACAAATCCATAATCCATTTGTTTTCCCCATTAGTTTTAGCCAAAAATAAATACGACAAATTTTTTTGTCCGAGGATAGTCAAATAATAATCAAAGTTTTTTGTTCGATTAGTCAAACAATAGTCCGGTCCAATTTTTGGTTGGCCAAAGTTTAAATTTTTGTTTTTGTCCGTTAGTCAAAACAATAGTTTGTTTGGTCCGATTAACCAAACAATAGTGGTTTGATCCGGTTTTGTCCGGTTAGTTAAATAACAAATTTGTTTTTGTCCGGTTTTGTCCAAACAAAAAATAGTCCATTTGGTTCGATTTGGTCCGTTTAGCAAAATAATGTTAAAAATAGTTCCGTTAGGGTTTTGTCCTAAAGTCAAAAATAACAGTTTTGTTTGGTCCGTTATAAACTAAACTAATAGTTTGGTTGGTCCATTAGTCAAATAATAAATAATAATTTGGTTTGGTCCAGTTAAATAATAACCAAATAAATTCGACAATAATAACCGGTTTTGTAGAGGTTTTGTAGAGGATACTAAATAACAGTTTTTTGGTTCGATTAGTCAAACAATAGTCTAGGTCCGATAGTTCTAATTAGGTTGGCCAACTTCTTACAAATAACTGGTTTAGTCCGGTTAGTCAAACAATAGCCAGTTTGGTCCGATTAACCAATTAAGAGTGGTTTGATCCGTTTTAGTCCGGTTAGCCAAATAACAGTTTATTTGGTCCGATTAGGCAAACAATAGTCCATTTGGTTCGATTTGGTCCAGTTAGCCAAATAACAAAATTGAAAATAACAATTTTGTCCGTTAATCAAATAACAGTTTGTTTGGTCCGTTTAGTCCAAAATAAAAAAAAAGTCATTTTTTAGTCAAAGTCCGTTAGTCAAATTTTTCGGTAGCCGGTTTTGACCGGTTAGTCAAATAACAAACATTTGGTTTGTTTGGTAAATAATAACAAAAAAAATTTTTGTCCGGTTAGTCAAATAATAACAAATGTTTGGTTTGTCCAGCCAAACCATAATAAATTGGTTTGGTCCGTTAGTCAAATAATAACCGGTTTGGTCCGTTAGTCCCAGTTAGCAAATAATAACCGGTTTGGTCCGGTTAGTTAAATTAGTTAGTTTAAACAAAAGTAGTTAAAAACAAATTGATTGGTCCGGTTAGTCAGTCAACAAATAACGCGGTTGTTTGGTCCAGTTAGCCAAACAATAGTCCATTTGGTTCGATTTGGTCCATTTAGCCAAATAACAATCGACAACAACGGTTTTGTAGAGGATACTCAAATAACAGTTTTTTGGTTTTTTAGTCAAACAATAGTCTAGCCCGATAGTTCTAATTAGGTTGGCCAACTTCTTACAAATAACCGGTTTAGTCCGGTTAGTCAAACAATAGCCGGTTTGGTCCGATTAACCAAATAAGAGTGGTTTGATCCGGTTTAGTCCGTTAGTCAAATAAAGTTTGTTTGTTTGGTCCGGTTTGCAAAACAATAGTCCATTTTTGGTTTGATTTGGTCCAATTTTGCCAAATTAAACGTTAGGTCAAAAAAAATTTTGTTTGGTTAATAAAAATAATCCATTTTTGTCCGTTAGCCAAACAATAACCCATTTTGTCCGTTTTAATCAAATTTGTTTGTTAAATAAATAATAGTTTTTTGGTCCGTTTAGTCAAACAATAGTTGTTTGGTTTTAGGTTTATAGTAGTTTTCCATAGCCAAACTATTTGGTTTGGTTTAGTTAATAATAAATAATTTTTGTTTGGTCCAAAATAGTCAAAAAATAGGTTTTATTTTAGTTTTTAGAGGATAGGATAAATAATTAAAAAAAAAGTTTTGGTTCGATTAGTCAAACAATAGTCTTTGCCCGATAGTTCTAATTAGGTTGGCCAACTTCTTACAAAATAACCGGTTTTTGTCCGTTAGTCAAACAATAGCCGGTTTGGTCCGGTTTAACCAATTAAGAGTGGTTTGATCCGGTTTTGTCCGTTAGTCAAATAACAGTTTGTTTGGTCCGATTAGGCAAAACAATAGTCCATTTGGTCCATTTGGTTTAACCAAACAATAACAATTTGGTCCAAATAAAGTCCATTTGGTTCGATTTGTCAAAAAGTCAAAAAAATTTTTTTTGTCCGTCCGGTCAAATAACAGTTTGTTTGGTCCCATTTGTTTGGTCAATAGTCCATTTGGTTCGATTTGGTCCAATTAGTCAAATAACCCATTTGGTCAACAAGTCAAAATAAAATTAACAAATAAACAACCGGTTTGTTTTGGTTAGTCAATAGTCAAATAACAACATTTTTGGTCGTGTTTTGTCAAATTTTTTTGGTTTGGTTTGGTCAAATAACAACAAATTTTTGTCCTTTTTGTCCAATAGTCCGGTTTGGTTAGTCAAATAACCGTTTTTTTTTCCGTTTTAGTCAAACCATAATTTTGTTTGTTCCGGTTAGCCAAAAATAATAGTCAATTTTGGTCCCAAATTAATTAAAATAACCGTTTGTTTGGTCCGGTTAAAAACAAACCAGCCGTTTAGTTTCCGTTAGCCAAACAAAAGTCGAAAAATTTGTCCCGTAGTCAAATAACAGTGGGTCCGGTTAGTCAACAAATAACAGTTTGTTTGGTCCAATTAGCCAAACAATAGTCCATTTGGTTCGATTTGGTCCAAGCCAAATAACAAATGACAACAACCGGTTTTTTAGAGGATACTCAAATAACAATAAATTTTTGGTTTTTCGATTAGTCAAACAATAGTCTAGCCCGATAGTTCTAATTAGGTTGGCCAACTTCTTACAAATAACCGATTTAGTCCGTTAGTCAAACAAACAAACAATAGCGGTTTGGTCCGATTAACCAATTAAGAGTGGTTTGATCCGTTTAGTCCGGTTAGTCAAAATAACAATTTGTTTGGTCCGATTAGGCAAACAATAGTCCATTTGGTTCCATTTTGGTCCGGTTAGCCAAATAACCCACAATAACAATAGGTTTTTTGTCCTGGTTAGTCAAATAAATAGTTTTTTTGGTCCGGTTAGTCAAACAATAGTTGGTTTGGTTTGTTTTTTTTCCCGTTTAAAAATAATAACCGGTTTGGTCCAAAGTAAAACAAATAACCGTTTGGTTTGGTTTAAGTTTTGGTCCGGTTTTGTCCGGTTAAAAATAAATTGGTTTCCATTAAAAACAATAGTCCATTTGGTCCATTTAGTCAAACAAAAGTTTTGGTCCCAGGATATCCAAATAAATAAATTTGTTTGGTTTGTTAGTCAAAACAAATAAAGTTTGTTTTGTTTGGTTAGTCAAACAATAGTCAATTTGAAGTTAATTAGGTTGGTCAACTTCTTAAAAATAACCGGTTTTTGTCCGGTTAGTCAAACAATAGTCCATTTGGTTTGGTCCGATTAACCAAAAAAGTGGTTTGATCCGGTTTTTTCCGGTTAGTCTAATAACAGTTTTTTTGGTCGATTAGGCAAACAATAGTCCATTTGGTTTGTCCATTTGTTTTTGGTCCATTTGCCAAATAACAAATGACAAACAACAAAACCGGTTAGTCAAATAATAGTTTGTTGGTCCGGTTAATTAACCAAACAATAGTCAATGTTTGGTTTTTGTCCGGTTAGCCAAATAACAAATAACAACAACCATCCGTTTTGTCCGGTTAGTCAAATAAATTTGTCCATTTTAGTCAAACAATTTGGTCCGGTTAAATAAATAAATTTAACAACAAACCGTTTTTGTCCGTTAGTTAAATAACATTTTGTTTGGTCCGGTTAGCCAAACCAAAAGTCAAATGGTCCCGTTTGGTTAGTTTGTCCAATAATAAAAAATTTTTTTGTCCGTTAGTCAAACAATAGTTTTTTGTTTTTCGTTAGTTAGCCAAACAATAGTCGTTTGACAACATGATTGGTCCTAATTAGTCAAATAACAAAAAATTTTCCGTTTGGTCCAATTAGTCAAACAATAGTCCATTTGGTTTAGTCCATTTGGTCCATTAGCAAATAAATAACAAATTTAACAACAAATAACGTTTTGTAGAGAGATACTCAAATAACAGTTTTTTTGTTCGATTAGTCAAACAATAGTCTAGCCCGATAGTTCTAATTAGGTTGGCCAACTTCTTAAAAATAACCGGTTTAGTCCTTAGTTAGTCAAACAATACAATAACGGTTTGGTCCGATTAACCAATTAAGAGTGGTTTGATCCGGTTTTAGTCCGGTTAGTCAAATAACAGTTTGTTTGGTCCGATTAGGCAAAATAATAGTCCATTTGGTTCGATTTGGTCCGGTTAGCCAAATAACAATTTTTTTTGTTTTTTTTAAAAATAATCAAATAACAAACAAACCGGTTTTGTCCGGTTAGTCAAATAGTCCATTTGGTTTTTGGTCCGTTAAACAAAAATAAATTTTCCAACAAACCGGTTTTGTCAAAAATAATAAACAATTTGTTTTGTCCGGTTTAGTCAAATAATAGTCCAAATTTTGTTTTTAAAATCAAATAATAACCGGTTTTTTAACCGGTTAGTCAAACAATAAACAAGTTTAAAAATTTGGTTTTGTTTTGGTCCGATTAGTCAAAAAATAGTCCATTTGTTTTGTTAGGTTTAAAGTCAAAACAATTTTGTCCAACAAAAAATAACCCGTTTTCCAAGTTAACCCAAAATAGTCCAAAGTCCAAGTCCGTTTAAATAAATTGTTTGATTTTGGTCCAATTAGTCAAATAAATAATCCATTTGGTTCGACAACAAACAAATTTTAGAGGATACTCAAATAACAGTTTTTTTGGTTCGATTAGTCAAACAATAGTCTAGCCCGATAGTTCTAATTAGGTTGGCCAACTTCTTACAAATAACCGGTTTAGTCCGGTTAGTCAAACAATAGCCGGTTTGGTCCGATTAACCAATTAAGAGTGGTTTGATCCGATTTAGTCCAGTTAGTCAAATAACAGTTTGTTTGGTCCGATTAGGCAAACAATAGTCCATTTGGTTCGATTTGGTCCGGTTAGCCAAATAACAGTCGACAACAGCCGGTTTTGTCCGATTAGTCAAATAACAGTTTGTTTGGTCCGGTTAGCCAAACAATAGTTTACAAATGGTCCCAATAGTCCCTAAATAACAATTTGGTCCAAAGTTCAAATCAAACAATAGTCCATTTGGTTTTGGTTAGTCAAAAAAATTAAAGTTGATAACAAATTGTTTTGTTTTGTCGTTTAGTCAAATAATTTTTTTGTTTTTTAGTCAAACAAAATAGTTAGTCAAATTTCCAAAAACATTTGGTTTGGTTAGTCAAATAACAATTTGGTTTAGTCAAACAATAGTCCAATTCAAAAATAACCGTTTTGTCCGGTTAGTCAAATAATAGTTTTGTTTGGTTTTGTCCGGGTTAGTCAAATAACAGTTTGTTTGTTCCGGTTAGCAAACCATAGTCCCGGTTTGGTCCCCATTTAGTCAAATAATAACCGGTTTGGTCCGGTTAGTCAAACAATAAATTTGGTTCGATTTGGTCCGGTTAGCCAAATAACAGTCGACAACAGCCGGTTTTTCCGGTTAGTCAAATAACAGTTTGTTTGGTCCGGTTAGCCAAACAATAGTCCATTTGGTCCGATTTAGTCCATTGGTTTGATTAGTTAAATAAATCGGTTTAGTAACAAATATAACCGGTTTTGTTTGATACTAAATAA
Organism: Aristolochia fimbriata; assembly: GCA_019845555.1. Classification (NCBI taxonomy): domain Eukaryota; kingdom Viridiplantae; phylum Streptophyta; class Magnoliopsida; order Piperales; family Aristolochiaceae; genus Aristolochia; species Aristolochia fimbriata. Next base: position 29,144,484 of record CM034078.1, read on the forward strand.
ATAACAGTTTTTTGGTTTGATTAGTCAAACAATAGTCCAGCCCCGGTTAGTTCTAATTAGGTTGGCCAACTTCTTACAAATAACCGGTTTTGTCCGTTAGTCAAACAATAGTTTTTTGGTCCGGTTAACCAAAAGAAACCAAATCCGGTTTAGTCCTTAGTCAAATAATAAATTTGTTTGGTCCGGTTTAGGCAAAACAATAGTCCATTTGGTTCGATTTGTCCGGTTAGCCAAATAATTTGTTTAGTTAGTTTTAAATAAAAGTTTTTGTCCGGTTAGTCAAATAACAAATAAATTTGTTTGGTCCGTTTAGTCAAACAATAGTCCATTTTTCCGGTTTGGTCAAACAATAGTCCATTTAAATAATAATAATAACCGGTTTGGTCCAATTAGTCAAATAAAATTTGTTAAATTTGGTCCAAGTTAAAAATAGACAAGTAACAATTTTTTTTGTAGAGGATACTCAAATAACAGTTTTTTGGTTTGGTTAGTCAAACAATAGTCTAGCCCGATAGTTCTAATTAGGTTGGCCAACTTCTTACAAATAACCGGTTTAGTCCTGGTTAGTCAAACAATAGCCGGTTTGGTCCGGTCCGAACCAACCAATTAAGAGTGGTTTGATCCGGTTTAGTCCGTTTAGTCAAATAACAGTTTGTTTGGTCCGATTAGGCAAACAATAGTCCATTTGGTTCGATTTGGTCCAGTTAGCCAAATAACAGTTTTTGTCCGGTTAATCAAATAACAGTTTGTTTGGTCCGATTAGCCAAACAATAGTCCATTTGGTTTGATTTGGTCCGGTTAGCCAAATAAATAAAATAACCAGTTTGGTCCATTTAGTCAAAATAAATAATTTGTTTTAGTTTTTTTTAATCAAAACAACCGTTTTTTGTCCGGTTAGTCAAACAATACAGTTTTGGTTTAGTCAAAGTCAAATGGTCCATTTGGTTCCAATTAAATCAATTCAAATAGTCAAATTTGTTTTGTCCAAATCAAATCAACATTTTGTTTGGTTTGTCAAATTAGTTTTTGTTCATTAGTTTTTGTTTGTTTGTTTTAGTCCGGTTAGTCAAATACCGGTTTGGTCCGGTCCAAAATAAACCGGTTTGGTCAAACAATAGTCCAAACAAACATTTGGTTTAGTTTGTTTAGTCCAAAAAAAGTTTTAGCCAAAAAGTCGAGTTGTAGACCGATTTTTGTCCTGTTAGTCAAATAACAGTTTGTTTTTGGTCCGATTAGCCAAAACAATAGTCCATTTGGTTCGATTTGGTCCAAAATAAGTCAAATAAAAATTTTTGTCCGTTAGTTAACAACAACAATTTTTTGTAGAGGATACTAACAAATTTGGGTTTTTTTGGTTCGATTAGTCAAACAATAGTCTTGGTCCCGATAGTTCTAATTAGGTTGGCCAACTTCTTACAAATAACCGGTTTTTAGTCCTTTAGTCAAAACAATAGTTTAGTTTGGTCCGGTTTACCAAACAAACCAATTAAAAGTTTTTTTGTTTCCGTTTTTTTGTCCGGTTAGTCAAATAAAAACAAATTTGTTTGGTCCGATTAGGCAAACAATAGTCCATTTGGTTTGATTTTTGTCCAACAGTTAAATTTTGGTTTATTTGTCCACAATAGTCAAATAATAAATGTCGGTTAACCAAAAAAATAAAAAAATTTGTTTAGTCAAAATAAATAACTTTTTTTGGTCCGTTAGCCAAACATAGTCCATTTTTGTTCGAATTAGGTCCCAATTAAATAATAACCCATTTGGTCCGGTTTAGTCAAAACAATAGTTTTTGGTTCGTCCAAAATTTTAATAATCAACAACAATCGGTTTTGTCCGTTAGTCAAATAACAGTTTGTTTGGTCCGTTAGTCAAACCATAACCAAATTTTTTTGTTCCAATTAGTTAATAATAACCAATTTGTTTTTGTCCAACAATAGTTTTTTAATAGTCAAACAATAGTTAAAGAGGTTAAATAACAAAAAATTTTGTTTTGGTTTCAGTCAAACAATAGTCAAATTTGTTTAATTAGTTTGGTCCAAATTAGTAAAATAATAATTTTGTCCAGGTTAAATCAAACAATAGTCCATTTGGTCCGTTAACCAAATGGTTTTTGTTTGATCCGTTTTGTCCGGTCCAAAATCAAATAATAGTTTTTTGGTCCGATTAGTCAAACAATAGTCCATTTGGTTCGATTTGGTCCAATTTAGCCAAATAATTATAAATACAAAATAACCGGTTTTGTCCGTTAATAGTCAAATAAATAATTTTTTTGGTCCGATTAGCCAAACAATAGTCCATTTGGTTTGATTTGGTCCGGTTAGCCAAATAACAATCGACAACATTTTTAAAGTTGTCAATTAGTCAAATAATAGTTTTGTTTTGGTTGGGTTAAATTAAATAAATAAATTGTTTTGGTCCGTTTTTGTCCGTTTTGTCCGGTTAGTCAAATAACAGTTTGTTTGGTCCGGTTAGCCAAACCATAGTCCAGTTTGGTCCCGTGTTAGCCAAATAATAACCGGTTTGTCCGTCCGTTTAGTCAAACAATAGTCCAATAGTTTTTAGTCCGTTAGCCAAACAAAGTTTGTTTGTTCCGATTTGGTCCTCCCAAGTCAAATAACAGTTTGTTTGGTCCATTTTAGCCAAACAATAGTCCATTTGGTTCATTTGGTCCAAGTCAAAAATAATAGTCCATTTGGTTCGGTTTGGTCAAAATAATAGCCAAATTTAGTTCGACAATAACCGGTTTTAGAGGATACTCAAATAACAGTTTTTTTGGTTCGATTAGTCAAACAATAGTCTAGCCCGATAGTTCTAATTAGGTTGGCCAACTTCTTACAAATAACCGGGTTTAGTCCGGTTAGTCAAACAATAGCCGGTTTGGTCCGATTAAACCAATTAAGAGTGGTTTGATCCGGTTTAGTCCGGTTAGTCAAATAACAATTTGTTTGGTTTTTGGTCCGGATTAGGCAAACAATAGTCCATTTGGTTCGATTTGGTCCATATTAGCCAAATAACAATCGACAACAAAAAAAAGTCCTAATAAGTCAAATAACAGTTTTTGTTTAGTCAAACAATAGTCCAAACCAAACAATCCCGTTAGTAAATCCAATTTGGTTTGGTCCCATTAGTCAAACAATAGTCCATTTGTCCGTTAACCAATTAAGTAAATTTGAAAATAAAATTTTGTCCGGTTAATCAAATAACAGTTTGTTTGGTCCGGTTAGTCAAAATAGTCAATAGTCCATTTGGTTTGTTTGGTCCAAAAATAAATAAATAACAATAAATAACAAATTTGTTTTTGTCCGTTAGTCAAATAAATAGTTTTTTTTTCCGGTTTAGTCCAAAAAAAATAATTTGTTTGGTCGAATTTTGTCCAAAGTTTTTGTTTAGTTTAAATAGTTAGTTAAATTTTGGTCGGTTTGGTCCCGGTCCGTTAGTTAAAAAAATATTTCCATTTTTGTTTGGTCCGTTTTTGATCCGTTTGTCCATTTCAAATAATAACCGTTTGTCGTCCGATTAAACAATAAAATAGTTCGTTTTGGTTCGTTTTAACAAAAGTTAAACAATAATTTTAGGTTTGTCCAAATTGTCCAATATTAGTCAAATGGTAAAGGTTTGTTTGTTTAGTAACCAAACAATATAGTCCAATGGTTCGTTTTTGTCCGGTAGTCAAACAATAGTTTTTTGGTCCGATTAGTCAAACAAATTAGTCCAAATGGTCCAATAAAACAATAGTCGTTTGGTTTGATTTGGTCCAAATTTAGTCAAAAATTTTTTTAGGATACTCAAAAATAACAGTTTTTTTGGTTCGATTAGTCAAACAATAGTCTAGCCCGATAGTTCTAATTAGGTTGGCCAACTTTTAAAATAAAATAACCGGTTTAGTCCGGTTAGTCAAACAATAGCCGGTTTTGGTCCGATTAACCAATTAAGAGTGGTTTGATCCGATTTAGTCCTAATTAGTCAAATAACAGTTTGTTTGGTCCGATTAGGCAAAAAAATAGTCCATTTGGTTCGATTTGGGTCCAAAGCCAAATAACCGGTTTAACAACAAACCGTTTTTGTCCTGGTTAGTCAAATAAATAACAGTTTGTTTTTGTTAGGTTAGTCAAACAATAGTTTTTTTGGTCCCGTTTTTAGCCAATAATAAAATTTTGGTCCAAAGTTAGTCAAACAATAGTCCGTTTAGTTCGACAAAAAATAGTAATAATAATAAAATTGTCCGTTAATCAAATAACAAACAAAATTGGTTAATCCAATTTCCATTTGTTTTTGGTTTTTTGTTAAATAAATAACCAAACAATTGGTCGATTTGTCCAACAATAAAAAATTTTTTTTTGGTTTTTAGTCAAACAATAATAACAATTTTTAATTTTGTCCAAGGTTGTCAACAATTTACAAATAACCGTTTTAGTCCAAACAATAGTCAAACAAATAGTTTTTTTTGGTCCGATAGTAAATAATAGAGTAGGTTTGATCCGGTTTAGTCCGCTAAATCAAATAAAATTTGTTTGGTCCGATTAGTCAAAACAATAGTCCATTTGGTTTTTGGTTTGTTTGGTTAAAAATTAGCCAAATAACAAAATAATGGTTTTTTGTTTTGTCCGGTTAGTCAATAACAGTTTTTTGGTCCGGTTAGTTAAACAAAAACATAGTTTGTTTGGTCCCATTTAGCCAAATAATAAACCAATTGGTTTGGTCCGGTTAGTCAATAATCAAAAAATAAAAATTTTGGTTTTGTCCGAGTCAAATAATAGCCATTTTATTTGTCCAGTTAGTCATTAGTCAAATTGGTCCGTTAATTTTTTGGTCCGATTTTGTCAAACAATAATAAATAAATTGTTTTAATTTGGTTGGTCCAAAATAATAAATAAAATAACCGGTTTAGTCCGGGTTTGTCAAAAATAATAGTTTTTTTGTCCGATTAAACAAAAATAATAATAGTGGTTTGAATTTTAGTTAGGTTTTGTCAAATAACAAAAATAACCGTTTTGTCCGGTTAGTCAAACAATAGTCCATTTGGTTCGATTTGGTCCAATTAGCCAAATAACAGTCGACAATAGCCGGTTTTGTCCGGTTAGTCAAATAACAGTTTGTTTGGTCAGATTGGCCAAACAATAGTCCATTTGGTTCGATGGTCCGGTTTTGTTAGATTTGGTCAAAAATAACAGTCGACAACAGCCGGTTTTGTCCGGTTAGTCAAATAACAATTTGTTTGGTCCGGTTAAAAATAATAGTCCAACAACAAACGTTTTGTCCGGTTAGTCAAATAAAAAATTTGTTTGTTTTAGTTTTAAAACTTTTAGTCAAACCAATAGCCAAATAACAGTTTTGGTCCCGTTAGTTAGCCAAATAAATAACCCGGTTTGGTCCAGTTAGTCAAACAAATAGTTTGGTTTAGTTAATAACCGTTTGTTAGGTTTAACAAAAATAATAGTTTATTTGGTCCGATTAGTCAAAAAGAGTGTCGACAACTGGTCCGTTTGTTAGTCAAACAAACAATAACTGTTTGGTCCATTAGCCAAACAATAGTCCATTTGGTTCGATTTGGTCCAAATTTAGCCAAATAACAAAGTTACAACAAATGGGGTTTTGTAGAGGATACTCAAATAACAGTTTTTTTGGTTCGATTAGTCAAACAATAGTCTAGCCCGATAGTTCTAATTAGGTTGGCCAACTTCTTACAAATAACCGATTTAGTCCTTAGGTTAGTCAAACAATAGCCGGTTTGGTCCGATTAACCAATTAACCGTGGTTTGTCCCGTTTAGTCCGTTAATCAAATAACAGTTTGTTTGGTCCGGCAAACAATAGTCCATTTGGTTAAATGGTTGGTTTGATCCGGATTTGTCCGGTTAGTCAAATAAAATAAAACAATTGTTTTGTCCGGTTAGGTCAAATAATAGTTTGGTCCAGTTAGGTTAACCCATTTGGTCCGTTTTAGTCAAATTAGTCAAAATAACCGGTTTGTTTTGGTCCGTCAAACAAATAATAGTTTTTTTGTCCGGTTAGTCAAAACAAATAACCGTTAGTCCAAACCAAACTTTTGGTTAACCAAACAATAGCCGGTTTTGGTCCCGTTTAGTAAAATAATAACCCGGTTTGGTCCGGTTAGTCAGACAACAGTCTTTGGTCCAGTTAGCCAAACAATAGTCCATTTGGTTCGATTTGGTCCAGTTAGACAAATAACAGTCGACAACAACCGGTTTTGTAGAGGATACTCAAATAACAGTTTTTTTGTTCGATTAGTCAAACAATAGTCTAGCCCGATAGTTCTAATTAGGTTGGCCAACTTCTTACAAATAACCGGTTTAGTCCGGTTAGTCAAACAATAGCCGGTTTGGTCCGATTAACCAATTAAGAGTGGTTTGATCCGGTTTAGTCCGGTTAGTCAAATAACAGTTTGGTCCGATTAGGCAAACAATAGTCCATTTGGTTCGATTTGGTCCAATTAGCCAAATAACAGTCGACAACAGCCGGTTTTGTCCGGTTAATCAAATAACAGTTTGTTTGGTCCGATTAGCCAAACAATAGTCCATTTGGTTCGATTTGGTCCGGTTAGCCAAATAATAATAAAATAACCGGTTTGGTCCCAAATTAGTCAAATAACCAAATAATTTGGTCCCAAAAATAAATAATCAAATAACAGCCGGTTTGGTCCGGTTAGTCAAATAACAGTTTTGTTTGGTCCAGTTAAAATAGTCCATTTGGTCCGTTTAGTCCGTTAGCCAAATAAAAACCGGTTTGGTTTAAAATAAAAATTTAATAACCGGTTTGTTCCGTTAGTAGTCAAATAAAATCAAAAATTTTGGTCCGTTTTGTCCAAGTTAGCCAAACAATAGCCGGTTTGGTCCGTTTGTTATAAAATTTGTCCATTGGTCCGTTAGTCAAATAAAGGTTTTGTTTGGTCCGATTAGTCAAACAATAGTCCATTTTGTTTATTTTTATTAGGTTAGTCAAATAACAAATTTGATTTGTAAATAAATTTTGTCCAATTTTGTTTGGTCCGAAACCAAATAAAAAAATTTTTTGGTTCCATTAGTCAAACAAAAGTCCAATTGGTTGGTTTTTCCAAATTAGTCCAATTGGTTCCATTTGGTCCAAAGTCCAAATAATTTTATCGGTTTTGTTCAAACAAAACAATTTGGTCCGGTTAAATAATAGTCAAAATAATAACAACATTTTTTTTGTCCCGTTAGTCAAATAACAGTTTGTTTGGTCCAAACAAGGTCAAACCATAGCAGTTCTTTTGGTCCCGTTTAAAAACAAATAACCGTTTTTGTCCAAATAGTCAAACAATTTTAGCCGGTTTAGTCGGTTAGTCCAATTAAGAGTGGTTTGATCCCGGTTTGGTCCGTTAGTCAAAATAAAAAGCCAAACTTTGGTCCCTCGATTAGTCCAAACAATAGTCCATTTATTTGGTTCGATTGGTCCAGTTAGTCCAAATAATTTTTTTAGTTCGACAATAGCCGGTTTTGTAGAGGATACTCAAATAACAGTTTTTTTGGTTCGATAGTCAAACAATAGTCCATTTGGTTCGATAGTTCTTCCCATAGGTTGGCCAACTTCTTACAAATAACCGGTTTTAGTCCGGTTAGTCAAACAATAACCGGTTTGGTCCGATTAACCAAATAAGAGTGGTTTGATTTGTCCGTTTTTAGTCCGTTTAGTCAAATAACAGTTTGTTTGGTCCGATTAGGCAAAAAATAGTCCATTTGGTTCGATTTGGTCCAAAACCAATTAGCCAAATAACAATTCGACAAAAATTGGTTTTTTGTCCTGGTTAATCAAATAACAGTTTGTTTGGTCCGGTTAGTCCAAAACAATAGTCAAACCAATAGTCCATTTTGTCCAAATAGCAAATAACCATTTGTTTGGTTGGTCCAATAGTCAAATAATAGCCATTTGTTTGGTCCGTTTAAAAAATTTTTTGATCCAAATAGTCCGGTTTTGTCAAATAACAAATTTTTTGTTTGGTTCGATAGTCAAACAATAGTCCATTTGGTTCCCGGTTAGTTCTAATAACCAACTTAAAAAAACCATTTGGCCAAATCCTTTAGTCAAATAATAACCGTTTAGGTCCGGTTAGTCAAACAATAGTTTGTTTGGTCCGGATTAGTCAAACAAATCAAATAAATAGTGGTTTGATCCGGTTTAGTCCCGGTAGTCAAATAACCATTTGGTTTGTTTGGTCCGGTTAGGCCAAACAATAGTCCATTTGGTTTGTTTGGTTTGGTCAAAAAAGCAAAACAAAATTTGGTTTGTTTTTTGTCGAAATAATCAGGAACCAAATTTAGTTTTTTAAACAAATAATCAGTTTGTTTGGTCCGATTAGTCCAAAAAATAGTCCATTTGGTTTTGTCCAATTAGTCAAAAAATAATTTAATCCCGTTTGGTCCTAAGTAGTCAAATAATAACCGGTTTGGTCCGATTAGTCAAAATAAAATTTTTTGGTTCAATAACCGGTTTTGTCCGGATAGTCAAATAACAGTTTTTTTGGTTTTTATTTGTCAAACAATAGTAAAAATGGTTTGGTTTGTTAGTTCAACCAAATAGGTTTGTTTGGTCAATTAGGTTTTGTCCTACTTAAAATAATAACCGGTTTAGTCCGGTTAGTCAAACAATAGCCGGTTTGGTCCGGTCCGATTAACAAATTAAGAGTGGTTTGATCCGGTTTAGTCCTAAGTCAAATAACAGTTTTTGTTTGGTCCGAAATAGTAGGTTGGTAACAATTAGTCCATTTGGTTTGATTTGGTTCCATTTAATCCAAATAATAATTTTTCCCCGTTTAACAAACAATAGGTTTTGTCCGGTTAATCAAATAATAACAGTTTGTTTGGTCCGGTTAGCCAAACAATAATAATCCATTTTGGTCCGGTAGTTAACAAAACAATTTGGTCCATTTGGTTTGGTCCAAATAAAAATCCAATAAATAGTTTTTTTTTGTTAATCAAAATAACCGGTTTTGTCCGGATAGTCAAATAATAGTTTTTTGGTCCGATTAGTCAAACAATAGTCCGTTTGGCCAAATAGTTCAATAATTAGGTTTGTCCAATTAGTTACAAATAACCGTTTGTTTTAGTCCAAATAATAGTCAAATAATAGTTTGGTTTGGTCCGGTTAGTCAAACAATAGTTTGTTTGTTTTAGTCCAAACCATCCGTTTGGTCCCGTTAAAAAATAATAACCGGTTTTTGGTCCGATTAGTCAAACAATAGTCCATTTGGTTCGGTTAAAGTCCAAAAAAGTCAAATAAAGTCGACAACAAGGTTTTGTCCTGGTTAGTCAAAATAACAAATCTTGTTTTGGTCCAATAGCCAAACAATAGTCCATTTGGTTCCATTAGTCCAAATAATAAATCAATTTGGTCCCATTTGGTCAAATAATAAATAATTTATTTGGTCCGTTAGTTTAAAAGTTCGACAACAACCGGGTTTTGTAGGATACTCAAATAACAGTTTTTTGTTCGATTAGTCAAACAATAGTCTAGCCCGATAGTTCTAATTAGGTTGGCCAACTTCTTAAAATAACAAATAACCGGTTTAGTCCGGTTAGTCAAACAATAGCCGGTTTGGTCCGATTAACCAATTAAGAGTGGTTTGATCCGGTTTAGTCCTCCTTAGTCAAATAACAGTTTGTTTGGTCCGATTGGCAAAACAATAGTCCATTTGGTTCGATTTGGTCCGGTTAGCCAAATAACAAATTTCCGAAAACAACAAACGGTTTTTGTCCTAAGTTAATCAAATAACAAGCTTTGTTTGGTCCGGTTAGCCAAACAATAGTCCATTTGGTTGGTCCCGTTAGCCAAATAATAAACGGTTTTTGTCCAAGTTAGTCAAACAATAGCCGGTTTAAATAGTTAACCAAATTAGAACAATAACACCCGTTTTGTCCAAGTAGTCAAATAAACAGTTTGTTTGGTCCATTTAGCCAAACAATAGTCCAATTTTTTGTTCCGGGTTGTCCATTAGTTCAAAAATAACAAATAACAATTAATCCAAGTCGGATAGTCAAATAATAGTTTTTGGTCCGATTAGTCAAACAATAGTCTAGTGATTGTTCTAATTAGGTTGGCCAACTTCAAACAAAAAACGGTTTGGTTCCGTTAGTCAAAGTCAATTTGGTTTTTTTGGTCCGATTAACCAAACAAGAGTGGTTTGATCCGGTTTAGTCCTAAATAGTCAAATAACAGTTTGTTTGGTCCGATTAGTCAAACAATAGTCCAAACCAAATCCATTTGGTCCGTTTAGTCAAATAATAATTTGGTTTGGTTTTGGTCCAACCAAATTTAATTTTTGTCCGGTTAGTCCGGTTAGTCAAATAACAAAATTTTTTTTTGGTCCAGTAAACCAAAACAATAGTCCAATTTTGGTCCGTGTTAGTCCATTAATAAACAAATGTCAATTTGGTCCGTTTAGTCAAATAATAATAATAATTTTTGTTTTGGTTTGGTCAAAAAAAATAACAATTCGACAAATTGGTAACGGTTTTGTAGAGGATAAATCAAATAACAATTTTTTTTGTTCGATTAGTCAAACAATAGTCCATTTGGTTCGATAGTTCTAATTAGGTTGGCCAACTTTGGTTAACTAGGTTAAAATAACCGGTTTTTGTCCGGTTAGTCAAACAATAGCCGGTTTGGTCCGGTTAAACCAAATAAGAGTGGTTTGATCCGGTTTAGTCCGTTTAGTCAAATAACAGTTTGTTTGGTCCGATTAGGCAAACAATAGTCCATTTGGTTCGATTTGGTCCGATTAGCCAAATAATAAATAAATTTGTTTTGTTTTGAAAAGTCCAAATTAAACAAATTTGTTTTTTTGTTTTCCAAATTAGCCAAATAATAATTTTTTTGTCCGTTTTGGTCCCATTAGTCAAAACAATAGTTTTTTGGTCCGAATAATCAAAAATAGTCCATTTTTAGTTGGTTTGTTTAGCCAAATTTAATCCGAAGTTTGTTGGTTTGTCCAACCAAACAATAACAGGTTTGTTTGGTCCGATTAGCCAAAAATAATAGTCCGGTTTGGTCCCGTTAACCAAAAAAAACAAGTCCAAAAAAAAATTTGGTTTTAAATAATTTGGTCCGTCCGAAGTCAAATAATTTTTGGTTTTGTCCAATTATAGTTTAATTTCCATTTTTTGTTTAACAATAACCGGTTTTGTTCCGTTAGTCAAACAATAGTTTAGTTGTTTTTTTTGTTCTTAATTAAATAATTGGTTTTGTTTGGTCCGGTTAGTCAAATAATAGTCCATTTTTTTCCGTTAGTCAAACAATAGCCGGTTTGGTCCGATTAACCAAACAAAAATAGTTTTTGATCCGGTTTTAGTCCGGTTAGTCAAATAAATTTTTGTTTTTGGTTTCCGATTAGTCAAACAATAGTCCATTTTGGTCCGATTTTCCATTTGGTTTGGTTTGGTCCAAGCAAAATAAAATAAAATGACAACAAATTTTTTGTCCGGTTAGTCAAATAATAGTTTGTTTTTGGTCCGGTTAATAAACCAAACAATAGTCCATTTGGTCCATTTTGGTTTGTTTGGTCCGGTTAGTCAAATAATAAATAAATTTTTTTGGTTTTTTAGAAACAAATAATCCAACAATTTTTGGTCCGAAGCCAAAACAATCAAAATAGTTTTTGTCCCGATAGTCAAATAACAGTTTTTTTGGTTGTTTAGTTTAGTCAAAACAACCCGATTTTTGGTCCGGTTAGTCAAATAACAATTTGTTTGGTTTGTTAGGTTAAACAAAGTAATTTGGTCCGTTTGATTTGGTTTGGTCCAAAGTTTAGTCCAAATCAAACAGTTTGTTTGGTCCCAGTTAGGTTAAACAATAGTCCATTTGGTTTGGTTTGGTCCGTTAGTCAAATAATAGTCCGACAACATGGTTCGGTTTTGTCCTACAATAGTCAAATAACTGTTTGTTTGGTCCGGTTAGCCAAACAATAGCCGGTTTGGTCCCGTTAGCCAAAATAATAACCATTTGGTTCGATTTAGTCCAAAAATAAATAATAAATAACAAAGTTCGAAATGACAATAGCCGGTTTTGTAGAGGATACTCAAATAACAGTTTTTTGGTTCGATTAGTCAAACAATAGTCTAGCCCGATAGTTCTAATTAGGTTGGCCAACTTCTTACAAATAACCGGTTTAGTCCGGTTAGTCAAACAATAGCCGGTTTGGTCCGATTAACCAATTAAGAGTGGTTTGATCCGGTTTAGTCCGGTTAGTCAAATAACAGTTTAGTTTGGTCCGATTAGGCAAACAATAGTCCATTTGGTTCGATTGGTCCAATTAGCCAAATAACAATTTGACAACAACCGGTTTTTGTCCTAATAATCAAATAACAGTTTTTTGGTCCGGTTAAACAAACAATTTGTCCATTTGGTTTTGTTTGGTCCGGTCCAAAACCAAACAAATTTGTCAAATTCGAACCCAAATCAAATAATTTTTTGTCCGATTAAATCAATAGTCCAACGATTTGGTCCAATTAGCCAAAGTCCAAAACAGTTTTGTCCGGTTAATAAATAACAATTTTGGTTGGTCAAATCAAAATAAATAACAAAATAAATAACAACCCGGTTTTTGTCCTATTTTGTCAAATAACAATTTGTTTGGTCCGGTCCTTAGCCAAACCATAGCCGGTTTGGTCCCGTGTTAGCCAAATAATAACCGGTTTGGTCCGGTTAGTCAAACAATAGCCGGTTTAGTTCGGTTAGCCAAACAAGTCGAAAACAGCCAATATGTGGTCCGGTTATTCAGACAACAGTTGTTTTTGTCCCTATTAGCCAAACAATAGTCCATTTGGTTCGATTTGGTCCAGTTAGCCAAATAACAGTCGATATAACAACAACCGGTTTTGTAGAGGATACTCAAATAACAGTTTTTTTGGTTCGATTAGTCAAACAATAGTCTAGCCCGATAGTTCTAATTAGGTTGGCCAACTTCTTACAAATAACCGATTTAGTCCGGTTAGTCAAACAATAGCCGGTTTGGTCCGATTAACCAATTAAGAGTGGTTTGATCCGGTTTAGTCCGGTTAGTCAAATAACAGTTTGTTTGGTCCGATTAGGCAAACAATAGTCCATTTGGTTCGATTTGGTCCGGTTAGCCAAATAACCGTCGACAACAGCCGGTTTTGTCCGGTTAGTCAAATAACAGTTTGTTTGGTCCGGTTAGCCAAACTATAGCCGGTTTGGTCCCGTGTTAGCCAAATAATAACCGGTTTGGTCCAATTAGTCAAAATAATAAAAGTTCCGACAGTTCCATAATTTGTTTTTAGATAGTTTAAAAAAAACAACAACCGTTAGTCAAACAATAGTCGGTTTGGTCCGTTAGCCAAACAATAGTCCAATTTGGTTTTGGTCTTAGCCAAAAATAACCGGTTTTTGTCCGGTTAGTCAAACAATAGCCGGTTTGGTCCAAACAAATAACCAAACAATAGTTGTTTGATCCCGTTTGTCCGTTTAGTCAAAATAACAGTTTTTTGTTTGGTCCGATTAAACAATAATCCAATTGGTCCCATTTGGTTCAAAGTCCAATGGTCCAATTTGTTGGTCAAATAAACAATAGTCGAAAATAACGGTTTTTGTCCCGATAATCAAATAACAGTTTGTTTGGTCCGATTAGTCAAACAATAGTCCATTTTAGTTTTGGTTTAGTTGGTTAGTCCCAGCCAAAAATAACCGGTTTTGTCCCGGTTAGTCAAACAATAGTCGGTTTTAATCCGTTAAACCAAAAATTGGTTTGATCCAAACAATAGTCAAATAAACTTTTTTTGTCCCGTTAGTCAAAATAATAGTTTGTTTGGTTTGGTTAGCCAAATAATAGTCCAAATTGGTCCAAGTTAATAGTCAAAAAAAAAGTTTGTTTTGTTTGTTAGTCAAACAATAGTCAATTTTTTTTTTGTTCCGTTTGGTCAAAGTCCAAATAACAAATTTGTTTGGTCCGGAACAAAAAAATAGTCCATTTGGTTTGGTCCCCGTTAGTTAGTTTAACAATATTTAGTTTGTTTGATCCAGGTTTTGTCCGTTAGTCAAATAATAAATTTTTTGTTTGATTTAGTCAAACAATAGTCCATTTGGTTCGAATTTAATTTTAGCCAAATAACAAATAACAACCGTTTTTGTCCGGTTAGTCAAACAATAAAGTTTTTTTGGTCCCAATAGTCAAACAATAGTCCATTTGGTTTGTTTTGGTCCAACTTTTACAAATAACAAAAATTTGGTCCGTTTAGTCCGGTCAAACAAACAATAGCTTGTTTGTTTGGTCCGGTTAACCAAACCAAGAAATAACAGTTTGTTTGATCCGGTTTTTGTCCTAAGTAGTCAAATAACAACTTTGTTTGGTCCGATTAGTCAAAAATAGTCCATTTGGTTTGGTTCCGTTAGTTAAATAAATTAACCGGTTTGGTCCAATTTTGTCCAAATAAAAAATAACAAATTGGTCCGAATAGTCCAAAACAAAAAATTTTTTTTGTCCGGATAGTCAAATAACAGCCGGTTTTGTCCGATTAGTCAAACAATAGTCCATTTGGTTCGATTTCCAAACAATCCTAACCAAGGTTGGTAACAACAAATACAAATAACCCGTTTTGTCCGTTAGTCAAACAATAGTCCATTTGGTCCGATTAACCAAAGTCAAAAGTTCAATTTGATCCGTTTTGTCCTGTTTAGTCAAATAACAGTTTTTTTGGTCCCGATTAGGCAAACAATAGTCCATTTGGTTTTTTTTTGTTAGCCAAATTAAATAAATAAAACCGGTTTAGTCAAATAACAAATTTTAGTCAAAAACAATAGTCAAAAATTGTTGTCCAATAAATAGCCAAAAATTTAGTTTGTTTTGGTCCGGTTAAATTCCCAATTTGTTTGGTTTTGGTCCGTTAGTCAAACAATTTTGTCCCGTTAGTTTGGTCCAAAATAAATTTTGTCCCAAACAAGTCCAAACAATTTTGTTTGTTTTTAGCAAACAATAACCCATTTGGTTCGATTTGTCCAATAAAAGCCAAAATAAAACACAACAACCGTTTTGTAGAGGATACTCAAATAAATAACAGTTTTTTTGGTTCGATTAGTCAAACAATAGTCTAGCCCGATAGTTCTAATTAGGTTGGCCAACTTCTTACAAATAACCGGTTTAGTCCGTTAGTCAAACAATAGCCGGTTTGGTTGGTTGGTCCATTAACCAAATTAAGAGTGGTTTGATCCGGTTTAGTCCGTTAGTCAAATAACAGTTTTGTTTGGTCCGATTAGGCAAACAATAGTCCATTTGGTTCGATTTGGTCCGGTCTAGTTAGCCAAATAACAAATTTAACAACAAATTTTTTTGTCCGAAGTCAAATAATAGTTTGTTTGGTTCGTCCGATTAGTCAAACAATAGTCCATTTGGTCCGAATCCAATTAACCAAATAACCAAAGTCAAAAAGCCGTTTTGTTTGTCCGATTAGTCAAATAATAGTTTTTGGTCCGTTTTTAGTCAAACAATAGTCCCCAATAGTAAACAAATAAACTTGTTTTTTTGTCCAAGTCCGGTTAGTCAAACAATAGCCATAAAAACAATTGTTTGGTTTGATCCGATAGTCCGGTTAAAATAACAGTTTTTTTGGTCCGATTAGTCAAACAATAAGTCCATTTGGTTCGATTTGGTCCGGTTTTGTAAAAGTCAAATAACCGGTTTTGTTTTCAAATAACGGTTTGTTCAAACAATAGTCAAACAATAGTCCATTTTTCAATTAATTTGGTCCGTTAGCCAAATAACAAATTACAAATAACCGGTTTTGTCCGGTTAGTCAAATAATAGCCGTTTTGTCCGGTTAAGCCAAACAATAGTCGGTTTGGTCCGGTTTTGTCCGGTTAGTCAAATAACAGTTTGTTTGGTCCGATTAGTCAAACAATAGTCCATTTTCCATTTGGTTCCCAAATGGTCCGGTTAGCCAAATAAAAATCGACAATTTGTCCGAATTTAGTCGGTTTTTGTCCAAGTTAGTCAAATAACAGTTTTTTGGTCCTAATTAGTCAAAACAATAGTCCATTTGGTTAAACAATAATAAAATAATAGTCCATTTGGTCCGATTTAGGTCAAATAAATAGCCGGTTTAGTTCAACAACAGCCGGTTTTGTAGAGGAGGATACTCAAATAACAGTTTTTTTTGGTTCGATTAGTCAAACAATAGTCTAGCCCGATAGTTCTAATTAGGTTGGCCAACTTCTTACAAATAACCGGTTTAGTCCTAAGTTAGTCAAACAATAGCCGGTTTGGTCCGATTAACCAATTAAGAGTGGTTTGATCCGGTTTAGTCCTAAGTAGTCAAATAACAGTTTGTTTGGTCCGATTAGGCAAACAATAGTCCATTTGGTTCGATTTGGTCCGATTAGCCAAATAACAGTCGACAACAGCCGGTTTTGTCCAGTTAGTCAAATAACAGTTTGTTTGGTCCAAACAATAGCCAAACAATAGTCCATTTGGTTTGTCCGTTTAGCCAAATAATAACCGGTTTGGTCCGTTTTGTTAAATAATAAATAAATAACAGCGGTTTTTAGTCCCAAAAATTATTTAATAAGTTTTGTCCTGTTAGTCAAATTTTTTGTTTGGTTCGATTAGTCAAACAATAGTCCATTTGTCCGGTTGTCCAACTTAGTCAAATAATAAAAAACCTTTTGTCCCAGTTAGTCAAACAATAGCCCGGTTTGGTTCCGTTAGTCAAACAAATAAGTCCAATAATAGTTTGTTTAGTCCTGTTAGTCAAATAAATAAATAACCGTTTGGTCCGGTTATTAGTTAAACAATAGTCCATTTGGTTCGATTTGGTCCAAAAGTAAATAACCGACATGATCCGGTTTTCCAGTTAGTACAAATAACAGTTTTTTGGTCCGATTAGTCAAACAATAGTCCATTTGGTTTGGTTTCCAAGGTTGGCCAAATAACAAACAAATAACCGGTTTTGTCCCGGTTAGTCAAATAACAGTTTGTTTGGTCCGTTAGCAATTAGTCCAAACAATAGTCCATTTGGTTTGATTTAGGTTGAACAATTAAAATAACAAATAAATAAATAATTTGTTTTGGTCCGGTTTAGTCCCAAAAAAATAATTTTTTGGTTTGTCCAAGTCAAACAATAACCAATTTGGTTTGATTTGTCAATTTATAACCGGTTAGTCCGTATTTGGTTTGTTTTGTCCAAAATCAAATAAATAGCTTTGTTTGGTCCGGTTAGCCAAACCATAGTCCGGTTTGGTCCCATTAGTTAGTCAAATAATAACCGGTTTGGTCCGTCCTAGTCAAAACAAAATTGTCGGTTAGTTCAAATTAGTTAGCAAACAAGAGTTTGTCACAAAATCAAATAATTTGGTCCTGTCTTAGTTAGTCAAACTAACAAATTTTTGGTCCAGTTAGCCAAACAATAGTCCATTTGGTTCGATTTGGTTTGGTCCAGTCCAATTTAGTCCAAAAAATAAATAACAAGTTCGACAATAACCGGTTTTGTAGAGGATACTCAAATAACAGTTTTTTTGGTTCGATTAGTCAAACAATAGTCTAGCCCGATAGTTCTAATTAGGTTGGCCAACTTCTTACAAATAACCGGTTTAGTCCGGTTAGTCAAACAATAGCCGGTTTGGTCCGATTAACCAATTAAGAGTGGTTTGATCCGGTTTAGTCCGGTTAGTCAAATAACAACAGTTTTGTTTGGTCCGATTAGGCAAAAACATAGTCCATTTGGTTCGATTTGGTCCAAATAGCCAAAAATAACCAATCGACAAATGTTTTGTTTTGTCCTTAATCAAATAACAGTTTGTTTGGTCCGGTTAGCCAAACTATAGCCGGTTTGGTCCCGTCCAAAATAATAACCGTTTGGTCCGTTTAGTCAAACAATAGTCCAATTAGTTTGGTCCTAAATAGTCCGGTTTGGTCCCGGTCCGGTTAGTCAAAATAACAATTTGTTTGGTCCGATTTAGTCAAACAATAGTCCCATTTGTTCGATTTAGTCCAATTAGCCAAATTTACAAAAAACAACAAAGTCGTTTTTGTCCCGATAGTCAAATAATATTTTTGTTTTGGTCCGGTTAGTCAAAATAACTAGCCCAAATTAATTTTTTTTGTCCTAAAGTCAAATAATAATTTGTTTTTGTCCCAATAGTCAAAAATAGTCATTTGGTTTTTGGTCCGATTAACCAAATAACAGTGGTTTGGTCCCGTTTAGTCCGGTTTGTCCAAAAGCAAATAATAGTTTTTTTGGTCCCATTAGTCAAAAAATAAGTTTTTGGTTCGAAACAATAGTCCAAACAAAAAAAAATTAGATTAGTTCCGAATTTGTCAAACAAGAATCAAATGATTTTGTCCCAAATAACCGTTAGTCAAAACAATTTTTTCCATCCAGTTAAACAAACAATAGTCCATTTGGTTCGATTTGTCCAATAATCCAATAAATAAATAACAAACAACAACAACCGGTTTTTGTAGAGGATACTCAAATAACAGTTTTTTGGTTCGATTAGTCAAACAATAGTCTTTGCCCGATAGTTCTAATTAGGTTGGCCAACTTCTTAAATAAATAACCGGTTTAGTCCGGTTAGTCAAACAATAGCCGGTTTGGTCCGATTAACCAATTAAGTGGTTTGTTTGATCCGTTTAGTCCTAAGAGTCAAATAACAACTTTGTTTGGTCCGATTTAGGCAAACAATAGTCCATTTGGTTCGATTTGGTCCGTTAGCCAAAAATAACAATCGACAACAACAAATTTTTTGTCCTATTAGTCAAATAACAGTTTTTTTTGGTCCGATTAGCCAAAAGTCCATAGTCCATTTGTCCAACCCGTTTGTTAGTTTGGTCCGTTACCAAATAACAATTTGGTTTAACAGCCGGTTTTGTCCCGTAGTCAAATAATAGCCGGTTTTTGTTCCAAATAATAGTCAAATAACCGAGTTTTGTCCTAGATACTCAAATAACAGTTTGTTTTGGTCCGGTTAGTCAAACAATAATAGTTTGGCCCGATAGTTCTAATTAGGTTTGGCCAACTTACAAATAACCGTTTTGTCCGGATTAGTCAAACAATAGCCGTTTTTTGTCCGATTAACCAAACAAGAGTTTAGTTTGATCCGATTTAGTTTGTCTTTAGTCAAAAAACAATTTGTTTTGTCCGATTAGGCAAACAATAGTCCATTTGGTTCGATTTGGTCCAATTAGCCAAATAACAGTCGACAACAGCCGGTTTTGTCCGGTTAATCAAATAACAGTTTGTTTGGTCCGATTAGCCAAACAATAGTCCATTTGGTTAGTTAGGCCAAACAATAGTCCATTTGGTTGTTGGTCCAAAAACAAATAATAACAACCGGTTTTGTCCGGTTAGTCAAATAATAGCGTTTTTTGGTCCGATTAAACAAAAATAGTCCATTTGATTTTTTTCCGTCAAATAGTCAAATAATAACAACCGGTTTTGTCCGGTTTAGTCAAATAACAATAGTCCATTTTTGGTCCGGTTTTTTCAAATTTGGTTAATTTGTCAAATAATAGTTTGTTTGGTCCGGTTAGTCAAAACAATAACCCAAAGGGTCCCATTAGTTAAACAATTTGGTCCATTTGGTCCCGGTTTAAATTTTGTAATTACCCGTTTTGTCCGTTTAGTCAAAAAAATTAATTTAGTTTTAGTCCAAACAAAAGAGTAGTTAAACAAATTGGTCCGGTTTGGTCCTGTCCATTAGTCAAATAAAACCTTTTGGTCCCGTTTTAGCCAAACAATAGTCCATTTGGTTCGATTTGGTCCAATTATTAGCCAAATAACAAATAACAACAACCGGTTTTTGTAGAGGATACTCAAATAACAGTTTTTTTGGTTCGATTAGTCAAACAATAGTCTAGCCCGATAGTTCTAATTAGGTTGGCCAACTTCTTACAAATAACCGGTTTAGTCCGGGTAGTCAAACAATAGCCGGTTTGGTCCGATTAACCAATTAAGAGTGGTTTGATCCGATTTAGTCCGGTTAGTCAAATAACAGTTTATTTGGTCCGATTAGGCGAACAATAGTCCATTTGGTTCGATTTGGTCCAGTTAGCCAAATAACAAAGTAAAAATAACCGGTTGGTCCTTGTTTTAATCCGGTTTGTCCCGAATAAGTCAAATAATAGTTTGTTTTGGTCCGTTAGCCAGCCAAACTATAGCCGGTTTGGTCCCGTTAGCCAAATAATAACCGGTTTGGTCCAGTTAGTCAAACAATAAATTTGGTTAAACAACCAAACAACAAAAACCGGTTTGTCCGGTTAATCAAATAACAAATTTTTGTTTGGTTCCGATAGTCAAAATAATAGTCCATTTGGTTTTGAAATTAATCAAATAATAAATAACGATTAGTCAACAATAGCCGGTTTTTGTCCGGATTAGTCAAATAATAACAATTTTTTTTGTCCCGGTTAGTCAAACAATAGTCTGGTTTGGTCCGTTAACCAATTAAATAACCATTTGATCCGGTTTAGTCCTAAATAAAAAATAAAACAACCGTTTTGGTCCGGTTAGTCAAAATAATAGTCCATTTGGTTCGATTTAGTTAGCCCAAACAATAGTCCCAAATTTGGTCCAATAACCCAAATAATAATTTTAAAAAAAAATAATCAAACAATAGTTGTTTGGTTAGTTCAAACAAAAAAAAAGGTTTGTTTTGGTCCCATTTAGTCCAAACAACCAAACAACAACCCATTTGTCCAAAAACAAAATAATTTGTTTGTCCAATTGGTTCCAAAACAATAATCCAAAATCCCCCAAGCCAAACAAAGTCCAATTTTGTTTTTTTCCCGGTTAAATAAATAATAACCGAAAAAATAACCGTTTTTGTAGTCAAACAAATAATAATTGTTTTTTGTTCTTAAAAACAATAGTCCGCCCGAGGTTCTTCTAATTAGGTTGGCCAACTTCTTACAAAACCAAATAACCGGTTTAGTCCGTTTAGTCAAACAATAGCCGGTTTGGTCCGATTAACCAATTAAGAGTGGTTTGATCCGATTTTTTGTCCTAAGTTAGTCAAATAACAGTTTGTTTGGTCCGGTCCAAGGCAAAAATAGTCCATTTGGTTCGATTTGGTCCAATTAGCCAAAACAACAACAACAAAACAAATTTGTTTTGTTTAAGTAAAAAATAACAATTTGTTTGGTCCGGTTAGCCAAACAATAGTCCATTTGGTTTGGTTCCCATTTAGTTAAATTTGGTTTTTTTGGTCCCTAGTCAAATAATAGTCCATTTGGTCCGAATAGTCCGGTTTTGTTTCAATAACTAGTCAAATAATAGTTTGTTTGGTTTGATTAGTCAAAATATAATCCGCCCAATTTTCCAATTTGGTCCAACTTAGTCAAAAATCAATTTTTGGTCCGGTTAGTCAAACAAACCAGCCGGTTTGTCCGGTTAGCAAACAAGAGTGGTTTGATCCGGTTTTGTCCCGTTAGTTAAATAACAGTTTGTTTGGTCCGTTAACAAAACCAATAGTCATTTGGTTCGGTTTGGTCCGTTAACCAATTTGGTCCAAATTTAATAAAACAATTTTGGTTTTTTGTCAAAAACAAAGTCAAAAATGATTTTCCAATTTTTGTCCTCAAATCAAATAACAACTTGTTTGGTCCGATTAGTCAAACAATAGTCCATTTGGTTCGATTTGGTCCAAAAGCCAAATAACAAATGATCCAAATAAATTTTTTTGTCCAGGATAATCAAATAACAGTTTTTTGGTCCGGTTAGTCAAAAAAATAATCCATTTGGTTTGGTTGGTCCAAAACAAAAAATAACAACAACCGTTTTTTTTTTTGTCCGTTTAAAAATAAAAAATATTTGTTTGGTCCGGTTAGCCAAACAAAAAAATAGCCCGGTTTGTTCCCGTTAGTCAAATAAAAATAATAACCGGTTTGGTCCGGTTTAGTCAAACAATAGTCGGTTTGGTTCGGGTCCAAACAAGCCAAACAATAGTCGATTTGGTCCGGTTTTGTCCTAATAGTCAAATAACAAATTTGTTTGGTCCGTTAGTCAAACTATAGCCCATTTGGTCCCCCCTAGTAGCCAAATAATAGTCCATTTGGTCCAACAAAGTCCAATTGGTTCGAAGTCGGGTTTAATAACCAAATTAACCAACAATAATGGTTTTGTAGAGGATACTCAAATAACAATTTTTTTGTTCGATTAGTCAAACAATAGTCTAGCCCGATAGTTCTAATTAGGTTGGCCAACTTCTTACAAATAACCGGTTTAGTCCGGTTAGTCAAACAATAGCCGGTTTGGTCCGATTAACCAATTAAGAGTGGTTTGATCCGGTTTAGTCCGGTTAGTCAAATAACAGTTTGTTTGGTCCGATTAGGCAAACAATAGTCCATTTGGTTCGATTTGGTCCAGTTAGCCAAATAACCGTCGACAACAACCGTTTTGTCCGAAGTAGTCAAATAACAGTTTGTTTGGTCCGGTTAGCCAAACTAACCCCGTTTTAGCCAAATAATAACCGGTTTGTCCAAACAATAGTAGTCCAATGGTTTTTTGTCCGGTAAATAAATAAAACCGTTTGGTCCGGTTTAGCCAAACAATAGTCCATTTGGTTCGGTTTCCCAATTAGCCAAATAATAGTTTGAATTACAGCCGATTTTGTCCTGTAGTCAAATAACAAACCGGTTTTGGTCCGAAAGTAAAATAATAAAAGTTTGTTTGGTTTGGTTCGGTTTGGTCAAACAATAGTCAAATAAATTTTTTTGTCCAAGCCAAATAACAACAAACAAATAATAACCGGTTTTGTCCTGGTTAGTCAAATAATAGCTTTTGTTTGGTCCGATTAGTCAAACCATAGTCGGTTTGGTTTGTTAGTTAAAGCCAAATAATAACCGGTTTGGTCCGTTTAGTCAAACAATAGTCCGGGGTTAGTTCGATTTGGTAGCCAAACAAACAAGTTTGAACAAATGTTTTGTCGATGATCCTAACAGTCCTGTTTGGTCCGAACAACAAACAATAGTTTTTGGTCCCATTAGCCAAAAACAATAGTCCATTTGGTTCGATTTGGTCCAAATAGCCAAATAACAAAACAACAACCGGTTTTGTAGAGGATACTCAAATAACAGTTTTTTGGTCCGATTAGTCAAACAATAGTCTAGTCCGATAGTTCTAATTAGGTTGGCCAAACTTAGTCAAAAACAAAATAAACCGTTTAGTCCGTTTAGTCAAACAATAACGGTTTTTGGTCCGGTTAACCAAACAAAAGTGGTTTGATCCCGTTTAGTCCTAAGTAGTCAAATCAATCCAATAACAACAATTGTTTTTGTCCCGATTAGGCAAACAATAGTCCATTTGGTTTGGTTGGTCCAAAATAATAGTCCAAAACCGGTTTTGTCCAAACAAAAATAACCGGTTTTGTCCGGTTTAGCCAAAATAGTCCATTTGGTCAACAAAACAAAGAAGGTTTGGTCCAAGTCCGGTAAGTCAAATAACAGTTTGGTCCGTTTAGCCAAACTATAGTCCAATCCCATTTGGTCAAAATTTTAAAAGCCAAATAATCCCAATAACCGGTTTGGTCCAAGTAAATAATAACAACAAAATTGGTCCGGTTTAGTCAAATAATAGTCCGTTTGTCCAATTAGTCAAACCATAACCTTTTGTTCGATAATAAAATATAGTTTTTTTGGTTTGGTTTAGGTCCAAATCCAATAGTTTAATTTGGTCAATAATTAGTCCAAAAAAATAATAAAAGTTTACAATTTAGAGGATAGTCAAATAATAAAAGTTTTTTGGTTTGATTAGTTAAAACAAAATCCAGTCCGTTTGATTTGTTCTAATTAGGTTTGGCCAACTTCTTACAAATAACCGGTTTAGTCCTAATTAGTCAAACAATAGCCGTTTGGTCCGATTAACCAATTAAGAGTGGTTTGATCCGGTTTAGTCCGGTTAGTCAAATAAATAACAGTTTGTTTGGTCCGATTAGGCAAACAATAGTCCATTTGGTTCGATTTGGTCCAAAATAGCCAAATAAAAAAAAAATAGCCAAATAACAACAAAACCGGTTTTTGTTCCGGTTAATCAAAATAACAGTTTGTTTGGTCCGATTAACAATAGTCCATTTGGTCAATAGTCCATTTGGTTTGGTCCATTTAGTCCGTTTAGCCAAATAACATTTTTTGTCCGGTTAGTCAAACAAATTTTTTTGTTTGGTTAGTCAAATAACAAATAACATTTGGTCCCGATTTAGTTAAATAAATAACAAATTTGGTTAATAACCGGTTTTGTCCTATTTAGTCAAATAATAGCTTTGTTTGGTTTGTCCCGTAGTCAAATAATAGCCAAACCATAGCCAAACCATAGGGTTTGGTCCCGTTTTGTTAGCCAAATAATAACCGGTTTGGTCCGGTTAGTCAAACAATAGCCGGTTTAGTTCGGTTTAGCCAAACAAAATCGACAATCCGTTAATAATGATTTTGGTCCTGTTTAGTCAAACAATAACCGTTTGGTCCAGTTAGCCAAACAATAGTCCATTTGGTTTTTTTGGTCCAAAGCCAAATAATAAATGGTTCGATTTGGTCCAAAAATAATAAATAATAAGTCCAACAACCGTAGAGGATACTATTTTGTCAAATAACAGTTTTTTGGTTCGATTAGTCAAACAATAGTCTAACCGATTTAGTCCGTTAGTTCTAATTAGGTTGGCCAAACTTAGTGGTTTGATCTAATTTTTGTCCTAACTTCTTACAAATAACCGTTTAGTCCTAAACAGTCAAACAATAGTCCATTTGGTTTGGTCCGATTAACCAAATAAGAGTGGTTTGATCCGGTTTTGTCCTAAGTAGTCAAATAACAGTTTGTTTGGTCCGATTAGGCAAACAATAGTCCATTTGGTTCGATTTGGTCCGGTTAGCCAAATAACAGCCGGTTTGTCCCGACAAAATAACAGCGGTTTTTCCGTCCGTTAAATAACAAACAAATAAGTCAAATAACAATTTGTTTGGTCCGTTAGCCAAACCATAACCCGGTTTGGTCCCGTTAGCCAAAAACAATAACCGGTTTGTCCAAATTAGTCCAAACAATAACCAAAGTTCGGTTAAAAAAATAGTCGAAAATAATTTGGTCCGGTTAGTCGATAAAATAATAACTTTTTGGTCCAAAGTTAGTCAAACAATAGTCCATTTGGTTTGTTTTGTCCAGCTTAGCCAAATAAAAACAGTTCAACAACAAATTTTGTTTTGTAGAGGATACTCAAATAACAGTTTTTTTGTTTGATTAGTCAAACAATAGTCTAGCCCGATAGTTCTAATTAGGTTGGCCAACTTCTTACAAATAACCGGTTTAGTCCGTTAGTCAAACAATAGCCGGTTTGGTCCGATTAACCAATTAAGAGTGGTTTGATCCGATTAGTCCCGTTAGTCAAATAACAGCTTTGTTTGGTCCGATTAGGCAAACAATAGTCCATTTGGTTCGATTTGGTCCAATTAGCCAAATAAATCAATTTGATAACAACAACCGGTTTTGTCCTAAAAAAATAATAACAGTTTGTTCCGTTTAGCCAAACAATAGTCCATTTGGTCCAATTTTGGTTTGTTTGGTCCAAATAACCGTTTTGGTCCAAAAATAATAATAATTACAACAGGTTTAGGGTTTTGTCCGGTTAGTTAAAAAAACAAATTTAGTTCATTTGGTCCGGTTTGTCCAAAGTCAAAATAATTAATTTGGTTTGTTTGGTCCAAATTAAAAAAACAAAGTTTATTTTGATTTTGTCCGGATATCAAATAACAAACTTTGTTTGGTCCATTAGTAAATAGTCAAACCATAGTTTTAGTCAAATTTGGTTTGGTTTGGTCCCGTTAGTTAAATAAAAAATAATAACGGTTTGGTCCGGTTTAGTCAAACAATAGTCGGTTTGGTCCGTTAGGTCCCAAGTCCAATTTGGTTCCGGTTAGCAAAATAATAACCGGTTTGGTCCGATTAGTCAAACAATAGTCCATTTGGTTCGGTCCTAGTAAACAAAATTTGGTCCAAAAACAAATCCGTTGGTCCGTTAGTCAAACAATAAATTGTTTTGGTCCAATTAATAAAACAAACAATCCATTTGGTTCGATTTGGTCCAGTTAGTCAAATAATAGCCGATTTAGTTTAAAACGTAAATAGCCGGTTTTTTAGAGGATACTCAAATAACAGTTTGTTTGGTTCGATTAGTCAAACAATAGTCTAGCCCGATAGTTCTAATTAGGTTGGCCAACTTCTTACAAATAACCGAACCGGTTTAGTCCTAAGTAGTCAAACAATAGCCGGTTTGGTCCGATTAACCAATTAAGAGTGGTTTGATCCGGTTTAGTCCGTCCCTTTAGTCAAATAACAGTTTGTTTGGTCCGATTAGGCAAACAATAGTCCATTTGGTTCGATTTGGTCCGTTAGTCCAAATAACCAATTTTGTCCGACAAAAATAACCGGTTTTTGTCCTAAGTAGTCAAATAAAAGTTTGTTTGGTCCGATTAGCCAAACAATAGTCCATTTGGTCCGGTTAGCCAAAAATATAAACGGTTTGTCCATTTGGTCCAAATAAATAATAGCCAAATAAATGTCGGTCAATAGCCAAATTTTAGAGGATAATCAAATAACAAGTTTTTTTGGTTCGGTTTAGTCAAACAATAAAGATTGTTGATTTGGTCCGTTTAATCCAAAAATAACTTTAAAAATAAACCGGTTTTGTCCGGGATAGTCAAATAATAGTTTTTTTGGTCCGATAGTCAAACAATAGTCTAGTCCGATTGATTTTAATTTTGTCCAAATAGTCAAAAACAACCTTTTTTTGGTCCGATTAGTCAAACAATAGTCCATTTGGTTCGATTTGGTCCAATAATAGTGGTTAAGAGTGGTTTTGATTTGTTTTGTCCTAGTAGTCAAAAATAACAGTTTGTTTGGTCCGATTAGGCAAACAATAGTCCATTTGGTTCGATTTGGTCCAAGTTAGCCAAATAACAAATTCAAATTTTGGTTTTGTCCGGGATAATCAAATAACAGTTTGTTTGGTCCGGTTAGTCAAACAATAGTCCATTTGTTCCGTTTGGTCCAACGTTAGTAAATAACCGTTTGTTGGTCCAAGTCAAACAATAATCGGTTTTGGTTTTGGTCCAAATAGTCAAATAATAACCGGTTTGGTCCGGTTAGTCAAACAATAAATAACCGGTTTGGTCCCATTAGTCAAAAAATAATAACCGGTTTTTAGTTCAAAACATAACAAATTTAACCAAATTTAGTCAAATAACCGTTTGGTCCGATTAGTCAAACAATAGTCCATTTGGTTTGATTTGGTTCAAAAGCCAAACAATAGTCCATTTGGTTTTGTTTAGTCCGCTTAGTCAAATAAAAACCAAAGTCAAATTAGTCAAACAATAGTCCATTTGGTTTGTCCGAGGAAATAACAAACAACAACCGGTTTTTCCGAGGATAGTCAAATAATAGTTTTTGGTCCGGGTTAGTCAAATTAGTAAACATTTGTTTATTTAGTCCGTTTAGGTTTAAATTTTGTCAAATAAAAAAAATAATTAATTTATTTTTTAATAAAAAATAAATAAATAACAAAACAATAGTTTGGTTTTGTTTGTCCGGTTAACCAAATAAGAAAGTGGTTTGATCCGGGTTTAGTCAAAAAATAGTCCATTTGGTTTTTTTTGTCCGGTTAGGCAAACAATAATTTTTGTCCCATTTGGTTCGATTTTTTGTCCTAAAAAGCCAAATAAAAATTAAAAAAAATTGTTTGTCCTATTAGTCAAATAACAAGTTTGTTTGGTCCGTTTAGTCCTTTAACTATAGCCGGTTTGGTCCCGTGTTAGCCAAATAATAACCGGTTTGGTCCAGTTAGTCAAATAATAGCCGGTTTAGTTCGACAATACCCAGTTTTGTAGAGGATACTCAAATAACAGTTTGTTTGGTTCGATTAGTCAAACAATAGTCCGGCCCGATAGTTCTAATTAGGTTGGCCAACTTCTTACAAATAACCGGTTTAGTCCGGTTAGTCAAACAATAGCCGGTTTGGTCCGATTAACCAATTAAGAGTGGTTTGATTGATCCGGTTTAGTCCTAAGTAGTCAAATAACAGTTTGTTTGGTCCGATTAGGCAAACAATAGTCCATTTGGTTCGATTTGGTCCAATTAGCCAAATAAAACCAAATAACAAATTTTTTGTCCTGGTTAATCAAATAACAGTTTGTTTGGTCCGAGCCAAACAATAGTCCAAACAATAGTCCATTTGGTTCGATTTGTAACCGGTTTGGTCCAAAAAAATAAATGACAACAGTCCGTTTTAATCAAATAAAGTTTGACCGGTTTTGTCAAATAAAAAACAAATAACAGGTTTTTTTTGTCCGGTTAGTCAAATAATAAATTGTTTGGTTTTGTTTGAAAATAAATAACAACCGTTTTTGTCCGTTTTGTCAAATAAAATAACAGTTTTGGTCCGGTTAGTCCAAACCATAGCCGTTTGGTCCCGTTAGTTAAAATAAATAATAACCGTTTGGTCCGGTTAGTCAAACAATAGCCGGTTTAGTTTAGTTAAACAATAAACAATAGGTCGAAAAAAAAAACAACAAAATTTGTCGACAAGTCCAATAGTCGGTTAGTCGGTCCGTCCTAAAGTCAAATAACCTTGGTGGTCCAAGTTAGCCAAACAATAGTCCATTTGGTTCGATTTGGTCCAGCCAAAAAAAAATAACAAATGACAACAACCGGTTTTGTAGAGGATACTCAAATAACAGTTTTTTGGTTCGATTAGTCAAACAATAGTCTAGCCCGATAGTTCTAATTAGGTTGGCCAACTTCTTACAAATAACCGATTTAGTCCTAAGTAGTCAAACAATAGCCGGTTTGGTCCGATTAACCAATTAAGAGTGGTTTGATCCGATTTAGTCCGGTTAGTCAAATAATAACAGTTTTTTGTCCCGATTAGGGCAAACAATAGTCCATTTGGTTCGATTTGGTCCGGTTAGCCAAATAACCGCTTTGGTTTGGTATTTTTCCCAAGTAGTCAAAAAATAACCAACAAGTTTTGGTCCGGTTAGCCAAATAACCATTTGTCCTGTTTTGTTTGTTTAGTCCAAAATCCCCTTAGTCAAATGGTCCGTTTGGTCCAAAAGCTAAATAACCAAACCGTTTTTAACCCAACCCCCGGTGTACCAAATAATAACCAAATAATAATAAATAACAACCAAATTTGTCCGTAATTAGTAAATTTTTTTGGTTTAGTTAATAGCACAATAGCCGGTTTTTTTGAGGATACTCAAATAACAAAATTTGGTTCGATTAGTCAAACAATAGTCTGGCCCGATAGTTCTAATTAGGTTGGCCAACTTCTTACAAATAACTGGTTTAGTCCGGTTAGTCAAACAATAGCCGGTTTGGTCCGATTAACCAATTAAGAGTGGTTTGATCCGGTTTAGTCCGGTTAGTCAAATAACAGTTTTTTGTTTGGTCCGATTAGGCAAAATAATAGTCCATTTGGTTCGATTTGGTCCAAACAATAGTCCAAAATACAAATAAAAAAGAAAAATGTCCTTTTGTCCGGTTAATCAAATAACAGTTTGTTTGGTCCGATTAGCCAAACAATAGTCCATTTGGTTCGATTTGTCCGTTAGTCAAATTTGGTCCAATTTGGTCCAAATTAGCCAATTAGCCAATTTTGTCCCGATAGTCAATACCATTTGTTTTCCGGGTTAGTCAAATAACA
Source organism: Aristolochia fimbriata (assembly GCA_019845555.1). NCBI lineage: Eukaryota > Viridiplantae > Streptophyta > Magnoliopsida > Piperales > Aristolochiaceae > Aristolochia > Aristolochia fimbriata. The sequence goes on from CM034078.1 coordinate 29,174,137, forward strand.
AATAACAACAAAGTTTTTTGGTCCGGTTAGTCAAAAAATAACATTTGGTCCGATTAGTCAAAAAAAAAACCAACAATAACAAATTGTCCTAAGTTAGTCAAATAACAAACTTTGTTTGGTCCGGTTAGCCAAACCAGTAGCCGGTTTGGTCCCCGTTTTTGTCCCGTTAAATAAAAATAACCGGTTTGGTCCGATTAGTCAAACAATAGCCGGTTTAGTTCGGTTAGCCAAACAGAAGTCGACAACAGCCGATCTGGTCCGGTTAGTCAGATAACAGTTTGTTTGGTCCAGTTAGCCAAACAATAGTCCATTCGGTTCCATTTGTCCAATTAAGCCAAAATAACAAAAGTCAAATAATAGCCAAATTAACAACAACAACCGTTTTGTAGAGGATACTCAAATAACAGTTTTTTTGGTTCGGTTCGATTAGTCAAACAATAGTCTAGCCCGATAGTTCTAATTAGGTTGGCCAACTTCTTACAAATAACCCGATTTTAGTCCTAAGTTAGTCAAACAATAGCAGTCAAACAATAGCCGGTTTTGGTCCGATTAACCAATTAAGAGTGGTTTGATCCGGTTTAGTCCGGTTTAGTCAAATAACAGTTTTGTTTTGGTCCGTCCGAAGGCAAACAATAGTCCATTTGGTTCGATTTGGTCCGGTTAGCCAAATAACCAAATAACACAAACAACCGGTTTTGTCCTAGGAGTCAAATAACAGCTTTTTTGGTCCGGTTAGCCAAACAATATAGCCGGTTTGGTCCCGTTAGTTTGCCAAATAATAAATAACGGTTTTTGTCCGGTTAGTCAAACAATAACCGGTTTGGTTTAGTTCCCAAACAATAAGTGGTTTGGTCCGATTTGTCCTTTTAGTCAAATAACAAAACTTGTTTTGTTTGATTAGTCAAACAATAGTCCGGCCCAATAGTTCTAATTAGGTTGGCCAAATTGGCCAACTTACAAATAACCGGTTTAGTCCCTAAGATTAGTCAAAAACAATAGCCGGTTTGGTCCGATTAACCAAATAAGAGTGGTTTGATCCGGTTTAGTCCGGTTAGTCAAATAAAAAATTTGTTTGGTCCGATAGGCAAACAATAGTCCATTTGGTTCGATTTGGTCCTAAATAACAAATAACAACCGACAAACAGTAACAAATTTTGTCCTAAATAATCAAATAACAGTTTGTTTGGTCCGATTAGCCAAACAATAGTCCATTTGGTTTGGTTTCCGTTAAATAAAAAAAAACCGAAAACAAACGGTTTTGTCCTCCGTTTAGTCAAATAATAATTTTTTTTTGTCCGGTTTAGTCCAAAACAAATAAACAACCATTTTGGTCCCGTTAACAAATAACAATTAGTTTGATTTGGTCCGATTAGTCAAATAACAAATTTTACCGTTTTTTCAAATAATTTGTTTTGGTTTTGTCCAAAGTCAAATAAAAATTTGTTTTGTTTTTAGTCCAAACCAAAAAAGTGGTTTGGTCCCGTTTAGGTCCCGTTAGTCCAAATAATAACCGGTTTTTGTCCGGTTTAGTCAAACAATAGTCCATTTAGTTCGGTTTAGTCCAAACAAAAAAGAGTCGACAAATCAAACCGATTTGGTCCTAGTTAGTCAAATAACAATTTTTTTGGTCCAAGTTAGCCAAACAATAGTCCATTTGGTTCGATTTGGTCCAATAATAACCATTTGGTCCAAAAAAATAAACAAATAACAAATGGTTTTTAGGTTTTGAGAGGATACTCAAATAACAGTTTTTTTTGTTCGATTAGTCAAACAATAGTCTAGCCCGATAGTTCTAATTAGGTTGGCCAACTTCTTACAAATAACCGGTTTAGTCCTATTAGTCAAACAATAGCCGGTTTGGTCCGATTAACCAATTAAGAGTGGTTTGATCCGGTTTAGTCCGGTTAGTCAAATAACAAATAACAGTTTTGTTTGGTCCGATTAGGCAAATAATAGTCCATTTGGTTCGATTTGGTCCAATTAATCAAATAACAGTCCAATTTTTGTCCCGATTAGTCCAAAATAGTCCATTTGGTTTTTTGTCCAAATAAGCCAAATAATCCAATAATAAATTTGTTTTGTCCGGTTAGTCAAAAACAATAGTCCATTTGGTTCGATTTGGTCCTGTTAGCCAAATAATAAATAGTCAACAACCGGTTTTTGTCCGTTAGTAGTCAAATAACAAATTGGTCCGGTTTTGTCCAAAAATAGTCCAATAACAACCCAAATGTTTTTGTCCGGTTAATAAAAAATAATTTGTTTTGTCCCATTAGTCAAACCATAGTTTGTTTGGTCCCGTTTAGCCAAAAAATAACCGGTTTGGTCCCGTGTTAGTCAAACAATAGCCGGTTTAGTTCGTAGTCAAACAATAGTCGTTTTAGTTCGTTTAGCCAAACAAGGTTAGTCAATAACAGTTATTTTGTCCAATAGTCCAAACAATAGTCCATTTGGTCCAGTTAGCCAAACAATAGTCCATTTGGTTCGATTTGGTCCAGTTAGCCAAATAACAGTCGACAACAGTCGGTTTTGTAGAGGATACTCAAATAACAGTTTTTTTTTTTGGTTCGATTAGTCAAACAATAGTCTGGCCCGATAGTTCTAATTAGGTTGGCCAACTTCTTACAAATAACCGGTTTAGTCCGGTTAGTCAAACAATAGCCGGTTTGGTCCGATTAACCAAGTTAAGAGTGGTTTGATCCGGTTTAGTCCGGTTAGTCAAATAACAGTTTGTTTGGTCCGATTAGGCAAACAATAGTCCATTTGGTTCGATTTGGTCCCAAATTAGCCAAATAACCGAACAACCTTTGTCCGGTTTTGTCAAATAAATTTTGTTTGGTCCGGTTAGTCAAATAATAGTTTGTTTGGTCCGGTTAGCCAAACCATAGCCGGTTTTTGTCCCGTTAGTTAGCCAATAATAACCGTTTGGTCCAAAGTCAAAAACAATAGCCGGTTTAGTTTCGGTTAGCCAAACAAAAGTCGTCGATTTTTTTGTCCTGTCCGGTTAGTCAAATAATAACCGTTTGGTCCAGTTAGCCAAACAATAGTCCATTTGGTTCGATTTGGTCCAGTTAGCCAAAACAAATTGACAACAACCGGTTTTGTAGTCCTTACTCAAATAACAGTTTTTTGGTTCGATTAGTCAAACAATAGTCTTTGCCCGATATAGTTCTAATTAGGTTGGCCAACTTCTTACAAATAACCGGTTTAGTCCGGTTAGTCAAACAATAGCCGGTTTGTCCGATTAACCAAATTAAGAGTGGTTTGATCCGGTTTAGTCCTAGTTAGTCAAATAACAACAGTTTGTTTGTCCGATTAGGCAAACAATAGTCCATTTGGTTCGATTTGGTCCTAATTTAGCCAAATAAAAATAAACCAACCGTTTTGTCAACAGTCAAATTTTGTCCGGTTAATCAAATAAAAACAATAACCGTTTGTTTGTCCCGTTAGCCAAACAATAGTCCATTTTTTTAGTCCCGTTTAGTCCAAATAATAGTAAAATAACCAAATCCAAAAAGTCAAATAAATAGTTTTAGTTCGGTTTAGTCAACAATAGTCAAATTGTTTTTTTGTCCTCAAAAAACAAATTTTTTTGGTCCAGTTAGCCAAACAATAGTCCATTTGTTTCGATTTGGTCCAAATAGCCAATAACAAATAAAAATAACTTTTTTGTCCGGATAGTCAAACAATAGTTTTGGTTCGATTAGTCAAACAATAGTCCATTTTGCCCGATAGTTCTAATTAGGTTGGCCAACTTCTTACAAATAACCGGTTTAGTCCGTTAGTCAAACAATAGCCATTTGTTTTGGTCCGATTAACCAAATAAGAGTGGTTTGATCCGGTTTAGTCCGGTTAGTCAAATAACAGTTTTTTGTTTGGTCCGATTAGGCAAACAATAGTCCATTTGGTTCGATTTGGTCCTAAGAAGCCAAATAAAATAACAAAACCGGTTTTGTCCAAAGTCCAAAAATAATAGTTTGTTTGGTCCGGTTAGCCAAACAAATAGTCCATTTTTTTGGTTCCGTTAGTCCGGTTAGTCAAATAATAACCAACAGTCCGGATAGTTCCAAATTAGGTTGTCCATTTGTTTAACCGTTTAGTCCAAATAAATCAGCCAACAACAACCGGTTTTGTCCTAATAGTCAAATAATAGCCGTTTTGGTCCGATTAGTCAAACAATAGTCTTGGTTTGATATTTGGTTTTAATCCGGTTGGCCAAATAAATAACAAACCGTTTTGGTCCGGGTTAGTCAAACAATAGTCCATTTTTTGTTCGTTAAATAAACAAATAATGGTTGGTCCGATTATCCGGTTTAGTCCCATTGTTTTAAAATAAATAAATAACCCAGTTTTGTTTGGTCCGATTAGGCAAACAATAGTCCATTTGGTTGTTTGTCCGTTAGTCAAAGTCAAATACAAATAACAATTTTTTTTTGTCCGTTAGTCAAATAACAGTTTGTTTGGTCCGTTTGGTTTAAACAAAGTCCAATTTGGTTTGTCCGTTTTGTCCTAATAAAATAACCATTTTTGGTCCGTTAGCCAAATAAACAACAACAATTAGTTTTGTCCTGTTAGTCAAATAACAGTTTTGTCCCGGTTAGTCAAATAATAGTCAACATTTGGTTTTGTCCGGTTAAACAATAACAATAATTTTTGTCCGGTTAGTCCAAATAAAGTGGTTTTGATTTGTTTTGTCCGGTTAGTCAAATAACAGTTTGTTTGGTCAGGTTAGCCAAACCATAGTCGGTTTGGTCCCGTGTTAGCCAAATAATAACCGGTTTGGTCCTGTTAGTCAAACAATAGCCGGTTTAGTTCGGTTAGCCAAACAGTAGTCGACAACAGCCGATCTGGTCCGGTTAGTCAGACAACAGTCTGTTTGGTCCAGTTAGCCAAACAATAGTCCATTTGGTTCGATTTGGTCCAATTAGCCAAATAACAGTCAACAACAATCGGTTTTGTAGAGGATACTCAAATAATAGTTTTTTTGGTTCGATTAGTCAAACAATAGTCTGGCCCGATAGTTCTAATTAGGTTGGCCAACTTCTTACAAATAACCGGTTTAGTCCGGTTAGTCAAACAATAGCCGGTTTGGTCCGATTAACCAATTAAGAGTGGTTTGATCCGGTTTAGTCCTATAGTCAAATAACAGTTTGTTTGGTCCGATTAGGCAAAACAATAGTCCATTTGGTTTGATTTGGTCCGTTTTGCCAAATAACGATTGACAACAACCGGTTTTTTGTCCCGATTAGTCAAACAATAGTTTTTGTTTGGTCCGGTAGCCCGTTAGTCAAATAACTATAGTTTGGTCCCGTTAGTCCAAATAAAAAATAACCGATTTTTGTCCAATAGTCAAATAATAGCCGGTTTAGTTCGAAAATAGCCAACCGTTTTGTAGAGGATACTCAAATAACAGTTTGTTTGGTTCGGTTAGTCAAACAATAGTTTTGCCCCATAGTTCTAATTAGGTTGGCCAACTTCTTACAAATAACTTTTGTCCGGTTGTCCGGTTAGTTTGGTCCGATAACAATAGCCGGTTTGGTCCGATTAACCAATTAAGAGTGGTTTGATCCGGTTTTGTCCGATTAGTCAAATAACCATTGTTTGGTCCGATTAGGCAAACAATAGTCCATTTGGTTCGATTTTGTTTTGTTAAAATAAATAATCAAATAACAAAGTTTTTGGTCCGTTAGTCAAACAATAGTTTTTGTCCCGATTAGCCAAACAATAGTCCATTTGGTTCAATTTGGTTTGGTCCAATTAGCCAAATAAATAATTTTTGTTTGTCCGGTTTTCCTTTGTCCGTTAGTCAAATAACAGTTTGTTTGGTCCGATTAGCCAAACAATAGTCCATTTGGTTCGATTTGGTCCACAAATAACAATAAATAACGGTTTTGTCCTAAGTTAATCAAATAACAATTTGTTTGGTCCGGTTAGTCAAACCATAGCCCGGTTTGGTTTTGGTCCGTTTAGCCAAATAACAAATAAGCCAAATTAACAATTTTGTTCGTTTTGTCCTAAATAGTCAAATAACAATTTGTTTGGTCCAGTTAGCCAAACCATAGCCCGTTTGGTCCCGTGTTAGCCAAATAATAACCGGTTTGGTCCAGTTAGTCAAACAATAGCCGATTTAGTTTGGTTAGCCAAACAGTTGTCGACAACAGTCGATCTGGTCAGGTTACTCAGACAACAGTCCGTTTGGTCCAGCCAAACAATAGTCCATTTGGTTCGATTTGGTCCAGTTAGCCAAATAACAGTCGACAACAGCCGGTTTTGTAGAGGATACTCAAATAACAGTTTTTTGGTTCGATTAGTCAAACAATAGTCTGGCCCGATAGTTCTAATTAGGTTGGCCAACTTCTTACAAATAACCGGTTTAGTCCGGTTAGTCAAACAATAGCCGGTTTGGTCCGATTAACCAATTAAGAGTGGTTTGATCCGGTTTAGTCCGGTTAGTCAAATAACAGTTGTTTGGTCCGATTAGGCAAACAATAGTCCATTTGGTTCGATTTGGTCCGTTAGCCAAATAACAGTCGACAACAGCCGGTTTTGTCCGGTAAACAAACAACAGTTGAACATTATTGATGATTGTAGTATTTAATCAATTTTTTTGTAGATTTTTTTGCAGTTTTTATCACGTGAAGTCTTATAACCAGTTGTTTATTATTTTTTTTCTATAATCTCATTCTTCTCTTTTGCTATTTCCTTCGGCCTTAGTGTTTTCTGCATATACGGTATGTTTATATTAGCTGAATAGTTAGTTTAAGTTTTTTTTACTATTATTTTTTTGTAGTTATTTAAATAGATTTGGTGTGGTTAGCCAAACCGATTGAAATAGCCAGTTGTTTGATCCGGTTTAGTCCGGTAGTCAAATAACAGTTTGTTTGGTCCGATTAGGCAAACAATAGTCCATTTGGTTGGATTTGGTCCGGTTAGCCAAATAATAGTCGAAGCCAAACAACAGTGTGTTTGGTTTGGTTAGGTAAATAACAATATGTTTGGTCCTGTTAGCTAAATAATAGCCGGTTTGCTCTGGTTAGGCAAATAATAATCGGTTTAGTCTGGTTAGCCAAACAATAGTCCGTTTGGTCCGGTTAGCCAAACAATAGCGGATTTGGTCCGGTTAGCCAAAGAATTGCCAGTTTGGTCCGTTTAGTTAAACAATAATCGGTTTGCTCCGGTTAGCTAAATCATAGTCGGTTTGGTCCAGTTAGTTAAACAATAACCGGTTTGGTCCGGTTAGCCAAACAATAGTCCATTTGGTCCGGTTACCCAAACAATAATCCATTTGGTCCGGTTAGCCAAACTATAGTCCATTTGGTCCGGTTAGCTAAATAATAGTCGGTTTGGTCCGGTTAGCTAAACAATAACCAGTTTGTTTCGGTTAGCCAAATAATAGTCCATTTGGTCCGGTTAGCCAAACAATTGTCCATTTGGTCCGGTTAGCCAATCTATAGTCCATTTGGTCCGGTTAGCTAAACAATAGTTCATTTGGTCCGGTTAGCCAAACAATTTGGTCCAGTTAGCCAAACAATTTGGTCCAGTTAGTCAAACAATAGTCGATTTGGTCCGATTAGCCAAACATTAGCCGGTTTGATCCGGTTACCCAAAGAATAGCCGGTTTGGTCCGGTTAGTCAAACCATAGTCGATTTGGTCCGGTTAGCCAAACAATAGTTAGTTGGGTACAGTTAATGAAGCAACAGTCAATTTGGTCCGGTTAGCCAAACAATAGCCGGTTTGGTCCGGTTAGTCAAACAATAGTCGATGTGGTCCGATTAGTCAAACAATAGTCGGTCGGGTCCGATGACCCAAACAATAGCCGATTTGGTTCAGTTATTTCGTCCGGTTCAGCAAGGTGTGAAATTATTAATAGTTGGTCTGGTGAGCTAAAAAAGAATCGATTTTACAGTGCATTGTTAGTTAATGTTAAAATGATTTTGAGTTATTTTTAAAATAACATCAAGTTTTGTTTAGAAACAATTATAATGTGTTGTTATTTTTATTTGGTTTATATATTTTTATAATCGATTTTTGTTGTGATTTTGATAAGATCACTGTTTGTTGTCATATTTATTATTTGTACAACATGTAGAACAATGTCACACAAAAGTGAACAAATCCCTTCTTTTTTCAAAGTGATGATCGGGAACTTCAATCAAAGAGTGGTAAGTGGTTTTTTTTATTTGTCTTTTTTTTTTATAATGATCTCAAAATTTTTAAGTTTCGATTTTTTAGAAAATTCCTACAAAATTTTTAAAAGACTTGAAAGAAAAGAAGATGCCCAACAAATTATTCCTCACTAGCATAGGTTATAGACGCTGGCCAATGGGAGTGAAACAATATCGAAATCACTTTTTCTTGCAAACTGGTTGGTCAAAGTTCATCAAAGACAATTGTATAGAAGTTGCAGACTTTTTAGTATTTTACAGTGATGACAAAGTGAATTTCAACGTCATCATATTTGGACCCAATGCATGCGAAAAGGAGTTTTTGCGACATGAAAAAGTCAAAGTTCAAAGCGAGATAGAAAATGATACAGAACAACTGAAACAGTCAACATGTCGTTGTAGTTACGTTGCAACGAAGACAAATGGTTAGTTAATTCCGTACATTCATCTATTTTAGTAAAAAAATTTTAGTATATTAATTTTTTTTCTTATCACTGAAATTTTGTATTTTTTGCAAACTAGGACAAAAAAAATTCGATGCAAGAAATTGTCCATTTAAGCTTTGCAATCCTCATTTTGTTTCAGAGGTGAAAATAGAAAAAAATTATCGCATTGTGAGTTACTATTCTGTTCATGGAAAGTAAATGCATGTGCTCATTTATTACATTCTTTTGATCAACTTACATACCCATGACATTGTTTATGCAGAAAATTCTGAAAGCCTTTGGGATAGGTTCTGGTCTGTGGCCATCCGCCAACAAAGAAATTAACATAAAAGACCCGATTGGTAGACGTTGGCCAGTCAACTTGGTTATTCATGATAGCCGTTCCAAGCGCGGTGCATTTATGGGCGGATGGCGTGAGGTGATCAAGGGTAATGCATTGTTAGCTGGAGATGTCTGCATCTTTGAGGTTGTTGACTATGATAGGCGCAACAAACCAAATATCGTGCATCTGCATATTCAACGAGCATCTCCAAAGTAAGAAAAATCAGGTTTTGACTTCGCAAATAGTTGAACATAAATATTTTTTGTGACTATGGAAAACTGTTGTACAGTCCAGGTTTATATACCTATTTTTGTATGTATTTGTATTATGTTTTAAAAATTGTTTTGTCATATAAATATGGATCCATTTTGCCGTGATTAAGATCGACGTTTATGATACTTACATATCGATTATGTTATTTTTTAAATATACTTTGATAATAGTTTGGTTATGGTGCTTCTAATTTGATAAGGCATCTCAGTTTTGTTTGCAGTTGTGTTATAGTGTTAAATTTTTATTTATTTTTTGGATTCTGATTGGTTGAATTTTTTGTTGTTGTTTTTATTGTATTTTTCTGTTACATTTACCTATGCTTAATGTATTGTTTGTGTTTTGTGTTTAGCACCAGTTTTTGAAGGTGCAGTATAGCATATTGCGTTCAAAAGGTTTGAGATAAGTGGTATAGATTTGACTAATTTCTCATGCTGCATTTAGTGGATTTTAATCTGAAATTAATACTGCATTGCTCATGACCATTTAGCTCATACTTTCTCTATTGAATTCAAATTTATATAAAAATCAACATTTGCTTTAAATCTATGAAATAATATTTGAAATTAATACTTATTAATCGAATACAAAATTACGTGACCCGTCCAAAAGACTGGTTATGTCGGCTAGTGCATTAAAAAGCGGTGTTTGTGAACTCCATCTATGGAATGAGATAAAAAGCGACATATAACCTGGGTCTGGGTTTATCTGGCACTGATTCAAAGGGGTTCAAACCTGTCCCGTCGAATGTTGATCGCAGAACCTTCCGTGAGGCTAAATCTGAAGAGGCGAAAGCAGAGGTCGGGTTGGTAAGAGCAGAGCTGACGTTAAAGATCCGAGCTTCCTCCATCTCTTCTTCCCTTCCGCTCTACTTGTATCCTCCACCTTCAGTCGTTGCCTCTCTGGCTGCTTGGCAACCGTTCGAAGACCTCCCGCTTCAGGTTCATTGAAGTTTAACGTCTGTCGCGGAAGCTTCAACAAGTGTGTCTGGGACAGTGGGTGGCCGGTTCAAGGTACGTTGCTCTTCATCCTTCTTCCTCTTCTGTCTCCACGTCTGCTCTCTCTTCTGGCCTGTCTTCTTCTGTGTTTTCTCCTATTTCTCTAATCGTCTCTCATTTTTTTCTTTTTTTTCCTCCCTCTGGTTTTGTTTCTGTTTCCTGATCTTTGCGTCGCTCTTATTTACATTCTTTTCCCTCGTTCTGGTTGTTTAACTCTGTCTTTCCATTTCAAACCTGTCCTGTCGAATGTTGAGCGTAGAACCTTCCGGGAGGGTAAATTTTAAGAGGCGAAAGCAGAGGTCGGGTTGGTAAGAGCGGAGCTGACGTTCTTCCCTTCCTCTCTACTTCTATTCTATACCTTCAATCGTTGCATCTCCGGTTGCTTGGCAACCGTTCGAAGACCTCCCGCTTCAGGTTCATTGAAGCTTAACGTCTGTCGCGGAAGCTTCAACAAGTGTGTCTGGGACAGTGGATGGTCGGTTCAAGGTACATTGCTCTTCATCCTTCTTCCTCTTCTCTCTCCACGTCTGCTCTCTCTTCTGGCCTGTCTTCTTCCTTGTTTTTTCCTATTTCTCTACTCCTCTTTTATTTTTATTCCCTCCCTCTGGTTTTGTTTCTGTTTCCTGATCTTTACGTCGCTCTTATTTACATTCTTTTCCCTCGTTTCCGGTTGTAACTCTGTCTTTCCGTTTCTTTCACTGTCTCTTTCCTTTTCACTGACGCTCTCTCTCTCTCTTTGCACTCACTCTCTATGGACATTTCGAAAGTCTCTTCCTTTCCTTTTGTCAGGGTTCGCGGTTACATTTTCTGTGCAGGTGTGTACTATTCGTATGCTAGAAATTAAGTTTTTTTTTAAAAAAAACTCATTTTTTATTCACCTGACAGCATCGTTTCGAAACCTTATCCTTCTTCCGAACCCATTTCTGTATTTTTAAATTAGTGCATTTCCGTCGTTTCCTAGAGATGAGATATTGTTACTGAAAAAAGCGTCTGCTCGTATGCGCCGGTGGCATTCTTGCGTGTAGATGTCCCACTTCTCTTAACTCATATAATTTAAGTTTTTTTTTTGTAGTGCCGTTAACAGGCTGATGCACAAATGGACTCGGATCCGGTAGCCAAAATGTGCGTGGCCAACGCCAATCACGTGGCTGGCCTCGCACGGGTCCCATCTCTGGGCGCCCTGTGATTGGCATTGGCCACGCGCATTTTGGCCACCGGATCCGAGTCCTACACAAATGGCCAAAGTCGACAAAAGCGGAAGTGAAGGGAGTCGTCCCACAGCTAAGCGCCAAAAATTTGATCTGAAGGGTGAATCAACGGTTACAGATGAATCAAGTGCGAACGTTGAAAGCGAAAGGTATGTAATGTTAGTTCTGGAATGCGAACGATCCTTCCGTGAGCCATAAATTAGGCAGTTATTAGTAAATGCAGCTGAGTAGTCATCATATCTTGCATGTCTGTAATATTGTTGCTGAAGCTGCCTATGCATACAATTACGGAAGAAAAATTGTAACTACTAGGGAAGAGTTAAGTTGGTCGAATGTTAATTTATGTTGGTGTTTAACGAATTCATAGTTTCAGGAGTGTCGTTATGTTGTTGTGTGGGTCTCTATTGTCGTTAACTAGTGATGGTCATTTTATGTCTTGAAATGGTGAAATTTTGTTGTTTTCTCAAGAGTAACAACAAGTACATGCATATGGTTCATAGAGTTAAAGGGGCCAAGCCTGGCCAATTATTGTTACATATTTGTGAACTCATGCTGCTGGTAGTTGTTCAGCATCAGAGTTAGCTGACCCAGTCTGATTAATCCAGACAACATTCATCCCTCATAGGTGTTCCAAATCGAATCAAATACTGCTCTAAGTTGCCAAGTTGGGTTGCATGGCAGTTATGCCCAGCTTATAACTGTTTAATGTTGGTCATGTTGTTAGTGCTCGTCACTCTAGTACATTCAATTTGTCTTTACATCCAATCTGCTGTTCTGCACATAGGTACACAAAGGACACAACCTATTGTTTGTAGCTCCTGCAATCTTACGCGGTTCAACAGAACGATCGAAGCAACCAATCTCCGTGATCGGCATATGGCTGTCTTGAGTCGCACCCCCTTCCCACATTTACTTGGAATCCCCGGTGCTTGTTATGAAAAGAATTTCTTAACAGAGATGGTTGCAGGTTGGAATCCACAAGACAAGTGTTTCCAAATTGGTGACAAGTCTCTACCGCTCAAACCCTCTGATGTCTCTATCATATTGGGGTTGAGCATGCACAGGAAAAAGGTAGACGACGAATTCATATTGAGTGAGTCCTCCACTTTGAACGACCTATTTGGAAATGGTGCTATATCGATTGCTGAAATTCAAATGAAGCTCAAACAATTGGCAGCAAAAGAAGATGAAACAGTAGACACTGTAAAGGTCTTAGTTCTTTACATGTTTGTCAGTGTGTTGTTTCCTGTTACAAGCACACCCTTAGCGAAAAGGTTCGGATTATTCTTGGATGATTTTGACAACCTCATGGGGTATGCATGGGCGAACGCTGTGCACAGTTTTTTGGTGAAATGCCTGGATCACGTTCATGGATGACTGCACGGTATGAGACAGGACAAGAAGCAAACAAAAGTATTCTTGAATGGGTTGCAGTAGTCCTACAGGTAGATTACTGCCCTTTCATTATATAAGAAACACACAACTATCCTTTAAGATCTAATATCTCACTGTTCTAATTTTTTTGTCTCCCACAGGTATGGTTATATGAACATGTCATTATATGCAAACCTCTTAAACAAGACTTCCCCCGCATTATGCGTTGGTATGGGGAAGGAAGAGAGCTCAACAATAAGAGGAAGCAGTCGTGGGCGTCATTCTTCAACTCCCTCGGGGTGAACGAGGTATGTATGTACTTTTGTTCAACATAGTTCTTATTTTTTGTGATTACATGATGCTTTTGAGTGCACGTGTTAAACTATTTACAGGTGCGTGATGAGTTGCAGCTTCAGGACCAAGAAACTGAGCTGATTTCTGCAGTGCCTAACAACCAAATTATGAATTATTGATGAACAAATCCTCACCGTCATTACTTTCGGTGTAGGTCTTGAAGAAGCCAATCACAACTACCAATACTTCAAAGAAAAAAAAGAAAATTGAGGCCCAAGGAAAGATGATACGACAATTGCGTAGACGATGTTACAGGTTCCATCAAATTAACCGATCATCTGCGACGTAGATAAGAGGTCTGAAGAAAGAGGTGGAAGGCCTAAAAACAGAGGTAGAATGTCTGAACAAAAAGGTTGAGAGTCTAAATGAAGAGGTCCAGTCTTTGAGGGAGGCTGTACAAGAGATTAGAGGTCAAGTACCTTTCCAAAAAGAGGATGATGATGCTGGGATACCACATTTTGGTGTGGATCAGCATAATTTTGACCTACAAAAACCGCATAAAAGTTTGGAGGAAGTACGTGAAGATATTGTGGATGATATCCCCAAATATCAATGTGAAATAGGGATGCCACAAGTTGGTGAGGATTCACTAGGCGACCCTGTGCAAATTGAGCGATGCACTAGTCCCGAGACGAAGACGTTGCCTACAGAGCGAGGGGCTCTCAATAGCGTGGCCAGCGCAGTGAAGAAAATTCCAAGGATAAGAAGGAAGCCACTTAAATATCAATCACCAATGACTACATACCGTACAAGGGGCCCGGTAAATGTCTGATCAATCGTCTCTTTCAATTAAATGACTATTGCTGGATTTTATATATTATCTAACTCTAACATGATTCTGACTCTCTATTATATAGATAAGTCCATGGCTGGAGGTGTTTTCCAAACAAGATTCATTATTGATACATACTTGTTTAGGCAGTGAACACACTTACGTGTATGGGTGGCTTTGTTTTGCTTTCCATTGTAGTGATATATTCACTGAGGCCTAACTTACATTGTCTGTTACTATATGATAGAGGCAGTCTAATGTTGTTGGAAGCGTACCATTCACAAACATGCATCAGATCATCAACACAGTGTTCATCAATGACCAAGTAAGAATTGTTTTCCACATTTGTATAATGTTGTGATCGTAAATAAATTATTCTGTACTTGTTTAACACATCAACAATTATGGGACTTCATTGGATTACATGAAAGGTTGTAGATGCGTACACTGAGTTACTTGAGGCACGTCAACAGAATGGGTCGACTACTGTGAAAAGTCACTTCTTCAATTCTTTCGCACACCTATTTTTGCACACGATATGAAAATAAGTACAAGGTATATATAAAAAGTAATACATTGGCATATTAATATTATGTTAACTAATTTTCATGTGTTACCTTCGAGAAGGCCAGTAAGTGTGACGAGGAAGAGTCCATGCATGATTCCGACACCAGCTTTCGTGCGTACAGGGTAAGCATGATTTGTAATTGATGTTGCCATAAATTGTGGAACGAATGTTATATTATGTAATGGCTCGTGGAATAGGGCCGATTTAGGGGCAACAAGCGTCCTACCTCGAAGCCCAATTTGGATGCCCTTTTTCGACATTCAATCATGGATGTTGACTTAATGTTCCTCCCTTTGAACAACAAACTACATTGGCACCTTCTAGTCATCAACATGAAAGAGAGGCAGTTTCAATGGTACAACTCGCTACATCTGGAGGGTGCTTACAAGAATTATGCTATTGAAATTGTAAGTATGTCCATCGTGATTAGGTCTATTTTCTCAGCACAGTCATTTATATATATATATATATATATATATATATATATATATATATATATATATATATATGTATGTATGTATTTCTAACTTTGCTTTGCCCGCTTGGTATAGACCTATCAGCTCAGGAAGGAAATGGCAGCAAGAGGGGTACCTGACATTCAACATTGGCAATTTCTATCTGTCACGAACATCCCAAAGCAAGGAAATGGGTATGATTGTGGCATATTTATGCTCAAGTATATGGACAGCTTATCCCTTGGTGTGAAATGCCCAAATTTCAAAGAGGTATTTATAACGATATGTTAGTTCATCGTTACTAAGGAGCTCAGTTCTCATTAATAGCTAATGTTTGCAAATATTTCTCTCTACCTTAGGAGCATGTGCTGCGTATTAGAGGAGAGATCGCAGCAGCAATTTTAAGAAGTGAAGTGGTATATTGTCACGCCATTATGATGATCTCCTTTGTTTTCATTCGTACGTCTTATTCCCAAATTAAGAAATTAGTTGACTAACTTTCACTTGTATTCGCCATGCACAAGACCATCTACGAGGACCTCATAACCGATTCGTCGCGTGATTCACCATAGTTGGATTGTACAATTTTTTGCATGGTGTAAATCTCGCATTTTGTTGAGAAACGAACTTAGTGTTGGTACCTCTTTTTTTTCGAAGACCAATTGCCTACCACGAATGGTCACCATTTCTCAACTGCATTCTGGTATTTTCATTTACGAGACTTGTCTTCATAAACCTGATGGTAGTTTAAGATTTACAAATATAACAGTAAGATGAGCTTCCTTCAACATGTGATGATTTTGGTTATACAGTATGGGAAGCATTGGCTGACTATACAACCATGGGGATGGTACCTGTGGTTACTATAGTAGGTTAGTTTGGGAAACAGGAATGTACAAAATAATATTTTAATACTTTTTGGGAACAATTGATATTCAATTGGTTGTCCTGTTTTTAGCTTTTTTGGATCGACACCCCCTGTGTTGAAGTACTTTCTTGTGCTGTTGTTCCTGTCCAACAAGTTGGTATTTTTTCGTAGCTCAGATGATATGCCCCTTGCAAGCAAAAAAAGGTAAGTTGCTCCACCGTTTCTGTGATCTGCTGTTATTCACATTTTCTTTGCCTGACCCTAGTTCGATTGCATCCTGACGCTTGGAAGTTTAACAATATTATGATGTAGGATCTATCATCGCGTGGAATTCAAGTTGCTCTAACGCCAACTAGAATTCAAGAGATGGAGAACCTCATTAACATTAGAATCTATCATGAACTATACCAGGTTAGCAACTCCTCTAGTCGTTGAAATTATATGTGCAAGTATTGCTAGGAAAAGAGTTGGTATTACATTTCTTTCACCTTTTTTTTTCTCAATGTTTCAAAACCTAGCCATGACGCTGGCCTGAAAATGTTTAGGACGTGCTCACCCTGGTTTGACTGGTATAACCTTTCTAGATGAATTGATATGATGTCATATTTCCTAGCCCCCTTTCCCTCATCTTGCTCTCTTTCCCACCCTCCCTGCCTTTATCCGATGGCTGTTTGGAACCATCTCCCGTCTCATCCTTGAACTTCCCTTTTCTTCCTCTCCCCTCCCCTTCCCCCTTCCAACCCCCACATGCAGTGTTTCCCTGAGCCCGCTGGTGTGGGTCGGGTCACTGGATACCTGAAATGGTCAATGGGTTTTGGCCAATGCCACTGACCCTGAAAAGGGCTCATTTTTTGTGCCAAAAGCAGTCCGCTTATTGGCCTGGGTTGGGTTCTGTAGTAGGCTTGGGTAGATCACTTCATTATCATCTATTTCTTTCCAACATTTACCGAATTGTCTGTAGTGGACCAACAGTTTTTTAGCTTCTCTGTAAGAACCATTTTAGTTGGCGATGCTTTTGGGAGGAGGCAAAACTATTCATTAATAATAGTTATCTGTTTTGCCTTTTTTGTTTTCTTGTATACTAGGTACAATTCTATCATTACAGTCAGCATATGCCCAATGAGGCAGTAGAAAATGTTGTGGATGCACAAGAGCAGAATGGTCATGAACAAATGCCGTCTAAGCCACCCGAGAATGATGTTGTAATGCCACCTAGCAATGGTGAGAATGAGCAATTGCCTGCTAAGCATCCCCAAAATGATGATGATATGCCATTGATCACCGGTGAGAATGAGTAATCACCTGCTAAGCCTCCACAGGATAATTCTAATGATGGCCCAACTGTCAGTGGTGAAAATGCACTATTGCTTTCCAAGGAAAAGTCAGAAGAAAATACACAACAGACAGTTGAATGAGTTTCACAAAATTTTGCGGTTCACACTATTGTGACTTGTGAAATTGAGAAAGTTGTTGAATCTCCCTCTACCTGCTGCCACACAGTTTCATATTTACAGTTGACTGACTTGTATATGAAAATTTAACTATCTGTGCGAAGCCTGCCAGTAACTTTGAGCAAGCCTTTTGTATTACTAAACCTGCTAGGTGATGTGCAGTTGCTCTTCATATCCCTACATGAGAGAATGCAGGTGAGGATTCAGTTTTGCTTCTTCGAAATTCTGTTTGGCTTATTTGAAATTTGCTTCTTGCTGATTTCCTTGAGGTTTTGCAGCCTGTTTTATTGCACGGGAAGCATCTTCTGTTTAGGTAGATGATCCTGTATCGTTAACAGGATGTTGTGGGAAAACATTATAGACTTATGTAAGTAGGCGTTTTAACTTTTTTCATGACAAGTGGTGTACGACCATGTAAAGCCGTGAGTTTGAGGCCAAACGCGCCATCATGTTGCCTGTATGTATGATGTCTCCGTTCTGTATCTGTTGAAGGTGATGTCATCATTTTGTGCCTGTTCTTTTAGCGTTTAGTTTCTCATTCTGCTCTTGAAATTTGTTTTTAGTAGGTCATGATTATTGCTATCGTCTTTTATATTCTCGTAGCTGCTGACGGTTTTCTGGAGTGTAGGTTATTACATTATACAATCACTTGCATGATAATTTTCTGTAGTTACTATGAGTGTTGGCTACAACTTGTTAGTATTCAAAGTAAAATAGATAATATTACTACAACATTATGTGGTACAGAATTTTATTAGAGGTATTCTGGTGGTGAACTCAACATCTTTTATATAGCGTTGGGCAAGTATCCCTCAAGTCAGTGATGGACGCAAAGATGTGAAATATTCATCTGCCAAATTCTACGTATAGTACATCTCCGACGTTACAATTCAACATTTAAGTAACTTCTAAGCAGCCAGGGGAGAGAAAATCAACTGTGCCTATCGAGGAACTACTAATTGTTTGCAGAAGCAACTAGAGGACTCTCATGAACAGTTCGCTAGATGATGTACAATATTTGTACTCTGGTGTGACTTCGGTTATGTAGATAATGTCAACCCCGTAACAAATTGGTGACACTGCAAAATTGGGAGTCTTCCTTAAACCTGGAATTCTCTCATGGTACCACGAACCTTTGAACCCACGTTATGGACAGTAGGAGAAGCAATTTGGTGCAACCTAGGGAGCTAGAATAGTAGCTGCCATGAGCTCTTATAAAACTTTACAAGTTCTCATCACTTGAAAAATGGTAAAGTTGAGGGATCATTTCTTGCATACTCTATATACTGAGCTTCCAAAAATTGCTTCAAGAAGAATTCTTCAGACCTGTTTCCTTAGGTTAGGGAATAACAGAAACAGAAGTTGTCACATATATCTTGCAGTTAAACTCCCTATGACATATTTTAGTAGAGACGCTAAGGAAAAAAAAATCCAAAATTAAAAAAATTCTGCTAGCAATTCTGGTGGATACGGTATTCGCCTTGAGAAGAACTTCCAGGTAACGGCTGCAAATGCATAGCATAACCTGAGTGCCTGTTGCCCATATGAAAAAACCACTATATCTTGGATGACACATATACCTGTTGAAGCAAAAAAATTGCAAAGCTATAATTAAAGTTTAATGAGCAACTACACAAATAACAAAAAATGGTCAAAGAGTGAAATCAACCACTATGTCAGTACAAAAAATGCCAGAACCTTCTGAATAGAGAGGAAATCCAGGTCAATTCAAAGAGTAAAAATGATTGTATTCACAGATACTGGCCTATATATATATTCCTTTTGTCACCAACTCATGAATATCTTCATAATTAATCTTAATCAAATGAGTGAATGCCTGATGAGCAGTACCAATAGCAACCTTCCGTATAATCTCTCCAATCAAGATCATTGGAGGGCCAACATAGGTTATCCACCAATGTTCCTTTAGTTAAGGAAATAGGACACTATCTACTATATACTCACGAAAAGAACAAGCCATCGCCAAAATGTAATGCTTGCTGACTAGAAGTGTTGTACATTCGATCATATAGACTCAATAAGAGAACTAATTTGCAAAGTATAACTGGCAATTCATAAAGGTATTATCAAAACAAAGGATACACAGTAGATGACAAAAGGACTGCAGCACACAAACTCATGTAGATAGAGTGTAAAAAAAAGTGCATAATAAAGTAAAACATCAGCGTAGAAGTGTAAGCACACACTAGTAGAAACCAAGGCTATGGGGACGGGTTAAGCCCATCCCCATAGATCAAAAATCCCGTCCCCACAGTGGAGCCTGTGGGGACTGTGTCACCCGGCTCTCTCTAGGTTTTGCCCTCTTTCTCTCTCTAGGTTTTTCTCTTTCTCTCTCTAGGTTTCTCTTTTTTCTCTCTCTAGGTTTTTCTCTCTTTGTCTCTCTCTCTCTCTCTCTATGTTTTTCTCTTTTTCTCTCTAGGTTTTCCTCTTTTTCACTGTCACTTGGTTTTCTCTTTTTCTCTGTCATGGTTTTTCTCTCTTTCTCTCTCTAGGTTTTTCTTTTTTTTTTTCTTTTTCTCTCTCTGGGTTTTCTCTTTTTCTCTCTCTAGGTTTTCTCTCTCTCTCTCTCTTGGTTTTCTCTTTTTCTCTCTCTAGGTTTTCTCTCTTTCTCTCTCTTGGTTTTCTCTTTTTTCTCTCTCTAAACCTCTCTTTTTTTCTCACTTTTTCTCTTGGTTTTCTCTTTTTTTCTCTCTAACTCTTTTGTACATTGTCGCTTAGGATCCAAATCTTTCTGGGTTTCCCTCTCTTTTTCTCATTTTTTCTCTCTAAACCGACAATGTACATTGTCGCTTAGGATCAAACCGACAATGTACATTGTCGCTTAGGATCCTAACCGACAATGTACATTGTCGCTTGGTTTTCTCTTTTTTTTGTACATTGTTTTCTCTTTTTCCTAAACCGACAATGTACATTGTACATTGTCTTTTTCCTAACGACAATGTACATTATCGCTTGATTTTCTAACCGACAATGTACATTGTCGCTTGGATTCCTAACCGACAATGTACATTGTCGCTAGGATCCCTAACCGACAATGTACATTTTGTACATTTTCTCTCATTGCTTGGATTCCTAACCGATAATGTACATTTATAAGCTTGGATCCTAACCCGACAATGTACATTATCGCTTGGATCCTAACCGACAATGTACATTGTCGGTTAGGATCCTAACCGACAATGTACATTGTCGCTTGGAATCTAACCGACAATGTACATTGTCGCTTAGGATCCTAACCGACAATGTACATTGTCGCTTGGATCCTAACCGACAATGTACATTGTCGCTTATTATTGTCGGTTAGGAACCTAAAAAACCTATAATGTACATTGTCGGTTAGGAGATCCAATGACAATGTACATTGTCGGTTAGGATCCTAAGCGACAATGTACATTATCGGTTAGGAGCCTAAGCGACAATGTACATTGTCGGTTAGGAATCCAACCGACAATGTATATTGTCGGTTAGGAATCCAACCGACAATGTATATTGTCGGTTAAGAATCCAACTCACAATGTACATTGTCGGTTAGGAATCCAACTCACAATGTACATTGTCGGTTAGGATTCCAAGTGACAATGTACATTGTCGGTTAGGATCCTAAGCGATAATGTACATTGTGGGTTAGGATTCTAACCTAGAGAGGGAATGAAAGAGAAAAACCTAGATAGAGAAAAAGAGAAAAACTTAGAGAGAGAAAACAAAAAATTGTAGAGAGAAAAAAGAAAAAACCCAGAGAAAAAGAGAAAACCTAGAGGAGTTAAAAACCTAGAGAAAAAAAACCAAAAAACAAAAAAAGAGAAAAAAAGAGAAAAAAAGAGAGAAAAGCCTAGAGAGAGAAAAAGAGAAAAACCTAGAGAGAGAAAAAAAGGAAAACCTAGAGAGATAAAAACCTAGAGAGAGAAAGAGAGAAACCTTGAGAGAGAAAGAGAGTAAAAGCTTTAGAGAGAAAGAGAGTAAAACCTTGAGAGAGAAAGAGTAAAACCTAGAGAGAGAAAGACTAAAACCTAGAGAGAGAAAGAGAGTAAAACTTAGAGAGAGAAAGAGAAAAACCTAGAGAGAAAGATATAAAACTTAGAGAGAGAACAGTAAAAAAAAACTTAGAGAGAGAAAAAGAGGAAAACCTAGAGAGAGAAATGTGATAGAATACTAATTTAATGAGGTTACATAAGTTGAAACTGGAAGATCTCTTACTTTGGGACAGAAATAAAAAAAAAATTGTTTACAAAGTATTAGTTTTCATAGAACACATTGGTGCACTACAACTGTCATGTTGCATAATACTTTTTGTTGTTCATGTATTGTTGTTTATGAAACAATACATTTAAAGGAAATCATAATACACAACAACATCAGAACCACTCTGCTCCCTGGCAGCTCTCATCAGTGCCAAATTTTTATCTTCATTTCATGAGTGTGGCATGCAGACTTCATTGAGAGCTCCACAACTAAAAAAATGACAATAAATTAATTAAAAATACATCCAACTCTAAATAATAGAATCTCAATAATTTGATTATGATATTGCATTTTTTCCTTCCAGACTCATAACTGGTACAGAATTAAACCACATTCAGGACTGAAAATATTTCCATTACTGAATTCACATAGAAAATTGAGAAAGGAAAGAAGAAATCTGGAAACACCCCATTGAGCAATAAGAGTCATGACACTCTCGGCCTTCAAAAAATTAATTGCCCCAGTAATTCAAGAGCACAAGAAATTGTATTGTCCAAAGCAAAGATGAAAGATAAGAATAATATTTTGTTTGATACATGTTTGATAAGAATGGCAACAGAAAAAATTTATGTTTGATAAGAGTGGCAACCAAAAAAATTTTCATTTGATAAGAATGCCAACAGAAAAAAATTTTGTTTGATAAGAATGAAAAACAAAGGAAGAACTACTTTAAACAACTTCATATCATTTATTGTAAATTACATATTTCCATGACTCAAGTTATGCTGACTAAGCCACTACTGGACTTTTATAGACCCAAGACTCTGTCAGCAGCAGTTATGCAAAAACTCAGATATTAAAAAGATGAAAACCATATGAATTGATTATTGAGATATTGATGAGCTACAACAACCTATGAAAAGATTCAAGTAAAGAGATTCTTTAATTAGTCAACCAAGGTGAAAAACCATCAGGTTAAGTGCAGTTTTGTGAAACTAAGAAGTTGCAAATACCTGATATAGATGCTCACACTTGGAAGCCACATCACATGATAGAAGTTTATCTAGTTAATAAAGAAAAAAAATAAGATAAACATAGAAAGATCACAAAATGACAAGGTGAAACAAATGAAACAGAACCAGAGCAGAGAACAGAGAACATATAGCAAATTAAAACTGACCATTTTAAGAGCAAATTAAGGACTGCTATTCGTCCTTAATTTATGATCAGATGCAATGTACTTGTGGGAGGTCCACCAAATCTACGATCCAAAATTCGCCACACATGGCAGCTTCAAGATTGGGCCACATGTATAGAAACCATGCTTCAGCAATGCAAAAGACAAAGGGCCATATTCAGCATCTGTACTACTAACCTGCCTCAAAATAAACTAGCTGAGAATGCAAGTTGAGTCATGATGGATACAGACCTGATAAAAAAGACAAACAAAAGAAGATACAAAAAGGATAAGAATTATTTGCTAAAACACAATTACCCAGAACCATAAAAACTCAAAAGAAGACATGATTCAGGCGGCCAGCAAAAAGGGACTCCACACCATAACGGAGCTATGAAACAAGGGAAGAACCCAAGGGAATTGGATTTATTACAAAAACAACGAAACCGTCTGGTAGTGTTTGCCAGACAGAAACACGAGGGCGTACCACTAGCTTATTATTATAAACAAGGGTTTATTGAGGTGTTTACCATCAAAATATTTATTGCTCTAATCAGCTTTCTCGCCTAGAGCTAATCTTAACTTGATTCCAACAACACGGAGAAGAGTTTGATAGGGAAGAAGGCCAACAACTAATGGAAAAAAGAATTCTTACTTTTGACAACATAGATGAGAGGCCAAATAATAGAAAAAATAAATTAAAAAGATAAAATAAAGGAAGAAGAACGGGTGAGAGAATTCACTCACTTGTTGGAGCAAGGAGTGACTGCAGTTGAGCAAGGATGAAAAGGAAGAAGGGTTCACAGCAGCCTCTGCCCTCACCTTAATGTGGATGAAATGTCATCCGAATTGGTCTTAAACTAGTCAAACAAGAGGAAGAACGAAAAGCAGCCAGTCATAAATGGAGGGATCGTAATATTTGGGCTGATAAAGAGAGTTGTATCATGCTAATCTAATAAAGAGAAATGTTTTTATGTTTTTGTTTTTGCATTTTTTGACTTGAAGTTAAACCTACATGTACGTGGCAATAATACGATACACCATTACAGTGTAAAGCATCAATGTAGTCAACGTCAACATAGCTGTGCCAAGGCTTTTAAAAATACATTTAGATCCTTACTATAATTGCCAGAAATAGCAGAATAAAATTTTAATTAATGTTAATTTACCAGCTTTAGCTTCGTCAATTGTAGTAGGCTTACGACATCTAAATTCATCCGTCAGCCACACTGCTGTTGTCTCTCTCACCTATCAAAACAACAAAAACTATGTATAACATTGCCACAATGAACCATGTATAACATTGCCATCCCCCTCTAAAAAACATATAATTATGATAATAAATTATAATACATAATTTTTTTCAATTTAGGCCTGTCATTCACAATATTTATTAGTTGTTATTAGAAGGCAACTTCCCAACTCCTAACCAAAATGTTTTCAAAACCCAACTACTCTCGCATACAACATTTCTCACTCCAAACAACTAGCTGAAGGCATTTCAGATACAAATACAAATTGTCTAAGCCTATAATGATATGTTGGCCTAAGAAACATAAAGATAATAAAGAAAAAAGTTTAAGAGATAACAAAGTTAGCATAAACACCGGCTTATGTTGGTGTTGGAAGCAACTCGCCCGAGTTGACTCAGAATTTAATTTTTAGGGTCAAGGACAGACTCATCCCTTCGATAAAAGAGACCTGACCCTCCAACTCGGGCCGAGTCTTGTCGAGTCTGCATTCAATCCGACTCACTTGGCCAATCAAACTCAGATTTTCAGGAAGTCAAACTAGTTCTCGACTTTCAGTCACACCACTGCAATAACATTTAAACTAGCCAATCTCTCCAAATTGACTATACAATTTTGTTAGAAAAATTGTAGCATGGTATTTTGGTAATTTACAGCAACCATATGAGTTGTTTAGGAATTGGATGTCCTTTGATTTAATGCAATCTTTTCATTATTTTTAGTGTTCTTTGCAAAAGCCTACTACAGTACATCACACCACCAATCAAACCCACTTGAAATAAAAATGGTTAAAAACTGTTGCTAACCCACCATCAATATTTTACTAAGGTCCATGAATAGTCTATGAAGGAAAAAGTTGATGCTGCAACTTCTACCTTCCACAGTCTAATACGATGCAAGATAATCCATACTGAATAGCAATTTACCGATCCATTTAAAGATATACATAGAAACTTACATGTGTTCAGACACTTGATTGCAGTCATCACAAAGAACCATCAATTCTGCATAGCCAGGGACACCACAGATGCTGAAAAATAATTCATTATTTCAAAAAACTTGCAGGAGATGCATATTCTTTATTACGCAAACTCCTGAGCAAAAAGGATAGCCTAATCCGAAAATGTGGAAGTTCAAGAGTTAATAGACCAACATGACCACTTGCGTAATATAGAGAAATTTAGAGACAAGTTACACGTTATTTAAAACTTGTACTATGGAACTTATAAACCTATTGATTGGAGAACTAGTTTAGAAGATTCGGCTTCCAAAGACAGATGAGGAACAGAGTCTCGCATTGATGGATATAAACTTAAGACGACGTACGAAGCTATTGCAGTACGAAACAGTTCACGAGCAAAAGAAATTAATCGAAGTTATTGAACTCGATCCACGATTATTTACCTGGCCACGATTCGTATCATAAACCAGGTAGTAAAGCATGAGATCACAGAGAAACAAACAACATAAAGCTCCGTCAAAAATTTGGTAGATAGGAGCAAATGACATCAAGAGAAACAAAGAGACACTAAAAAGATCAGATCTGAAATATAGAAGTAGTGGCCGATGATTGAGCAAAATCCAAGCGACCCGTCGAACAAACAAAAAGCCACATTCTGGTGCACCTTCATATGTACGTGGAACTTTACTGACTGTTCCTTCATTCTGAGTAAGAGTACTCGTTACTGTACTAACCATTCCGTCTTCCTGGATCAGGAGAACATGTTCTTCCTCATCATCTAACACCTGAGGACCTTCAGTTTGGTCTGCTACTTCCACATTCACAGTTTCAGTGACTGTGTTTGCATTCTTCAGAAATACTCTGTATGCATGACTATTCCTGGAGTAGCCTACAAAAATCCCTTCCATACTCCTAGAATCAAACTTTCTCAACTGTTCACGATCTCTGAGAACATGACATCTGCTGCCAAACTCACGAAAGTAATGTACCTTAGGTTTCCTTCCTTTCCGCAGCTCATATGATGCTTTGTGAGTAAGATACCTGAGATGTACCCGATTTCTGACATAATATGTCATGTTTACAGCTTCTGCCCATAATTTGTGAGGTAGTTCTTTGGCGTTAATCATAGTCCTTGCCATTTCTTGCAGTGTTCTATTTTTTCTCTCTACAATTCTATTTTGTTGTGGGGTTTTGGGTGCTGAAAACTCTTGTGAAATCCCTTTACTTTCACAAAAGTTAGCAAACTCCTGATTTTCAAACTCCTTTCTATGATCACTTCTAACCCGAACTATCCTCCCTATGGTCATTCCCTTTTCAGTCATAATCTGTTTACACAGATTTGCAAACAACTTGAAAGCCTCTGACTTCTCTCTGAGAGACTCAACCCATGTAAATTTGGTGAAGTCATCAACACATACCATAACATACTTCTTTCCTGCTATACTCTCCGTCTGGACTATCCCCATTAAA
Source organism: Aristolochia fimbriata (assembly GCA_019845555.1). Lineage (NCBI taxonomy): Eukaryota > Viridiplantae > Streptophyta > Magnoliopsida > Piperales > Aristolochiaceae > Aristolochia > Aristolochia fimbriata. The sequence goes on from CM034078.1 coordinate 29,200,444, forward strand.
TCAATATGCAACAACTCCAGTGGTTGTTTGGTTGTGATGATTTTCCATGGAGGGTGTGGAGTTCGATGTTGTTTGCCTTCCATGCAACCTTTATACATAGTCTCAACGGTTCCAGTTAGAGTAGGCAACCCTCTGACGGCTCCATACTTTATCAGTTTCTGTAACCCTCTGGAGTGTATATGTCCAAGTAAACATGCCACGGTTGAGCAGTGTTCTCTCTAGTGTACTGACACTGATGCGACAGAATTATCTTATAACAGTTGTCACCTGTTCTTTTTCCTTCCAGTACAGAGATGTTTTCCTCATCCATTACCTTACAACTATCTATAGTAAAATTCACATATAAATTCTGGTCGCATAGTTGACTGATACTTATCAAGTTCGCTTTCAGTCCATCAACCAATAGCACATCCCTTAACTTTGGAAGTCCTTGAACATTCAAATCACCTCTTCCAATTACAGATCCTTTTCCCCCATCTCCAAAAGTAACTTGTCCACCAGTTTCCTTTTGTAGATTTGTAAGAAACTCAATACTTCCTGTCATATGTCTAGAACAACCACTGTCAAAATACCAAATTCCATCAGTATTTGTTTTTCCGGCAGTATGAGCAGCAAACAGACTAATATCTTTCTTCATCCACACTAAATTTTGAGCACTAGACTTCACTCCTTTAAGGTTTTCATTCCTTCTTCGAACGCTTTGTAACTTGTAGCAATAAGGTCTGATATGACCGTATACCCCACAAAAATGGCATGTAGGAATGAACCTTCTGACCTGCTCATAACGAGGTTGAGTACGTGCTGGTTGAAGAGATGAACTGGCTCCACTGTATCCCAGTCCATGTTTACTGCCCATTCATTTCTCTTGAGTCGATACATCATCCAATTGCTGCTTGCCTTTGTCAAACTTCACCCAAATCTCCTTTGCCTTTCTCAGTTCCTCTTCTAGTTTCAGAATTCTTTCTTCTTTCTCATTTATTTTCTGTTTCAGCAAGTGGTTTTCTTCACTTAAAGTACAGTTCTGATCTCTCAACAGCCCTTCTTTCCTCTCTGATTCTCTGGCTTCCTCCTCTTTTTCATCAAGTTTTTGTTTTAGCACGACTTTCTCCCTTTCCTGGACTACAACTTGCTCTTTTAGGACGTTAATACTCTCAAGAAATCCATCCCATTGCTTAATGATGCTCTGTACTGTACAAATATCATCCTCATCATCTGTTTCATCATCCGAACCTATCGAGATGTCTTGTATTTTTCTTTTCGGGTAGTTCACTATTCACTAGAGTATTAGCAGTGAAGGCAACATAATTACATTCTTCATCTTCTGAGGTGCTACTGTCGTCACTCCAAGCAACCACAAACGACTTTTTCTTTTTCAGATAAGTAGGGCACTCTGTTTGAATGTGTCCCCGTCCTCCACATTCATAGCACGTTATACTTTTGTTCTTGGTTGCTGAATCAAAACTACCTCCTCTCAATTTTCCTTCTCCTGAAGACAAATTCTTCTTCTTGCTTTCTCTAATAAACTTGTTAAATCCTTTAGCCAGGAAGGACACTTTTGCATTTAGCTCAGCTAGAGTGATGGTGGGAATATCTGACTCCTGAGTTGGCTGAGTCACCTCATTACAGGCAAGAGTCTGAAGTGCTACACTATTTTTCTTAACCTCTCTTACTGAATCACTTGACTTTCATCTCAAATGTTTTCAGAGATCCAATAAGTTCATCCAAGGTCATATCATTTAAAGGCCTATTTTCTTCTATAGTAATTCTTTTCATCTTAAATTTTGAAGAGAGTGAGCGAAGTACCTTTTTGACCAGTTGATCTTGAGGTATCCTATCTCCCAGGTTGGCTGATTGATTAGCAATGTCTCTGATCTTTCCTTCAAATTCCAAGATCGTCTCATCATCTCTCATCCTCATGAGCTCAAACTAAGTCATCAGCATTTGCAATTTTACTGCACGTACGCTTTCAGTTCCTTCATAATGAACCTCCAGTATCTTCCATGCTTCTTTAGCCGTGGTGCATGCAGATACTCTCCTGAACTGCTTTTCATCAATTCCTCCAAAGATTGCATTTAATGCTTTGGAATTGCAGTTTGCTAATTTCTCCTCTGCATCATTCCACTCTGAACTAGGCTTTACAACTCTCTTAACATCAGCATCCTTTCCAGCTTCAACAGTTGGAGGTTCCCATCCATCTTCAACAGAACGCCAGGCTCTTTAATCCTGAGCCTTGAGATAGATTTTCATCTTTGCTTCCAGTAAGCATAATTTGTTCTGTCAAGTAGCGGTGGTCGTGTGTTTGAAGCCCCTTCCTTATGATACGCTGCCATCTTCCTTCACGTCAAGTTTATAACACCGTTTATCTCCAAACTAATCTGGAGCCCACTCTGATACCACTTGAAATTCTCAGTAAACTCTAGACGTGTATTCAGAAGTGTACTTACAGAAATTCCTGTAAACTTAAATCGTGAGCACAGGAGTGTACTTACACACGAAGACTGGTGTAGTGACACTTAACGTTACACTTATGAACAAAAAGGACACAGCACAATTTGTTATCGCAGTTCGAAACCAATCGTTCCTAATCTGCGGGGCATTCGGCCCAAGGTATCAAAATCCACTAGAAAGTGTATTACAGTAATTTAACAGCATAACTTACAGTAATAAGTTCTCCTCCCCTCAAGGATTCGAACAGCAGCCTCTTCCTAGTCTAACTTCCTGTCAACACACTTCCACAGAAGCTCTTTGATACCCACACACTAAGTCACCCCTTAGTGTGATCCCTATCACCAGGGAATCTCTTCATGAAGGCTTCTCAGGATGAGAACACCTATTACAATGGTCAATTGCTTCTTGGAAAGCTAGTAGACCCTTAATCAGCTTCAGCAACAAACATACAACCTCAAACATACAACCTTCAAGATGTGAACGTCAAAACCTTTTCCTCATTGCTCCCCCTCAAACGCGTCTCACCTTGATACTCGTTAATCTCTGCGTTCAAACCCTAGCACAACACGTATTGTGCTTTTAATACCCTTAGGGTTTAACCATGTCTGATTCTGTCTTTAGACACCTTCCATCCTGTATTGCTTACTTTCCTATCTCAACTAGGAAACACAATTACCCTTATCCTCAAAGATATCACATGCTGATTTCTTTCCTATAGAATCTGGGAAACTCAATAACCCACGATTAGGAAACTCCAGATATTCACACTTCAAGATATATATATTGCTGACGTGGTCAATCATAAGTTTTGTCATAAAACAGCCACTCAAGCTTCTATGCACTAACATAGGGAGAGCAGAGACGACGAAATTAGCTTGACCAGGGGATCAGCGCCAGAATTTGGCTTTGACTGTACTAAGGAGAGCACCACCATTTGTTATCCCAACCAATTCAAAGTTTCGAACCAGAAACCTCCGACGAAATCTTAATGGCCGCGTCTCACTCTAAAAATTCAGAAGATTGCTACCTTAATCCATCCATGATCCAGCCATTGACGCTTTATTTTTTCCTTTTTTTTTTTATTTTATCATTTTTAAGTTGTAAGGGTAATTTAGTTTTTTGTATTAGACCATAATTAAATTTAATGGAATAAAAAGCTCAAGTCGTCTCTCCTACTGGCAATTTTTACTCAAAAAAAAAAAACTCTCTGACCTGCACCCCTTCTCCTATTTGGTGATATTTGGCGCCGATCACAGATCTGATATCAGAAGAAAACGAATTTAGTTGACAGGATTGACGCTCGTTAGTCGATCACATCAATCGACAACATAACTTATATGGATCATTAGGATAATAGAATCGGCCAGTAGAATCAATGGTTGATTCAAGTGGATATAAGCGAAGAGTTTTTCGAGGAGGCCGGAGGTGACCCTTTCACGAATGAAGTGATAGTCAAGTTCGACATGCTTGACCCTACTATGAAATACCGAATTTGCCGCAATATAAGTGGCCAATAGATTTTCACACCAGAGGATCGGAGGATTCGAGACAAACACGTGAAGCTCTTTGAACAACTGCACAAATCCTTAACCGAAAACTCCCTCTGTAGATTGTCAAGTAGGATACGAATATCCGACAGATTGCTGCTTGTCACAATGATGTTATCAACATAAACAATTATAAACATCACCTCGTTTGTTGTAGATCGAAGGAACAGAGAAGAGTCAGGTTTAAATACAACAACACCCAATTCAATCAGATAAAGGGTTAGTCATTGGTACCAAGTACGAGGGCTTTGTTTCAGACCATACAACGACTTGTGAAGCCGACATACAACGTCAGGACTAGGTTTATCTTGAAAGCCTAGCAGTTGAGTCATATAAGCCTCCTCCTCCAAGTTACCATTGAGGAAAGCGTTGTTGGCATCAAGTTGGCGGATAGGCCATTGTCGGTCAATTACAATGGAGAGGATTGTCCGAATGGTGACCGGCTACCTCTTCCTCGAAGTTACCATTGAGGAAAGCGTTGTTGGCATCACGTTGGCCGATAGGCAATTGCCGGCCAACTGCAATGGTGAGGATTGTTCGAATCATGTCTGACTTCACGACTGGACTGAAAGTTTCAAAGTAGTCCTGACCTTCCTTCTGGTTGAATCCCCTAGTGACCAATCGTGCCTTATATTTTTCAATGCTGCCAGCTGTCTTGGTCTTAACACAAAAGACCCACTTGTAGCCAATTTCCCAAAAACCCTATGATAAAGAAATAAGAGACCAAGTGTTGTTCATTAGTAAAACATTGAACTTTGAATACATCACATCTTGCCACTCGGGAAACTTCACTACCTGATTGTAACTAGTGGGCTCTGGTGGGAGTGAGGATGTTGGAAGAGGGTGTCTTGATGTAAAAATGTACAAGGTTGAAGAGAATTGGTCATAGATCAGGTTGTCATGGGATGGGTCGCAAGGGGTGCATTAGGGCAAGAGTCCGGTATGGGTTCGGGATCCACAGGGGAAGGGTCTGATGGAGTTGATGATTCGGATGGAGGTAACATTGAGGAGGGAAAAACAGGAGTAGGAGGTGCAAGAACTGGGCTGGTAGGCTGAGCAACAGTGGGAGGCACATGTGAATTAATAGCCAAAGTTACGGGATGGGTTAGTGTCTGTGGCAGGGTTGCTAGTATCAGATTTTCAATACGTATCAGGTAACCCAAAATCCGATATGTATCGGCCATATCAGAGATATGTATCGGCTATATCGGTCATGCAACACAAAATTAAAAGTTACAGGCCGATACAAGTAAAAACAAATTCAAAAAATTATGAAAAAAAATTATTTTCCATATACATTTTCCATAAAAAAATTATTAATAAGCTAAAAATCTAAATATACCAGTCGACATGTACGTTGAATATAAAATATAAAATAATTAATATTTAAAAATTTCAACTAAAATAAGTAAAAGTATAGGCAAAATGTGTGAAACTAACTCAATTTCATACTCCAAAATTTTTTATTTTAAAATTCTTTGTAATTTAAGAGTAGTTATCATTTTAAGCTAATTGTACTATATCGACTGATACTTAATCTCTCAAGGAGAAATTCTCCTTCATTTGGTAACAAAAATACGTAAAATAGGCAAAATGTGCAAAGTTGACTCAATTTCACACCCCTAAAATTGCTACTTAAAATTTCTTGTAATTTAGGAGTAATTAACATTTTAAGCTAATTGCTCAGTATCAGCAAATACTGTCTACCATGGTCTGAGGCATAGGAAGGAGATTAATGGGTGGTGTGGTTGAAGGAAGGGAAGTTTTTGGTGTGGGAAGCAAGACAGGTTAGGAATAAGGAAATATTGTTTTGTCGAAAACCACTTTGCGACTGACGTATACTCGATTTTTTGAGACATCAAAACAACAATATCCTTTGTAGTTGGAATGGTACCCAAGGAACACACATGCCAACGTCTTATCTTCTAACTTGTGCGAGGAGTATGGACGAAGATGTGGATAGCACAATCAACTGAAGACTCGAAAGATAGAGTAGTCAGGAGATCAATGAAAGAGTACCTCGTATGGACTCTTGGTGTCACGGGCTATGGACTCTTGGTGTCACGGGCCGCGCCGCTTGCATGGACAAAGCACATAGCGGACCAAGTACTTACACAGCCAAATGAACTTGGAGGCATTTGAATTCAAAGGCAATTGAATTTAATGGCAAAGATTGGAATTTGAACAAGAGGTTTGAATTTGAATCAAGGATAGAACCATTTGAATTTGAAAGATGGTTTAAGTTCAAATGGGTCATAGGATAAGATATTTGAATTCAAAGGAGTTTGAATTCAAACTCATGGATAGAGATAGAGAGAGAGATCTATCTTATCTCTAGGGTTTTTTTGGTCATTTTGTATGCTAGCATGGAGCCTATAAATAGGCATGTAAACTAGCTTGTAAAACATCTTGGAACATTCAGTTCTCTGAATGAATAGACTCGTTTTCCTCCAAATTTCATGCCCCTTTCTTGAGCCCTTGTTCCGTTGAGCATTTCCACTTAGAACATAGTGTTCTTGAGTGAAAACAACACTGGGAGGCTGACTAACATCCAGACGGATTTCGGCCTAGTCGAATCTAGCCGCGTGACACTTGGACTGTAACATGGGAGTGGGCAGCCGATTGAGAATGAAGGTTGAGGTTGCAAACGCTGAGTCCAAATGGGATTTGGGTGTTGATGCTTGCGCAAGCAAAGTAAGTCCCATCTCCACAATGTAACGGTGTTTGCGTTCAACTAGCCCATTCTATTGAGGAGTTTATGAACACGATACAAGGTGTTGAATACCTAGATGTAGATAGGTTGTCTTGAAACTTGTGGCTAAGGAATTCACTACTACCATCAAATTGAAAGTGTTTGATTTTGGTAGAGAACTTTTTTTCCACAAGTCATTGAAACTTGAGAAAGACAGAGAGCACTTCAGATTTAGAAGTTAAGAAATATATCCAAGTGAATCGTGAGTGATGGTCAATGAATAAGAGATAGTATTTGTATCCATTGACCAATTGTATGGGACGTGGACCCCAAACATTTGCAGACACTGTATGAAGAGGAGAACGAGTGCGAGTGCTAGAGTTAGAGAATGGTAGAGAAATAAATTTACTAATACGACGCGCATGGCAGGTGGTTTTATTATGTGAATTTGAAAATGCAATGTTCAAATGACTAAAGACATTTCTCATAGCAGAATCACTCGAGTGCCCTAACGTACGATGGCAAAAGGAAAAATTAGAGTCTGATGATAGTAAACAACTAGGAGATGCATTGTGGTCCACGAGATGAGAGCTTAGAAACGGATAAAAGGTTTTTAATAGAGGAGGGAACACAAAGGAGTCATCTTAAAGGCAAAGATTGGATAAGGTAACAAGTGTCAAAGATAGAAATCGGTAAACCTGAACCATTTTCAAGCTTGACTTGATCCAGACTAGTGTAACTACCACTGATAGTTAGGAGGGACAAATTTTAGGTGATGTGATGCGACACACCAGAGTCCGTGTACCATACTGCATCAGGGTGATTGTCAAGTTGCGCGAAGTGTGCCTGAGGGGTTGGCGTGGGCTGATAGCTCAGATTGAAGAGGTTGTGATACTGGATGACAAAGTGTCTTTGTATGTTTTAGACTTGATAGAGGGGGTGAGTCGAGGAATTGCCTCGGTCAGTCTGAAATCCGCCAGAGCCACAAACATGGTGAGTGTTTTGGCCGCGACCCCGCGAAGAACGTCCACGACCACTTCGACCACCACTTTTACTATTTTAGGGATGTTTAATTTTTTCTGATTTTTTTTATACGTGCACATATATTGGTATACATACAAGTATTTAGGCATTATAGGGGTACCTGTATGTCGAGTTGACTTGGTGAGTCCGGACCTAATCCGGGATGGTTCTGAGTTGATTGAGTTCGCCCAAGTTGTGGCGAGTCGAAGTAGCTGAGTTGAAGGAGTCTCGACTCGGTTGAGTCATCCGAGTTCGAGTCCAATTACACTCAGACTTGGAGCTTGCTTCCTCCATTTGTTTCGTACATTTTATCTGTCCTACTTTCGTTTCTTTTCTTTTATCTTCACTCAGGAGACGAGACGCATTTGTTTCGTACATTTTATCATTCCTACTTCACTAATCTTCCTCTTTTTTTTTTTTTTTTCTCATTCTCATCCTCCTCTCTCTCTCTCTCTCTTTCTCATCTTTTTTCTCTTTCTCATCTTTTTTTTTTCTCTTTCTCATCTTTTTTTTCTCTTTTTCTCATCTCTTTTTTTTCTTTCATTTTCTCTAATTTCTCATTTTCTCTCTTTTCTTTTCTCTCTTTCACTTTCTTTCTTTTTCTTTCTTTCTCTCTTTTCACTCTTTCTTTCTCTCCTTTTCTCTTTCTTGCTCTCTCTCTCTTTTTCTCTTTCTTTTTTTTCTCTTTTCTCTTTTCTCTTTCTTTCTCCCTCTCTTACTCTCTCTTTTTTTGGTTTTCTTTCTTTCTCTCTTTCTCTCTCTTTTCTCTCTTCTTTTCTCTTTCAAACCATCAAATCTTCTCTTATTTTCCTGTCTTTCTTCTCACTTTAGTCCGATTTCTCTATTTTTTTTTTTTTTTTTGAACTCCCAATTTTCTCTCTTTTGAAGGTTCTCTCAATGTTTATTTCTATACTTTTTTTTTTTTTTTTTTTTTTGCTTTTGGGGATCGCTTCCTTCAATGTTCCACCCATTTGTCCTTTTTACTCTATACTTTCCACTTGTTTTCCTGCACAAGAACACGCAGATTAAGTCAAATTTCCCTAGAATAGAGGAAACTTACATGTATATATCTAGGGTGTAAAGCACCCAATCACACCACTACTCTCTCAATCAGAAATTCACAATATTCCCAGGCCATCGATAAGTGAAGTATTTAGGGGACTAGTGCCTGCTCAATCCACAACAACATTGGTAGTTGTCCAAGTTGTTAAGCTATGACTTTACAATTGCATATCGTAAGGGCAGTGACAATGGAGCGGTTGATTCATTGTCTTGACGACCTATGTCTTTGCATCTGTCGTCCATAATTTGATCTTCTTTAAAGGTCGTCTGTTTATTCCCACAGGAGGGACCCTCCGGTCAGATATCTTAATAGAGTTTCACTCTAAGATTGGGTGACATGAGGGGGCATTCCACACTTTTAAGTGCACATAGCTTCTACTGGCCACACTTATTTTGAGACGTGCACGCCTATGTAGCTGCTTGTGATGTTTGTCAGAGAGTCAAGGCCAATCACTCAGCACCGGCTGGATTGCTTCAGCCTTTACCATGCCAGAACAGATTTGGGAGGAGATCAACATGGATTTCATCACTGGCCTACCCATCTCTTTCGAGTTCTTTGTTATATGGGTAATCGTTGATAGATTGTCCAAATACAACCACTTCCTGGCCCAGAAGCACCCCTATTATGTGACGGAGATAGTCAAGCTATTTGACCAAAAACAGACAATCGTCTTCAACCGCAACCCCCTATTTCTGTTGCCTTCTGGACCAAGTTATTTCAACTTTCAGACACCACTTTGTTGCTGAAGAGTGCATACCATCCACAGACGGATGGTCAAATCGAGGTTGTCAATTGTGAATTGGAGAATTATCTGCACAGTTTCGTCGGTGACAAACCCAAGGAGTGGTCCAAGATGCTCCCGTGGGCCGAATGGTCTTATAACACAACCTATCATTTCGCCATCAGAATGACCCCCTTCCAAGCAGTGTATGGATGACCTCCGCCTTCTATCGCTGGGTACATCCGAGGGACCACTACAGCTACTTCCCTGGAGGACTTACTACTTGACCGCAATGATATGTTGCGTTTTTTGCGTCCCACAGTGATTGATTCGAAGAATCAGATGAAACAGCAGGCTAATTTGCATAGATCTGACCGCAAATTTTCGGTTGGCAATCTGGTCTACTCAACAGTCCAATAAAAAACTAGTTGCCAGATATTTCGGTCCCTTTCGTATCACTAAATGAGTGGGATAGGGCGCTTATCAATTGGATCTTCGGGGTCCAACATCCACCCAATATTTCTTGTTACAAAGCTTCAGTTACGTGTGGGGAAAGCTATCCAGGTGTCTCCATCGCTTCCTTCTTGGTCAGATGAGGGCATCTTTGTCCCTGAACCGAAAGCTATATTGCAACATCGGTGCCGCCGCATTCGTTGATGGCTTCAATCTGAGGTTCTCGTCAAATGGAAGCATTTAGCGGAGACAAACACGACTTGCATAGATTGACCAAAGTGGTATGTATAGTGCTGAAAGAAGTCAGCCATGAAGTCCTGTTGAAGGGACCTTGAGAATGAACCATCAACATTGGCTTTGGAAACGAACTTTTTTTACAATTAATTAAAAATAAATAAATATTTGCACTTTTAACACTATTCCCAAATTAATTGCAAAAATGACATTGTTTACATTTCATCCCTCATCATTGGTCATCACCCCAGTCCATCTGCGTCATCTTTGGTCATCTCCATCACGTCCCATCTCAGGTCATCTCAGGTCATCATCGATCATCTCTTTGGGTCCATCAAACCATCTTTAGGTCCATCACAGGGTCCATCACAGGTCATCACAGGTCATCACCGTCCTCACCATCCATCTTTTAGGTCATCCTGGTCATCACAGGTCATCATCTGGTCATCCTTTCATCACATCTTTAGGTCATCTTTGGGTCATCACGGGTCATCATGGTCATCTGCGTCATCACGGGTCATCTTTTGGTCATCTTTGGTTCATCTTTTTGGATCAAATCTTTGGGTCAAAAAAATGCGGATCATCTTTTTGGGTCAATATCTTTTTCATTTTGGGTCATCTTTTGGGTCATCTTTTTGGGTCATCTTTTGGTCTCTTTTTGGGTCGCATCTTCATCTTTGGTCATCTTTTTTGGATCATCTTTTTGGGTCATCTTTTGGGTCATCTTTTTGGGTCATCATTTGGGTCATCTTTTTTGGGTCATCTTTTTGGGTCATCTTTTTTGGTCATCTCTTTGGGTCGCATCTTTTGGATCGCATCTTTTTGGTCGCATCTTTTGGGTCATCTTTTTGGTCGCATCTTTTTTTCATCTTTTTAGGGTCATCTTTTTTGGTCATCTTTGGGTCATCTTTTTGCATCACTTTTTCATCTTTTGGGTCATCTTTTTGGATCATCTTTTTGGGATCACATCTTTTGGGTCATCTTTTTGGGTCATCTTTTTGGTCGCATCTTTTTGGGTCATCTTTGGGGTCGCATCTTTGGGTCTTCGCGTCATCTTTTTGCATCATCTTTGGATCGCATCTTTGGTCGCATCTTTTTTCATCACAAAATCTTTCAGTTTGGGGATTGGTGCCTTTTTTGGGTCATCTTTGGGTCAATGCACCAGTGGATCTTTTTTTGATCGCATCACCATCATTGGATCACATCACATTTGGATCATCACATCATCACATCTTTTCTTTTGGTCATCTCTTTTTTTCATCTCAAAGTCGCATCGCATCTTTGGATCGGGGTTGGTCATCACCCGATCTTGGGTTGGTTTTGGGGTTCATCATGATGATCATCACCAGTCGCATCTGTCATCATCATCATCATCATTACCAAATCCAACCTAAAATGCAAATATTTATTTTTTTAATTGTAAAAAAAAAAACTTCATCACATGGTCCAAGGAAACCGAACAAAAGAAAGAGAGCACTGGAGGTAAAATGTCAAAAAATTTAAAATAATAATAATTAAATTTTAAATTTAATCATACATAATAAATTTAAAGACATAAACTTAGAGAGAGAAAAATATAAAGAGAGAAAATTTAGAGATAAAAAAAAAAAAAGAGAGAAAAATTAGAGATAGAAAATATAGAGAGAAAATTTAGAGATAGAAAAAATATAGAGAGAAAATATAAAGAGAGAAAATTTTAGAGAAAGAAAATAAAAAGAGAAAATTTTAGAGAGAAAGAAAAACTTAGAGAGAGAAAATTTAGAAAAGAAAATTTTAGAGAGAGAAAATTTAGAGAGGGAAAATTCCTACAGAGAGAAAAAAAAAAGAGAAAATCTTGGAGAAAATGTAAATAGTGTTATTTTTGCAATTAATATGGGAAAAGTGTTAAAAATGCAAATATTTATTTTTTTTAATTAATTGTTAAAAAACTTCTTGGAAGACATGGTCCAAGGAAACCGATCGCTTAAAGAGAGCACTGGAGGTAGGGGTGTCAAAATATTTAAAATAATAATAATTAAATTTAAATTTAATCATATATTAAATTTATAGACATAAAACTTAGAGAGAGAAAATATAAAGAGAGAAAATTTTAGAGATAGAAAAATAAAGAGAGAAAATTTAGAGATAGAAAATATAGAGAAAATTTAGAGATAGAAAATATAGAGAGAAAATATAAAGAGAGAAAATTTAGAGAAAGAAAATATAAAGAGAAAATTTAGAGAAAGAAAACTTAGAGAGAGAAAATTTAGAAAGAAAATTTAGAGAGAAAATTTAGAGAGGGAAAATTTACAAAGAGAAAAATTAGAGAGAAAATCTTAGAGAGAAAAAATCTTTGAGAGAAAATCCTAGAGAGAGAAAATCCTAGAGAGAGAAAATATTACAAAGAAAAACCTAGAGAAGAAAAAAAACCTAGAGAGAGAAAAAAACCAAGAGAGAGAAAAACCCTAGAGAGAGAGAAAAAAAGAGAGAAAGAAAAACCCTAGAGAGAAGAAAAAACCTAGAGAGAGAAAGAAAAAAACCCAGAGAGAAAGAGAGAAAACCCAGAGAGAGAAAAAAAGAAAAAAACCAAAAAACTTAGAGAAAAAAGAAAAAAAAAACCAGAGAGAAAAAAACCTAAAGAGAAAAAGAGAGAGAAAGAGAGAAAACCCTTAGAGAGAAAATATACGAGAAAAAACCCAGAGAAAAAAGAAAAAGAAAAAAAACCCAGAGAGAGAGAAAGAGAAAAACCTGAAAAAAAAGAGAAAACCCAGAGAGAGAAGAGAGAAAAAACCCAGAAAGAAAAGAGAAAACCTAGAAAAAACCTAAGAGAGAAAGAGAAAAAAACCTAGAGAGAGAAAGAGAGAGAAAACCTAGAGAGAGAAAACCCTAGAGAAGAAACCCTAGAGAGAAAAAAAACTAGAGAGGGAAAACCCAAGAGAGAAAAAACCTTGAGAGGGAAAACCCAAGAGAAAAAACTTAGGGAGAGAACACCCTAGAGAGAAAAAACCAAGAGAGAGAAAGAGAGAAAAACCTAGAGAGAAAGAGAGAAAAACCAAGAGAGAAAGAGAGAAAAACCAAGAGAGAAAGAGAGAAAAAACCTAGAGAGAGAAAAAAACCTAGAAAGAAAAACCTAGAGAGAAAAACCTAGAGAGAAAAACCTAGAGAGAAAAACCTAGAGAGAAAAACCTAGAGAGAGAAACCTAGAGAGAAAAAGTAAACTATTCATATCATTTAAAGGATGATAAAGTTTAAATTGTTGCCTTGTTGGTAACTCATATACTCGCATGAGTAACAACGTAACATTACATACACTGATACACAACAATACATGGTCAACACACAAAAAAGTCAAATTAAGTTTTAATCTTCTAGATTCTCAACAATACATGGCCAACGCTCCAAGCATTTACGCGCCATCTCTCAAGTGTTTGAATCTTCTAGATTCTGTAACATGAAAAATAAATAAGTGAATGGTATGCCTATATAAATTAATAAAATTACTAACTTTAGATTTTCACCTCATTCAAATTACTGACAATCAATGAAAGTGATGAGATATCATCTACTATGTCACAACAATCTGTAATCATCTCATAGTTAGTAAAACAATTTTATATAAAATTTTATGAAAATAAGTATAAATAAAATTGGTTGTTACCTTGCATATCATTTCTTATCCAATCTTAAGCACAAAGTAGAGCTTCTATGGTTGTTGGATTCATAGAGCTATAGTAGTCATCTAATACTCTACCTCCAGTACTAAATGTAGATATACAGAAAAGAAGAATCAACAACCTTCTGCTGCCCCTTGATGTTAAGAAGAAATCAATTTTAGAGATCTCTGTTGCTTCCAAGGACCTGATAGTGTTATGCACCTAATCTATACATCCACCAATTTTTAAAGATGAACATGTGTCTAAGCAAATTGAAAGCAAGTGCAAATCAAACACAGAAAGATAAAGATAAAATTTTTCACAAACATGCAGAAACAATCAAAAGTCAGGATGGATATTAACTTAAAAGAGAAAATACAAACACTCATTCAAATAAAAATTGGCCCAGTAGAATAAAAAAGATGTTGCTGCAGGGAATTCTGTATTTATCATGGCATCTCATTCGTTTGGATTTTTAGATCAGCTAAAATTATCATGTAACACCTTGCTAGTGAACACCTTGATCAGTGAACCACCTCAAATTCGTCGAGATGGTTGGATCTAACAACTCCCTGTACGCTTAAATCAACAAAACAGTGTCCGGAAGGAGGAATAAGTTATAACGAGATAGAATCTCAAACCGCCGTATAAAAGCTGAACAATAACCAAACAGAAATTTACAGAAGCATACCATCCGGAGAACGAATCCCTTGCAGTGAAGGGGGAGAGAGCAAAAGAGACGCCAGAATAACGATTCCCAACGAGAGAGATTTCGATATTTCAGCTGTGGCCTACTTTGGTCTTTCTTTAGTTCCGATTCCAAGTGTGGAGGGGGAGTTGGGAGGGGGATTTGGTAAGGGGAGCCGGGAGGGGGAGCCGGGAGGGGGAGCCGGGAGGGGGAGCCGGGAGGGGGAAGCAGTCGGTGGCTGCTGTACAGAACCTCTCGACGGCTTCTCATGGTAGTCTATGTTATTCCTAGTTTACCGAACGTTTTTATAATTTACTAAATCATCGCCTCACCGCCTCAAAAGCCCTCTCCTAAGGTTAGTTGAAGGATTCGACTCGAAAAATTTTCATTCATCGCTCCACCGCCTCAAAATCATAAAAGCCCTCTCCGAAGGTTCGTCGAAGGATCCGACTCGAAAAATTTTCATTCACCGCTTCACCGCTTCACCGCCTCAGCGCCTCAAAATCATAAAAGCCCTCTCCGACGACGAACCTTCGAAGGATCCGACTCAAAAATTTTATGGGAATGAGTATGATGAGGAGGACGACAAGGATTCTATTGCGGCTTCTATCCGAATCTCTGACGAGTGGGGGGAAGTAACAGAGATTGGTGAAGAAACGGATAATTCACTGCGGATTCGTGGTTGTTTTTCTATAGCTTCTTCATCCATCTTGAATTTGTGTAATTCTGCAAGGTATGTATCTTTTATTGCTTTTTTTGTTTGACTTTGCTTCTGTTTTGTTGGAGGTTTTATTTTTAGTTTGTGTATGCTTTTTGTTGTCCTCTTTTGTTGCTTTACTCTCCAATTTTGTATCGATGCGGTTTTACTGTCTCTCATTATGTTTGATAGGCAAGAGACAGTGGATTTTGGATGTACATTTGTGTATTTGGGTTCGTTGGAGTTGCCGCAGAGAGGCGACTTGATTTCTTACGGAGCTCCAGCACTATTGTCACCGGGGTTCGGTTTGGTGAAGTCGCCAGAAGAGGCGACTTGATTTTTTACGTAGTTCGACCGTCTCGATGTGGTTTTACTCATTCTGATTTTCTCTGCGCGTCTTCAAGACAAGAGGTCAGGCACGACCTCCGCCCCGGTGAGTGAACTACGTCATGTAATGGACTCGACTTGACTCCGCGTTGATGACTCAACTGAGTCGTGTTTACTGGGTCTACTCGGTCGTTTTGACTGGGTCGCGTTGGGCGTCTTGGCCGAGTTAACTCGCCAGCTTTGGCCGGGTTAGCTCGGCTGTATGGGTTGGGTCAGCTCGGCTGTATGGGTTGGGTCAGCTCGGTTGTGTGGGGCGGGTCAGCTCGGTTGTGTGGGGCGGGTCAGCTCGGTTGTGTGGGCCAGGTCAGCTCGGTTGTGTGGGCCGGGTCAGCTCGCTTGTCTGGGCTGGGTCAGCTCAGTTGTGTGGGCTGGGTCAGCTCTTTTGTGTGGGCCGGGTCAACTCGATTGTGTGGGCCGGGGTCAACTCAGTTGTGTGGGCCGGGTCAGCTCGGTTGTGTGGGCCGTGTCAACTCGGTTGTGTGGGTCGGGTCAGCTCTGCTTAGCCGGGTTAACTCGGCCGTGTTGGGCCAAGTGGAGTTGGCTGTTTGGGCCGGGTCAATTTGGCCCAACAGTTCTAATTAAGTGCGTAATGTGATTACAAAAAATTTTCATTAAATTGTTAGTTAAATTTAAAATAACATTAAATTGGATTAAATCATTATTAAAAATATTTTGAAGTTAAAAAAATAAATAAAAATTTTAATTACAATAATAAAAATATTGTTATCGAATGGAAATAAAAATTTTATTGATTTAAATTAATAAAATTGCAAAACATATAAAATTTTAAATAAAATACTCTAACATTACTAATTGATAAATTAAATGAAAAGGTCAAATAACAATAGTGATTAGAGTTAACTTCAGCATAATTGGATTAAATAATTATTAAATAAAATTTAAGCCAATTAATTAACATGAAATAAATGTAATATGAAATTGAATTAAAAAGACCAACCCGATATAAGTAGTCTTAATTAAAAAAAAAAAGCATATATATATATATATATATATATATATATATTTATATATATATATATATATTTATAATAAGAATTTTATTGTTTTTAATTTGTAAAATTAAAATCAATATACTCTAACATTAATAATTTTTATATTAAATGAAAAGGTCAAATAACAATAGTGTTATGAAAAATAAATTGGATCAAATTAGAGTTAACTTCAACATAATTGGATTAAATAATTATTAAAAACTTTTGAAGGCAAAATAACAAATAAGTAAAAAATTTGGTTCGGTTAGTCAAACAACGATCGACTTGGTCCAGTTGGCTAAAAAAAAAATAGTTGGTTTGGTTTGATTAGTCAAATAACACCCGCTTTGGTCTGGTTAGCTAAACAATAGCCACTTTTGTGTGGTTAGTTAAATAACAACAGGTTTGGTCTGGTTAGTAAAATAACAACTTGTTTAATTTGCTTAAGTAAACAACGACCGATTTGGTCCAGTTAGGTAAATAACAATTGGTTTGGTCCGATTTGGTCCGGTTAGCCAAACAATAGCCAATTTGGTCCGGTTATAATCAAATAACAGCTGGTTTGGTCCTAGTACCCAAACAACAGCCGGTATGGTCCCGTTAGCAAACAACAACCCGTTTGCCCCGATAAGCCAAACAACAGCCAGTTTAGTCCGGTTAGTCAAACAACAGTCTGTTTGGTCCAGTTAGTCAAACAACAGTGAGTTTTCAGTTAGTCAAACAACAGTCTGTTTTTGGTTAGTCAAACAACAGTCGATTTTTGGTTAGTCAAAAAATAGTTGATTTTTGGTTAGTCAAACAACAGTCAGTTTCTGGTTAGTCAAACAACAGTTAGTTTTCGGTAAGTTAAACAACAGTCGATTTGGTTCGGTAAGTCAAACAACAACTGGTTTAGTTTAATTAGTTAAACAATAGCTGGTTTGGTCTAATTAGTCAAACAATAACTGGTTTGGTCTAATTAGTCAAACAATAGCAGGTTTGGTCTAATTAGTCAAACAATAGCTGGTTTGGTCTAATTAGTCAAACAACAGTCGATTTTGTCAGGTTAACCAAACAACAACCGATTTGGCCTAGGTAGCTGTTTCACCAAAAATCTGCCGGTCCGCGAAGAGGCGCGACCGAGATAATATGTCGATTACTTTAGAATAAATGTGTTACAGGGTGTGTTTCGTATCAAGGCATGAGGGTACAATCTCCTAGGATTCCTCTGATTCGATCTCCGTTACAAGTTTGGTGAAGTTTCGACTTCAAGCGATCCAAACGTCGAAAACGAAGTTTTGGAACGAGTGTGCACGAACTGCTTGTGGCTTTTGTCGGTCGGGCGAAGTATTTGTGTTCCGCGTGTGTCGACCGTGGACGCTGCCGGCGAATGTGTAGAGCTGCTCCGATTGAACTGTTGAGTTGCGACGGACTGCGAGTTTCTTGACTTCTGTGGTTGGAGAGAACTTCTGTGCGTCGAGTTTCTTCTTGGTGAAGGGATTTTCAGACCTTCGTTTCGAGAGAGAAAGAACTTCTGTGCGTGAAGTATTTTCTCGACTAGAATGCTCTCGAACTTGATTTTTTCTCCACCCCTACGACAGGGAACTTCTGGCTATTTGTAACCTGTCCTCTTCGGTTGTTGAGGCTTTTTCCTGGGAAAGGGGATCGCGATCCCCTTTCTGCTAAGGGAGTTGATGGAGGAGGGAGACCAGGATCGTGGTCCCTCCTTTTCCTCCTTCGGTTAACGACCAGTTCTGGGTCATTTGATTGTTGAGTTGAGTGATGAGCTGACGAGGCATGCTGACGGGTGCTGACTCGACAATTTTTTGCTGATTGTGTTGCCGACTGTGTCGATGACGTGACAACGCGGCTGGACCCGACGGTGGGCTGTAACAATGAACTTCAAAGATCGATAGAGCTTACCCATGATCGTTGTTTGATGGATCGGTGGGTTGCTGGACTCGTCAAAATTGGGCTATGCACATTTTGGTGCATACAGATTGCCCCCTTCGAGACTTGACCGTTCTGGAGGAACGATCAAGTTTCGAAATTGAAGAAGACACACGCAACACTTTTTCTTTTTTTTTTTTTTTTTTTTTTTTTTCTTTGATCCTCTTACTTTTGTAGGATCGTTTATCTTTTTGTGTACTGTTCTTCCGTCCTCTTGCTTTTTTAGGACCGTTGTATATTTTTTTTTTACACTTAAAATTTATTTATTTTTCATTCTTTTTTTTTTTTTTTTTTTTTTTTTTTGCTCTCTTTTGTTTGTTTTAGAGCTGTTTTTTTTTTTTTTTTTTCTTTTTTTTATTTGTATATGCGTATATGTGGAGTATGTACGGTATAGAGAGATGATAAATACCTGAGCAGAGGTGTCGCCCAGGTTTGAGAAACAACGGCGAATTGGAGTTGAGCTGCTGGCTACGGTCTGCTTTGAGTGTTGTCAAAAGTTGTTTCGAAACCTCAGAGAAGGCCGACGCGATAGATTTTGTGAACTTCTGCAAGTCTCGACAACTTTGGCTGTCGCGCTGGGGAAGAGATGTCACTCAGCGACTCTGTGTGTGTCGCACTGGTGAGAGGTGCAGTTTTGGTAGCTTGGTCGTCGGACCAAAGAGAAAACTCGAATCCGAATAAAACCCGAGAGGCCGAATTTGAGTTTGATTGATGTCTCGGCGAGTTACAGTTCCTTCTGCGAACTGTATTGACGCACCGGGAAGAGGATTTTGAAGGGAGGTGTGTGTAGTGGGACCCCTCTTGGCTGAATCGATCCTCCTAACAAATTGGGATCTCTCTCTCGACGGTTTGGCTTCTGCGAATTTGAAAGATAGTCTACGCTCTGGGTGCTGCACTCTGTCTGCGAATTGGCCTTTTGCAGTTACGACCCGGGAGACTGTCTGCAACTTCTCTCTGCTTTGCGATCCTTGTCAGGTCCCGGCTTACGTCAGAAGTTTTCCGCGAACCAGAATTCAAAGGTACTGTAAAAGAAATTTCTCTCCCGGCGGCCTCGGGTTGAATTCGAGTCAGCCGAGGTCGACCCCACTCTCTTTTCTTTTTTCTTCTCTTCCTCCCTCTTTCTTCTTCTTTTTCTCTCCTCTCATTGTCGACTCCTCCCTCAGTCTCTCTCTCTCTTTTCTTTGCTTTTCTTTTTTTTTTTCGAATTTCCTCTCCTCTTTTTTTTCGATTTTTCTTTCCTCTCTTTCTCGCGCTCTAAGTGTAATGCATCCGGTTTGTCAAAGTGATGGGGCCGGTTAATGTAATGCAATATTTGGCTCGACAGCAGAACAAAAAAGTGTTGTGTCGCACCTGGTTTGATAGCCATGTGCTGAATTCTGCTTTGAGTGTGCCCAGCTGGGTTGCCGGGGTGTTGCATTTCCCTGTTGTCGCATCCGGCTTGGTCGCCGGTTGCTGCTGTCGCATCCGGCTCGGTCGTCGGGTGATGCTGTCGCATCCGGCTCGGTCGCCGGGTGCAGATTTTCGTTTTGGCTTTGGCCAGCTCGGTCGCCGGGAGATAAAACTTCTGTTTCAATCGTCGGGTGTCGAGATTTTGATTCGACTGAGTCCGACTGGTTCGTCAGGAAGCTGGATTTTTGTACCAACGCACTCGGCTCGGTCGCCGAGTCCTGATTTCTACGTGGTCGCGGCCGACCAGAGTTGTCGAATGCGAATTCCTTGTGGTCGCACCCGCGTTAGTCGTCGGGTGCGATTTGTCTTGAGGTCACAGCCGGCAAGGATCGCCGGGTGCGATTTGTTTTGACCTCCTGTTTTTTTCTTGGGACTGCTTTTTTTTTGTCGCAGCTTTTTTTTTTTAGTGGCGGCTTCTTTTTGTCACATCCTTCTTTAGTTGCGACGACTTCTTTTTGTCACATCCTTCTTTAGTTGCGACGACTTCTTTTTGTCACATCCTTCTTTAGTTGCGACGACTTCTTTTTGTCGCAGCCTTTTTCTCATTTGTTTTGTCTGCGACTGCTTTTTGTCGCTTGCTTTTCCTTTGCGACAGCTTCTTTTCGTCGCAACCTTCTTTTTTTTTTTGTTCGGAGAAGATTTGCATATCTGGCTCCGGCTGGCTGCGTCTGGCTCGGTTGTCGGTCGCAGGAACTTGCTGTACGGCACCCGAATCGGTCGCCGGGTGTTGCATTTGATAGTTCCTTCATTGCGTTTGGCTTGGTCGCCGGGCGCGGATTTTTGTTGCGTCCGACTATCCCGACGGTTGCGAAGCTTCTTTCCTGCGTTCGGTTTGGTCACCGAGCGCATTGCTCCTGTTTTGGTCGCATCCGCCTCGGTCGTCGGGTGCTGCAGTTTCATTTTAACTTTGGCCGGCTCGGTCGCCTGGAGGTTAGGTGCCAAAATTTTGATTCGGCTGAGCCCGGCTGGGTCGCCGGGAGGCTGAATTTCTGTGTTGGCACACCTGGCTTGGTCGCCGGGTGTTGTTGTCGCAACTTGCTTGAGCGCCGGGTGCGAGCTATTGAGTGATCGCAACCGGTTTGGTCGTCGACAACTTCTTTTCTTTTGCGACTGCTTCTTTTTTGTCGCTGCATTTTTTTTTTTTCGCGACAACTTCTTTTGTCGCTTTTTTTTTTTTTGAAGAGGGGTTCGCGTACCTGGTTCGTTGGCTGCGTCCGTCGGCCGGTCCGCCGCCAGAGTTTTGTAAGATAAACACCGGCTCGGTCGCCGGTAGTGCCTCAGTATTTTTTTTCTTCACGTCCGCTTTTGTTGCTAGGCGCTGATTTGAACTGTGCTCGGCTCGGTCGTCGGGCACTTGTTTCGATCGCGGCCGGCTTTGTTGTTGGTCGTGATTCTTTGAATTGTTCTCAGCTCGGTGGCCGGGCACAGGAATTTGCTGTTTTGATCGCGACCGGCTTTGTTGATGGTCGCAAATCTTTGAATTATGCTCGGCTCGGTCGCGGGGCACTGGTTTTGATCGCGGCCGGCTTTTGTTGCTGGTCGCGAAGCTTTGAATTGTGCTCGGCTCAGTCGCCGGGCACTGGTTTTGATCGCGGCCGACTGTATGGCCGGTCACGAAGCTTTGAATTGTGCTCGGCTCGGTCGCCGGGCACTTGTTTTGATCGTGACCGGTTGTTTGGCTGGTCACGAAGCTTTGAGTTGTGCTCGACTCAGTTGTCGGGCACTTGTTTTGATCGCGACTAGCTTTGTTGCTGGTCGCGAAGCTTTGAATTGTGCTCGGCTCGGTCGTCGGGCACTGGTTTTGATTGCGGCTTGCAGTTTGGGTGGTCGCGGAGCTGCGAAGGGTGCTCGGCTCGGTCGCCGGGCACCTGTTTTGGTCGCGGCCAGTAGTTTGGCTGGTCGCTGAGCTGGCGGGGTGCTTCGCTCGGTCGCCGGCACCTATTTTGGTCGCGGCCAGCAGTTTGGCTGGTCACGAAGCTTCGAAGGGTGCTCGGCTCGGTCGTCGGGCACCTGTTTTGGTCGCGGCCAGCAGTTTGGCTGGTCGCGGAGCTTTGAAGGGTGCTCGGCTCGGTCGCCGAGCACTTGTTTTGGTCGCGACCAGCAATTTGGCTGGTCACGGAGTTTCGAAGGGTGCTCGGCTCGGTCGCCGGGCACCTGTTTTGATCACGGCCAGCAGTTTGGCTGGTCGCAGAACTTCGAAGGGTGCTTGGCTCGGTCGCCGGGCACCTGTTTTGGTAGCGGCCAGCAGTTTGGCTGGTCGCAGAGCTTCGAAGGGTGCTCGGCTCGGTCGTCGGGCACCTGTTTTGGTCGTGGCCAGCTGTTTGGCTGGTCGCGGAGCTTCGAAGGATGCTCGGCTCGGTCGCCGGGCACCTGTTTTGATCGCGGCCGACTTTGTGGCTGGACGCCAAGGTTTGTTTGTTGTCTCGCGAAGAGCTTTGTTTCATCCTCGGTTAGATATCGGGTCCGTTTGACGTCAAACGTCTTGAGACGCCTTGCTCTGTATTTACTCGTCGACTTTGAAGCAAATCACAGACTTCAAGTCCAGCACTTGAAGATCCTTGCATCCGTCGAGTACCTTCACGAGGGGTTCCCTCAGCAAGTAGGAATCGCGCGTTTGATTTTGGGGAGGAAGTCGGTTATGGTTTCTTGCCCCCAGTTGTGCATCATTCTCTCGGAACACAATGCGCGGTGGGCTGGAGACGACGAGTGCCTCTTCTGACTTTACCGGCTGCGGGGAGGATTGTGCATCTTCTTTCTCCTTTCGGTAGGGTGGAGTTATCCCGACCTTTAGTCATGCTTTCTCATGAGCTGCCTCTCGACTTCGGTTTGGAGTTCCTCTAGTTTGTCGAAGACTCGAATTAAGGCTTGTCTTGACCAAATGGCCAAGTCGAGGTTGTCTTCTATCTCGTTGAGTGACGAGATTTGCTTCAATGACGTCTCGAGGTCGTCGCATTCGACGACCGGTCGTTTGCCTTTGTCTTTGGCTGTTGCTGGTTCGGGAGGAGCTATCGAACAGGTTGCCACCATTGCTGGAGGCGCGAAAAACTCCTTTGGGAAGAACTCCACCAAAGTGACGGGTCTCCTCTCTTCTTGTTTACCCCCTGGACGTTGGTCCTGGGAGTTTTCTTTTTACTTTCATGCTTTTTGTTTGGCCGCTTCGCCTTGGTTCTGGTGTTCGCCGGTGCCGGTTCGATTTCTCGAATAGGCTTCTTTCTCCGGGTGACCAGGATCCACCCCTCTGCGTCGGCTGCAGCTTATTCGCGGGGTGCCGGTTTTGGTGCGACCTTAGCTAGTGGTCGTCTGTGATTGTGCGGTCGGTTGGAGGGACCAGATTTTGGACGGTACTCCTTCCTTGCGACCTGTTGGTTGTTTGGCCGAGCTCGCCGGTTTGACTCGGCTTGAATGGAGATGATATATGAGGAGGCCGTGTTTTTGGCTCCTTCAATTTTAATGCGGCCTTGATCCGCGAGCTCCATGATCTTGTCCTTCAAAACGAAGCACTTCTCGGTCGGATGCCCGACCAAGCGATGGTACTTGCAGAAGTTTGGATCTTTGCTCCTAGACAAGTCGTCGGGTCTTTTAACTTCTGGCAACTTGAGCAGGTGGTTGTCGATGAGCTGGTGGAGCATGATAGGCACATCCGCATCGGCAAACGGATATGTTTTTGCCTGCCTTTCCTCCAGTGAAGGCCTCCGATACGTGCCCCCAGTTGGCTGCCATGGAGCGTAGCTTGTTTTGACCTTGCTCCCGACCTTGATTGATTCGAGAGCGTTCGTCGCGAAGGATGCTTTTGTTTTCTCCTTCGCGTCTTTGGGCGCGATTGCGGCTGCCTCTCCTTTCTCGCGAGGATCGGCAAACGATGTAGCTTCTTCCCCTCGTTCCTCCATGAGGTTCTCCATGTTGTGAGCCTCTGTCGCGAGCTCTTGAAAGTCAATTGGCCTCCGGCTTCGAATGTAGCGCAGGAGCTCCCATTGCATCCCTCGCGAGCACATTTCGATTTCAGCTTCGAGAGACAAGTTTGAGCTCTCTTTGCAGTTGAGGCTCAGGTTCCTCCACCGGTTGATGTAGTCAACGACCTTTTCGCCTTTCTTTTGCTTCAGATTGTCGATCTCGACCAGAGCAACGGTGCGCCGGGTACTGTAGAACTGGCTGAGGAATTCTCGCTCCAATTGTTCCCAACTGTCAATCAACTCTTGGGGTAGCTCGATGTACCAGTCGAAGGCATTTCCCTTCAACGATCGGCCGAATAGCTTGACTAGCAAGTCGCCGTCTGTGCCGGCGTTGTTGCATGTTTCAATGAAATGTGCGACATGTTGTTTGGGGTGCCCGTTGCCATTGAACTGCTGGAATTTTGGAGGGTGATAGCCGAGCGGCATTGGGATATTTTGTATCCTCTGCGTGTACTGCTTTCGATAGGCCACCGACTTGCTTTCGCTGGAGCCGTTTCGCATGGCGTGGTTGATGAGTTCAGTCACCGCGTCTAAGGTGAGGGCCGCCGGCTCTACTTTAGTTCGACCTCTGTGGATGGCCGTTGGTACGACGGGTGGTAGCTCGTCGTCAGAGACAATATCTTCTCGCAGTGGTTCGGCTGAACCGCTGGTAGTCGGCCGGTTTCGGTCGACCTCTTGAGAAATGTCGCCGGTATCGTTCGTGGCTGCACCCATTTCGAGCCACTCCATAATCCTTGCGATCTGGAGATCGCGAGCTGCGAGTTGTGCATCTTTGATGCGCAGTTGTTCGCTCTGTTCTTTAAGTGCAGCTTGCATTTCGGCAAGCTGCTCTTCGATTGTTTTGGCCGTCGTCATCATTGCAGCCATTTCGACGGTCGGCGTCGACGGAGTTGTTCCCGACGTAGATCGAAGTGGTGAAGTTTTTGCCGGCGATCGAGTTGGAGAGATGGTCATCGGTGCCTGAGGAGAGGCCGTCGTGGGCAATCAGTCAGGAAAGCCAGCCGCTGGTTGAGTGCGGAGGGTGGTTTTGACGGGTGACTAGCTTGTGGTGACAGCCACAGGTGAAGTATGGCGCAATGACATGGGTGATAGCGCCGCAGGGGAGGTCGCCGGTGTCTGTCGGTGAGGAGAGCAGATGGGCGGTGAACCCGCTGCTGCAGTGAGCGCGGCTAGGAGATCGTGAGAGCGGCTAGGAGATCGTGAGAGATGGTCACGATTGGAGATTTGTCTTTGGCCGTTACTCTCTGTACGAAAGAGGCTGATGGTGAATTCATCCTTGCCGCGGAGGAAGAAGTCATACCTCCACGCTGCTCGTATTGTTGCACCAAGGCAGGGACGACGGAACTCCTTCGCGATGGTGGCGACTGAGCCGGGCTGACAGTCGGGCTGCAAGG
Source organism: Aristolochia fimbriata (assembly GCA_019845555.1). Lineage (NCBI taxonomy): Eukaryota > Viridiplantae > Streptophyta > Magnoliopsida > Piperales > Aristolochiaceae > Aristolochia > Aristolochia fimbriata. The sequence goes on from CM034078.1 coordinate 29,225,743, forward strand.
AGAAGGAGAGTCAGCGACGGCTAAGTATGTGGGTTTGACCATTGCTGGAATCGGCTTGGTTGAGGTCGCAGCTGGTTTGGTGGAGGCTGTGGTAGCATGTGGTAGGAAAACGACGCTCGGGCGACGCGCGTCGCAAATGAAGGGAGCCTGTCCGGTGGACAAGCTTCTGGCCAAGGCCCTTGTAATTGGGCGAGTGGCAGGTGGTGGAGAAGTTGGAGCGCGGATGTTGGCCGGAAAGACGGCTGCAGGTCCGTGAGCTCCTGTGGTCGAGCTTGCATTCGCGGCAGAGCGCGGGTGAGCAGAGCTCGAACTGGCGATGTTCTTGCCTTTGTCATTGTTGTTGTTGTTGTTGCCGTCGTTGGCGTTGCTGGCCATAGCTGTAGTTGGAGATTTTTTTTTTTTTGGTTAGCTGGAGAAGGAGATGAGAGGCAGGAAATGTCCCACCGGGCGTGCCAAATCTGTTTCACCGAAAATCCGCCGGTCCGCGAAGAGGCGCGACCGAGAGAATATGTCGATTACTTTAGAATAAATGTGTTAGAGGGTGTGTTTTGTATCAAGGAATGAGGGTACAATCTCCTAGGATTCCTCTGGTTCGATCTCCGTTACAAGTTTGGTGAAGTTTCGGCTTCTCCGAACGAACGTCAAAACGAGTTCTGAAACGAGTGTGCACGAACTGCTTGTGGCTTTTGTCGGTCGGGCGGAAGTATTTGTGTTCCTCGTGTGTCGACTTGTGACGTTGCCGGCGAACGTGTAGAGCTGCTCTGATTGAACTGTTGAGTTGCGACGGACTGCGAGTTTCTTGACTTCTGTGGTTGGAGAGAACTTCTGTGCGTCGAGTTTCTTCTCGGTGAAGGGATTTTCAGACCTTCGTTTTGAGAGAGAAAGAACTTCTGTGCGTAAAGTATTTTCTCGACTAGAATGCCCTCGAACTTGATTTTTTCTCCACCCCTGCGACAGGGAACTTCTGGCTATTTGTAACCTGTCCTCTTCGGTTGTTGAGGCTTTTTCCAGGGAAAGGGGATCGCGATCCCCTTTCTACTAAGGGAGTTGATGGAGGAGGGAGACCAGGATCGTGGTCCCTCCTTTTCCTCCTTCGGTTAACGACCAGTTCTGGTCATTTGATTGTTGAGTTGAGTGATGAGCTAACGAGGCATGCTGACGGGTGCTGACTCGACAAATTTCTGTTGATTGTGTTGCCGACTGTGCCGATGACGTGACAACGCGGATGGACCCGACGGTGGGTTGTAACAATGAACTTCAAAGATCGACAGAGCTTACCCATGATCGTTGTTTGATGGATCGGTGGGTTGCTGGACTCGTCGAAATTGGGCTATGCACATTTTGGTGCATACAGTAGCCAAACAACGGTCGGTTTGGTCCAGTTAGTGAAACAACAATTTGTTTGGTCCGATTAACCAACCAACAGCCAATTTGGTCCGGGTAGCTAAACAACTGTCGGTTTGGTCAAATTTGTTTTAGTGAAGTCAATTTGGTCCGATTAGTAAAAAAATAACCGGATTAGTCCGGTGCACCAAATAACAACCAATTTGGTCCGGTTAGCCAAACAATAGCCGGTTTGCTCTGGTTAGCCAAACAATAGCCGGTTTGCTCTGGTTAGCCAAACAATAGCCGGTTTGCTCTGGTTAGCCAAACAATAGCCGGTTTGCTCTGGTTAGCCAAACAATAGCCGGTTTGCTCTTGTTAGCCAAACAATAGCCGGTTTGCTCTGGTTAGCCAAACAATAGCCGGTTTGCTCTGGTTAGCCAAACAATAGCCGGTTTGCTCTGGTTAGCCAAACAATAGCCGGTTTGCTCTGGTTAGCGGAACAACAACCCTTTTGTTCTGGTTAGCTGAAGAACGACCGATTTGTTCCGATGAGTCCAATTTTTGTTCAGTTAATCAAACAACAACTACTTTAACATTTAATTGAATTCAATAATCGTTAAAAACCATTTTAAGGTAAGAAATTTGAAATTAAATTTGTTTGGTCCGGGTAATCAAACAACAGTTGATTTTGTCAAACAACAGCCCGTTTGGTCTGGTCACCTAAATAATAGCCGGTTTGGTCCGGTTAGCCAAACAACAGCCGGTTTGATCCGGTTAGCCAAACAACAGCCGATTTGGTCCGGTTAGCCAAACAATAGTCGGTTCGGTCCAATTGCCAAACAACAGTCGGTTCGGTCCGATTAGCCAAACAATTGTTGGTTTGGTCCGATTAGCCAAATAACAACCGATTCGGTCCAGTTAGCCAAACAACAACCGATTTGGTTGGTCCAGTTAGCCAAACAATAGCCGATTTGGTTTGGTGAGCCAAACAATAGCCGGTTCAGTTCGGTTAGCCAAACAACAGCCGGTTTGGCCCGGTTAACCAAACAACAATCGCTTTGATCAAATTTGTTTTAGTGAAGTCAATTTGGTCCGATTAGTCAAAACAAAAGCGGATTAGTTCAGTTCACCAAATAACAACCGGCTTGGTTCGGTTAGCCAAATAATAGCCGATTTGGTCCGGTTGGCGGAACAACAACCGTTTTGTTCCGGTTAGCTGAAGAACAACCGATTTGATTTGGCGATTTGGTACAGTTTGTCAAACAACTACTTTAAAATTAAATTGAATTCAACAATTATTAAAAACCTTTTTAAGGCAAGAATTTTTAAATTAAATTGTTAGTTATTGTCAAAATAATATTAAATAAAATTAAATAATTATTAAAAAAATTTGAAAACAAAAATACATTCAAATATTAGTTAATTTTAAATTAATATTAGATTAGATTAAATAATTATTAAAAATCAAATTAGTCTGGTTTACCAAATAACAATCGGTTTGGTCCGATGAGTCCAATAACAACTGGTTGTATTCCAATGACTCAAACCACCACCGGTTTGACTCAAACAACCACCGGTTTGACTCAAACAACCACCGGTTTGACTCAAACAACGATAGGATCTAATCAACAGCCGGTTTGGTCCAGTAAGCCAATTAATAGTCGGTTTGATCCGGTTAATCAAACAATAGTTGGTTTTGGTCTGGTTAAACAAACGCCACTCGGTTTGGTTCGATTAATCAAACCACCAAAAAGGTAATTTTGCCACGGTCCTCTCTCTCATCCAATCTAACCAACGAATTAGTACTTACTAATTTTTACTGGTGCGCCCAATGGACCAGAATAATGATGCACAAAGGTGAACGGATCCCTTCTTTCTTCAAAGTGATGATCGGGAACTTCAATAGAAGAGTGGTAAGTGGTTTCTCTTATTTGTCTTTTTTTTCATAATTATCTCAATTTTTTAACTTTCAATTTTTCAAAAAATTCCTACAAAATTTGTAAAACACAAAGAAGTTTCCCACCAAATCAATCCTCTCAAGAGCAGGCAAATATCGGGATGATTTTTTCTTTCAAACTGGTTGGTCTAAGTTTGTCAAAGATAATTTTTTACAAGTCAAAGATTTTGTAGTATTTCACAGTGATGATGAATTAAATTTCAACGTCATCATATTTGGACACAATGCATGTGAAAACGAATTTTCACGAAATCAAGTAAAAGTGGAGGGTGAGACAGAAAATGATATAGAATCATAGAGATAATTAACATGTCGTTGTAGTTATGTTGCAGCGAAGGCAAACGGTTAGCTAATTCAGTACACAAATTTATCTCTGTTAATTTTTTATATTGCATCTATTTTTTTTCTTAACATTAAAGTTTTCTCTTTCTACAAACTAGGACGAACAATATTTGACACAAGGAGTTATCCATCAATCCTCATTTTGTTTCAGCGGTGAAACTAAAAAACATTATCGAATTGTGAGTTACTATTCTTTTCATGGAAAGTAAATGAATGTGTTTCTATTATCTCATTTATTACATTCCCTGGATCACCTGACATGCGAACACCTGTGACATGTTCACTGCAGAAAATTTCTAAGGCCTTTGGGATAGGATCTGGTCTGTGGCCATCTTCCAACAAAAAAAATTACATAGAAGACCCGATTGGCAGGCGTTGGCCGGTCAACTTGGTTATTCATGATAGACGTTCCAACTTGCGGTGCATTTATGGGCAAATGGCCTGAAGTTATCAAGAGTAATGAATAGCTACCTGGAGATATCTACATATTTTAGATCATTAACGGTGGTAAGCGTAACAAACTAAACATCGTGCATCGAGCACCTCCAAAGTAATAAAAATAGGGTTTTACCTTCTCAAATAGCCGAATAGAAATGTTTATAGTTTTTGTAGCTTTTACAGAGTAAGACTGTTATACAGTTTAGGTTTATATACCTTTTTTTCTATATATTTCTATTACTACGTCTTAAAAATTGTGTTATCGTATAAATATAGGACCATTTAGTCTTGATTAACGTAGAATTTGATGATAGTTAAATATCATTTATTTTATTTCTTAAATATATAATCTTTTATTAATAATAGTTTAATAATAGTTTGATAATATTTAACAATAATTAGAAAGTATTATCTTTAATAGATCTATTTAATTTCTATTTTTTTTCATGTGTACTTTCAAACAGAACTATAATTAAAAAAATAGAATAATTATAATATTTTTGTTTTGTTATCAAAATTACATTAATCCACTTTGTCCGTTGTATGACGGGCTTAAACAACAATAAAATAAAATAAAATAAATAAAATTTAAGCTAGCTGGGCCAAGTCGGGTTAGCCCACTTGGGTTCGTACGTTTGCTCTAAACCGGTTCGGTCTGTGAATTAAAATACATCATGATTAAAATATGTTGGTTTATTTAATTAACTAAAAGTAAACTAAAAGTTTAAAATTTCGGCCGGGTTAAGTCAGATAACTCTGACCGTTTTGACTTGAGTTTACTTGGGCCGATTCAGCTGGGCCAACTTGGGTCGGTCTACTCGGGTTTGATCAGTCCAATCGGTCCAACTTGCTTTGAAATAAATATACTAATTAAAATAATATTAAATTAAATTGAATTATTATTTAAAAAATTGTTTAATTAAAAAACTTTGTAAAGGATAAAATAGAATTAAAATAAGAAAACTGACCGGTTGGTTGCCTTTAAAAACGTTGTGAAGGGTAAATATAAAATCAAATTGAAGTAAGAAAAAAGAGTCATAAAAATTATTTTAAAATATTAAATAAATTATAGTTTTGAAAATATGGGTATTTTATAAATGTTTTAAAGGATAAAATAGCAACAGTATTAAATCAAAGCAAATAAATAAAATTAGTAAAAAATAATTAAAAAAATTTTTAGTGATAAAGTAAAAGTAAAATACAAAATAGGATTACTTAAATTAATTTAAAAAAGGACTTAAATAAAATTTCAAAATATAAGTTTATCAAAATATTTTCAGGATAAAATAAATTAAAAAAATAATATTGATTAATTTAATTTTTTTTAAAAATAACTTAATTGAAATATTATTATTTGTTCATAACCTGTTTAATTAAATAAATTTTATTGGATTAAATTACATGACCCATCCAAAGGACGGGTTATGTTAGCTAGTTACCATAATAGATAAAATTTATAATTAATTTTTTAAAAAATGAATATCCTATTAATGAAATATTCATTTCTTAAAATTTGATTTGAATTTTTTATATTTGATTTCAATGTCCGATCGTTGCCGCCCACCCCTAACAGGAGGATAAAGAAGTTCGAGGAGCCATTGATGAACCCAGGGCCAGTGTGAAAGAGGAATAAGAGCCAAAGGACAAAGGAGCAACTGGAGGGAGGTAGAGGAAAAAACCAGCAAGGGAGGGAGCATAGGGGTAGAGAAGAAGAAGAAGGCAGAGGAGAGAGTAAAGAAGAGAAGAAGCGAGCGGCCGGTGGAGGTCGCTGTAGGGAGCAGAGAAGGATGTGATGAATCTCCGCGATTATATCGTCGTCTCCGTAGCCGGCGTCCGAGCGCCATCGGTGGAATTAAATTCTCTCTCCTATTTTACATCTGTTACTTCAATCTGAACGTCTTCTTTGACGCTAACTAAGCTACACAGGGTCAAAGAAAAAGGAACATATAAGCCTCCGCTCTCGCTCTGGCATTCCTTCATATCTCTTTCCCCCTCCCTTCACTTGCTTGTCCCTTGTTTAGGGTATCTGATCTGGCAATTTTGAAACCCTGAGAAAGCGATCCTTGCAACAGAGTGGTTCTCGAGAGCTTGGATCTGGGCGCCATGTTTGTCGCCAATGCTCCCATCAGCATGAAGGAGGCCCTGACAGTGAGGTACCTGTGACGATGGAATCTGACAAGTTCATATGCATCAGAGAAACTGCACTGCAAAACATTGTCGTGATCATAGACATGAGCATGCCAATGCAGCCATTAAGAAGACCAATCACCGCAGATTCAGCTTTGATGAACCCAAACAGTCTAATTCTTGCCATTAAAGGTACCCCTATGGAAATTTTGCAGAATTTTATATTTTTGATTTTTAATATCACAGCGAGTTAATATTGTTGGATGATTACTAACATCCCATTTTGATACCACCTTATGGTTTCCTACTCTTTCATTAGTTTTTCCATTTTGTGTGCATAATTATTTTTTTTAAAGCGAAGAATACTCTTTCCTCGAAGAATCTGTGTTCGATTTTGACTTTTTGGGCTTTGATTTATGTTCATTGTTTTTGCTTGTTACATTGTGTCTTGTTTTAATTTATTAACATCCTTTAATCATAAAAATGGTGGTGTGCATGATCAGGTCAGGTGTAGTTTTGTTCACTTCTTTTGCAAGTTGCATTTTCTAAAAAGATTTCTGTTAGGGGCTATCTCTAGCAAGGTTATCTGTCCATGAAAATCCTTGAAGATTGCAAAAATAATTGTACCTAAAATAATTTAATATCAGTTGGAAAAAGTTAGTACATTCATATAAGGCCATTGGGTGAAAGATTACTACTTGAAATAGCTATAGTGTTTATCACATATGCCCCTATATATGTTTTACTAACTTGTTTGCAGATAGAAGGAAATACTCATCCATAAACAAAAAAAGGTGATATAACTAAAGAAGAAGCAAAAAAATACATAAAACATTTGCCTTGCACTTCCATCATTAAGGAATTGAAATTTTCACATGCTTCAAGAAGGTTTTATGAAACTTCATGCTCTTAATCATTTTCCATGTGGGAGTCCTGTATTTGAGCTCATCTTTCATTCTGAAATATTACACTCCAATTTGGTTAATTTTAAGAACCACTGAAGAGAGAGAATAGGGGAACGTTAAATAGCCGAACATTCTTGGCTGATAGGATCTCCCAGGAGGACTGATTGATGCTCGGTGATTTACAGAGAGAGAGAGAGAACGGGAACGTTAAATAGCCGAACATTCTTGGCTGATAGGATCTCCCAGGAGGACTGATTGATGCTCGGTGATTTACAGAGAGAGAGAGAGAACGTTCTTGGCTGATAGGATCTCCCGGAGGACTGATTGATGCTCGGTGATTTAAAGAGAGAGAGACCAGAGAGAGACCAGAGAGAGACCAGAGAGAGACCAGAGAGAGACCAGAGCGAGACCAGAGAGAGACCAGAGAGAGACCAGAGAGAGACCAGAGAGAGACCAGAGAGAGACCAGAGAGTGCTTCGATCAACATGGAAGTACCTTGCTATTATCTTTATTATAGAGTCAACCTTGCCTCTTTGGCATGAATCACTCCTACAAATGAGTAGTAACGAAGATGATTTTTTATTCTTTTCTTTATTTTTGTCCTTCGATTCTTTTCAATTAACTGGTTCTCAGAAAAAAGCTATGACACGGTTGTGCTTGTGTTTTGTTTTGTTTTTTTTTTGGTTTTTGGTTTTTTAAGTTTTAACAACCATTTTTTTGGTTTTTTATTTTAAGTACATGTTATGTATTAAAGTTTCCCCTTAATTTTGTACTGAACATTAATTATAATCAGATCCAGAATTATCCGGATCCGATCCGGATTCGAAATTTTTGAATTTCCAATATTTGGATCCAAAGATATTTCTGATCGAAATCAAAATCACAGGATCAGAAGGATTTTGAATCCTTTTATAGGCCAGTTTTGTATTGGATTGATTTATTTTTGTTTAATAATCCAGTGACAATCCTTCCTTTGTTATTGTTTAATAAAATCTCTTATATTGTATTATTTTAAACTACTTTAAAATTTGTTTAATTTATAAAATTCTATTTTAATTATCAAGCACAACTATCTTTTATTTTGTAAACGGTTAAAGATGTTTACAATTTTAAAATAACTTTTTAAAAAAAAAAAATTAAAATTAAATTTTTTTTTTATTGTTTTAAATTCTTAAAAATAAAGTTTAGGAAAATACTTGTATTAAGTTCACCAATAGAAATATATTGAAGATATATTTCAAATAAAAAATAAAATGAAAGCTTAAAAGTCATAAGGAATACATGCGCTTAATTTTTATAACTAATTAAGAAGAAAGTATGAACAAGAAAAAAAATGTAAATAATATTTTATATTTATCAAATTATATTATTAATCCCAAAAAAAGATTTATTAGCGTACTTGTTTGAAATTCACCTTTAGTGAAAACATCAATATATTTATTTTAAATTAATTTGTTAATATTTATATGTGTCTAAATAAACCTATAAGAGTAATTAACTAATTATAATTAATAAAATAAAAAATTTGGCATTGGTATTTTCCGATGTTGAACAAATTAATCACGTAAAGATGTAAAAATTGCAACAGCTTATGAATTTTGAATGAATATTCTGTGGTAGACGATAAAGACAAATTTGACCTTCAATGTAAAACCAATGGCAGGAGGCAGCAGGTAAAAAATGAAAAGGGAAAATATTAGTCGATAATAAGTTTATCTGAAATGATTATAGTGCTTGGCTGTGAAGGTTTGAATTGAAATATTTTAAAGCAAAATTTAAACGGCGTAGAAAGCCAATTAAATATAAGTTTCCGCTTATTCCACATCTTTGACTCGATTAGAGCCCGACAACGGACAACGGTGTGTCCATATTCCTTATTGCTGTTAGCAGTGCCGCCTCCAGCAGCAACTACTCTATTGACGGGGCCAAATTTACTACGCCCAGGGCAACACGCCCAAATGACCACGGCGCGCCACGTAGTGCGCCATGGGGCCCACCACTTAGTTAAACAGAAGGCCATAACTAGTCTTATTCATTCCCGCCTGCTCTGCGCCTGCGACCTCCTGCGACCTCCTGCGACCTCCGACTGACCTTGATGAAATCTTCAGGACACTCATCATCCAACAGCTGAACAACCACTAAAGGAGCATTTCCTCGATTCACCTGTAACAATACACATCCAACAACATTCATGCAATCACGATCGTTGATTCAAACATGAAATTCTTTAAACTTGACCCCAAAAAAAAGGTACTTAGAATTGACTTACTTTTTGGCCATATCCTTCAATATATCAAAGCATGTTGTTGGCATACATGGTAGTGGGTAAGATCTGGAACAAAACCAAAACGGTCACAAACATTTATCAGAGGCCTGGCTTCCGGTAGCTTAACTTTCATGAGGAAATTCTTTGTCTTCTCGGGATCATAAAATTTAGATTCCCTGGTTACACGTTTAATATCTTTGATCTGTCCAGTTTTGGCAGCACCCTCTATATACTTAATGTGTATATCTGGATCCAATCTGTTCAAACAGAAAAGGATGCTATTAGAATACAGTTAACACAAAATTGGATGCAAAATCAAGTTCAATAACAAGACCATAAATTACCTGGAGCTCAAATATGTCCCAAGGAAGAAGTACGATCCTTCATATGATTTAAATTGCTCAAACAGTCTAATGCAGTCATCAACGCCTAACTGCTGAGGGTACTCTTTGGCAGCCTAAATAAGGGTGGCTATGTATAAGATGAGATATTGAAAGGTATGAAATAAAAGGATGTGAGACATTAAAACTAACACACACCTGAACAACGATCTGAACAACGATCTTTTCTTTTTCCTTTCTTTTCTTTTTTCTTTCTTTTTTGTTTTTTTTCTTTTTTTCTCTCTTCTTTTCTTTTTTTTCCCTCATTTTCTTTCTTTTTTTTACTCGTTTCTTTCTTTTTTTCTTCATTTTCTTTTCTTTCTTTTTCTTTTTCTCTGTTTCTTTTCTTTCCCCCTTCTTTTCTGTTCTTTTCTTTCTTCTTCTTATCTATCAGCTCCTTTCATTCTTTCACTTTTTCACTTTTTTTCATTTCATCATCTTCCCAAAATTTCTTCACCTTTCTCCAACAACCACAGGAAAACCATAGGCAGATACAATACCAGTGGCCTTGTCAATATATATACGCAGCAATTCGACTCGTTTCAAGTAGCTCGTGTCTCTCAACCTCCCAAGGCCACAAAAAAGTAAGACAATGGAAACAAAAGAATTAAACAGGCAGCATGAGATTGGCTGCCACAGTACTCAGTGCTGCACACAACAGCCAAAATCAACCCAAAAATACTACCAGAACAAAGAAAGAAGGGAGAGAGAAGGGGGAGAGAGAGATAGAGAGAGAGAGAGAGAGAGAAAGAGAGTGCACCTCTTATCACATTGCTCCACAAGAGGTTCCTCTGGATGGAAAGAACGGACAGATAGAGTAAGACATTGATAAAATCTTCAAGACACTCATCATCCAACAGCTGAACAACCACTAAAGGAGCATTTCCTCGATTCACCTGTAACAATACACATCCATTAACATTCATGCAATCACGACCGTTGATTCAAACATGAAATTCCTGAAACTTGACCCCAAAAAAAAGGTACTTAGAATTGACTTACTTTTTGGCCATATCCTTCAATATATCAAAGCATGTTGTTGGCATACATTGTAGTGGGTAAGATCTGGAACAAAACCAAAACGGTCACAAACATTTATCAAAGGCCTAGCATCTGGTAGCTTAGCTTTCATGAGGAAATTTTGTCTTCTCGAGATCATAAAATTTAGATTCCCTCGTTGCACGTTTAACATCTTTGATCTGTCCAGTTTTCTCTGCACCCTCTATTTACTTACAGTGTATATCTGGATCCAATCTATTCAAACAGAAAAGGATGCTATTAGAATATAGTTAACACAGCATTGGATGCAAAATCATGTTCTATAACAAGACCATAAATTACCTGGAGCTCAAATATGTCCCAAGGAAGAAGTATGATTCTTCATATGATTTAAATTGCTCAAACAGTCTAATGCAGGCATCAACGCCTAACTGCTGAGGGTACTCTTTGGCAGCCTAAATAAGTGTGGCAATGTATTAGATGAGATATTGAAAGGTATGAAATAAAAGGATGTGAGACATTAAAACTAACACATACCTGAACAACGATCTGAACAACGATCTGAACAACGATCTTTTCTTTTTTCTTTCTTTTCTTTTTTTATTTTTTTCTCCCTTCTTTTCTTTCTTTTTTCCTCTTTTTCTTTCTTTTTTTTCTTCTCACAATGCTCCACATGATGATCATCTGGAAGGAAAGAACGGACAGATAGAGTAAGACCTTGGTGAAATCTTCAGGACACTCATCATCCAATAGCTGAACAACCACTAAAGGTGCATTTCCTGGATTCACCTGTAACAATACACATCCAACAACATTCATGCAATCACGACCGTTGATTCAAACATGAAATTCTTTAAACTTGACCCCAAAAAAAAGGTACTTAGAATTGACTTACTTTTGGCCATATCCTTCTATATATCAAAGCATGTTGTTGGCATACATGGTAGTGGGTAAGATCTGGAACAAAACCAAAACGGTCACAAACATTTATCAGAGGCTTGGCATCCGGTAGCTTAACTTTCATGAGGAAATTTTTTGTCTTCTCGGGATCATAAAATTTAGATTCCCTTGTTACACGTTTAATATCTTTGATCTGTCCAGTTTTGGCAGCACCCTCTATATACTTAATGTGTATATCTGGATCCAATCTGTTCAAACAGAAAAGGATGCTATTAGAATACAGTTAACACAACATTGGATGCAAAATCAAGTTCAATAACAAGACCATAAATTACCTGGAGCTCAAATATGTCCCAAGGAAGAAGTACGATCCTTCATATGATTTAAATTGCTCAAACAGTCTAATGCAGTCATCAACGCCTAACTGCTAAGGGTACTCTTTGGCAGCCTAAATAAGGGTTACAATGTATTAGATGAGAAATTCAAAGGTATGAGATAAAAGGATGAGAGACATTAAAACTAACACATACCTGAACAACGATCCGAACATCGATCTGAACAACGATCTTTTCTTTTTTCTGTCTTTTCTTTTTTCTGTCTTTTCTTTTTTCTTTCTTTTCTTTTTTTCTTTTTTTTTCTCTCTTCTTTTCTTTCTTTTTTCTTCTTTTTCTTTTTTTTTTACTCTTTTCATTCATTTTTTTCTTCCTTTTCTTTTCTTTCTTTTTCTTTTGCTCTGTTTCTTTTCTTTCCCCCTTCTTTTCTGTTCTTTTCTTTCTTCTTCTTATCTATCAGCTCCTTTCTTTCTTTCACTTTTTCACTTTCTTTCATTTCATTATCTTCCCAAAATTTCTTCCCGTTTTTCCAACTGCCACAGGAAAACCATAGGCAAATACAATACCAGTGGCCTTGTCAATATATATACGCAGCAATTCGTCTCGTTTCAAGTAGCTCGTGTCTCTCAACCTGCCAAGACCACCAAAAAGTAAGACAATGGAAACAAAAGAATTAAACAGGCAGCATGAGATATTTCAGCATTTTCAGTTCTCCTCTAAAACAAAAAATATACTATGAAAAAAAAAATTTAATGAAGTAAATTTCAAGAGTTAACAAGAGACATGGAAAGAATAAATGAGTCAACCCATTTCATGCTATGCTATCCTTTTGAAACAGAAAATCATAAAGTTTTAAGACCTACAAAAACACAAACACATTTAAGATTATTATGAAGACAATGACAAGGGCATTCCTCAAGCTCTACAAGTGGGAACCAAGAAAATCATTTAAATGTTTCTTCATCTTAGACAACCTTAAGATAATCTTAAGTGACTCCATTGGGAATTAAACCCAAACTCTCTGGCTAAGCCATCGTCTTGACCATTAGACCATAGAGTCTTCTAGAAAAATTTATTTTTAATTCAAACCATATTACAAGCAAAATAATACACTACAGGCAAGTTCAAGAGTTTAAATGAATTTCTTCCCATATTTTACGACCTAAACATCTAATAAAAAAAGAACTGTGGAAAAAACTGAAGTTTCTTTTCTCATTTGAAACTTCCTTTGAACAACCATAAATCTCTCTCACGCTCATTTGCTCTCTCTCTCTCTCTCTCTTTCATTCTCTCTCTAATCTCTCTCCCTCTCGTAATCTCTCTCTAACTTTTTGTCTCTCTCTTCTTTCTCTCTCATAGTTACAAAGCTGGATTAATTCTTTCTCATGTTTTCAATTCTTTCACTTGTCAATACTAGTATGTTGATATGTTGAAAATTCAAGTTATGGTAGGAAAAAATATATTTATGAAAAAAAATTAATTCTTTTTAAAAAGAAAATTAATGAGGTTATAAGTATCCTTATGACCTTGTTCACTATCTAATTGATGCACGATAAATCTCCAAAAAAATATAAATCCAAAAATTCACTATATTGAAATTAAACATCATATATAATAAACTTTTATGTACAAAGAAGCCTCAAATTAAAGAAAGATAGTGTACGTGTTATCTTGAAATTTAAAACAGTAAAGTCGCTTTTTACTGAGCAAAATATACAAGGATTAAATTATTTTTCTTTGAAAATTTTATAAAAGGCAACCATTTTACATTGAAAAACAATGATTATGATATTGATTGTACTTATCGTGTCACAAAAATATGTATTACCATGACAATCGATGTGAAACTTAACAAAATTATACATATTTAGAATTTTAACATATTATATAAGGCTAGAACCTGCTTTATCCAACGTTTCCTTCTTGAGAAAAGTTACTTTATACTATATATATAGAAAATCCATTGTACCAAGGTCTTATCAAGAGATCAAGTTAAATTTGCTTCGAGGGGGATGAGATTAAAGCCTATCATTGAGTTATTGTTGGTGGCAACCCAATATGTCTGACTGGATATTCCATGACGAAAGTTCAATGGGTAAAAACAAGTTAAGTAGCTGGTACGAGCACCAAAACTAGTGGACTTATTCACGTCCCATCTCTAGGAAGTTGGTGCCCAACTGGAATCAATTAAGGATGGTGCAATACTTTAATGATATCAAGGCTATTATAGCGGGGTAAAGAGACGAAGTATACCCTTGGAGATATCACAAAATGTGAGTATGACTGTGGGGCCATAGTCTAAAAGAGAATCTGAGCTTATTCTTTGAAGAGATTTTCACATCACAAGATACTTGTGCATGGCCGTAACACACAAACCTGATTGAACTCATTTTAAAACCATCACTTGGTTGGTCGGTGTTTCCAAAACCTTTATATAAAGTCCAAGTACAAGACTTGTTCAGTTAGGACTGTTATGGGCGGTGAAACATCAACTAGACGGAAGTTCAAGTCCGCAAGACACCTTTCATCAAAAGCTAAAGTGTACTGATTGTTTATCCATTTTTTTGAGTTGTCATTGTTGTGTTATGACAATTATCTCCTCATTTTAAAATGGTGGAGAATGTTGTATAGCTTTAAATGATGTATTTCATTTTATTTTATTTTGATTTTGAATTTCTCTTAATCCCACATTGGGGGATAAAATAAATGAAGTTGGGGCTTATAAGCCCCAATGTGGATTCAAATTATGTGCTTGTGTGAGACAATCACACACACACACTTTCATATGGGCCCATGCACAAGTTTGTGGTCTCACACGAGCATGGTGGGCCCACATATGTTGATCTGTGTGGGCCCATATGTTGGTTCTGGGCATGGGTCCACATATGTTGGTCCATATATGATATTTTATCAGTGATGAGTACGATCTCACCATTGGAAAGATTTGGAGGACAAAAGTGTCTTTTCACAGAGAGCCCAAGGAATCCTAGTGCAAAAAAGGATGCATGTCTCTTTCGAAGTCAATGACTCACGCCTCGAACCAAGGTACTATTTATGTTTTATTTAATTTATTGAATCGCACATTAGGGGAAGTTGTTCGGCAAAAAGGTACGCATCAGTACTATTGGTTCGATTCTGGTTTTGTATTTGTTCATTTGTATTATTCTCTGAGTTTGTGAATAATTTTTCCAACAAGAATACTGCTTTTTAACTCAATGGAGCACTGCTAAAATCCACTAGGGAGTGTTTGACATTGCTCTTTGATAAAGGACTCTTTGAGATCTCTTTGAAAGAGTCCTTTTTTGAAAAACATCATTTCGGAGCTCTTTCAAAGGTCTAAAAACTCCAGTTTACCCAAATATTTTTTTTTTAAAACAACTTTTTCCCTTCAATAAAGAGCTTTTAGCCTCCAAAGAGCAGTGCCAAACGTGCCCTTAGAGGAGTCAGATCAGACATATATTCTAGCTTTCCTTATGTACAAACATATTTAATTTGGAATGTGTGAGCCGTCATTGTTGCTATGGAGTTATTGTTTGACCAACAAAAGACTGAGACTGTTCTGAGAGCTTGTTCTAGAGTTATTAAAAGTGATGAGTCCATATATATCACTCCCTCCTCTCAATCCCATTAATGTCTTCGTTTTGTATTAATGAGGACAGGACCGTGGTCGATCAAGAACAGAGAAGAAGAAGCAAGCATACATGCATGGAAGAGATAAGGTCGGCAGGTGGGCCGGTGAGCGTCGCGTGATGTTGCTAGAATGAAATATATATTAAGACAAGGGTGACAAGCACGTAGGTAGTATATCAATGGCACGGCAGTACTCTATAAGACTTTTAACTGATGTGATACATCGCAAAATAGTATTGTAGCCATGAAAACACAATTGGGGAAAGAGAAGAACACACAAGTGGCCCAAGCACGAAACTCTAGTATATATGCTTTCGCTACATTTGAGCAAGAGGACTTCAGATTTTGAAACACGATGCAACGAAGAAATATGCATGTCACCTTTATGCATGCATGATAGACAACATATGATATATATATGTATATATACTATTCTTACCTTCATTTAACCACCAAACCCTTGCTCATGCACATTGAGCACATTGATGCATATGATTATCTCTTAATGTATATCGAAATACTTCATTTCAAAATGATGCACAGGTATAGAAACCAAATTAACTAGCTAGCGACTAATCAATACTAGGTTAGTATACAATACTAGGGTTAATTTATTACTTGGAAAATAAGTTCGATCTAATATTGACTTCACTTAATCGTTAGTAGTAAATTATGCTTTGAATTATTACTTGGGATAAACTCTTAGGTAGATATACACAACTTTAATTATACAAGCTAGCTAGTAATGAGGCACATGATAAACACGTGAATTACACATGCTACTAACCAATAGCTAGCATAAATGATTTAAATGAATGAATAAGCGGACATATAACTAATTAAAGTATTGATTGATCACGTTGGCCTGTGCCGAAATGGAAATTACATATATAGAGGCAATTAATTAAACACATGCATGATTTTCATTAATTGCACAAATATTGTGGCTCCACCTCTCCATAGGCATGCAGGGTCCAACATTCATATATACGTATACGTGTGTGTGTATATATATATAGAGAGAGAGAGGGCTGATCCAGTGTGAAACGGCTTATCTTGTGAAACATGTGACACTGTTTCACAACCGTAGGTCAGCCATTTTTTCATCAACAGACAAAGGGAGAAGTAAAAAACTCGTCCCGATTCCCCTAACCCTCACGACTCGTCACTGAACAAATCCTTCCTTTTCGTTTGTGTTGGAGAGGTGAGACGGAAATCCTCTCTTCCATTCGAATTTGAAACGGGAATCGGTGAAAAACAACTCATCAATGGTTGAAGGGCTAGCCCAACTCCTCTCCCTTTGTTTTTCCGTGTGCAGGACTCCTCTCCTCTCTTGTTCACTCTCCCTCTGTATTCTGCCTCCTCTCCAAATCCTGGCTTGTTCCCTTCTTGCGAATCTATCTGAATGCCTCCAAGATTTGTATCCGAATCTTTTCGACTCGAAAGGAGAAGCTGAAACTAGAGGATCAAAATATCGGGACCTTAACCAGCACGTCATTTTTATTTTATATTTATTCTCTAATTTCTTCCGCATCTACTTCTCCATTTATTTCTCTTCCATGTATTTCTCTTTCATTTCTTTCCACTTCTATTTCATTCTTTTGATTTTTTTATTCTTGTTTTTTCTATTCTGGTGTTTCTTTTCATTTTCATTCTCAAGGTTTTCATATGAATGGTTAATCATTTTAGCAGGTCATCACTATCTTTTTGTCGTTCTTTGGTTTCATTTTTATTTTTTTGTATTTCTTTTGCTTATTATAACTTTCCTGGGAAAAATCTCAAAGCATCTCGGAAGACTACTCACCCCAAAATTTGAATTTGTCCACCTCCAATGCCCAGTATAAAGTTTTCACTTGGCTTCACTTCTTGCATTGAAATATTTTTCTTGGTCCAAATATTACTTGTTTATTATTCTCTTATTCATCATTGGACTGGAAAACCAATTTTTATTCTTTGTTTTTGTCTCAAATGGGTTGTAGCAATTGAGCAATATAATAATGGAACTGAAAGGAACCAATGGTTTCTCTATGAAGCATGGAAGTGAAGCCTCTTGATCACCCAAACATTGTTAATTTCATTGGATATTGTGCTTCTGGTTTTCAGAGACTTATGGTTTGTGAGTACATCCCTTTAGGTTCTTTACAACATCATTTATATTGTAAGTAGCTTAAGTAAAAAACGTTGTCATTGTTTTATTTCTGCCATTTTCTTGTCATTGGCGTAATTGCTTGATTCTGTTTTCCAGACCTTCCACCTAGCAGAAATCATCTTGATTAGAACACGAATGAGAATTGCAGCTGGGGTGGCAAAACTCAAAAGGTCTAGAATATTTGCATGATAAATTGAAGCACCTTCTCATGATTCATCTTCTCAAGTGCCCTAACATTTTACTTTATTCTGTTTTTGGCCAAATGTGTGTGATATGAGGAATCATCTCTCTGAGGAATCTTCAAACTCCCTTAATTTTTTGTCAAATCAGCTCAATTGGCAGGAGAAGATTTTAATCTTGTGCAACTTGGGAGACCACCGAAGCAATGCAATCTTTCAAAGTCCACAATTTTCTCTTCTTCTTTTAAAGGATTATATTGATTTTAGGTGTTCCATATAGTGAGCATTCTAGTTTCTTAGAACTGAGAGAATTTGTGAGCATCTCTATGTGCATGAATATAGAACTCATCAATCTGCATTGCTGGTTTTCCATTAGTTGTTGTTTGCTGATGATTTCAAAATGACTCTATGGCCTAATGGCTAAGGCATCGATTTTATCGGAGATCTGGGTTCGAGTCCCAGTAGAGTCAAATTTGCTTTTTCCAATTTCTTAAATTTTCTTCTTTGTAACATAGAGATTTTAGCTGTCCAATAGCTTGTACAGTTATGTAGATCATGGAGGGACCCGTTGGAAAATCAGGTTGCTTAGTGATGTGATTTTGTAGTAATGAAACCCTCTTATGTGACTGTTGGTTGATCAGCCTTGCTTGTCAAATTTAGTCCTATTTTTTCAAAAACCATGCTCAAATGCAATAGTTATAGTTGTTTCTCTTGCGAAAAACAATATGCTTTTTGACCTTAAGCTTAGAGTATTGTAATGCAAATATATAGTATATCCCTTTAATTTTCATAGAATGCACTTGGTATTACTACAATGTTCACCGAACAAAAAAATAATATGCTTTTTGACCTTAAGCTTTGAGTATTGTAATGCAAATATATAGTATATCCCTTTAATTTTCATGGAATGCACTTGGTATTACTACAATGTTCACTGAACAGATGTAGGGCTGGGTTTAGAAAATGATCCAGTAAATGTTTTGTTATTGCCTCTTTGAGTGCCTCAATAAGACTTACAGATAGTAGATATAGATGCAAAGCTGAATGCAATGTGAATGATCTCAACAAATTCTTTATGGCTGCTTTTTGTTATGGTTCTTGATTTACAATACTTTTTTGGGCGTTGGTAAAATCCTCATACCCTGACTAGTCGATTACATCATTTGGAAGATGCATTTAACTTGAGGGTTGCTTGATAAGACACAATATGTAACTAACCAGCTTGGTAAACTTGTTAGATTTTGGCATTATAGATTCTCATTACAATCTAATGAAAGCATTGTAAATAAAATTATACATTTGTTGTAGTAACTTATAAATAGATAATAAGCATAAAGTCTACTTAAAAGTTATTTGAATTAGACCATAAACCCTGCTGGGATTCGAACCCAGATTCTCCACTAATAGTAGTGCCTTACCATTAGGCCACAGAGCTGCTCGTAATAAATGAATTTATTTATTGACATTCCTTCATAACTAGTAAGCACTAACCAAATTTTTGATTCGTATGTAAAATCAAATCTATGCTGAAGTTGAACATATAGAACTAATATAAGACTGTTGAGGGCAATCCACAGTTGAAGCATTCCACTTTCATGCACTCCCCAGGTTTTAGGACAGAAGTAGTGAGTGTTTATACTTGTTCTCCCATTAGCAAACTAATACTTGTTCAGGATAAAGGAAAATGATGGCTAATTTCCCATCTAACATCACAAATTTTAACAAGTATCATCAAACATTTGCTGCCTAGGACATAAGGAAGGAGAAGCATTGATTAATATTTAGTACCAAACAACACTAGAACCTGGATAACTTTTCAATGAAAATGGTTGAATCCCAATGAACCACAAAGAAAAGGTTAACTTAGCAACTAAACTAAGTAAAACTGGACGGATGGGGACTGAACACTAAATAATTTAAGGCAAGTGGAAAAGAGAAAATACGAAACTAACTCTCATTGATACATTGACCTTTTTTAGTCGAACCCACGAAAGATGATACTAGAAAGCACCATAAATAGAACCAGAGCTACTAGAACCAGAAGTCCCGAAAGAAGAAGACCAAATAACCAAGGCCCACCAAATGTGTATATCAGCTCCTCAAGAGCAGTATAACAGTGTGGCATGTGATACCTCTCTGATATGCATTCATATGGACAAGGAGTTCCTGGAACACCAGCTGTGAAGAAGGAAAACTCACCTACTCTTCCACTCACTTCTTCACTTTTTTTTACCCAAATGAGCCTGTGAAATGTATTAATTGGAAAGTTAGCACTAGAAAGACTACCTAATACCAGAAAAGATTTGTATCTAAAAAAGAAAGGTTGCAGTGCCAATCCTAGAGTGTAGATTACATACAATTACAGACACAATACACTCCTATATAACACATGCACGCATGCACAATTTGATTACAGTTCAGGTCAAGGAATATAAGGATGTGGAGGAACTCAGTCCCTCCAATGCAGCAGCGAGAGATTAATCAGAACAAAAAACAGAACCTGAACCTAAACTAAGTAAATCCTAAGTTGTTACAAAGTAATATGGCATTAGACATGGGCAATTTATCGTACATGAAAATACAATCTCGTATTCATTGAAAAAACCATTTCTCCCGATTTCCTTGGGTTTCTCCATACAGAGTCTTTATTGGCCACAAGAATAAATTAGCAGCAAAGATCTTGGTATTAAACATAGTCCATTTATAGTACATGAAAATACAATCTTGTAGTCATCAAAGAAAATCCTCTTTGCCACAATTTGTATGGTTTGCTCTAACAACATGTCAGGGGTCTTTATTAACCAAAAGAAGAATAAATTAGCAGGCAAGGATCATTCAGTATAAAAATTTAAACGATTGGTTACCTTTAAAGGATGGACTACATGTTGTAACCTGTAATCTGTATTTCTAATGGAAGTCAATAACTACCATTTTCCTTAAAAGAAAAAAGGGACTGGCTACAGGGGGGATCACCAAGGGACAGGTGGCAGCGAGGCGACTGATCTAAAATCCTATAAAACATGGCTCAGTTCCATCTGTTGCTACTTGGACAAGTCAGTTCCCTTCCCTACTTGCTGCCCTTCTATGTGCCTACTGAATAAAGAGATAGATCCATGAGGTTGACAACTGTTTTGGGGTTTTTTTTTACAATTAATTAAAAATAAATAAAAATTCACAGTTTTGACACTATTCCCAAATTATTTGCAAATATAATACTATTCACAGGTTGACCCAGTTGGTCAAAGTTGACCAACTCGGTCAACCTCCATGTAGGTGACACGCTGGACACAGCGTGTCACCAAAATTTTTTTTTAAAAGAAGAGCGTAGGCGGCATTGAAATGCCGCCTACAATGAAATGACGAGGCGGCATTGAAATGCCGCCTACAATGAAATGACGAGGCGGCTTTAAAATGCCGCCTACAACATTTGCAGGCGGCATCGAAATGCCGCCTCATCCGGCACTTAAACGAAAATAGTTAGCGAAAATTGATAGTTGGAAAAAGTTCTAAAGAGCCAAGGCGGCATAAGAATGCCGCCGTCCATTTTAGAGGCGGCATCGCGATGCCGCCTCTTAGTTCTCCTTACGAATTGGTGATTCAGCAGCATGCGCGTGCGTACCTCCTCCATCTTGTGGGCGCAACGATATTCTCGGATGGTAGTGCCCGAGGAGTTCACATGGCATACCTGACACTGTTCGAGGATTTCGAGGAGGCCGGGAGGTACAGCTGGGGAGCAGCCACATTAGCCTTCCTCTACCGGGAACTCGCGAAGGCGTGTCGCACGGGAGTAGTTGGTATTGCTGGATGCCTCACCCTTATGCAGGTAACCTCTTCTATCATAAAAATTGTTCATCTTGAAGGAATAGGACTTATTAGTATAGTATTTGTTTTATGCAGTTGTGGGCGTGGGAACGTCTACATACTGGACGTCCGACACTCCTACTAGAACCAGAGCTACAGGGTGGCCCTTTAGGTTCCAGGTATGTACCTATACAATTTAATCGTTATTTACACTTCCAAAAAAAAAAAAATCATGGGTAACTAACTTATATTGGTTGTTTAGGTGGAACGTCCGACGGACGAATGCCACCAATCCTGGTGGAAACCTGGTGCTATACAGGACAGAGTTGGACCACTAGCGGAGCTATCAGGTAAGTTACTTTACGAACAAATAGTAATGACAATTCATACCCCAACAAGTTCTCCTTAGTAATTATTGTATTTTTTCTTAGGTAAACTGGCAGCCGTACCAGGATTTCGTGCAGCGTCTACCTGCTATCTGCGTTGAAGGTAGACGTATCTGGTTGTCTAGGACACCTCTTATTTGCTTCGAGATCGTTGAGCTGCATGTTCCTGATCGAGTGATGTTACAGTTCGGGCTGGAGCAGGTAATTATTGGAAAGCATGGGTTCAATTTCTATTTATCTTTCAGTGTTTAATTTAATAACTTTGAGCAGGTGACTCCACCGGAGGATGTCGAGCATGTTACTCGCATCTCCCGGAAAGGCCGAGCTAGGGAGGATTGGGCGCTATACCACCGTGATTACATCGCTCGGTGGGAGGCGCGAGACGAGTATGTTATTACGGGCAGCCGGGCACACACCCCCAGACATGCTCCCAGTGACTATATGAGGTGGTATTTGGGGGCTACTCGACGATACATAGCACCTCCACCGATTGAGCCAGCCATGGTATTTCATCCTAGAGGTTATACCGAGGAGGCATTGGTACGTACTTAACTTTGTGGAATGATAATTTCCTTAGTCATACATTTTTAACTTACTTTTTTCTTTCGCAGTTGGGTTGTGTACGGAACGTGGTTGAGCGCGTCAACCATAGGGCAGCCTTATACCTATCATCCACAAACCCACTTTGGCTGGAGATTGGACAGTACTGTCAATCGGTCCTACACAGTCTTCCACTCTTGGAGGGCGCGATCGTCGGCGGAGACGAGTCACATGCTGGTGAGCCTTCTTACGTGGGCGAGCCAGCCAGAGAGAGAGCTCCACGGCAGCGTCGTGCAAGGCGTCGGCCTACAGCTCAGACGACGACTCGTGTCGAGGACTATGACGAGGTTCCAGCTGTACCAGAGTCTACGGTGCTCCATCTTCCACGTGAGCAGACACCCGACACGGAGCCCAGCCCGCCCTTTGAGCAGCCTCTTGAGCAGCCCCAGGAGGAGCCCAGCCGCCACCCTCCTATTCGACGGATTTATACAAGAAAGCAGAAAAAGGCAATTGGTGCACCAGAGCCCAGTTTTGCCTTATGATTGTTTCTGTAACTGATGATTTGTTGTTTTTCATTATTTTTTATGTATACACATTGGTATAGTTATATTTTATATTGTTTTCATTTATTTGTCATGATAGATGTGTCTATCTAATTTACAGTTATGTGGTGTGAGCTGTTTTGCATTATGATTGTTAACAGGTAATGATAGGTTGATAAACAAACAAGACAAAAACAAAAAAAAAATTAACAAAAAATCAAAGTAAAGGCGGCATTTAAATGCCGCCTTTAGTTATAAATTGGAGGCGGCTTTTATATGCCGCCTTGATAGGCGGCATCGTGATGCCGCCTCCGCGTGCCACGATTCCTCTAGAGTTGATCAGTGGAGGCGGCATTTAAATACCGCCTCTCTATTTCTATTGGCGGCATTTAGATACCGCCTCGGTCAGTAGTTCTCTTTCCCAACTTACAATTTTCGTTTAAGTGCCGGATGAGGCGGCATTTCGATGTCGCCTGCATATGTTGTTGGCGGCATTTTAAAGCCGCCTCGTCATTTCATTGTAGGCGGCATTGAAATGCCGCCTACACTCTTCTTTTAAAAAACAATTTTGGCGACAAGCTGTGTCCAGCGTGTCGCCTACATGGAGGTTGACCGAGTTGGTCAACTTTGACCAACAGGGTCAACCTGTGAATAGTGTTATATTTGAAAATAATTTGGGAATAGTGTCAAAACTGTGAATTTTTATTTTTTTTTAATTAATTGTAAAAAAATTCCTGTTTTGGCTGGCTCTATTGTTTCTTCTGCTTCCCCCTTCTCTCTAAGGGCCTCAATTTCGCGTGGGCATTCACCAGCTCATCACCAGCGGCTATTGTCACACACAGTGATTTGTTGGAGCATTGTGGAGGAGATGGAAAGGCTGATTGGAAGTTGATGACCCGTTGACCTCTCCTGGATTGTGCACCTAAATCTTTCATTTGATTTCATCCATCAAGCCATTGATGAAGTAACCCAGCATTTTCTCCTCTAGAAGATCAGGAAGTTGAAGCATTACACACTCAAAAACATTAACGTATGTATGCTTCCACATTATACTTTTGTATGATCACAACCTGTCCCTCCGGTGGTCCCCCCCTAAAGTCTGTCTCTAATGTTAACCATCAGCCAAAAGCAGGTAACTAACTTTGTCGAACAGGCCAAGCATCTCACGAAAATAGGAGAATATGAATTTACAATAAATGTCGTTGTTATTTTCTTAATTGAATCAACCTTCAACAGAAATAGACCTTCAAGACAACATACAGAAACTCTAATATAGGTCTCTGTAAATCCCAAATAGACATAACAAAATCAACCGTGTATCAATTATAGTGCTAGAGACTTGAGCCATCATAGAAAAGAAACCTTTGGCCAAAATTACTCTACTTAATGAGAACCGTAAATTATGGTAACACAAAGATATTGATAAACTAATAAAATAATTAATCTTTTAAGTGAAAACCGTGGGAATAAAAATAGAAGAAACATCAGAACTAAAAATAGAAAGGGAAAAACGATAAGAATGAAATAGGAGTGAGAAAAAAATGAAAGTGAAAGAAATCAGCACAAAAGAAAGAAAGGGATAAGAATCAGATGAGAAAGAAAAAAAAAAAAAATAGTAGAATCAAAAAGACATACCTGATTAACGCCCCGGTCATCTGATCCTCTCGTTTCAGGTTCTCTTCTTGATTCGGAAGGATTGAAATACAAATAGTGGAGGCTTTCGGAAATAAACGAATGTAGGGAATGAGGAAGCAGAAGAGAGTGGGAGAGTGAATAAAAAGAAAGGGGAAGAGCAGAAGCCGATTCGAATGGAAAAGAAGAAGAATTTTGCAGCTTTCACTCTTCGATTCGAATGGAACTGAAGAGCTGCATTCGAATAGGCTCTTCGACTGGCAAAAAATTGAAGTTTTTTTGTCCGAGTGAGGAATTTAGAAGTCGAGGATTTGTCCAGTGAGAGTCGGGTGGGTTAAGGGAATCGGGATGAGTTTTTTTATTCACCTTTTGTCTGTTGATGAAAAAAGGGTTGATCCTACGATTGTGAAATAGTTTCACAAGTTTCACATGATAAGCCGTTTCGCACTGGATTAGCCCTATATATATATAGGCTTGATCCAGTTTGAAATGACATATTGTGTGAAACGTGTGAAACTATTTCACAACCGTTAGATCGGGCCTCCTTTTAATCGATGGACATAAGGAAAAGGAGCCCCTCGCTGACTTTCCCGACTCATCGCCTAACTTTCTCAAATCCTCGCCCGACCAAATTTTAAGTTTTGGCGCATGCCCGAGAGCCCACGAAATTCTTCTCTTCGGCTAAAGGCAAGAATCTGAATTGCCAAGGTTGAAGCTCGAACGAAACTTCAGGTACGTCTTATTTTTCCTCTTCTCTACTTCGATTTCTTTTTTATGTTTCTCTTGATCTTTCCCTATCTCTTTCTGTACTCCCAACACCATCAACTCGATCACCCCACCTTCCCTATTCTCTTATGTATTTTCTGTACCATCCCGATCATAGCGAGCTCCAAATAGAAGATAAGGGCAAAACATCATCGGTTTCCTCCCCCCTCTCACCGACTCCTCACCCCTCGACATCATACCCATGCCACCTTCCCCGACTCTCCCCTGACGCCGACCCTTTGTTTTGTGAGTGCGGGAAACCATTGGACTGAAGTCCTACGATTGTTCGGTATGTTGTCCTATCCAAATCCCTTTCAAAATGTATTTTAGTATGCATTTGACTTTTTTATCCTTCATTTTTCTCTGTTCAATTTTTCTTTTTTCTGGTTTCATTATCTGTCCCTCTTTCTTAATCGTTTTGGGATTTAATCTTTCTTAGTCGATCTTATTTCATTCTCCAAACCAGTGTTTTAAAACTGAACCAAACTGGCCGGTCTGACCCAATTGAACCAGAATCGGAGGTCAATCCGGTTCTTATTGACTCGGTCCGGTTCACAAAAATTATGATTATTTTTGTTATTTTCTCTATAGAATTACTAAGAAAGTATAAAGTGTATACACCAAAATGTGAACGGCCCAAAGACGACGAGCCCAAACTCCCATCAATCCAGCAATCGATCGTCGTGGGTAGGCTCTGTCGATTTTCAAAGTCACTTGCCGTAGCCCATCGCCAGACCCATCCTCGTCGCTGCATCATCGGTACAGTCGTCGCCCCAATCAGCAATAAACCGCCGCGTTGGCACCAGTCAGCACTAGGCAGCAGATGCAACCACTTCAATGGTTAAACGACCAAGTCTGGTCGCTAATGAGAAAAGCCGAGAAAAGACAAGTGCGATCCTCTTTCGAGGGACTCAACAGAGGAGCTCCCCGGTCTTCCTCCCATCTCAACAACAACAGCAAAAAGAGGATCGTGATCCCCATTCCAAGGGAAGAACCCCAATAATTGGACAGATCCGACTACAAATAGTCAGAAAAGTTCTGTCGCAGGAGTTGAAAAACCTTGGTTCGAAAATCTTTGGTCCAAGTGCATTTCCACGCACAAAAGCTCTCTCGAGACAAAGTTCGAAAATCCTTCATCGAGAAACTCTCTCACGCACAGAGACTCTTTCGAGCCAAAGGAGTTAAGCAACTCACAGTTCGTCGAGATTCATCAATTCGACTGGAACAGCTCTACACGTTCGCCGACAACGTCAACAAGTCGATACACGCAGAACACAAACACTTCTGTCCGACAGACCAAAGCCATCATCGTTCGTGCACACTCATTCCCAAAACTCGGATTTCGACGTCATCTCGCCAGAAGCCAAAACTTCACCACTTTACACAGAGATCAAATCAGAGGAAGCCTAGGAGGTTGTTCCCGCATTCCTGATATTCAAATACAAATTGTAACACAAATTATCTGTTACAAATCGAGTTACTCTCTCGGTCGCGCTTCTTCACGGACCGGCAAAACTTCGGTGAAATAGATTTGGCACGCCCAGTGGGACCTTTCCTACCTCTCATCTCGTTCTCCATTCAACAAAAAAAAAAAAAAAAAAAAAATCTCAGCAATGGCCAGCAATGCCAACAACGGCAACAAAAACAACAATAACAACAACAAAGGCAAGAACATTGCCAGTTCAAGTTCTGCATATTTGCGCACTGCCACAAATGTAAGCTCGACGGCAGGAGCTCGCGGACCAGCAGCCATTTCTCCGGCCAACGTCCGCGCTCCGACTTCTCCACCACCCGCCACTCGCCCAATTACAAGGGCATTGGCCAGGAGCTTGTCCACCGGACAGGCTCCCTTCATCCGTGACGCACATAGTCCGAGTGTCGTCTTCATATCGCAGGCTAATGTGGCCTCTGGCAAGCCTGCCACGGTCTCAACCAAGCTGATTGCAGCAATGGCCAAACCCACATACTTGGTCGTCGCTGCCTCTCCTCCTCCTCGCAGCCTGACGGTCAGCCCGGCTTAGTCGCCACCATCCCGATGGGCTCCATCGTCCCTGCCATGGTACAACATTATGACCAACGTGGGGGCATGACTTCCTCCTCCGCGGCAAGGATGTATTCGTCACCAGCTTCCGCCGTACGGAGAGCGACGGCCGAAGATAAATCTCCAATCGTGACTATCCCTCACGATCTCTTGGCCGCGCTCACCACAGCAGTCAATTCACCACCTATCCACTCCCCTCGTCGATAGACACCAGCGACCTCCCCTGCAGTGCGTTCACCCATTCTGCCTTGCCGGCTCTCCCGACGATTTCCCACAACAACCTCTCCACACCCAAAGACATCGACGACCGTCTCCCCAATGCGATCGCCCAAAAAAATTTCACCACTTTGATCTTCGTCGGGAACAGCTCCGTCGATGCCGACCGTCAGAATGGCTGCAATGACAACGTCGACCAAAATAATAGAAGAGTAGCTTGCCAAAATGCAAGCTGCACTTAAAGAGCAGAGTGAATAGCTAAGCATCAAAGACGGGCAACTCGCAGCTCACGATCTCCAGATCACAAGGATCATGGAACGGCTCAAAATGGGTGCGGCCACGAACAATACTGGCAGCGTTTCTCAAGAGGTCGACCAAAATCGGGTGACTACCAGTGGTTCGATCGAACTACCGCAAGAAGATATTGCCTCTGGCGACGAGCTGTCGCCCATCGCACTTATAGCCATTCGTAGAGGACTAGCTGAAGAAGAGCCGGCTGCCCTCACATTGGATGCAGTCACCGAGCTCATTAACCGTGTTGTACGGAACAGCTCGGGTGACAACAAATCTGTTGCATACCAAAGGCCTTACACTCAAAGGATCCAGAACATCCCGATGCCGCTCAGTTACCATCCTCTAAAATTCCAGCAGTTCAATGCCGACGGGCACCCCAAATAGCACGTCGCCCATTTTATTGAGACCTGCAACAACGTCGGCATAGATGGCGACTTGCTGGTTAAGAAGTTCGGCCGGTCGTTGAAGGGAAATGCCTTCGACTGGTACATTGAGCTTCCCCAAGAGTCAATTGACAGCTGGGAGCAACTGGAGCGAGAATTCCTCAGCTGATTTTACAGCACTCAGCGCACCGTCACTCTGGTCGAGATCGCCAATCTAAAGCAAAAGAAGGGTGAGAAGGTCGCCGACCATATTAACCGGTGGAGGAACCTGAGCCTCAATTGCAAAGAGAGCTCAAATTTATCTCTCGAAGTCGAAATCGAAATGTGTGCTCGAGGGATGCAATGGGAGCTCCTACGCTACATCCAAAAATCGGAGGCTGACAGACTTTCAAGAGCTCGCGATCGAGGCCCACAACATGGAGAACCTCATGGAGGAGTGAGGAGAGGAAGTTTCGTCATTTGCTGATCCTCGCAAGAAAGGGAAGGCCGTTGCGACCACACATAAAGACGCGAAGGAGAAAACAAAGGCATCCTTCGCAACGAATGCTCTCAAACCCCTCAAGGTCGGGAGCAAGGTCAAGACAAGCTACGCTCCACGACAGCCAGCCAGGGGAACGTATCGGAGGCCTTCACTAGAGGAAAGACAGGCCAAAATGTATCCGTTCGCCGATGTAGATGTTCCTGTTATGCACGAGCAGCTGCTCGATAACCATTTAATCAAGTTGCCAGAAGTCAAAAGACTCGACGACTTGTCCAAGAGCAAAGAACAAAATTTCTACAAATACACCGCTTGGTCGGGCATCCGATTGAGAAGTGCTTCGTCCTGAAGGAAAGGATCATGGAGTTGGCGGCTCAAGGCTGCATCAAAATCGAAGGAGCCAAAAACACGGCGTCCTCACATGTCATCTCCATTCAAGCCGAGCCAAATAGGCGAGCTCGGCCAAACAAATAGCAGGTCGTGAGGAAGGAATACCGTCCAAAATCTAGTCCCTCCAACCGACCGCAAAACTACAGACGACCACCGGCTAAGGTCGCAACAAAACTGGCACCCTAAGAAGCAGCTGCAGTCGACCAGAGGGGTGGATTCTAGTCACCCGACGAAAGAAGCCAGTTCGAGAAATCGAGCCGCCGGCAAACACCAAAACAAAGGCGAAGTGGCCAAACAAAAGAACCGCGAAGCGCCAAAAGAAAGCTCCTAGGACCCCCGTTCAAGGAGCAAACAAAAAGAAGAGAAGACCCGTCACACTGGCGGAGTTCTTCCCAAAAGAGTTTTTTGCGCCGCCAGCAATGGTGGCGACTTGCTTGACGGCCCCTCCGGAGCAGACTGCACCGAAGGACAAAGGTAAACGGCCAGTCGTCGAATGCAACGACCTCGAGACGTCATTAAAATAGATCTTGCCGCTTAACGAGATTGATGATGACCTCGCTTGGCCATCTGGTCAAGACAAGCTCTTATCCGAGTCCTCGACAAACCAGAGGAGCTCCAGGTTGAAGTCGATCAACTGCTTATGAGGAAGCACGACTCGCCGAAAGTCGAGATGTCGCCACCCTACCGAAAGTTGAGACGTCATCTAAGGCTTCAACCTGGAGGGCCAGAGGACACTCGGCATGATCTCTCTCGAGCTGCACATCGGCGACATGGTGGCTGAAACTCCTTTCCAAGTCATCGACTCAAGAACATCTTATAATCTGCTTTTGGGTCGACCATGGCTTCACGCGAACGGGGTTGTGCCTTCGACACTTCACCAGTGCTTCAAGTACTGGAAGGACGGCGAGCAAAAGACGGTGTACGCCAATAAAAGTTCATTCACCGAGGCTGAAGCATCATTCGTGGATGCCAAATTCTATCTGACGACTAGGTCGACAGTCAAATTAGGGATGGCAGCGGGTTCCATTTAGCGGGGAACCCGCCCCGACCCGACCCGCTTAAAGCGGGTTCGGGTTTACATTTTTACCCCGCGGGTCGGGTTCTGGTTTTGGGAGTGAAACCCGTCACGGGTTCGGCGAGGACGGGTTTCACCCCAAAACCCGACCCGACCTGCTTAATATTTATTAAAAAATAAAATATTTAAAGATAAATATATAATAAAAATATATATTAATAAAAATTATTTTTGATAAAATGTTTAAGTTAAGTATTTATATGTTTATAGATTTATAATATTTTTAATTTTTTTTTTAATATTTTTATAATTTTTAATATTAAATATATTATAATGGAACGGGTCGGTCGGTATTCCACGAGCGGGCGGGTTTCGGTTTTGGGCGGAGTTTCTTACCGTGGGCGGGACGGGTTTAGAAATTAAACCCGCGGGGCGGGTTTTAGCGGGGATGGGTTTTCCCGATTTTTCACTGGGCGGGGACGGGTTTCCAAAAACCCGCCCCGCCCTGCCCTGTTGCCATCCCTAAGTCAAATTGTCCGCTTGGCCGAGTCAGGTGTCAAAGGCCAAAACTGCTCTTCCTCCAAAGCAGACTCCGACGCAAGATCCAGTGTTGAAAGACACCTTCCAAACAGGCGGTGCATAACAGCCAGCCAACACACAAATCGGCCACAGTAACACCAGCGTCGATGCAGCATAATGTACCTATCTTACGGTACATCCCGCAGTCGCAAAGAAAGAAGGGAGAAGCTCCCTTGTTCGTCTGCCACAAAATCTAGCCGACCCCCTTTGCAGAAAAAGTTACTCTCCCACTGCCAAATCTTGAGAGAAAATCTAAAAAGAGGAAATCTAGAGAAAGAATCTAAAGAGAGAAAAATATAGAGAGAGAAAATCCTAGAGAGAAATCTTAGAGAAAAAATCTTAGAGAGAGAAAATATTAAAGAGAAAATCTTAGAGAGAAAATCTTAGAGAGAGAAAATGAGAGAAAGTAGAGAGTACTCATATTTTGCTAAAGGAGGGTAGAAAACCTAGATTTGTTTTACTTCAAATTCTATATTTTAGAATGCTTTTTAAATTTTAACCTAAGGATATAATTTTAACTTAATTTTACCTTTTAAAATTTTTATAAATTTTTATTAGATTTTTAGTATTTTTTTAATGATATATAATATAATAATATATAAGTTTGGCCGGTAGGTCAGGTCGGGTCAAATTGGGTCGGGTGAAGTCGGGTCGGGTCCAGAAGGGCATCAGAATTCAGAAAGTTTAGAAACTATTAATGGGCCTAGTGAATATCCATTAAGGTCATGGATAATATCCACGTAGAACCCATTAAGAAATGAATATCTAATAAACAGTTTATTGGATATCTATTTATTAACGGATTGATTTGAATATGTGGTTATTGGGTTGGACCTCCGCCCATTGCCACCCCTGGTTAGTGGGGCCCAATCAGACATGCTAGTGAGGCTGAATCGGGCCTGCCATGGGATTGGGTCGATCTGTTAGTGGGACAGGGCTGGGCATTGTAGGGTAGGGTATAGGATATTGAGATAAGTTAATAGGATGTTGGGCCTAGTCAATTGGAACTTATATGGGGTTGAAGATATAATGATGATTATTGAAATTTTCATCCAAACTAATGGAATCTATATAAAAAGGATCATTTATAATACTTTTTAGCAAAATATTTAGTAAAATTTATATTAAACAAAATTATAATTTTATATATAATAGTTTGAGATAACTTTTTGAGAACCTATATTTAATGAAATAATTGAAAAAGTAAAATTTATATTAATTTCCTACATATAATGTAGAACATATATTCAAATGACCAATTATTCAAATAAAAAGTAAATCAAAATATATGGTAAGAACAACCTACAGATTTTATAAACAAAATAAATAATTTTTTAATATTTTAATATTTTATTATTATTTCTTTGTGCTAATTTTAAAAGATACATCCTCATTCAAAAATTTAGGATATTCCTTATTAAATTAAATTTTACATAATCAATAAAAAATAAATCTATTTTTTGACATATTTGTATCAAATAATAAATTTTAAAAATATTATTTAATAAAGTTATGTACTAATAGACGTGTGATTTTCAAATAATAAATTATGCATTTTTATATTTTTTAACGTTTTATGCACGGAATTGAGGTGACTAGAATTAATGAGGGAATGGAGTGCTAGAAATTAGGAGTGGATATTTGAACTTTTTTAACAATTAATTAAAAAAAAAAAAAAATTAACAGTTTTGACACTATTCCCAAATTATTTGCAAATATAACACTATTTACAGGTTGACCTAGTTGGTCAAAGTTGACCAACTCGGTCAACCTCCATGCCAAAATTTTTTTTTAAAAGAAGAGCGTAGGCGGCATTTACAATGAAATGACGAGGCTACTTTAAAATGCCGCCTACAACATATGCAGGCGGCATCGAAATGCCGCCTCATCCGGCACTTAAACGAAAATTGTAAGTTGGGAAAGAGAAGTACTGACTGAGGCGGTATCTAAATGCCGCCAATTAAAATAGAGAGGCGGCATTTAAATGCCGCCTCCGCTGATCAACTCTAGAGGAATCGTGGAACGCGGAGGCGGCATCACGATGCCGCCTATCAAGGCGGCATATAAAAGCCGCCTCCACTTTATAACTAAAGGCGGCATTTAAATGCCGCCTTTACTTTGATTTTTTGTTAATTTTTTGTTTTATTTTTGTCTTATTTGTTTATCAACCTGTCATTACTTGTTAACAATCATAATGCAAAACAGCTCACACCACATAACTGTAAATTAGATAGACACATCTATCATGACAAATAAATGAAAACAATATAAAATATAACTATACCAATGTGTATACATAAAAAATAATGAAAAATAACAAATCATCAGTTACAAAAACAATCATAAGGCAGAACTGGGCTCTGGTGCACCAATTGCCTTTTTCTGCCTTCTTGTATAAATCCGTCGAATAGGAGGGTGGCGGCTGGGCTCCTCCTGGGGCTGCTCAAGAGGCTGCTCAAAGGGCGGGCTGGGCTCCGTGTCGGGTGTCCGCTCACGTGGAAGA
Organism: Aristolochia fimbriata; assembly: GCA_019845555.1. Classification (NCBI taxonomy): domain Eukaryota; kingdom Viridiplantae; phylum Streptophyta; class Magnoliopsida; order Piperales; family Aristolochiaceae; genus Aristolochia; species Aristolochia fimbriata. Next base: position 29,259,238 of record CM034078.1, read on the forward strand.
TGGAGCACCGTAGACTCTGGTACGGCTGGAACCTCGTCATAGTCCTCGACACGAAGTCGCCGCTCCTGAGCTGTAGGCCGACGCCTTGCACGACGCTGCCGTGGAGCTCTCTCTCTGGCTGGCTCGCCCACGTAAGAAGGCTCACCAGCATGTGACTCGTCTCCGCCGACGATCGCTCCCTCCAAGAGTGGAAGACTGTGCAGGACCGACTGACTGTACTGTCCAATCTCCAGCCAATGTGGGTCTGTGGATGATGGGTATAAGGCTGCCCTATGGTTGACGCTGGCCAACCACGCCCGCATACAAACCCAACTGCGAAAAAAAAAAGTAAGTTAAAAATGTATGACTAAGGAAATTATCATTCCACAAAGTTAAGTACGTACCAATGCCTCCTCGGTATAACCTCTAGGATGAAATACCATGGCTGGCTCAGTCGGTGGAGATGCTATGTATCGTCGAGTAGCCCCCAAATACCACCTCATATAGTCACTGGGAGCATGTCTGGGTGTGTGTGCCCGGCTGCCCGTAATAACATACTCCGCCCGCGCCTCCCACCGAGCGATGTAATCACGGTGGTATAGCGTCCAATCCTCCCCAGCACGGACTTTCCGGGAGATGCGAGTAACATGCTCGACATCCTCCGGTGGAGTCACCTGCTCAAAGTTATTAAATTAAACACCAAAAGATAAATGGAAATTGAACCCATGCTTTGCAATAATTACCTGCTCCAGCCCGAACTGTTACATCACTCGATCAGGAACATGCAGCTCAACGATCTCGAAGCAAATAAGAGGTGTCCTAGACAACCAGATACGTCTACCTTCAACGCAGATAGCAGGTAGACGCTGCACGAAAACCAGATACGTCGTGAGCTTCCCAAATGACATGTTTCCATCATATGCAAGGGCCCACTGCTCAGGGCTCATATCCTCAGTCAACTCTGCTTTGGCCCCAGGACATGCTTCTTCAAGTTTTTGCATTTCATGATCGTAATGAGCCACTGTTTCTGCACTCGCACATCTCCATACCATCTTATTCAAGTCCTTGACACTGTACCGCTTCTTCAGATTGGCAACGATGTGTCGTATACAGAACCTGTGTCTATGGGGGCGTGGAAAGACATCCCTTACTGCTCTGATGATACCACTGTGACGGTCAGAGATGATGCACATCGGAGACCTCCCCCTAACCACCTGACGCGCCAAACATGATATAAACCAAGTCCACGTATCTATGTTCTCTGTCTCCACAAGTGCGAAGGCCAGGGGAAATAACCGATTATCCCCATCAAATGACGTAGCTATCAGAAGACAACCCTTGTACTTCCCGTACAGATGAGTCCCATCTACACTGATGAAGGGTCTACAAAACTGAAATCCATGGATAGCTGGTCCAAACGCCCAAAAAACCCTATCAAACCGCACAAAATTTTCTTCTCTCACACCATCATTCGTGGTTATCATCTTGTACTTAGTACCTCAGTTTGTGTCTTTGATTGCCTTCAAAAACTGAGGTAATAAGTTGTATGACTCATCCCATCCACCAAATACAGCAACTAGTGCTTTGTTCCTTGCCCTCCATGCCCTACTATAACTCACCTGAATATGATACTTGTCCTTGACTAGCTGAATGATCTCATACGGAGACAGAGTGAAACTCGTCCTCACGTTGGGCATAATCAGGTTACATATCACGCTAGAGGTGCACAACCGGTTGTCCATGCGCAGCTCAACGTTCAAACACGTGTGTTCATCATTGCATCGTCTAACATTCCACATGTTCAACTTCATACTGTATGACGCGTATACGTGCCATGGACACTGATCACCTGTGCAACGAACATAATAAACTGTCGATCCCGATTTATGCACCCTGAACTGGACATGTCTACTTATGCAGTAGTCCTTCAAGTACATCACTAATGCGTCCTTGGTCATAAACCTTTGACCGACTCCAACACCGATGGGTGGAGGTACATTATCATCATCTACGCCTGGGACCATTGTGTTCCTATATGTCACATCCATGTGCATCACTCCTATCCACGGATCAGGATACGGCTCGTCATTCTCTTCTAGAGGTGGGACACCCATGGTAGGGAGGGGTAATTCAACATCTTCTTCTTCCTCAACTTCATCCTCTGTAACTGGTTCCGGCCACGACCCCTCACTACTAGAATCATCATTTGCTTCCTCACTTCGTTCCCTGAATTCAATTGTAACTTCATCAACAACTAATGCAAAACAGAAATTAAGTAAAACTTTAAACTATGCTAGATTGATAATTCTCACCTTTCTGCAGGGATGAACTCCGCAATGGGTCTTTCAACTCTCTCATCCCCTTCGGCCAAAACTTGCCCCCCGTATACCATAACAGCCCCTTCGCCGGTGCCACCCACATTTTCCAAACTTCTTCCACTATCCATCTCATAGGAGTAAGTATCCCGCTTCACAAACAGCTCCAGCATTGATTGGAACCCATACTTCACCTGACCTAATCCGCTCTCCAGTGACACGTCATCGAGTACGGGAGTGTACATCAACCGACCATTGCACGTAAAACTCAACCATATCGAAATGTGGTCCGTGCGTGGGTTCCCTCCAAGAACATTATACATCATAGTGCACAACGTATTAAACGAACACGTCGGCTCTAGATATATAAGTCTGGTTGTCCCCTCGCTATAGCCGACCATATTACCGTACTCAAAAACAAAGTCACCACCAAAATAACAACACGCAGGTATGACTGTCATCCTCAACTGAAATTAAGCAACAGACATTACCATACAAATTCCCAAATTACCCCTAAATAACGCCTCTAGAAAATACAACGCCTCATATACTAAATTAGCGTATAAAATTCTAGATTAACCTAGACACTCGATTAGCATAAAATATGACTGAATTACGATTAAAAATGCTTCATTAGTGTATAAAATCATAACTTAACAAAAAATCAACATTATCAAACAAATTACCAAATTACCCCTGGAAAACCCTAAATATGCATAAACTCCATTAATTACCATAAAAACCCCTAAAATAGCATCAAATCAAAATTAACATAAAGATCCCTCAACAAGCCTCAAAATGCCTAAATTAACATAAAAAACGTGAATTAGCAATAAAACCCTAAAATTAACCTAAAAAACCTTAAACCCTAGACACAAAAAACCCCAAATCCACGCAACACATGCAATTTAACCCTAAATCAACTAACAAACATGCAATTCGTAGCAAATTCATGGTAAATACACTACAATAGGATCAATTTCAACTGAAAACATGTATCAAATCCACAAAACGACGTCGAAACACATTCTAACTCACGAAAACTAAAAATAAAAACTTACTTTTCCAAAGAAAACACGAAGATCCACGGGAGAAATACATGATCTGTGGTCGCACAGCCTCCAATCTCTGATTTGCTGCTTCGATTCGGCAGAAATAGAGACGAAAGGAGAGAGGAAAACGTTCTTTCGCGCGCGGGTTCGATTTGGGAGAAAGAAGAAAGAAGAGATAAAATACCGTCACGCGAATAAAAAGACGTAGAGGCGGCATCCCGATGCTGCCTATACTTTAGTTAGGCGGCATCACGATGCCGCCTCCTCATGAAATACTAAATCGCAAGGAGAACAAAGAGGCGGCATCGCGATGCCGCCTCTAAAATGGACGGCGGCATTCTTATGCCGCCTTCGCTCTTTAGAACTTTTTCCAACTATCAATTTTCGTTTAAGTGCCGGATAAGGCGGCATTTCGATGCCGCCTGCATATGTAATAGGCGGCATTTTAAAGCCGCCTCGTCATTTCATTGAAGGCGGCATTGAAATGCCGCCTACGCTCTTCTTTTAAAAAAAAAATTTGGCAACACGCTGTGTCTAGCATGTCGCCTACATGGAGGTTGACCGAGTTGGTCAACTTTGACCAACTGGGTCAACTTGTGAATAGTGTTATATTTGCAAATAATTTGGGAATAGTGTCAAAACTGTAAATTTTTATTTTTTTTTAATTAATTGTAAAAAAAGTTCTTGATTTGGATATTGGATATATCCAAATCATTGACACCCCTATATAAGAACCCTTAAATGCTATCTCTCTGAGTATTAAATGGAAAAAATTTGGGTATACAAATTAAATTATACTTTTACATTATAATTATTTAAATATTTTATAATATGGGCTAAATTTGAAAATTTATATTGACATAAATAAAGGGTTGGTATATTAGGTGGGAATGTTGGGTTGGGACATCAAATATGGGATGTCATATAGGATCATTGTATGGGGTGATTATATGGGCTTGCAGGGTCATGGGGGTAGGAATAGTTCGATCAACTAGGGGGATGTCGAGTGGTAGGGCCCAATCAGAGGTGGGGTCAAGGGGTGGGTCATGGGTGGGTTTGTACATTAGAGTTAATGTGGTGTAGATGCGTCGAGGTGGGTGGGGTTTGGGGATAGAGTTGGGATTGGGATTGGGTTAGGGGTGTAGTCGTGCATAAGGTTGTATCTTGGGGTCGAAGTGGGTTAAGGTGGGCCTAGGTGGTTGAGGGGAGCGGTAACACAAATTTGTCAGGCACCCACCATATTAATTTTATATAAAACCTAAGTACCAAAAGTCAAATAAATGATATGATAAGAAAATTGTTCATTGTAGGACATGTAGTGAGTAGGATAGAATATGATCCTTAGTTAAAACGAGAAAGACTAATGAAACTGTTTGAGTTTTAAATTAAAAATTTATTGGCTTTTAGGGATAAGGTAGACTATTGACTTTTTTTTATCTAATAGTATTTTTAATTTAATGGAATCTATAAAACAATATTATTCATCATATTTTTGATAGAATTTATTTAGTAAAATAATATATTAATGTAATACTACTTAATACATTTTTTAAAATCTATATTTAATGAAATAAATAAATAAATAAATAATATCAATGGCAAAAATAACATATTATTCAAATGAATAGTAAATCAAAACATATGGTTAAGATAACCTCTAAATTTTATTATTAAAAATATAAATTTTTTAATATTTTATTATATTATTTTATACCCTTTATGCTAATTTTAAAAACATTTAATTTTAAAAATTTGGGATAATTTTTCTCATTAAATTAAATTTTAAATAATCAATTAAAATAAATATTTTTCTTTTTGGAAAATATTTGTTTTAAATAATAAATTAAAATTTGTTTTAGTAAAATTATATACTAATAAAATATTACTTTTAAAACGATAATTATTTTATTTTTATATATCTAAAAATATTAGTTGATAACATTTTATGCTTTTTAATTCTTTTTGGTGAGTAGAATGTTATATAAAAATAAGTACATTTAATGATAACATAGAATGTTATAGACAGGCTGAGTACCTTGTTGTACAGTAAATCAGGACTATGTTATAAATTGACTCCATATTGTGTTACAACTAACTAGTTTATTCGTAAAGGCACTGACGTTGTGCAATGTTATGAACAAACAACATTTATTGCTATAAATAGAGATTGACCTTCTTTCTAAACAGACAAGTATGAATGCCATAAACACACAATGTACATTATTATAGGCAGCTTGTATATGGTCATAAACTGACTACATGGTCATAAACTGACTACATGGTCATAAACTGACTATGTACATGGTCATTTAATGACAATGTAGAATCTTATGGTCAGACTAAGTACCATGTTATGAAAAAAATAAGTACATCGTTACGAATTTCATATATAATGTTATATACTGAATGAGTACCAAGTTATAATCAAAACAAGTACACTGTTATAAATTATCAAGTATAGTGTTACATATTAACAAGTGCCAATTCGTGTACGTATTGACAATGTTTGAAGCTATGAACTGATGATGTAGTTAGCTATCTTATAATTTGTTGTTTACTTATCTCTTGCCACATTATGTACTAACCGTGTTCAAGGTCCTAAAATCATCCATAGGTAAGTTAATGAGCAGCACAAGCAATGACTTTCAATTTGATCTATTGTGGCTATATGCAACAGCTCTATCAATGTATTATTTTTTGCATCCATGGTAAATCTGTTGTCCCAATAAATTATAAGATAATAAAAATTTAAATTTTGCATATCTGTTTGTCAAGTTTTTCTCCGTTCTTGTCGAATTGCTATCAGTCCACCAACTCTATTTGTTTGATTTTCCTTGATGGAAGGCTCCTCTGACGAAGAATGAAATTTGGCTCCAGAGGTGGTGTGACCTCCTCAGCATGTGTATATATAGAATCTGTGGCTCATCAACCAAACGAACCCTAATTGCCTATTAGCCAAATAAGACCAAAACCCCATCAACTAAATAGCCTGATCTATTACCTAATGGACCCATACGAGGATTCCTCCTTCCATCATTGCTTCCTACTCAACCTCAGACTTAGGTCAATTGAGGCGTCCCCCAAAAGCCCAAGTCCAACAAAACGGAACCCAAAAAGTGGGCTATAAGAGGCCCAATTCCCATAATATTTTCAATCAAAATAATTTGAAACTAATTTTGAGAAAATAATTTAGTAATAGCTATTTCATAAAACCAATTATGGGAATCAGAATATCCATAATTTGAGTCAATCGATAATTTCCCGGGTTTATCGATTTATGTCAAAATTATGATTTTGCCCCTAGTTGAGATTCTCTTGGAATAATAACCTCCCGACAATGTTAATAATGTTAATTCTCTAGAGTGGTTTGATGCACAAAAAACATCATCAATGCTATCAATTTCACACCAAAAGAATTATAAACCTTAATAGAAGTCGGGCCAATTCTCAAGATAATAGGAAGCTAGACACGGAGGTGATCAGTCTCATGGGCTCAAGGCCCATTTACCAAATCTCTGGTCACATGTCCTATGTGTGACACACACAATATCGTATGGTGATGGGACATCCAGGTCAGTGTTTGGTCCTACGCCTAATACCCCTTATAAGGCCATCTAAACATACAAAGGTCTAAGTAACCTGCCCCAATTCTCACCTCAATGCCCCAGACGTATTCTGAGCACAAGGCTCTAGGACACAGTGTCATGAAGACATCCACCTCCGAATGATCCAATGCCAAAACAATGAAATCTACGGATAACAAATTAATGCATGCAAGAAATAAAATTTATTAATCATGTAAAATTAAACATACAAAACAGTTCTGAGCAGAGACACATATAAAATGCTAACAAAATCGTGGCGAGAATGATTGAAGAATAAATAATAGATATAATAAATAGAACAAAGAATAGAGAGAACATAGAGAAGAACATATAGCACAGAGAACATATAAAATACATAACATAGAGAGCATGGACAGAATAGAGAGAAGGAAGATTGAAGGAGAGAGAATAGAGATTGAAGGAGAGAGAATGAAGGTTGAAGGAGAGAACAAATATTGAAGGAGAGAACGAGGAGAGAGGAGTGAGGAGAGAGGAAAAGAGGGAGGAAGAAATAGGAAGAAGAGGCGTGAGGGAGAGACATAAAAGAGAGGAGGGAGTCTTTAATCGATAGTATAAGAAACTCAATGTAAGAGGGGCTGGTCTGAATTGGTTTATGGTTCTAGTTTTTCTTATTTTCAGTAGATTGGTCTGACTTCAAAGATAACCGGGTTAAAGGAGGGGTAAAAATGTCTGGGAATATAATATTCAATAAAAAATGAGATTTAATAAATGGTTCAACATTTAAATTAAAGTTGATATATGATAATTAAAAGATCCATATGTATATATATATATATATATATATATATATATATATATATATATATATATATTTATTTATGGTTGTTACCAACCCATGGATTTGATACTTGGCCTGTACCAAGTTATGATGTATTTTAAGTCTTAAAAATTGATTAATAGATATATTTTGAATATTGTTCTTTTTGTTTGCTCCTTTTTTGTGTTGGGTGATCATTGCTTTTAAGTATCAATGGGGGTTAAAGTGACATGTTTGTATTCAACAGTCTAAAAATGATTTTGTTGTTAAAGTGGTCTCGGTTTTTTATTAGTATTTTTAATTGTTACTTTTTTTTTAAACTTTCATAGTGAAGGCCATGGAATTTTTTATGATATTTTTTTAACAAAGAAGATGTATATATGGTTTAGCCACCATTGAACCCAATTGAACCTGTTAAACCAAATTAAGACCTTCCACGATGACTTGTTTGGTTATTCAAGCATTGAATTTTATATAAAAAAAATATACATGATAAAAATAAAAATTATGATTATTTATAAAAACTTTGAAATACATAAATAGGAGGAAGGTTTGGAGAACGATGTTTGAATTTTAAAACATACTAATAATTAATTTTATTTAAGAAAATAAAAGGTAAATACTACATAATCAGAAAATAGAGATAAAACCATGAAAGTTTTAAGAATTACTAAACATTAAACTTTAAGTTGGCAGCCTAATAGTATTATATAAAAATATAATTGGGTAATAAATGACGAAGATATAAGATAGACCTACTTTTAATTAGATATAAGATATAACAGTTTGAGGTACTTTTTAATTTGTGTTTGTTTGCCTATACTTTTCATGGTTTTCAGCTAGTTAAATTTTAGTATAGAGTGTTTGTCTATTGCTAAATTTCATCTATGTTTTAAAATAAATAATAATATATATTTATTATAATATTAAAATTAAAATAAATAAAAATTTTAACTTTAATATAATAATCTTTATAATATTTATTACACTCCAATTTGGTTAATTTTAAGAACCAAATTAAGTTTGAATATAATAGTTCCAAAATAAAAGGCAAAAATCATTGGAAAAACCAGAAGCATGTCTAATAGCAGATAGTTCACTAGATGACATCTATGAATACACTTTTCTCTTAACAAACTTGTGAGCTACTGCTAGAAATCATGCTACAGTGAGTATTGATTGAAGGCAAAATAGAAGGAAAAGAGAGCAAAGACAACAAAAGAATCGAAAACTATGGATATAAAACCACAAAAAGAGAACTTGATCTCTTGAAGTCAAAATAAAAGAGGAGCATTTAGAAACAAAACCTCACTTATTCTTGTTGTTGCTTCATAAGTGCGGTCAAGCATAAACCACAAACCTAAATAGGTGCAACCGTATAAGGACAAAACGGGTTGAAACATATTATTCAATCTATGTCACAGAAATAGAAAGCATCAGAGATAAATTCTAGCGAACCAACTCTATTTATCAGCTAGTCTATCACGAAGAAAGATAACAATGAGGAATTTCTGCTCCATTAACACTAAAATGGAGAATGGAGAAGATTTCAAAATTTAAGAGAGAATAAACATACGTGGAGCAAATAATTTGAATAAAAATAAAGAAAATAGAGGCAGAGATAACGAAATAAAAAAACAATAATAGAAAAGTAGAGCCGATAAGGAAAAAATGAAAAAGAGTTAACGCATACCTGAATGGATCTTAGGGAGATTTGATTTCAGAATGAAGGTATTGAATAGGGAGACAATCTCACAACGTGAGGTAAAAATGACGTGGGAGAGCACTTCGACTGACAAAGAGAAGGGTTTAAAGGAAGCATCTCACCTTCCCATGGAAGTGCCGAAGAAAAAAATGAAATCATAAAAAAAAGGAGGCGAAATAGAAGAAATAAACATACCTGAATGATTTTGTGGGGTTTTTGGCTCGGTGAATGGTGTTGGCTCTGAAGTTCCTTAACAATTTTGAAGAAAGACAAGGAGGCTTCGATAGTTCAGCTCTTCCCAAGAGCGTAGCAGAGCAATTTGGGGGGGTGAAGGGAAAGGAGGAAGATTTGGGGACACAGGAGAGTGCAGATAATATTGTTCTCCCAACGCGGTAAAGGTGAAGGTGGACGGGGATTTGGGATTAACTTGGGAAGCGGATGATTTTTTCCTTTTACTTGAGCCGTTCGATCGGATCCGATGGTGGCGTTATAACCCAATATTATTATAAATAAATTACAAAAATGCCATTGACAATGAAATAACACAACTTCGACATTTCCGTTACACGTGGGGGGCTTTCTGAGAGCCCCTTCTTGTGCTCCAGTGAACGCTCTCATCGGCTTTGCGCCGACGACATCTGTAATTGGCGATTTTAACTCTCGAAGCATTGATTAGTCACTCCTGGAGATCCTCACAACCGCCTATCTTCCGTATTTTGGCCGAGGGTAATTTGGCTATCGCATTGGTGAAGTAAAAAGAAAGAAACCATCTTAGACTCGCCCGCAAAAGAAAAAACCAATCTTTGACACATTCATAGATGGAAAGAGGGGGTTTTTAGAACATTGATTCTTCGGCAGAATATCACCTACCACTTGCAAAAGAAAAAAAAAAAAGAAACTCATAAGGGTACTCCAATCGAATTGCTTTTGAAACAAGTGTCATGTTGTTGTCATTCAAATATAACACTGAAACAGGTTATTATTATTTTTAATTAATACTAATCATCTACTAGTGTATTTCTTTAAGAGAAAATGCACAATGAAATTCTGTGCAAAAAATTTTCAAGAAGAGAAAAATGCAATGCACTGTCATTACACTTGCTAATTGTTGAGAAAAGGCGGTGCTTTCTCCAATTGTGGGCATTCTTTCAAGAGGCCGGCTAGAATTTATCTACATTTTTCTTCTTGTTCAAATTGTCGCTTTAAGCTGAAACACTTTTTGTTAGACTAGTGTTACTAAATTGAAGCGGCTGGTTGAACACGATTCAACCAAAACACTTGTACTTAAGGTTGGTAAATCTCAGAAGTGGTCTTAAGGTTCAATTGTTAATCTATTAACTAAGGTGATGAGTTGGACCCATTCTTAGGAAAGGATGAAACAAGAGTGGGAGATTCTCTTCTCTCTTTTTGAGGACAGGGTGTTGGTGGCGGTCTTTATCCTTCTGGATTTTATGCTTAATTGGCTTTTTAGATAGAAATCCAGCATGTTAGATATGATAAATGAGGTGATTTGTGTTAGATACACATTTCATATTTTTCCATTTTGTCGCGCAGGCTGCATGCTTTGGATAAGTACCTCAGGTTGTTTAGGTCTTGTCTTAGGTAGGTTGCATTCCAGGAGCTTCACTGGTGGTTTGTTAGTAGTTTCAGCTTGTCTCTGCTTCGGGTCGAGTCACTTTGATTCTTTTCTTGCTTGAGCCAATATGAAGCTTATTATCTATTCTGAACCAAGTCTAAATTTTTTGGTTGGGCTCATTATCTTGCGAGCAGACCCTTAGCTTAGCTCTATATAATGAATTTTTTTGGGGAGTACTAGAGTATCCACCCTTTGCATTTGAAAAAGAGAAAGATCTTCTTTTCTTTCTTCTCTCTTCTCATTCTTTTAATTTTTAACTTGTACTGATGACCAAAAGTTCTATCTTGAGTGCATCTCTGTAAAGTTATAAAATGATTTATTATATACTTACATTTTGACAAACTGGAATCTCAGTCAAAACTTGAACATGGCAGGGGGTCAAACATATCCCATTTTCCCCTGAGTTTGAACTCTGGATGACCTTTAGTATTATGTGCTTTTTATTTAAAAAATGTTGATTTTGGTATGATGGGCAGGTTTGCGTTATCATGTGGCTGATGTAATACTTTTGTATGTCTCTAAGATTTATTTAAGCAGTTTTGAATATTTTTAATCTTTTCTTCAGAAAATGAAGCTGGGAGCAAGGAATCTCACGAAATCTTCAAGGGAAGTTTTCTGACTCTGCCTTGTTTGAATTTGTTGCATTGAGGTCATAGCAATTTTATAAATTTGAGTGGGATTTTTTATTATTTTTAAGTTTCTTTCCCCGACTTGCTTAAATCTTTGCATACTTAACTAATGTGCACTAGAGTTTTACTTAGAAGATAGTTTAATTGAACAAAATTTTAAATTATTGGTGGTTTTCTTAACTTAGAAGATAGTTTAATTGAACGAGTTTTTAAATTATTGGTGGTTTTCTACTTTAGTGGATTAAAGGAGTAGATTTTATTTTGGTCTTGATATACCACTTGGCCGGATTTTAGGTTTAACATGAGAAAACTACCTGTGGCTTGTGGATTGAATGTTTGTGTGTATTCGAGCATGCTTTCGTTGTTTTCTAGAACCAACCCGAGGAAAGCTTGAGGCGAAACTCAAGAATGGTTTTCTAAACCTCTTGAAGTGATTTAGGCATTGTTTCTAATTCGTTTGAGCCTTTTGATGCCACCTAATTTTAATGCACAAGATGCATCACTTTTTGCTAGCCCATTTAAGCCGTCAAGATCCAAATTTTTTTTGTGATCCCGTGCTTTACATGAACCGGGCCTTATTATGAATTTCCTTGTTTCACTTGACCCGTTTCTCTTAGTCATTGAATTGTTCTATTGGATTGAGCATGAATAACCCTCAATGTGGAGGAACAATAAGGATGAGATGGTATTGGTTATTTTGCAGTATAGAAAAGGGTGGAAGAAGGAAAGAAAAAGAAAAGGGAGGAGGAAAGAAAGAATAAGAAAAAGGAAGATGGATGAAGGAAAGAAAAAGAAAAAGGGGAAAGGAGGAATGAAAGGGAAATAAAAAGGGAGACGGAAGAGAGAAGAAAAGGAAAGATGAGACATGGAGGAAGAGAAGAAAAAGAAAGATGAGTCATGGAGGAAGAGAAGAAAAAGAAAGATGGGAGATGGAGGAAGAGTAGAAAAGAAATATGTGAGATGGTGGAACAAAAGAAAAAGAATGATGGGAGGTGGAGGAAGGGAAAAAAAAGATATATGGGAGATGGAGGAAGAGAAGAAAAAGAAATATGGCAGATGGAGGAAGAGAAGAAAAAGAAATGTAGGAGATGAAGGAACAAAAGAAAAAAAATAATGGAAGATTAAAAAAAAAAGTGGGGAGACGGATGGAAAAAGAAAGGGAAGGAGATGGAGGAAGGAAAAAGAAAAAAGGAAATTGATGGAAGGAAGAAGAAGAAAAAAAGATGAAACAAGGAATATAGAATAAAAGAAAAGATTTGAGAAATGGAGGAAGAGAAGAAAAGAAGGAAGGAATTTGGAGAAAGAAAAGGAAGAAAGGAAAAGAAAAAGGAAATGGAGGAAGAAAAGAAAAAAAAGGAAAAGAAAAAGGAAAGGAAAAAGGAAAGGAAAAAAAGAAGGGAGATAGAGAATCAAAAGAAAAAGTGAAAGGGAGATGGAGGATGAAAAATTCTTTGAGGTGGAAAATGTATTGAATGTGAAAAAAATTAAAGGGTGAATTCATGCTAAAAAAATGGAACATGGATATGAGTAGGAGGCATACCTATGCTAATACCTGAATTTTAATCCAACCAATTTACCTTGCCCCATTACAGCCTAAAAAAGACCTATTGATTAAGGGTTGGAATTCTTTCATGTTAGTGGAGAGTTGACTTAAGGTTGGCTTATGGAACTCAATTGAAAGCTGCTTGATTACACTGGTTTGTGGTTTGAATGGAAAGAGGTAGTTTAATCGTGTTACTCCTAGGTGTTTGAACCATGGGGGAAGATACCTGAATAAATCTACTTCTGATTGATACTTTAGATGGGAGTGCCACCAGAATTCTCTCTTTGGATATTAAAATACTCTTCTAAGTAATTACATTGTTTTGATCTTCTATCTAGACCATTACATTATTTTGCTCTTCTAAGTCATTACATTGTTTTGCTCTTGTTTGTAATGTGAATGTAGTGTCATTGTAGATTAGTTCAGTTTATTTTACTTAAATGAGATGCTACTGATTTCTTTCCTGGAATGTTTCTTATGCTTATTGTTGTTGTAGTATAATTCCAACAATTTCTGCAGCTTTTACTATAGAAGGCAATCAATAGCAAAAAAGTGGTACTTGAAAGGATTACTTCAGCATTTTTCCTCTGGTAAAGTGCAGATATTTTGAAATAATTAAAGAAGGAGATCAAAGTTAATTATATTAACTGTTATGGTAAATGTCCCCATAAGGCTATTCTGTGGGATATATTTACTGTAAGTTGGACTTTAAATGATTGTTTGAAACTGAAAGATCTATTTATTTTTCCTATTCTTGTTCACTTTAAAAAATTCCAGCTAATTTTTCTTTTGGGTGAAGTTCAATTGTGGTTGTTTCCTTGAGGAGCTTGCAGACAATTTGGTACTTATGGCCAATAAAAAAGACTAGCTAGCTTGCTGATTTTGAGCTTGCATGGGAAGAATATGTCGCGAAGATGATGATTGCAGAAACTAAACTGACATTGGACGGCTCCAGAGGTTTTCATCCTTTCTTCCTCTCTAAAATAAGGTGTTATGCTTCTAGTGTTATTTGTCCATTTCGTGTATTATTTGAATTATGCGAGTATGTATATTATAGCAATATGCAGATTTTTTAACATGAAACAACAGAAAAAATTAAATTGTTGTCACAAATTGAATTTTATGTCCTTAAATAATTTATTTAACCAAAACAAATTCTGGATCTAGGTGTGTGTGTGTGTGTGTGTATTTAGATGTATGTGTTTACTCAGCATTGAATTATTTTCTGATAGTTATACAACTCTGTGACACTCTGGCAAGGGGAGAAGAAGCATTATATCAATGAAGTATCTACTGTTTTGGCAGTGTTATGGGAGTTATTGACAAGCTGCATGCCGTTTGAGGGCTTCTCAACTTTGCAGGCTGCATATGCGGGAGCTTTTAAGGTGCTAACATTTTCCACCTCTTGTATCCATGTTCTCAGACATGTACACGAAGTCAGATTTTTTAGCAAAAACTCAGAAAGTATGATCACGAGTGTAACTCTTTGCTGGACACAATATGTAATAACAATTGTTCAAATTTGTTCAACTAATGGTCTAATCCCCGATGGCTGTATTGATCACATTTCTTTCCTTGTTAGTTTATTTTGTTTCAAGACATTGATCTCTAACTTTAAGGCTGAACCCCAAGATTATGCTGCCCACTTACTTTTTTCCAGGTAAAGGGATCAAATTATCACAGTCAAGGTTATTCATACTAAAGCAGTCGTGAAGAAAGAGCTGCAAACATGAGAACCTTGTTAAGCTGAGCATTTTGTTTGTAAGGTGAATGTAGTGTCATTGTAGATTAGTGCACGTTATTTTATTTAAATGAGATGCTATTGATTTCCTACCTGGAATTTGTTGTTGAAAAATAATTACAACAATACTTGCAGCTTTTACAATAGAAGGCAATCAATAGTAGAAAAGTGGCACCTGAAAAGACGATTTCAGCATTTTCCCTCTGGTAAAGTGCAGATATTTTGGCGTAATTATGGAAGATGGTTCAGTTTGTTCTTTTTCTGGCTTTGAATATGGGGGGTGCAGTTAAGCAAATAAACAATTGCGTCCAATGAAATTACGATGTGCGGCCGCTGTTGTGGTATGTCAAAACTAGACTGATCTTATAGTTTGAGATGTTAGCTATTTATTTTTCTTATTATTGTTCACATTACAAAACTGCAGCTAATTTTTCTTTTGCATGAATTTCATTAAAGGTTATTTGCTTGAGGAGCTTGCCAGACAATTTGCTACTTATGGACAATCAAAAGACTGTCAAGCTTGCTGATTTTGTGCTTGCATGGGAAGAATCTATTACGAAGATGATGATTGCAGAAACTAGAACTTATGTTGGAAGGCTCCAGAGGTTTTCATCCTTTCTTCCTCTCTAAAATAAGGTGTTGTGCCTCTAGTGTTATTTGTCCACTTCTTGCATTCAACAATCAGTAATGGCTATTTTAATTATGTGAGCATGTCCTTGCTCTCTTCCTCTCTCTCTCTAAATTCTCTTGTTCTCTTTCTCTCTCTCCATTCTCTCGCTCTTTCCTCTCTCTCACACCCAAACATGAACACTATTTCTGTCAGGTCAATCTGCGATCTCTCTCTCAGGTTTTTCTCTCTCTGGTTCAACTCTCTCCCACTCGGCTGACTCTCTTTGGTCTCTCTCTCTGCTTACTCTCTCTCATTCTATTTTTCTGCTCTCTCACACTCTCTGGTCTCTCTCTCGCATGTTTTTCTCACAGGTATCTCTCACAAGTTTTTCTGTTTGCTCGCTCTACCTCTGTCTGGTCTCTCTCTATGGCTCTCTCTGTATGTATCAGTATGGAGCTTTCTGGTCTCTGTCTATCATTTTGGGAATCCACCTCTTGTATCCATCTTCTCAGACATGTACACTCATAGTCAGATTTTTCTCAGCAAAACTCAAATCAAAACGCAGTATCATAAAAGATCATCATCGAGTGTAATCTTTTGCTGGACATCATCATATGTAATCATAATCAATTGTTCAAATTTCATTCAACTCATCTTAGACATTTTTATCATCATCTAATTTTTATCATCATAAACATTTTGATCACATTTCTTCATTGTTAGTTTATTTTGTTTCAAGACATTTTTTTATCATCTAACATCATTTAGACATTTTATCATCTGAACCCCAAGATTATGCATTTTATCATCCACATTTTTCATTTTTTTTTTATCCAGGTATTTTTTTTATCATCAAATTATCACAGTTTTATCAAGGTTATCATCATACATTTTTCATCAAGCATTTTTTAGAAAGAGCTTTTAAACATTTTAACCTTGTCAGACATTTTTTTTGAGCATTTCATCATAGGCATTTTATCATCATCTTGTATCATCATCACCATTTTGTAGTGTCATTGTAGATTCATCATGCAGTTTATTTTATTTAAATGAGATGCTATTGATTTCCCTTCTGAATTTCTGTTGTTGGGTTAGATAATTCTCACAATTCTCCACTTTTCGAGCTTTTACAATAGAAGGTTTGGGTTGTTTTGGCTTCTCCTATGGTTTTGTCTGAATTAACATTTCTCTCTCCATCATTCTGTCCTTTCTGCTACCTCAGATATTTCTTGGTTTCTTTCTTTCTGACGTTTGGTTATTTTCTTAATTCTCTCTCCTTGCTTTGAATTTTTCGCATTCTCTCTTTGTCTCATCTCTCCCTCTCTGGTCTCTCATCAATTACACTTCACACTTTCTCTCTCAGGTCATGTCAAAACTCTTAGGTCACTCTCTCTTATCTATCTCTCAGGTCACTCTCTCTTATCTATCTCTCAGGCCACTCTCTCTTATCTTTTTCTAAGGTTTCTCTTGCCCTCTTGTTTAACTAACTCCCATTAGTCCAACTCTCTTTGGTCTCTCTATTTTATTTTTTATTTATTTGGAATTTTTGTTTTTGTCTGTATTAACATTACTCTCTCCATCATTCTGTCTTTCGTACTACCTCTCTCTCTGACTTAGTTCCTCTCTTTCTCACATTTGCTTATTTTCTCAATATCTCTCCTTCCTCGCTCTTTTACTCATTCTCTTTCATCTCTCCCTCTCTGGTCTCTCTCATCTCTCCCTCTTTGGTCTCTCTCATCTCTCCCTCTCTGGTCTCTCTCATCTCTCCCTCTTTGGTCTTTCCCCCTCTTGGTCTCTCTTTGTTGGTCTCTCTCTCTCAGCTCTGTTTCTCTGGTTTCTTTCTGGTTCGTTTCTTTAACAGGTCTCTCGTTGTAACAGGTTTGCTTCTTTTTTGCTTTAGTTTCTTACTCTCTAGTCGCTCTCTTGTCTCTCCCTCTTTGATCTCTCTGATATCTCTCACATCCCTCCCTCTCTGCTCTCTGTCTCTGTTGACATCTCTCTCTCTCTCTCATGTCTCTCGCTCCTTTCTCTCTGATCTCTCTGTCACATTTTTCTCACATGTCTATTTCACAGGTCTCTCTTTTGGTCTCTCTCTCTCCTCTTTTATGGGTCTCTCTCTGATCCCTCTCACTAGCCTCTCTCACTGGCCTCTCTCACTGGCCTCTCTCACTTGCCTCTCTCACTGGCCTCTCCCACTGGCCTCTCACTGGCCTCTCTCACTAGCCTCTCCTTTGGCCTCTCTCTCACTGGCCTCTCTCTCACTTTGGCCTCTCTCACTGGCCTCTCTCATTGGCCTCTCTCACTTTGCCTCTCTCACTGGCCTCTCACTGGCCTCTCACTGGCCTCTCTCACTGGCCTCTCTTTTGGCCTCTCTCACTGGCCTCTCTGCTGGCCTCTCTCACTGGCCTCTCTCACTGGCCTCTCACTGGCCTCTTTCACTGGCCTCTCACTGGCCTCTTTCTTTTTTTGAAATAGTGAACTTTATTGAAATGCTTTATGTAAAGAATACATTGATGCTTATACTAGCAATTAGCCCTGTATAGAGCATCGAACTTACATGATTAAATCATATTTAGCACTTTGCACTAGCTCAGGACAGGAGCATACATAACATTACTGTTCTATAATAATGTTGTTACAATCCACACCATTTTTTGCTAGTCTGTCTACTGTTGAATTCGCCGATCTAGGAGTGTGCATCCATCTGACATGCCAGCCTTCTGTAATGTCAAAAATTTTATCAAATATGGACTTCAGATGCCATGGTGGCGAGTAGTCCTTTGCCCATCCAATTACCAAGGCTAAGTCACCTTCTATCAGAGCGGGGGTGCTCGAGAAGTTAGCATACATTTTTACATTCGTGAGAAGTGCCTTGGCTTCAGCTTCGTTTGAGGTGCAGTATCCGGCTGGGGATGACTCCTAGTCCTGCTTGACCTGGATTACCCAGAAAGGATCCATCAAAATTTACTTTTGGGAAGCCTTCTTCAGGAGGTATCTAGGTCTGCATGATCAAAGGTTTCTTTGTGGACCAGTGTATTATTTTCCTCCAGTGCATTCTGAGGACAATCATAGGGAAGGGGGCATGTTTCCCAGGGCGCATGACCATGTCATCGCATCTCTGAAGATCTGCCCAATTACAGTAGCAGTTTGGGAGCTCTTTCCATTGAAAATCCTATGATCCTCTTTCACTGGCCTCTTTCACTAGCCTCTTTCACAGGCCTCTCGCACTGGCCTCTTTCACAGGCCTCTCTCACTGGCCTCTTTCACTGGCCTCTCCCTCACTGGTTTCACTCTTATTGGAATTCTCTCCTCTCTCCCTCTTTCTCTCTCCCTATATATATTCTCTTTTTTGCTTAAGCTTACCCTTGAATGATGGATTGATTTTGTGTGAAGCAATTTGAAGAATGTGATAGATGTAACTTAATGGAAATAATTTAGATGATTAAAAAGGTCTGAAACAATATGAAAAAGGGTTTATCAAATTTGTCATTAGTGTGGTTCATTTTTCTGCCCAACAGGTTTCCTTCATTTTTGGTTTAGTTTCTTTCTCTCTTACTCTCTCAGCTCTCTCTATTTCACTCTCCCCTCCATCTCACTACTCTCTGCTCTCTACACACTCTCAGGTCAGTCTCTCTTATCTCTCTCAGGTTTCCCTCGCTCTCTGGTTTAACTCTCCCACTGGTCCAACTCTCTTTGGTCTCTCTATTTTATATTTTATTTATTTGGATTTTTTGATTCTCCTATAGTTTTTGTCTACTTTAGCATTACTCTCTCCATCATTCTGTCCTTTCTACTACCTCTCTCTCTCTTATTTTATTTCTTTCTCACATTTGCTTATTTTCTGAATATCTTTCTCCTTCCTCGCTCTTTTATACATTCTTTCTTTATCTCATCTCTCCCTCTCTGGTCTCTCTCTCATCGCTCTCTACACAGTTTCTCTCTCAGGTCTCTCTTATCTATCTCTCAGGTCACTCTCTTATCTATCTCTCACATCACTCACTCTTATCTATCTCTCAAGCTACTCTCTTATCTCTTTCTAAGGTGTCTCTCGCTCTCTGGTTTAACTCTCCCATTGGTCCAACTCTCTTTGGTCTCTCTATTTCATTTTTTATTTATTTGGAATTTTTTTTTTGTCTGTATTAACATTTTTCTCTCCGTCATTCTGTCTTTCGTACTACCTCTCTCTCTCACTTAGTTCCTCTCTTTCTCACATTTGCTTATTTTCTCAATCTCTCTTTCCTCGCTCTTTTACACATTTTCTTTCTCTTTCTCATCTCTCCCTCTCTGGTCTCTCATCTCTCCCTCTCTGGTCTCTCTCATCTCTCCCTCTCTTTGGTCTTTCCCCCTCTTGGTCTCTCTTTGTTGGTCTCTCTCTCAACTCTCTTTTTCTCTGGTTTCTTTCTGGTTCGTTTCTCTCACAGGTCTCGTTGTTACCAGTTTGCTTCTTTTTTGCTTTAGTTTCTCACTCTCTCTATTCTCTCTCTTGTCTCTCCCTCTCTGGTCTCTCTGGACTCTCACATCACTCCTCTCTGGTCTCTCTCTGATCTCTTTGATCTCTCTCTCACATCTCTCCCTCTGCTCTCTCTGTCTCTCTGTTGACATCTCTCTCTCTCTTTCATGTATCTCACTCTCTGATCTCTGTTACGTTTTTCTCACAGGTCTATTTCACAGGTGTATCTCTCTGTTCGTCTCTCTCCCTCTCTTTTATGGGTCTCTCTGACCCCTCTCACTGACCTCTCT
Organism: Aristolochia fimbriata; assembly: GCA_019845555.1. Classification (NCBI taxonomy): domain Eukaryota; kingdom Viridiplantae; phylum Streptophyta; class Magnoliopsida; order Piperales; family Aristolochiaceae; genus Aristolochia; species Aristolochia fimbriata. Next base: position 29,279,571 of record CM034078.1, read on the forward strand.
CACTAGCCTCTCTCACTGGCCTCTCATTGGCCTCTCTTTCACTGGCCTCTCTCACTGGCCTCTCTCACTGGCCTCTCTCACTGGCCTCTCTCACTCACTCTCCTCCTCTCTCTCTCACTGGCCTCTCTCACTGGCCTCTCTCACTGGCCTCTCTCACTGGCCTCTCTCACTGGCCTCTTTCACTGGCCTCTTTCACTGGCCTCTTTCACTGGCCTCTTTCACTGGCCTCTTTCACTGGCCTCTTTCACTGGCCTCATACTGGCCTCTCACTGGCCTCATACTGGCCTCTTTCTCTGGCCTCTTTCACTGGCCTCTCCCTCACTGGTTTCACTCTTATTGGAATTCTTTATCTCCTCTCTCCCTCTTTCACTCTCTCTATATATATTCTCTTTTTTGCTTAGTTCTGTCCTCATCTCTCCACTTATTCTCTTTTTGTCTCCCGTTTCCCTTTTTGTGTTGTTCAAATTTAATCTTAATTTTTTTTTGTCATAATATTTATTTCATATAATTTTATTAGTTTAAAATGGCTCATTTTCCCTTCTTCCCTTCATTATCCCGCTCATTGTGTCTCCTAATTCTCACTCTCTTGATCTGTCACAAACTCACTGTCTCCCTCCTGCCTTCACTGGCTTGATCTCCCATATTTATCTTTATTGTAACATAATAAACCCTTCTTGCCTCCCCCTTACTCTCTCCCCTCCTTATTTGTTACATCATGATTGGACAAACCAATTGAATTTTATTTATAATTTTTAAAATGTAATCGTCTATCTCCCACTAGTCTGATTCTCTCTTTCTCTCGTCTCTCTACTCTCTTTCTCTTCTCTCTCTCATTCATCTAGAACTATTTATTATTTATTATTCTTTGGGGCGAAAAATGTATTGAATGTAAAAAAAAAGAAAGGGTGAATTCATGCCAAAAAAAATGGAACATGGATATGAGTAGGAGGCATTACCTATGCTAATACCTGAATTTTAAACCAACCCATTTGCCATGCCCCATTACAGCCAAACAAAGACCTATTGATTAAGGGTTTGAATTCCTTCATGTTAATGGAGAGTAGACTTAAGGTTGGCTTATGGAACTCAATTGAAAGCTGCTTGATTACACTGGTTTGTGGTTTGAATGGAAAGAGGTAGTTTAATTGTGTTACTCCTAGGTGTTTGAACCATGGGGGAAGAGGCCTGAATAGATCTACTTCTGGTTGATACTTCAGATGGGAGTGCCACCAGAATTCAGTCTCTCTAGATATTAAACTACTCTTCTAAGTCATTACATTGTTTTGCTACTCATGCTCTGTTTTGCTTTTCTGTTGATGGTAAACCACTTGTTTGTTTTTCCATATGCAAAAACATAGAATCAAAGTCAGGAAACCTAGAAAAAATATTAATTTAAGGGCCAAAAGGTATTCCACCAACTGTTCATTCTCTAATGTGGTATTTGGTATGCGTTAATTCTAACAAAGAAGTATGAATAGCTGTTGATAAGACAGAGTGGATTACTGATGTTATGAAACTTGTATCTCCTGTATCAAATATCTTTGACCTTATAACTTTTTTAGGTTGAATCTTTGACCTTGACCTTTTCTTCTTGTAGGTTTGACTGAAACTGTATGGAAGAAAAAGTTAGGCATTGATGTTAACACTGAGCTATTGCAGTTTCTGCATAAATAACTAGCTGGTGGTGAGAGACTGGTAGCTCACGAGTTTTTCCTGATTTTAGCAGTGGGTAACACTGTGATCCCAATAGTTACACATTGTCAATCTTTTAGTTTTATGGGTTCTGAGTTTCATGAGGATGCAAAAGCAATTGACTATCAGGGGGAATCTCCTGACGAGCAGGCCTTTGCTGCATCTGTATATGGCTACACTCTTAATGAACGTACATCTAGCCATATTGTAGTCGATGTCATTGGTGAGAAACTAATGTATCTGTCACTTCTTGTACAATTTGTTATTCTTCTTCCTCCTCTGAAAATAAATAGCCTCCTAAATTTTTTAGTTAAATTCTTTGGTCATTTCTTTGCAGGTTGGATTTGCTGGGGTTAGATGAATTTGATCGTGTACGCAAGAGAACGTCTGTTGTAATTAGATTTCCGTATAATTTTGTAGTGGTTCTGGGTAAGGGTGCAGATAGTTCTATGCTTGGTATTCTGTCATAAGCGATGGATGCTCATGGCAGCCCAGATCATCCCTTGGACCTAAGACAAGCAACAGAGAACCATTTGTCAGAATCCAGGAGGTTTTAATGCAACTAAGTTGAGGTCAAATTGATCTTTTCTTTCGGATTGGTGAAGCACAAAGCTTTCCCTTCTGCGAAACAAGAAAACATAAAGATCGAATGGAAAGAGTAAGTTGATGATATTGAAGTCTTGATCACATTCCTTACTTCTTCTCTGTAAGTTAAATTTAGGCGAAAAGAGAGTTGCACCTTAGGAGTGAAGGCCTTCAAACTTACCTCTTTCAAATTTTCAAATAGAAAAACTTACCTCTTTTAAAATTTCAAGCAAAAACTTACCTCTTTTAAATTTTCAAACAAAAACTGACCTCTTTCAAATTTGTATTATCTTATGATGTATTTGTGGCTATACGTTGGCGTTTTAAGTCAATTTCTTTGCTGTCATCACTATTCTCCGAGAAATTATCAGTGTGGCAGATTAGGAAATGTTAGGTAAACTTTACCATGCATTTCATTTGTCTTTTCCCCCTTAAATGGTATCAAGTATGGAATAGAACTGATTGGTGTCTTAATGGTCTCTGCTTCACTAGTCCATAATTGTCGGGCATTGCACTCAACTTAATTTCCCAATTTCAAGCCCGATGTCGCGACTCGAAGCGACTCAGAACAACGTCAATGGAAGGGTTGCCGGCGACCCTTCCTCTTCCTCGACAACTCAGGGGAGGTCGACGGCGGTGGAGGAGCGTCCGGCGAGCGGCGGCGGCGACGACAGGGACAATGGTAAGGGCAAAATCGAAGGGGAGGAAGAAGGAAAGAAGTGGATAGAGGTTCGGAAGAGCAAGGTCAGGCCATGGAAGCTGAAGATGAAGCTTCTGAGTATGGATGCGACTGTTTTGAAGGTTGAGGAAACGAAGGAGAAGACCTCCCGAGGTTGGAGAAAGGGCATCATGCTCACGGCGACCTCGGGGGAAAAGAAATCGTATGTCCGAGTTCTTGCGGAAGCAAGGGGTCTCTTCTGCACGCAGCTGAGCCTACTCCTGCAAGCCTATACCCCAGGAGTTCGAGATAGGGAGGTGTGTGTAGGGGATATGCAGTTTCTCCTAGGTTTCGTGGCCGGAAGGAAGCCTTTTTACAGACTGATGCAGCTTCGAGCTGGAAGGACTCTTGTGTGAGTACACATTCCTAGATCTGCTCGGGAACAGGTGTTGGATGCACTGGACGAAGTCGGATTTGGAGTCGTGGCCGAAAAAGCGCATTTTTTGACTGTTTTTCAGAACTCGCCGGCGCCGGAGAAGGTGACCGGAGCTCCGGCGCCGACGCCGGAGAAGACGACCGGAGCTCCGGCGACTTCGCTGGAAATTTTTTTCCCGGCAAATCAGGCTCGGACAGTCATTTTTTCGAAGTCTTGGTGGAACATGGGGACAAAGGAGGCCTCCCTAGCCATCATTTTGGAAGATTTTAGTAGTCCGGGGGAAAATCAAAGTTTAAGTTTAAAATTAAAGGACAAATGGGATCTCCAGGAGCCTCCAAAGTCATCTTATAAATGCTACGGGGCATGGGTGATATGGTTTAAGGAAGAAGCTGACAGGACCAAGGCACTACAGGACAAATCTAGCACCACGTGGACCTTGGAAGCATGGCGAGAAGTTGGACGAGAGGATTTTCGTAATGTTTGGATATGTATTCACGGTCTCCCTATGGAATTATGGAGGACTGCTGCTCTGGAAACTATTGGACGACTTTTGGGGAACGTTATGGAAACTGACACTGCCACAATCAACTTGGAAAGGGTTGATAATGCACGGATGAAGGTGCGTATTAAGGGCTGGTACGCAAGGGAGCAACCGGTAATAGTCAAAGTGGGAGGCCAAAATTATGAAGTACTGATTGGGGCCGAGGAAGCGCCCCTTGAAAGGAGAACAACATGGCAGAGCAGAAGGAAAATTCCATTGGGGAAGAAGGCAACTTTCAATTCGGAGGCTTCATCACTAGTGGTAAAGAGGTGATCCGGTCAAGGCTGGCCAATCCAACCCCCAACCATCCCAACCTTTAACCACTCACCATCCCCAGCCCAAACATTCAAACAAGCCTTAATTTCCTCCTCAGCGTCCCCACTCACCACAACCAAATCTCCCACAGCCGCAACTTGTTTGGCCCTCTACCTTGAACCCAACAACCCCCCCACACTCTCCCGACAACACCTGGATTTGGTTGTTCCTTCCCTCGAGCCCCTAGATATCATCAGACCCCCCACATCAACCCATCACTTACCATAGACGAAAATCGACTTCTGATTCCCCCACACCTACACCCGACTCTATGGCCAGCAATGAATGCTCTCAGTCTCATGACCGGGAAGATGGTAATGCAAGGAGGGTTGCTCTCAAGGCAAAATCAGTAGTGCCATGTCTGAGTCTATCGGACAATTACAGCAAGAAGTCCACTGGGAGGAACACCACACATTCTTGGGTGGAGTTATTGAGCCAGCACAAAGGCAAATGTGATGGGACATCCCTTGGCTCCTAGCAGGGGATTTCAATGCCATTCGCTACAGGCATGAAAAGTCGCCTCCCTCTAGAACTATTACTAATACCATAAAAAAATTCAATGACTTTGTGGACGCTTATGAACTGGAAGAGATCCCCACGTCTGGAAAAGCATTCACATGGAGTAATGGTCAGAGTCAACCCACATTATCTCGCTTGGATAGGTTTCTTGCCTCAGGGGGTTGGTTGAGAATGTACCCGGAGGTATTTGGCACAGTTGGAGGGAAAGTGGTGTCGGATCATTTGCCCATTTTCCTGGACACGGTCTGGTAGTTGGGGTCACAAGCCCTTCCATTTTGAGAATTGGTGGTTAAAGGAGGATGGGTTTCATGATTTGTTAAAGACATGGTGGGAGGGGCTTACAGTCCAGGGCCCGGTAGGGGGTCGGTTGGCAATGAAGCTTAAATTGTTGAAAAAGAAGTTGATAGACTGGGCAAGGTTGAAGAAGCCTGCCGCTGCTGCTCAAAGGTCTCTTCTCCGTTTGCAAGTTGATGCTCTTGACGCTCTGGAGGAAGGTAGACACTTGACTGATAGTGAATTGTCGGATCGTTCAAGGGCTGCTAGTGACCTGCGGGACCTAGTTGCTTGAGAACGTATTGTATGGAAACAACGAGCTAGATACAAATGGCTAAAAGAAGGGGATGCCAACTCCCATTCTTTTCATGCCATTGCATCCTCTCGCCGCCGCTCTAACCGAGTGAATTCTCTCATAGTCAATGGGGAACTCACCTCGAATAGAGAGGCGATTACTAACGCGCTTGTGGAGTTTTATGCAGGTTTATACACAGCAGAACCGGGTCCTAGACATTCTATGGAAGACATGCCAATAGTCTCTTTCAGTTCGGACAAGGCCGCATGGTTAGAAGCACACTTCTCCTTGGAGGAAATAGAGGCTGCAGTGAAGACCTTCCCAATGGACAAGGTACCAGGGCCTGACGGCTTCAATGGGGAATTCTTTCGGGCCTCTTGGGAGTTTATGAAGATGGATGTTATTGACATGCTCAATGACTTCTACTACAGGGGGATAGTGTATAGAAGTCTGGGGGCTTCATTGATTGCCCTACTACCAAAGAAAGGAGTAGAGAACATTAGGGACTTCAGACCAATCAGCTTGATATCTGGGCCATATAAGATAGTAGCAAGGATATTAGTAGGCTGATAGACAGTCCTCCCAGACCTTATTAGTAAGGAACAGAATGGCTTCATATCATCCCGCCAAATCCTGGATGCTGCCATGGTCACTCACGAAGTTGCAGACCGTTTCGCCAAGGCCGAACAACCTCGGATCATCCTGAAGCTAGACATGGAGAAGGCATTTGACAGGGTGGATTGGGACTTTCTAGAGGCCATGATGAGACAGATGGGTTTTGGAGAGAGATGGATTGGGTGGATCCGATCATGTGTAGAGAATGTTTCGTTCTCATTGTTGGTGAATGGGGGGGTGTTTGGACGCTTTGGCAGTTCGCGGGGGCTGAGGCAAGGTGACCCCCTATCCCCCCTTCTGTTTAATATCATGGGGGAAGGTTTAACCAGCTTGGTCAAGGCGGCATTAGAGGTGGGGTGGCTAACAAATGTTCTACCGGAGGGCCTCATTCCCTTGTCCCAGTTTGCAGATGACACCATTATCTTTGGGGAGGGCTCTCTGGATCAGGTGGAGAAATGGAAAGCTGTTATCACACTGTTTGAATTGGGTTCCGGCCAGAAGGTCAATTGGAGTAAGACTGAAGTGTTTGGGTTCAATATGGACAGCGGGGTATTACAGCATTTCGCAACTACGCTTGGATGCTCAGTTGGGACATTGCCGAGTACGTACCTGGGTCTCCCGCTATTCCACAGCAGAATTTCCAAATCCCTCTGGTGTCCGGTAATTGAGAAGGTTCAGAAACGCCTTTCTATATGGAAAAGCAAAATGTTGTCTAAGGCTGGGAGGTTGATCCTCATTCGGGCGTGCTTGAGTGGCATCCCAATGCACTACTTGTCATTCATGCATTGTCCTTCTAGTGTGGTGAAAGATCTGGAACGCATTTACAGAAACTTCCTTTGAAAGGGGGCTACAGAGGACATCAAGTACCATCTAGTGAATTGGAGGAAGGTTTGTTTACCAAAGAGTAAAGGCGGATTGGGCATACATAGAATCGCTTTGGTAAATCAAGCCTTTATGCTCAAGTGGTATTGGAGGATTAACATGGACAGATCGGCCAGTTGGTCCAAGTTAGTAATACTCAACTTCGGGGTGGAAGGCGACACATGGATTATGGGGTGGCACTCCCTAAGGAAGCTCTCAGTCATATGGAGGTATATTTTCAAGCTTTTTGATGAATTCAGAAATCGCATTAGGTGGGCAGTAGGCAATGGGCAGCATACCCTGTTCTGGAGAGACATATGGTTGGGATCAGCCCCATTAAGAATCAGCCATGCTTCTCTTTATCGGGTGGCAGCTCTCCCTGATGCTACGGTCTTGGAAACTTTGGGAAGCAATCATTCCCATAGCACGGATTGGACGAGTGTATTCAGAAGAGCGCTATGGGAAGATGAAGTAGTCGCACTGAGCTCCTTGGAAAGCTTAATTGGGAGTTTTTACAAGGACGACGATAGACCAGACTCACTCATTTGGTCTCCATCCACGGATGGTAGTTTTACAGTGGCTTCCGCTTATAGGGCCTTACTGCCCTCAAGTGATGCCCATGTAAGTCGCCGGGCTTGGCAGCTTCAGCCCCACCCAAAGTCCAATTTTTCATTTGGAGTGTACTTCATGGTAAGATACTTGGGATGTGCTGGCAAGGAGAGGTCAGCAGCTCAATTCCTTATTGTGTCCCTTATGTGATAGTTGGGTGGAGACAGCAGACCACTTGTTATTACATTGCGAGTATACATGGAAGATATGAACTTGGTTTGTGGAGCAGTTCAACTGCTCATGGGTAGTACCAAGCTTCCTTGCTTCTCTTCTCACTGTCCCCCCCTCACACTTTTTTTTTGAGGAAAGCGATGATTATATTAATTCATAAAATGTGGAGTACAATACAAAGAGGCTTAGTGCATAATGCAGTTACAGAATTAACATAATCGTCCTTGCTATGGAGGGTATAGGATCTCCATGACATGTAATAAGACTCCAGCCCGAGCTAGGGCATCTGCAGCTGCGTTAGCCGATCTGGGCGTGTGACTCCAACCAATTACAGTTTCTGAGAGGTCCCATATTTTTCTTAATTTTGGGGCTAGTCTCCAGGGTACCGAGGCTGCCTTCATGCACCATTTGATAGTGTTGCTAGAGTCCCCTTCCACCCATAGTGGACCCGGGAAGCGTGATTTAGCTATTCGCAATCCTTGGAGCGCCCCTTCGACTTCAGCTTCTGTGGAGTCAGCATGGCCTAGGGGACCTTTATAGGACAACAAGATGTTGCCCTCAGAGTTCCTGAATAAGCCCCCATAACCGGAGGGACCCGGGTTGCCCCATGAAGCTCCATCTGTGTTGAGCTTAATTATGGAAGGAGGGGGCGGCTTCCAGGAGGCTTGAATTACACTTCTGCCCTCCCCATTTAGGTCCGCTGTCTCAGTCCATTTTGCCCTTAAGCTTTCTCCACTCACGCCTTGGAATTCTTTTGTAGCTAAAAGCCACTCAATAGATTTGTTGAAAACGCATTGCCTCACTGTTTTCCATCTTCTCTCCTTCCGTCTGAAAATTCGGGAGTTCCTTTCAGTCCATATGTTCCAAACTACCGCCAAAGCAGTTGTGGAGCACATGATTTTTCCTTTCCTTCCCCTAGCTACAGCTTTCCACTGCATTAATAGATCTGTCAGTGTCGCTGGGAGGCATAAGCACCCCCCACACTTGTCCACTATAGGTTTGTTGATGTGGAGATGTTTAACCGCCTTCCTCCCGTGGGCCATTTGGGGAGAAAGAAACAAAAGAATTTTTCAAACGAAGTCCAAGCAGTGGGAGGAAGTGGCTCATTCGGTCCAAACGTTCGTCATTCAATGGCTGGTCGTACAAGGAAAGTTGAAGGACAGCAAAGTTGCAAGGCCTGCTTGGGGAGTGATCGCCTCTGCAAGTAGCTTCCGTCCCCTCAGCACACCAGCCGCATGGGTCCTCCACCGACAGGAACTATCAAAGTCAACTTCGATGGTTCTTCACTAGGTAACCCCGGCCCAGCTGGTTATGGGGGGGTGTTCCGGAATTCAGAAGGTGATATCCTCATGTCCTATTCTGGTCCTATTGGGATTGAAGACCACCTCAGCTGAGGTACATGGTGTTCTCCACGCGCTAAGACATTTCCAGAATCGCTTCTCCGGTACTTTACTGATTGAAGGTGACTCTAGCAATGTCATTAGCTGGTGCAAGCAAACCTCGGCTCCCCCATGGAGGTTCCTATATATATTTAGAGAAATCTCATTTCTGACTTCCACATTTGTTCATGAGTGGCATTGTACTCCTAGATCCGCCAATTCCTTGGCGGACTCTTTAGCTAAAGAGGGGACTCAACTCTCGGTTCCTATTGTGAGAGTGTCCCCACCTTTTGTAAACTAATTTCTCATATATTCAATAAACAGCAAATTCCTCAAAAAAAAATAATTGTCGGGCATTCTTCTTTCTTTGAAGTCTTTGACCAATATTGGTGTAAAATACCACTTTTCTGGTCTACTGCTGTTGTCTCCATGCTAATAATTGCTCTAGTATTGATAGTATTTTGTAGTTGAATTTGAAACAAGTGTCATGTTGTTGTCATTCAAATATAACACTGAAACAGGTTATTATTATTTTTAATTAATACTAATCATCTACTAGTGTATTTCTTTAAGAGAAAATGCACAATGAAATTCAGTGCAAAAAATTTTCAAGAAGAGAAAAATGCAATGCACAGTCATTACACTTGCTAATTGTTGAGAAAAGGCGGTGCTTTCTCCAATTGTGGGCATTCTTTCAAGAGGCCGGCTAGAATTTATCTACATTTTTCTTCTTGTTCAAATTGTCGCTTTAAGCTGAAACACTTTTTGTTAGACTAGTGTTACTAAATTGAAGCGGCTGGTTGAACATGATTCAACCAAAACACTTGTACTTAAGGTTGGTAAATCTCAGAAGTGGTCTTAAGGTTCAATTGTTAATCTATTAACTAAGGAGATGAGTTGGACCCATTCTTAGGAAAGGATGAAATAAGAGTGGGAGATTCTCTTCTCTCTTTTTGAGGACAGGGTGTTGGTGGCGGTCTTTATCCTTCTGGATTTTATGCTAAATTGGCTTTTTAGATGGAAATCCAGCATGTTAGATATGATAAATGAGGTGATTTGTGTTAGATACACATTTCATACTTTTCTATTTTGTCGCGCAGGCTGCATGCTTTGGATAAGTACCCCTGGTTGTTTAGGTCTTGTCTTAGGTAGGCTGCATTCCAGGAGCTTCACTGGTGGTTTGTTCGTAGCTTCAGCTTGTCTCTGCTTCGTCTCGAGTCACTTTGATTCTTTTCTTGCTTGAGCCAATATGAAGCTTATTATGCATTCTGAACCAAGTCTAAATTTTTCAGTTGGGCTCATTATCTTGCGAGCAGACCCTTAGCTTAGCTCTATGTAATGAATTTGTTTGGGGAGTACTAGAGTATCCACCCTTTACATTTGAAAAAGAGAAAGATCTTCTTTTCTTTCTTCTCTCTTCTCATTCTTTTAATTTTTAACTTGTACTGATGACCAAAAGTTCTATCTTGAGTGCATCTCTATAAAGTTATAAAATGATTTATTATATACTCACATTTTGACAAATTGGAATCTCAGTCAACACTTGAACATGGCAGGGGGTCAAACATATCCCATTTTTCCCTGAGTTTGAACTCTTGATGACCTTTAGTATAATGTGCTTTTTATTTAAAATATGTTGATTTTGGTATGATGGGCAGGTTTGAGTTATTATGTGGTTGATGTAATACTTTTGGAAGTCTCTAAGATTTATTTAAGCAGTTTTGAATATTTTTAATCTTTTATGCAGAAAATGAAGCTGGGAGCAAGGAATCTCACAAAATCCTTAAGGGAAGTTTTCTGACTCCCTTGCTTGAATTTGTTGCATTGAGGTCATAGCAATTTTATAAATTTGCGTGGGATTTTTTATTATTTTTATGTTTCTTTCCCCGACTTGCTTAAATCTTTGCATACTTAATTAATGTGAAATTAGTGGTGGTTTTCTTTAACTTAGAAGATAGTTTAAGTGAACGAGTTTTTAAATTATTGGTGGTTTTCTATTTGAGTGGATTGAAGGAGTAGATTTTATTTTGGTCTTGATATACCACTTGGCCGGATTTTAGGTTTAACATGAGAAAACTACCTGTGGCTTGTGGATTGAATGTTTGTGTGTATTCGAACATGCTTTCGTTGTTTTCTAAAATCAACCAGAGGAAAGCTTGAGACGAAACTCAAGAAAGGTTTTCTAAACCTCTTGAAGGCATTGTTTCTAATTTGTTTGAGCCTTTTGATGCCACCTAATTTTAATGCACAAGATGCATCACTTTTTGCTAGCCCTTTTGAGCCGTCAAGATCCAAATTTTTTTTGTGATCCCGTGCATTACATGAACTAGGCTTTAGTATGAATTTCCTTGTTTCTCTTGACCCGTTTCTCTTAGTCATTGAATTGTTCTGTTGGATTGAGCATGAATAACCCTCAATGTGGAGGAGCAATAAGGATGAGATGGTATTGGTTATTTTGCTGTATAGAAAAGGGTGGAGGAAGGAAAGAAAAAGAAAAGGGAGGAGTATAGAAAGAATAAGAAAAAGGGCGATGGATGAAGGAAAGAAAAAGAGAAAGGGGAAAGGAGGAAAGAAAGGGAAATAAAGAGGGAGATGGAAGAGAGAAGAAAAAGAAAGATAAGACATGGAGGAAGAGAAGAAAAAGTAAGATGAGACATGGAGGATGAGAAGAAAAAGAAAGATGAGACATGCAGGCTGCACTTGCGGGAGCTTTTAAGGTGCTAACATTTTCCACCTCTTGTATCAATGTTCTCAGACATGTACCCGAGGTCAGATTTTTTAGCAAAAACTCAGAAAGTATGATCACGAGTGTAACTCTTTTCTGGACACAATATGTAATAACAATTGTTCAAATTTGCTCAACTAATGGTCTAATCCCCGATGGCTGTATTGATCACATTTCTTTCCTTGTTCGTTTATTTTGTTTCTAGACATTGATCTCTAACTTTAAGGCTGAACCCCAAGTTTATGCTGCCCACTTACTTTTTTCCAGGTAAAGGGATCAAATCATCACGGTCATGGTTATTCATACTAGAAGCAGTCGTGAAGAAAGAGCTGCAAACATGAGAACCTTGTTAAGGTGAGCATTTTGTTTGTAAGGTGAATGAAGTGTCATTGTAGATTAGTGCACGTTATTTTATTTAAATGAGATGCTATTGATTTCCTACCTGGAATTTGTTGTTGAAGAATAATTACAACAATACCTGCAGCTTTTACTATAGAAGGCAATCAATAGCAGAAAAGTGGCACCTGAAAAGACGATTTCAGCATTTTCCCTCTGGTAAAGTGCAGATATTTTGGCATAATTATGGAAGATAGTTCAGTTAGTTCTTTTTCTGGGTTTGAATATGTGGGTTGCAGTTAAGCAAATAAACAAATGCATCTAATGAAATTATGATGTGCGGCCGCTGTTGTGGTATGTCAAAACTAGACTGATCTTATAGTTGGAGATGTTAGCTATTTATTTTTCTTATTCTTGTTCACGTTACAAAACTGCAGCTAATTTTTCTTTTGCATGAATTTCACTAATGGTTATTTCCTTGAGGAGCTTGCCAGACAATTTGCTACTTATGGACAATCAAAAGACTGTCAAGCTTGCTGATTTTGTGCTTGTATGGGAAGAATCTATTGCGAAGATGATGATTGCAGAAACTAGAACTTATGTTGGAAGGATCCAGAGGTTTTCATCCTTTCTTCCTCTCTAAAATAAGGTGTTGTGCCTCTAGTGTTATTTGTCCACTTCTTGCATTCAACAATCAGTAATTGCTATTTTAATTATGTGAGCATGTCTCTGCTCTCTTCCTCTCTCTAAATTCTCTTGTTCTCTCTATCTCTCTCTCCATTTTCTCGCTCTTTCCTCTCTCTCACACCCAAACACGCACACTATTTGTCTGTCAGGTCAATCTCTGATCTCTCTCTCAGGTTTCTCTCTCTCTCTGGTTCAACTCTCTCCCACTCGTCTAACTCTCTTTGGTCTTTCTCTCTCTGGTTTCTCTCATTCTGTTTTTCTGCTCTCTCACACTCTCTGGTATCTTTTCTCATATTTTCTCAGGCATCCTCTCATCGTTTCATCATAAACTCCTCATCATCATCCATCATCATCCACCATCCTTTTTATCATCTTTGCTTGACTCACTCTCATCTTTTTGCTCCAAAAAATTTTATCATGTCATAAACGCATTCCGACAAAACGGTCAAAATCTCGCCTTTTTGCCTCTCCTTTTTCCGGATCATAAGCATTTCATCTTCGGTCCTTCCTAAAGCATTCCCTCTTCATCTTGTATCATCTCATTTTTTAATCATCTCATTATGCCATCATCCATTTCATCTCGCTGGTTCATCATCATTTTTTCATCTTAAAACATTTTTTCGGCATTCCATTGGCATTTTTCTCTCATCTTGACATTTTTTCTCTCGCTTACATTTTCCATCTCCTTTTCATCATTCCATTTCATCATCTTTTCCTCTCATCACATTTTTCTCTCCGTCTCTCATCATTTTCCGTCTCATGAATATAATTTATCAATCTGTAATATTCTGCGCATCTCTCACGGAACGGTTTATCAATCTCTCTCCATTTTTTGTCTCCAAATCTCTGGTTTGTCTCTCTCCCATGGTTATCTTTTTTTTTTTTGGATTTTTTTTTGTTTTTTTTTCCTTTTCTATTTTTGTTGTCTACTTTAACATTACTCTCTCCATCATTCTGTCCTTTCCACTACCTCTCTCTCTCTTTGTTTCTTTCTTTCTCACATTTGCTTATTTTCTGAATATCTCTCCTTCCTCGCTCTTTTACACATTCTCTTTATCTCATCTCTTCCTCTCAGGTCTCTCTCTCATGGCTCTCCACAAACACATTTTCTCTCTCAGGTCACTCTCTCTTATCTATCTCTCATGTCACTCTCTTATCTATCTCTCAGGTCACTCTCTCTTATCTATCTCTCAGGCCACTCTCTCTTTTCTCTTTCTAAGGTTTCTCTCGCTCTCTGGTTTAACTCTCTCCCATTGGCCCAACTCTCTTTGGTCTCTTTATTTCATTTTTTTTTTATTTGGAATTTTTGTTTTTGTCTGTATTAACATTACTCTGTCCATCATTCTGTGTTTCGTACTACCTCTCTCTCTCTCACTTAATTCCTCTCTTTCTCACATTTGCTTATTTTCTCAATATCTCTCCTTCCTCACTCTTTTACACATTCTTGTTGTCTCTCTCTCATCTCTCCCTCTCTAGTCTCTCTCATCTCTCCCTCTCTGGTCTCTCTCATCTCTCCCTCTCTTGTCTCTCTCATCTCTCCCTCTCTGGTCTCTCTCATCTCTCCCTCTCTGGTCTCTTTCATCTCTCCCTCTCTGGTCTCTCTCATCTCTCCCTCTCTGGTCTCTCTCATCTCTCCCTCTCTGGTCTCTCTTATCTCTCCCTCTCTGGTCTCTCTCATCTCTCCCTCTCTGGTCTCTCTCTTCTCTCCCGCTCTGGTCTCTCTCATCTCTCCCTCTCTTTGGTCTTTCCCCCTCTTGGTCTCTCTTATTTGGTCTCTCTCTCAGCTCTCTGTTTCTCTGGTTTCTTTCTGGTTCGTTTCTCTCACAGGTCTCTCGTTGTTACAGATTTGCTTATTTTTTGCTTTAGTTTCTCACTCTCTCAAATCTCTCTTGTCTCTCCCTCCCTGGTCTCTCTGGTCTCTCTCACATCACTCCTCTCTGGTCTCTCTCTTATCTCTCTGATCTCTCTCTGGTTTAACTCTCTCCCATTGGTTCAACTCTCTTTGGTCTCTTTATTTCATTTTTTATTTATTTGGAATTTTTGTTTTTGTCTGTATTAACATTACTCTGTCCATCATTCTGTCTTTCGTACTACCTCTCTCTCTCTCTCTCACTTAATTCCTCTCTTTCTCACATTTGCTTATTTTCTCAATATCTCTCCTTCCTCGTTCTTTTACACATTCTTGTTCTTTCTCTCTCATCTCTCCCTCTCTAGTCTCTCTCATCTCTCCCTCTCTGGTCTCTCTCATCTCTCCCTCTCTGGTCTCTCTCATCTCTCCCGATCTGGTCTCTCTCATCTCTCCCTCTCTGGTCTCTCTCATCTCTCCCTCTCTGGTCTCTCTCATCTCTCCCTCTCTGGTCTCTCTCATCTCTCCCTCTCTGGTCTCTCTCATCTCTCCCTCTCTGGTCTCTCTCATCTCTCCCTTTCTGGTCTCTCTCATCTCTCCCTCTCTGGTCTCTCTCATCTCTCCCTCTGTGGTCTCTCTCATCTCGCCCTCTCTTTGGTCTTTCCCCCTCTTGGTCTCTCTTAGTTGATCTCTCTCTCAGCTCTCTGTTTCTCTGGTTTCTTTCTGGTTCGTTTCTCTCACAGGTCTCTCGTTGTTACAGGTTTGCTTCTTTTTTGCTTCAGTTTCTCACTCTCTCTAGTCTCTCTTGTCTCTCCCTCTCTGGTCTCTCTGGTCTCACTCACATCACTCCTCTCTGGTCTCTCTCTGATCTCTCTGATCTCTCTCACATCTCTCTCACATCTCTCCCTCTCTGCTCTCTCTCTGTTGACATCTCTCTCTTTCTCTCTTTCATGTCTCTCGCTCCTCTCTCTGGGTCTCTCTCTTTGTCTCTCTCTTTTTTTCTATTTCTATCTCTTTCTATCTCTCTGTTCTCACTCTCTCTCTCTCCCTCTCTTTTGGGTCCTCTCTCTCTCTCTCTTGGCCTCTCTCACTCTCCTTGGCCTCCTCTCACTGGCCTCTCTCACTCTTCTCTCACTTGGCCTCTCTCACTTTCCTCTCTCTGGCCTCTCTCACTGGCCTCTCCTCTCTCTCTTTCTCTCTTTCAGGGCCTCTCTCCTTTCACGGCCTCTTTCAGTGGGCTCTTTCAGTGGCCTCTTCCAGCGGCCTCTTTCACTGGCCTCACACTGGCCTCTTTCCTTTGGCCTCACACTGGCCTCTTTCACTGGCCTCACACTGGCCTCACACTGGCCTCTTTCACTGGCCTCTTTCACTGGCCTCTGCCTCACTGGTTTCACTCTTATTGGAATTCTCTATCTCCTCTCTCCCTCTTGCTCTCTCTCTATATATATTCTCTTTTTTGCTTAGTTTTGTCCTCATCTCTCCTCCACTAATTCTCTTTTTGTCTCCTGTTTCCCTTTTTGTGTTGTTCAAATTTAATCTTAATGTTTTTATATCATAATATTTATTTCATATAATTTTATTAGTTTAAAATGTCTCATTTTCCCTTCTTCCCTTCATTATCCCGCTCATTGTGTCTCCTAATTCTCACTCTCTCTTCGTCTGTCACAAACTCACTCTCTCCCTCCTGCCTTCACTGGCTTGATCTCCCATATTTATCTTTATTGTAACATAAATCCCTTCTTGCCTCCCCCTTACTTTCTCCCCTCCTTATTTGTTACATCATGATTGGACAAACCAATTGAATTTTATTTATAATTTTTAAAATGTAATCCTTTCCCTCTCTTTAGTCTATCTCCCACTAGTCTAATTCTCTCTTTCTCTCGTCTCTCTACTCTCTCTCTCTTTCTCTCTTCTCTCTCTCATTCTTCTAGAACTATTTATTATTTTATTATTTTATAAAATTTATTTATTTATTTAATTTTCTCCTTCCCTCTATTCCTTTTACTACCTCTCTCTCTTCCTCACATTTGCTTATTTTTTCAATATCCGTCTGTTTTTCCCATTTATGATGTTGAAATTTATTTTTAATTATATAGAAATATTTACGTCTCTTTTAGTTCCTCTCTACTCATCTTACTCTCCTCACTTCCCTCTCTTCTCTTGCTGACTCTGTCACCCTCTCTTTATTTCCATTTCTGAGGTACAAATTTATTTAAAATATATTTATCTATATTATAAACTAATAAGACCCTCCCTTCCTCTCTGTCTTTAAATTTTCTCTGGCTTCGCCAAATAGTCAAAACTCTCCCAGTTATTTGTCTTTTATTCTTTTTGGCTTTGAATGTGAGGGATGTAGTTAAGCAAATACACAAATGTATCGAATGAAATTATGATGTGTGACCGGCTGCTTTGGAATGTCAAAACTAGACCGATATTATAGTTTCAGATATTAGCTATTTATTTTTCTTATTCTTGTTCACATTACGACATTACAAAATTCCAGCTAATTTTTCTTTTGCATGAAGTTCAGTTATGATTCTTTCCTTGAGGAGCTTGCAGACAATTTGGTACTTATGGCCAATCAAAAAGACTAGCAAGCTTACTGATTTTGGGGTTGCATGGGAAGAATATGTCGTGAAGATGATAATTGCAGAAACTAAATCTTTCTGTTGGACAGCTTCAGAGGATTTCATCCTCTCTCTTAAATAAGGTATTATGCCTCTAGTGTTATTTCTTGGCCTCTCTTTCACGTCTCTCGCTCTCTGCTCTTTCTCTCTGTCTCTCTCTCTATCTCTCTTTCCCACTCTAGTCTCTCTTTGTTTGCTCCTCTCTCTCTTTCTCTCTCTCTATTTCCCACTCTGGTCCATCTCTTTGCTTGTCTCTCTCTCCCACTCTCTTTGCATGCCTCGCTCCGTCTCTCTCCACTCTCTTTGCTTGTCTCTCTCCCGCACTCTCTCTCTCCCTCTCTCTCTCTCCACTCTCCCATTCTCTCTCTCCCTGTCTCTGGTCCATCTCATTGTTGGCCTCTCTCTCCTGTTCTCTGTTTTATATATATCTCTCTTTAATTATCTCTCGCACGGACAAGACTCTCTCTCTCTCACACCTTTTTCCCTATATATATATCTCTTTGGACTGGATTATATATATCTCACGCAGGCTTGTCTATCTCTCTCAGGGGTTTCTCTCCCGGGTCTCTCACAGGTCTCTCTGTCGTGCTCTCTCTCTCCTATCCTGTGCGGTTATATAAACCCTTTTGTCTCTCTATCTCTCCCACTTTCTCTCTGTTTTCTCTGTCAAGTCTCTCTCTTTCACACACACACTGGTCTCTCTCTTTCTTTCTCTTTCTTTCCCACTCTGGTCTCTCTTTGTTTGCCTCTCTCTCTTTCCCACTCTGGTCTTTCTTTGTTTGCTTTTCTCTCTCTTTCCCACTCTGGTCTCTCTTCGTTTGCCTATCTCTCTTTCCCACTCTGGTCTCTTTCTTTTGTTTCTCTCTTTTTTCCTTTGGTCTGTCTCTTTGTTTGCCTCTCCCCCTCTTTCTCTCTT
This sequence comes from Aristolochia fimbriata, assembly GCA_019845555.1. Lineage (NCBI taxonomy): Eukaryota > Viridiplantae > Streptophyta > Magnoliopsida > Piperales > Aristolochiaceae > Aristolochia > Aristolochia fimbriata. Next base: position 29,297,657 of record CM034078.1, read on the forward strand.
TTTCTCTCCCTCTCTCCCTCTCCCTCTCTCTCCCTCTCTCTCCTCTCTCCCACTCTCTTGCTTTCTCTCTCTTCGACACTCAGGTATGTTTCTTTGTTGGGCTCTATCTCTCATGTCTCTCGCTCTCAGCTCTCTCTCGCTCTCTCATTTTCACTTTCTTCCTACATTTGCTCATTCTACCATTGATTGTGCCTCCTAATTCTCACTGTCTTTTTTGCTCTATCACAAACTCATTCTCCCTCCCTCCTCCCCTCATCTATCACCAGCTCATTCTCCGTTATTTATCTTTATTGTAAAATAATAAACCCTCTGTGCCACCCCCTTACTCTCTCCCCTTCTGCTATCTATACCTCTTTCTTTTGCATACACACTTTTACCAAGGGATGTTGGATACTGCCGTCAATCTCTGGCTTTGCCAAATAGTATTTTTTTTTGTCGTTGAAGCTAAATCTTATCTCCCATTTATTTTTCTTTTATTCTATTTTTATTCTTAATCACAGTTGACTATTGCCTTTTCTGATTCTTAATTTTTGCTTTAGTTTCTCTTTCTCTATCTCTCTTACTCATTCTCTCTCTGCTCTCTCTTGGTCATACTCTCTTTGCTCTCTGCTCTCTCTATCTCACTCTTTGGTCTCTCTTTGTTGGTCTCTCTCATATCTCTCGCTCTGTGCTCTCTAACATGTTTCTCGCTGGTCTCTCACTGTCTTTCTCTGTCTGGACTCTGTCTGATCATTTCTCTATCTCACTCTGGTCAATTTCTTTGTTGGTGTCTCTCATATCTCTTGCTCTGTGCTGTCTCTAACATGTTTCTCTCGCTGGTCTCTCATTTTCTCTCTATCAGTCAAATCCCTCTTTTTCTGATCTTTTCTCTCTCAATCTCACTCTCTCTGGTTTTATCTCTTTGTTGGTCTCTCTCTCATATCTCTCGCTCTGTGCCTCTCTAACATGTTTCTCTCACTGGTCTCTCATTGTCTCTCTTTCTCTGTCAGATCTCTCTCTTTCTCTCTCTTTGTCTGGTCTTTTCTTTCTTTTGTCTCTTTTTCTCTCTCCTCTCTCTTTGTCTGGTGTTTTCTTTCTCTTCTCCCTCGCTCTCTTTCTCACCGGTTTCACTCTTATTGGAATCTCTCTTTCCTTTTCTCCCTCTCTCAATTCTCACCTCCATAATTGCCACATTTTGATCATTCAAACTAATTTATTATTATATTTTCAAATTTTAGTATTTCCTCCGTCTCTCACCTTGAATTTTCAAAATGATTTATAATATGTTTTAATTAGTAAAAATCAAACTTTGTATTTTTAAATTTTTAATTTATTTTGAGTGTTTAGATCATTCTTGAGTTCTTCTCTTCCTTGTTAAGTTCTTTCCTCATCTCTCTTCTTATTCTCTTTTTGTCTCCCGTTTCCCTTTTTGTGTTTTTCAAATTTAATCTTAATTTATTTTTATGTAGTAATAAATATTTATTTCATATAATTTTATTAGTTAAACTGGCTCATTTTCCCTTCCTCCCATATACACTAGCTCATTCTCCCACTGATTGTTCCTCCTACTCTCTCTTTCTTGCTCTGTCACAAACTCTCCCTCCCTCATGCCCTCAAGTATCACCAGCTCATTATTTTTTATTTATCATTATTATAACATAATAAATCCTCATTGCCTCCCCCTTTCTCCTCCTGCTCTCTATCTAGTCTCTCTCTGTCTGGTCTCTCTCTCTCTATCTGTGTGGTCTCTCTCTCTATCTGTCTGGTCTCTCTCTCTATCTGTTTGGTCTCTCTATCTCTATGCTCTCTCTCGCTCTCTTACTCTCTTTCTCTCCTCTCTCCCTCTCTCTTCTCTCTTTCACACTCTCTGGTCTATCTCATTTTTTCTTTTGTTTCTTACTCTCTGTTTATCTCTCTTACTCATTCTCTCTCTGCTCTCTCTTGCTCATTCTCTCTGCTCTCTCTCTTTGGTCTCTCTTTGTTGGTCTCTCGCTCATCTCTCACTCTGTGCTCACTCTAACATGTTTCTCTCGCTGGTCTCTCATTGTCTTTCTCTGTCAGGTCTCTCTCTCTCTGTTTGATCTTTTCTCTCTATCTCACTCTCTGGTCTCTTTGTTGGTCTCTCTTTCATATCTCTCGTTCTGTGCTCTCTAACTTGTTTCTCTCACTGGTCTCTAATTGTCTCTCTCTCTCTCTGTCAGGACTCTCTAACTCTCTCTTTGTCTGGTCTTTTCTTTCTCTAATATCTCTTTTTCTCTCCTCTCTTTGTTTGGTCTTTTCTTTCTCTTCTCTCTTTCTCACTGGTTTCACTCTTATTGGAATCTCTTTCCTTGTCGCTCCCTCTCTCTCAATTCTCACCTCCATAATCGTCACATTTTGATCATTCAAACTAATTTATTATTATATTTTCAAATTTTAGTATTTCCTCCATCTCTCACTTTGAATTTTCAAATTGAATTATAATATGCTTTAAATAGTAATAATAATTATTTGTAATTTTAAATTATTTTATTATTTTGAGTTTTTGGATCACTCTTAAGTTTCTTCTCTTCCTTGCTAAGTTTTTTCCTCATCTCTCTTCTACTTATTCTCTTTTTGTCTCCCATTTTCCATTTTGTGTTTTTCAAATTTAAGCTTAATTTTCACTCTCCCTTCTACACTTGCTAATTCTACCACTGATTGTGCCTCCTAATTCTCACTGTCTTTTTTGCTCTGTCACAAACTCATTCCCTCTTCCTCCTGCCCTCATCTATCACCAGCTCATTCACCTATTTATCTTTGTTGTAACATAATAAACCCTCCATGCCACCCCCTTACTCTCGCCCCTCCTGCTCTCTCTTTTTGCATATACACTGACTTTTACCAAGGGATGTTTGACACTGCCGTCAATCTCTGGCTCTGCCAAATAGTATTTTTTTTGGTCGTTGATGCTAAATCTTCTCCCATTTTTTTCTCTTTTATTCTGTTTTTATTTTTAATCACATAGTTGACTACTGCCTTTTTTGTTTCTTATTCTATTGAAAGTTTAACCTTGAATGATGGATTGGTTTTGTGTGAAGCAGTTTGAAGAATGTGATAGATGTAATTTCATGGCAATAATTTGGAGTATTAAAATGAGGGTCAAAAACAATATGAAAAAGGGTGTATCAAATTTGTCATTAAAGTGGTTCATTTTTCTGCTTTAGTTTCTTTCTCTCTATCTCTCTTTCTCATTCTCTCTCTCTCTTGCTCATTCTCTCTTTGCTTTCTCTATCTCACTCTCTGGTCTCTCTTTGTTGGTCTCTCTCATATCTCTCGCTCTGTGCTCTAATATGTTTGTCTCTCTGGTTCTCTTTCTCTCTGTCAGGTTTCTCTCACCAGTCTGTCTGATCTTCTCTCTCTATCTCACTCTCTGGTCTATCTCTTTGTTGGTCTCTCTCATATCTCTTGCTCTGTGTTTTCTATCTAACATGTTTCTCTCACTGGTCTCTCATTGTATCTCTTTCTCAGTGAGGTCTCTCCCTTTGTCTGGTCTTTTCTTTCTCTTGTCTCTTTTTCTCTCTCTCTCTCTCTCTCTCTCATTATTTGGTCTTTTCTTTCTTCGCTCTCTCTCTCTCTCATTATTTGGTCTTTTCTTTCTTCGCTCTCTCTCTCTCTCTCATTATTTGGTCTTTTCTTTCTTCGCTCTCTCTCTCTTTCTCACTGGTTTCACTCTTATTGGATTCTCCCTTTCCTTCTCTCCCTTTCTCTCTCTCTCTCTCTCTCTCAATTCTCACCTCCATAATCGCCACATTTTGATCATTCAAACTAATTTATTATTATATTTTCAAATTTTAGTATTTCCCTCGTCTCTAACTTTATATTTTCAAAATGATTTATAATGTGTTAATTAGTAATAATCAAACTTTGTATTTTTAAATTATTTATATATTTTGAGTTTTTAGATCACTCTTTAGTTCTTCTCTCTTCTACTTATTCTCCTTTCGCCTTCCGTTTCCTAGTTTGTGTTTTTCAAATTTAATCTTAATTTATTTTTATTTCATATAATTTTATAAGTTAGACTGGCTCATTTTCCCTTCTACAATTGCTCATTCTCCCTCCCTTCTACACTAGCTCATTCTCCCGCTAATTGTGCCTACTACTTCTCACTCTCTTTCTTGCTCTCTCACAAACTCATTCTTCCTTCCTCCTGCCCTACTCTATCACCAGCTCATTCTCCCTTATTTATCTTTATTGTAATATAATAAACCCTCCGTGCCACCCCCTTACTCTCTCCCCTGCTGCTCTCTGTCTCTCTCTTTTGCATACACACTTTTACAAAGGGATGCAGGATACTGCCATCAATCTCTGGCTTTGCCAAATAGTGTTTTTTTTGTCGTTGAAGCTAAATCTTATCTCCCATTTGTTTGTCTTTCGTTCTGTTTTTTTTCTTAATCACATAGTTGACTTCTGCTATTTTTATTGAAAGCTTACTCTTGAATGATGGATTGGTTTTGTGTGAAGCAATTTGAAGAATGTGATAGATGTAACTTAATGGAAATAATTTAGATGATTAAAAATGTCTAAAACAATATGAAAAAGGGTTTATCAAATTTGTCAGTAGTGTGGTTCATTTTTCTGCCCAACAGGTTTGCTTCATTTTTGCTTTAGTTTCTCACTCTCTCTGTTACTCTCTCAGCTCTCTCTTGCTCATTCTCGCTCTGCTCTCTCTCTATTTCACTCCCCTCCATCTCACTGCTCTCTGCTCTTTGCTCTCTACTCTCTGCTCTCTGCTCTCTGCTCTCTACACACACTCTCTCCGGTCAGTCTCTCTTATCTCTCTCAGGTTTCTCTCGCTCTTTGGTTTAACTCTCTCCCACTGGTCCAACTCTCTTTGGTTTCTCTATTTTATATTTTATTTATTTGGATTTTTTTCTTCTCCTATAATTTTTGTCTACTTTAACATTACTCTCCATCACTGTCCTTTCTACTACCTCATTTGCTTATTTTCTGAATATCTCTCTCCTTCCTCGCTCTTTTTCACATTCTCTCTTTATCTCATCTCTCCTTCTCTGGTCTCTCTCTCTTCGCTCTCTACACACCCAGTTTCTCTCTCAGGTCACTCCCTCTTATCTATCTCTCAGGTCACTCTCTCTTATCTATCTCTCAGGTCACTCTCTCTTATCTATCTCTCTGGGCACTCTCTCTTATCTATCTCTCAAGCCACTCTCTCTTATCTCTTTCTAAGTTTTCTCTCGCTTTCTGGTTTAACTCTCTCCCATTGGTCCAACTCTCTTTGGTCTCTCTATTTCATTTTTTATTTATTTGGAATTTCTGTTTGTGTCTGTATTAACATTACTCTCTCTATCATTCTGTCTTTTGTACTACCTCTCTCTCTCACTTAGTTCCTCTCTTTCTCACATTTGCTTATTTTCTCAATATCTCTCCTTCCTCGCACTTTTACACATTCTCTCTCTCTCTCATCTCTCCCTCTGGTCTCTCTCATCTCCCTCTCTAGTCTCTCTCTCATCTCTCCCTCTCTTTGGTCTTTTCCCCTCTTGGTCTATCTCTTTGTTGGTCTCTCTCTCTCTCAGCTCTCTGTTTCTCTGGTTTCTTTCTGGTTCATTTTTCTCACAGGTCTCGTTGTTACAGGTTTGCTTCTTTTTTGCTTTAGTTTCTCACTCTCTAGTCTCTCTCTTGTCTCTCCCTCTCTGGTCTCTCTGGTCTCTCTCACATCACTCCTCTCTGGTCTCTCTGATCTCTCTGATCTCTCTCACATCTCTCCCTCTGCTCTCTCTGTCTCTCTGTTGACATCTCTCTCTCTTTCTCTCTCTTTCATGTCTCTTACTCCTTTCTCTCTGATCTCTCTCTGTCACACATTTTTCTTACAGGTCTATCTCTTTGTTGGTCTCTCTCTCCCTCTCTTTTGTGGGTCTCTCTCACTCCTCTCACTGGCCTCTCTCACTGGCCTCTCTTATTGCTGGCCTCTCTCGTTGGCCTCTCTCTCTCTGGCCTCTCTCACTGGCCTCTCTCACTGGCCTCTCTCACTGGCCTCTCTCACTGGCCTCTCTCACTGGCCTCTCACTAGCCTCTCTCTTTTGGCCTCTCTCATTGGCCTCTCTCCTTTTTCCTCTTTCACTGGCCTCTTTTTGGCCTCTTTCACTTGGCCACTTTCACTTTTAATCTCTCACTGGCCTCACCCTGGCCTCTTTCACTGGCCTCTTTCACTCGCTTCTCCCTCACTGGTTTCACTCTTATTGGAATTCTCTATCTCCTCTCTCCCTCTTTCTCTCTCTATATATATTATCTTTTTTGCTTAGTTCTGTCCTCATCTCTCATCCACTTATTCTCTTTTTGTCTCCCATTTCCCTTTTTGTGTTGTTCAAATTTAATCTTAATTTTTTTTTTCATCATAATATTTTTTTTATATAATTTTATTAGTTTAAAATGGCTCATTTTCCCTTCTTCCCTTCTTTATCCCGCTCATTGTGTCTCCTAATTCTCACTCTCTTGGTCTGTCACAAACTCACTCTCTCCCTCCTGCCTTCACTGGCTTGATGTCCTATATTTATCTTTATTGTAACATAATAAACCCTTCTTGCCTCCCCCTTACTATCTCCCCTCCTTATTTGTTACATCATGATTGGACAAACCAATTGAATTTAATTTAAAATTTTTAAAATGTAATCATCGATCTCCCACTAGTCTGATTTTCTCTTTCTCTCGTCTCTCTACTCTCTCTCTTTCTCTCTTCTCTCTCTCATTCTAGAACTATTTATTATTTTATTATTTTCTAAAATTTATTTATTTATTTATTTGTCTTTTTAATTTTTTCCTTCCCTATTTTCCTTGTACTACCTCTCTCTCATTCTCACATTTGCTTATTTTTTCAATATCCGTCTGTTTTTCCCATTTATGATGTTGAAATTTATTTTTAATTACATTGAATATTTACTTCGCTTTTAGTTCCTCTCTACGCATCTTACTCTCCTCGCTTCCCTCTCCTCTCGTTGACTCCGTCACCCTCTCTTTATTTCCATTTCTGAAGTACAAATTTATTTAAAATATATTTATCTATATTATAAACTAATAAGACCCTCCCTTCCTCTCTGTCTTTGAATTTTCTCTGGCTTCGCCAAATAGTCAAAACTCTCCCAGTTATTTGTCTTTTATTCTTTTTGGCTTTGAATGTGAGGGATGTAGTTAAGCAAATACACAAATGTATCGAATGAAATTATGATGTGTGACCGGCTGCTTTGGAATATCAAAACTAGACCGATATTATAGTTTCAGATATTAGCTATTTATTTTTCTTATTCTTGTTCACATTACGACATTACAAAATTCCAGCTAATTTTTCTTTTGCATGAAGTTCAGTTATGATTCTTTCCTTGAGGAGCTTGCAGACAATTTGGTACTTATGGCCAATCAAAAAGACTGGCAAGCTTACTGATTTTGGGGTTGCATGGGAAGAATATGTCGTGAAACTTACCGTTGGACAGCTTCAGAGGATTTCATCCTCTCTCTCCAAAATAAGGTGTTATTGAGGTCTTGATCACACTCTTCACTTCTTCTCTATAAGTTAAATTTATGTGAATTTTTTGGAAGAGAGTTGCACCTTTGGAGTGAAGGCCTTCAAACTTACCTCTTTCAAATTTTAAAAAAGAAAAACTTACCTCTTTCAAATTTTTGTGGCTATACATTGACTTTTTAAGTCAATTTCTTTGCTGTCATCACCACTCTTCGAGAAATTATCAAGGTCGGCCATTCTTCTTTCTTGAAGTCTTTGACCAATATTGGTGTAAAATACCACTTTCTGGTCTACTACTGTTGTCTCCATCCTAATAATTGCTCTAGTAATGATAGTATTAGTAGTTGGATTGGAAATAAGTGTCATGTTGTTGTCATTCAAATATTACACTAAAAAAGGTTATTATTATTTTAATTGAATACTAATCATCTACTAGTGTATTTCTTTAACAAAAAATGCACTATGAAATTCTGTGCATAAAATTTTCCAAAAGAGAAAAATGCGATGCGCAGTTATAACTCTTGCTAGTAGCTTCAACATTCCAGGAGCTTCACTGGTGGTTTGTTAGGAGCTTCAACTTGTCTCTGCTTCGGCTCGAGTCACTTTGATTCTTTCTTGCTTGAGCCAATATGAAGCTTATTATCTACGCTGAACCAAGCCTAAATTTTTCGGTTGGGCTCATTATCTTGCGAGCTGACCCTTAGCTTTGCTCTATGAAATGGATTTTATTTGGGGAGTACTAGAGTATCCACCCTTTGCATTTGAAAAAGAGAAAGACCTTCTTTTCTTTCTTCTCTTCTCATTCTTTTAATTTTTAACTTGTACTGATGACCAAAAGTTCTATCTTGAGTGCATCTCTGTAAAGTTATAAAATGATTTATTATACACTCACATTTTGACAAACTGGAATCTCAGTCAAAACTTGAACATACATGGCAGGGAGTCAAACATATCCCATTTTTCCCTGAGTTTGAACTCTGGATGACCTTTAGTTTTATGTGCTTTTTATTTAAAAAATGTTGATTTTGGTATGATGGGCAGGTTTGAGTTATCATGTGGCTGATGTAATACTTTTGTAAGTCTCTAAGATTTATTTAAGCAGTTTTGAATATTTTTTATCTTTTTTGCAGAAAATGAAGCTGGGAGCAAGGAATCTCACGAAATCTTTAAGGGATGTTTTCTGACTCTCCCTTGTTTGAATTTGTTGCATTGAGGTCATAGCAATTTTATAAATTTGAGTGGGATTTTTTATTATTTTTATGTTTCTTTCCCCGACTTGCTTAAATCTTTGCATACTTAATTAATGTGAAATTATGGGTGGTTTTCTTTAACTTAGAAGATAGTTTAATTGAACGAGTTTTTAAATTATTGGTGGTTTTCTACTTGAGTGGATTGAAGGAGTAGATTTTATTTTGGTCTTGATATACCACTTGCTCGGATTTTAGGTTTCACTTGAGAAAACTACCTGTGGCTTGTGGATTGAATGTTTGTGTGTATTCGAGCATGCTTTTGTTGTTTTCTAGAACCAACCCGAGGAAAACTTGAGGCGAAACTCAAGAAAGGTTTTCTAAACCTCTTGAAGTGATTTAGGCATTGTTTCTAATTCGTTTGAGCCTTTTGAAGCCACCCATTTTTAATGCACAAGATGCATTACTTTTTGCTAGCCCTTTTGAGCCGTCAAGATCCAAATTTTTTTGTGATCCCGTGCATTACATGAACTAGGACTTAGTATGAATTTCCTTCTTTCTCTTGACCCGTTTCTCTTAGTCATTGAATTGTTCTATTGGATTGAGCAAGAATAACCCTCAATGTGGAGGAACAATAAGGATGAGATGGTATTGGTTATTTTTCTGTATAGAAAAGGGTGGAGGAAGGAAAGAAAAAGAAAAGGGAGGAGGATAGAAAGAATAAGAAAAATGGAGATGGATGAAAGAAAGAAAAAGAAAAAGGGGAAAGGAGGAAAGAGAGGGAAATAAAAAGGGAGATGGAAGAGAGAAGAAAAAGAAAGATGAGACATGGAGGAAGAGAAGAAAAAGAAAGATGAGACATGGAGGAAGAGAAGAAAAAGAAAGATGAGACATGGAGGAAGAGAAGAAAAAGAAAGATGAGACATGGAGGAAGAGAAGAAAAAGAAAGATGAGACATGGAGGAAGAGAAGAAAAAGAAAGATGAGACATGGAGGAAGAGAAGAAAAAGAAAGATGAGACATGGAGGAAGAGAAGAAAAAGAAAGATGAGACATGGAGGAAGAGAAGAAAAAGAAAGATGAGACATGGAGGAAGAGAAGAAAAAGAAAGATGAGACATGGAGGAAGAGAAGGAAAAAAAAAGATGAGACATGGAGGAAGAGAAGAAAAGAAAGATGAGACATGGAGGAAGAGAAGAAACAGAAAGATGGGGAGAGATGGAGGAAAAAAAAATGGGGAGATTTGGAAACCAAAAAGAAAAATGGAAAGATGGGGGAGGAAGAAAAAAAAAAATGAAATCTGGAGATGAATTGGAAAAAAAAAAGAAAATAGGAGATGGAGTGAAAAAAAAAAGTAGAGATGGAGGAAAAGAAAAAGAGAAGAAAAGGAAAATGGTGGAAGAGAAAAAAAAGAGAAATGGAGGAAGAATTCGGAGATGGAGGAAGAGAATAAAAAGGAAAAAAGGGAGATGGAGGAAGAGAAGAAAGAGAAAAAGGGTGACGGAGGAAGAAAAGAAAAAGGGATATGGAGGAAGAAAAGAAAAAGAAGAAGGGAGATAGAGAATCAAAAGAAAAAGTGAGAGGGAGATGGAGGATGAAAAATTCTTTGAGGTGGAAAATGTATTGAATGTGAAAAAAATCAAAAGGTGAATTCATGCTCAAAAAAATGGAACATGGATATGAGTAGGAGGCATACCTATGCTAATACCTGAATTTTAATCCAACCAATTTACCATGCCCCATTACAGCCTAAGAAAGACCTATTGATTAAGGGTTTGAATTCCTTCATGTTAGTGGAGAGTTGACTTAAGGTTGGCTTATGGAACTCAATTGAAAGCTGCTTGATTACACTGGTTTGTGGTTTGAATGGAAAGAGGTAGTTTAATCGTGTTACTCCTAGGTGATTGAACCATGGGGGAAGATACCTGAATAAATCTACTTCTGATTGATACTTTTGGTGGGAGTTCCACCAGAATTCTCTCTCTGGATATTTAACTACTCTTCTAAGTAATTACATTGTTTTGATCTTCTATCTAGACCATTACATTGTTTTGCTCTTCAAAGTCATTACATTGTTTTGCTCTTGTTTGTAATGTGAATGTAGTGTCATTGTAGATTAGTTCAGTTTATTTTACTTATATGAGATGCTATTGATTTCTTTCCTGGAATGTTTCTTAAGCTTATTGTTGTTGTAGTATAATTCCAACAATTTCTGCAGCTTTTACTATAGAAGGCAATCAATAGCAGAAAAGTGGCACATGAAATAATTAAAGAAGAAGATCAAAGTTAATTATATTAACTGTTATGGTAACTGTCCCCATAAGGCTATTCTGTGGGATATATTTACTGTAAGTTGGACTTTAAATGATTGTCTGAAACTGAAAGATCTATTTATTTTTCTTATCCTTGTTCACTTTACAAAATTCCAGCTAATTTTTCTTTTGGGTGAAGTTCAATTGTGGTTGTTTCCTTGAGGAGCTTGCAGACAATTTGGTACTTATGGCCAATAAAAAAGACCAGCTAGCTTGCTGATTTTTAGCTGCATGGGAAGAATATGTCGCGAAGATGATGATTGCAGAAACTAAACTTACCATTGGACGACTCCAGAGGTTTTCATCCTTTCTTCCTCTCTAAAATAAGGTGTTATGCTTCTAGTGTTATTTGTCCATTTCGTGTATTATTTGAATTATGCGAGTATGTATATTATTGCAATATGCAGATTTTTTAACATGAAAGGACAGAAAAAATTAAATTGTAGTCACAAATTGAATTTTATGTCCTTAAATAATTTACTTTAACCAAAACAAATTCTGGATATAGGTGTGTGTGTGTGTGTGTGTGTTTTTAGATGTATGTGTTTACTCAGCATTGAATTATTTTCTGATAGTTATACAACACTGTGACAATTTGGCAAGGGGAGAAGAAGCATCAATGAAGCATCTACTGTTTTGGCAGTGTTATGGGAGTTATTGACAAGCTGCATGCCGTTTGAGGGCTTCTCAACTTTGCAGGCTGCACATGCGGGAGCTTTTAAGGTGCTAACATTTGCCACCTCTTGTATCAATGTTCTCAGACATTACCCGAGGTCAGATTTTTTAGCAAAAACTCAGAAAGTATGATCACGAGTGTAACTCTTTTTTGGACAAAATATGTAATAACAATTGTTCAAATTTGCTCAACTAATGGTCTAATCCCCGATGGCTGTATTGATCACATTTCTTTCCTTGTTCGTTTATTTTGTTTCAAGACACTGATCTCTAACTTTAAGGCTGAACCCCAAGTTTATGCTGCCCACTTACTTTTTTCCAGGTAAAGGGATCAAATCATCACGGTCAAGGTTATTCATACTAGAATCTATTGAGAAGATGATGATTGCAGAAACTAGAACTTATGTTGGAAGGCTCCAGAGGTTTTCATCCTTTCTTCCTCTCTAAAATAAGGTGTTGTGCCTCTAGTGTTATTTGTCCACTTCTTGCATTCAACAATCAGTAATTGCTATTTTAATTATGTGAGCATGTCTCTGCTCTCTTCCTCTCTCTCTAAATTCTCTTGTTCTCTCTATCTCTCTCTCCATTCTCTCGCTCTTTCCTCTCTCTCACACCCAAACACGCACACTATTTGTCTGTCAAGTCAATCTCTGATCTCTCTCTCAGGTTTCTCTCTCTCTCTGGTTCAACTCTCTCCCACTCGTCTAACTCTCTTTGGTCTTTCTCTCTCTGCTTTCTCTCTCTCATTCTGTTTTCTGTCCTCTCAGGGCTCTCTCAACCTTTCAGGCTTTCACATTCTCAGCTTTTATCATCTGCTTTTTGCCACTCTTCATTCATTGTTCTCAGTTCCTCAATATTCTCCCTCAAAATCATCTCATTGCACCATCCTCTCGGTTTGTCACTTTCTCGGCATATCGCCAACGCTTTTCAAATTCTCTCGCCTTTTTCTCCTCTCGCATTTTTATCATCAATTTCTTGATTTGTTCCTTTATTTTGTTTCAAGAAATTTTCTCTAACAAGCGATTAAATTTATAATGATTTTATTTTCCCATCTGATTTTTTTTTCATTATCATTTTTTTTGATCTATTGATAAAATTTGATTGGCAACATTTTAAACATCTTTTTTTTCATCGGCTTTGTTTCATCATTCCTCTTATCATATTGTTTTCATTCATCTAAATTTCATCATTTTTTAAATTGTAAATATTTTTATATTTTTGACATTAAGACGTATTTCCTTTTCTCAATAAATTCTCTTCATCATCTCTTTTCATTTTGAAAAATTTCTTTTTTTCTTTTCTTCATAAAGCTTGTTCATTCCTCTTTCATCGATTTTTCCTCTCATTTTCTTTTGCATTTCTCATTAAAAATTCCCTCTTCCCTTTTCTTGCATCATCCCTCTTTGCCCCCCTTCCCTCTCACTGCCCCTTCCCTCTCACTGCCCCTTCCCTCACTGCCCTCCCTCTCACTGCCCCACTCCCTCTCACTGCCCCCCTCCCTCTCCTGCCCCTTCCCTCTCACTGCCCCCCCTCCCTCTCAGAACTTTTTTTAAAAATAATTAAAAAAATAAAATTTACAGTTTTGGCACTGTTCCAAAATTTTTTTGCAAAAAATGTCACTGTTTAGAAGTTGACCGAGGCGGTCAACTTTGACCACCCTCAGGTCAAAACCAGCGTGGGGCGTTTCAGCTAGATGCCAGCGTGTCGCTAAATTTTTTTAAAGATAAAAATGATAGGCGGCATTTGAATGCAGCCTACCATGAAAAGAGGCTGCATGAGAATGCCCCAAAATGAAGTGTTCAAGGCGGCATTTCGATCACCGCCTCTCCCAAACTTAGACAAAAGTAACGATGTCGAAGAGGCGACATCGCTGATGCCGCCTATCTTCAAATCGCTGAAACACTTAAAATGAATCTTGAGGCGGCTTCAAAATGCCCCAATTGAGGCGACATTTATAAGCCGCCTATAATGTCGATGGAAGGCGGCATCAGGATGCGCCTCTCTTTTTTTTTTTAGGCATTTATATGCATGCCTTTACTTCTAAATTTGTTATGTTTTATTTTTTTTTTCGATTTAATCTGCTTTTTAACCTGTAAGCACCTGTACATTCATTAAAAAAAAAACTAATCACATCCATAATAAAAACTATGAATCACACTCATAAGAAAAAACTACTGATCACATTACCAAAAAAAAACTACTAATCACATCAGTTTGCTTGAATACATCAGTAAATATACAAATTTGAAGCCATAAAAAGCAATGAAAAATAAAAAATATATAATACAGAAACAATCACAAGGCAGAACTAGGCTCTGGTGCACCAATTGCCTTTTTCTGCCTTCTCGTATAAATCCTCCTAATGGGAGGGTGGCGGCTGGGCTCAGGCTCCTGTGGCTGCTCGAGAGGCTGCTCAAGGGGCGGGCCGGGCTCCGTGTCGGGTGTCTGCTCACGTGGAAGATCGAGCACCGTAGGCTCTGGTACGGCTGGAACCTCGTCATATTCCTCAACACGAGTCGTCGTCTGAGCTGTGGGCCGACGCCTTGCACGACGCTGCCGTGGAGCTCTCTCTCTGGCTGGCTCGACCACGTGAGAAGGCTCACCAGCGGGTGACTCGTCTTCGCCGACGATCGCTCCCTCCAAGAGTGGAAGACTGTGCAGGACCGACTGACAGTATTGTCCAATCTCTAGCCAATGTGGGTCTGCGTGGATGATGGGTATAAGGCTGCCCTATGGTTGACGCTCAAACCACGTTCCTGACACAACCCAACTGCGAAAGAAAAAAGTAAGTTAAAAATGTATGACTAAGAAAATTATCATTCCACAAAGTTAAGTACGTACCAATGCCTCCTCGGTATAACCTCTAGGATGATATACCATGGCTGGCTCAGTCGGTGGAGGTGCTATGTATCGTCGAGTAACCCCCAAATACCACCTCATATAGGCACTGGGAGCATGTCTGGGGGTGTGTGCCCGAGTGCCCGTAATGACATACTCCGCCCGCGCCTCCCACCGAGCGACGTAATCACGGTGGTATAGCGCCCAATCCTCCCCAGCTCGGCCTTTTCGAGAGATGCGAGTAACATGCTCGACATCCTCCGGTGGATTCACCTGCTCAAAGTTATTAAATTAAACACTGATAGATAAATAGAAATTGAACCAATGCTTTGCATTAATTACCTGCTCCAACCCGAACTGTAACATCACTCGATCAGGAACATGCAACTCGACGATCTCGAAGCAAATAAGAGGTGTCCTAGACAACCAGATACGTCTACCTTCAACACAGATAGAAGGTAGACGCTGCACGAAATCCTGGTACGGTTGCCAGTTTACCTAAGAGAAAATACAATAATTACTAAGGGAACATGTTGGGGTATGAATTGTCATTACTGTTTGTTCGAAAAGTAACTTACCTGATAGCTCCGCTGGTTGTCCAACTCTGTCCTGTATAGCACCAGGTTTCCACCAGGATTGGTGGCATTCGTCCGTCGGACGTTCCACCTAAACCACCAATAAAAGTTAGTTACCCAAGATTTTTTTTTTTTTTATGGAAGTGTAAATAACGATTAAACTGTATAGGTACATACCTGGAACCTAAAGGGCCACCCTGTAGCTCCAGTTCCTGTAGGAGTGTCGGACGTCCAGTATGTAGACGTTCCCACGCCCACAACTGCATAAAACAAAAACTATATTGATAAGTCCTATTCCTTCAAGATGAACAATTTTTATGAAATAAGAGGTTACCTGCATAAGGGTGAGGCATCCAACAATGCCAACGACTCCCGTGCGACACGCCTACGCGAGTTCCCGGTAGAGGAAGGCTAGTGTGGCTGCTCCCCAGCTGTACCTCCCGGCCTCCTCGAAATCCTCGAACAGGGTTAGGTATGCCATATGAACTCCTCGGGCACTACCATCCGAGAATATCGTCGCCCCCACAAGATGGAGGAGATACGCACGTGTGTGCTGCTGTATCACCAACTCGGTCGCGTCGTCGGGACAAAATGAGAATCGACCTCTAAGCCATGAAAGTGACAATCGACCCCCTTGAAAACTTCCAAGAGGGAGCTCGACCCCCAGAAGTACTCTGGCCAACTCCATCCAATCCCCCCGAGTCGACCGTCACAGCGTCTCCGTCGACGCGTAATCCCAATAAGACAACCACGTCCTCTAATGTGATAGTCATCTCACCATTTGCAAGGTGGAAGGTGTTCGTCTCGCTCCTCCATCTCTCTACTAGTGCGGTAATCAGCGGCTTGTCCAGTCTCAACCACTGGACTCTATGTAGTGCACCAAACCCTGCGGCCTCTACATACGGCAACATCCGCTCGTCCATGGGCCAATGTCGTAGAGTCTGGAAATGCTCAGTGCATTCCAGGCATCCAGGGTCCTGAAAATGAGTGAATATTGTTAGTGTATGTTTAAAAGCTAATATAATCACAAGTGCAAGAGTCTGCACTAACCTCCCCATGCCAGATGGACTCGCTCCTGTGGGAGTCCTGATTGTACAATAATGGAGTGTCTGCCATCACGACCTGTAGGAAAAATAAAGTAACATTAACAAAGTAAGATACATTAACCATCTGGAAACGTGTCATTGTAAATTTTACATAAACTAACAAAATACATTACCGACGCCTAGACCCCGCACGGGAGCTTTCTGCACTGTCAGAAGATGGGGCTTTACAAGCCCGTTTGTTGTGACCGGGCTGCTTACAATTGCTACACAAATATCGCCCTCTGTCGTCATCTCTCCAATCCATAGAATTCTGGATACGCGTGGACATTGGTCTACCTATAGTCCTCTTCGGACCCGGTGGGAGTACGACTGGACCTTCCTGAACCCAAGTACTTCTCCGTGTAGGCACATCAAATGGTCGTTCATACACCCGTGCATTTGTAGCTGCATAATAATACGCGGATGTCATCTGATGAATGTCGTAGTGTATTGCCCCGCACACTGCAATGGCATGGACGCACAGAACCTGATATATCTGGAATGACCGATAGGTACACTCTTTAAGCATGATGTTAACCCTGTGTTCGCCGGCCTAAAATATCCCATCACCATAAGGAACAACGTGCACATGTCTGGCATCATCCACGACAGACTGTAAATGTGCGTCTACTGAAGGACAAAGATGGGTTGTAACCTCAGCAGCTTTTTCTCGCCTATGTACAAACCATGCATTCATCCGATAGAATATCGCCGATGCTAGGGCTTGAACAGGTAAGCTCAGCGCCAGCTTCAATAGAGAATTCACGCTCTCGGGAAATTTGTCGTGAGCTTCCCAAATGACATATTCCCATCGTATGCAAGGGCCCACCGCTTTCGGGGCTCAAATCCTCGATCCAACTCCGCTTTGGCTCCAGGACATGCTTCTTCCAGTATTTGCATTTCATGATCGTACTGAGTCACTGTTTCTGCTCTCGCACATCTCCATACCATCTTATTCAAGTCCTTGACACTGTGCCGCTTCTTCAAATTGGCAATGATGTGTCGTACACAAAACCTGTTCCTATGGGGGCGTGGAAATACATCCCTTACTGCTCTGATGATACCATTGTGACGGTCAGAGATGATGCACATCGAAGACCTCCCTCTAACCACCTGACGCGCCAAACATGATATAAACCAAGTCCACGTATCGATGTTCTCTTTCTCCACAAGTGCGAAGGCCAGGGGAAATAATCGGTTATCTCCATCAAATGATGTAGCAATCAGCGTACACAACCCGTGTACTTCCCCAGATAAATGGGTCCCATCTACGCTGATGAAGGGCCTACAAAACTGAAATCCATGGATAGCTGGTCCAAACGCCCAAAATGCCCTATCAAACCGTACAAAATTTCCGCGTGTCACACCTTCTTCCGTGGTTATCACCTTGTACATAGTACCTCGGTTTGTGTCTTTGATTGCCTTGAAAAACTGAGGTAATAGGTTGTACGACTCATCCCAGCCACCAAATACAGCAACTAGTGCTTTGTTCCTTGCCCTCCATGCCTTACTATAATTCACCTGAATATGATATTTGTCCTTAACTAACTGAATGATCTCATACGGAGACAGAGTGAAACTTGTCCTCACGTTGGGCATAATCAGGTTACATATCACTGTGGAGGTGCATAACCGGTTGTCCATGCGCAGCTCGACATTCAAACACGTGTGTTCATCATTGCATCGTCTAATTTTCCACATGTTTAACTTCATACTGAATGACGCGTATACGTGCCATGGACACTGATCACCTGTGCAACAAACAAAATAAACTGTCGGTCCCGATTTATGTACCCTGAACTGGACATGTCTACTTATGCAGTAGTCCTTCAAGTGCATCACTAATGCGTCCTTAGTCATAAACCTCTGACCGACTCCAATACCGACGGGTGGGGGTACATTGTCATCATCTACGCCCGGGACCATTGTGTTCCTATATGTGACATCCATGTCCATAACTCCTATCCATGGATCGGGATACGGTGCATCATTTTCCTCTAGAGGTGGGACTCCCATAGTAGGAAGGGGTAATTCAACATCTTCCTCTTCTTCCTCAACTTCCTCTCTAACTGGATTCGGCCACGACTCCTCTCTACTAGAGTCATCATTTGCGTCCTCACATGGTTCCCTGAATTCAAGTGTAACTTCATCAATAACTAATGCGAAACTGAAATTACGTAAAACTTTAAACTAGGTTAAAGTGATGATTCTCACCTTTCTTCAGGGATGAACTCCGCATTAGGACTTTCAACTCTATCATCCCCTTCGGCCGGAGCTTGCCCCCCGTATACCACAACAGCTCCTTCACCGGATCCACCCACATTTTCCAAACTTCTTCTACTATCCATCTCATATGAGTAGGTATCCCGCTTCACAAACAACTCCAGCATTGATTGGAACCCATACTTCACCTGACCTAATCCGCTCTCCAGTGACACGTCATCGAGTACGGGAGTGTACATCAACCGACCATTGCACGTAAAACTCAACCATATCGAAATGTGGTCCGTGCGTGGGTTCCCTCCAAGAACATTATACATCATAGTGCACAACGTATTAAACGAACACGCCGGCTCTAGATATATAAGTCTGGTTGTCCCCCCGCTATAGCCGACCACATTACCGTACTCAAAAACAAATTCACCACCAAAATAACAACACACAGGTATGACTGCCATCCTCAACTGAAATTAAGCAACAAACATTACCATACAAATTCCCAAATTACCCCTAAATAACGCCACTAGAAACTACAACGCCTCATATACTAAATTAGCGTATAAAATTCTAGATTAACCTAAACACTTGATTAGCATAAAATATGACTGAATTATGATTAAAAATGCTTCATTAGCGTATAAAATCATAATTTAACAAAAAGTCAACATTATCAAACAAATTACCATAAAAACTCCATTAATTACCATAAAAACCCCTAAAATAGCATCAAATCAAAATTAACATAAAAATCCCTCTACAAGCCTCAAAACGTTCTAATTAACATCAAAAACCTAAATTAGAAATAAAACCCTAAAATTAGCCTAAAAAACCCTAATCCCTAAACCCAAAAAACCCCAAATCCACGCAATACATGCAATTTAACCCTAAATCAACCAACAAACATGAAATTAGTAGCAAATTTACGGGAAATACACTACAATAGGATTGATTTCAACTTAAAATATGCATCAAATCATCAAAACGACGTCCAAATATGATAACTCACGAAAAATGAAGAAAATTACCTTACTTTTACAACGAAACAAGAAAGATCCGCGGGAGAAACGTAAGATTTTCGATCGTACAGCCTCCAATCGCTGATTTATTGCTTCGATTCGACGGAAATCGGGACGAAAGGAAGAGAGGAAATGAGTTCTTTCCGCGCGGTTCGGCATGGGAAAATGAAGGAAGAAGAGAAAGAAGAACGCAGGCGACGTTAAAAAAGAAGTAGAGGCGGCATCCCGATGCCGCCTACGCTTAAGTTAGGCGGCATCGCGATGCCGCCTCCCACACGCACAGCGAATCGCGAAATTTCGCTAAGTGGCATTAGAGGCGGCATCGAAATGCCGCCTGTCAATACGGACGTGGCGGCATCTAAATGCCGCCTGCAATTCAAGTGTAGGCGGCATCTAAATGCCGCCTGCTTTTCCAGTGTAGGTGGCATTCTCATGCCGCCTCGCTCTTTCAAGGTAGGCGGCATTCAAATGCTGCCTATCATTTTATCTTTTAAAAAAAATTTGGCGACACGATGGCGTCCAGCGTGTCGCCTCCGCGGGCTTTGACCGAGGTCGTCAAAGTTGACCGTCTCGGTCAACTTCCAAACAGTGACATTTTTGCAAAAAATTTCGGAACAGTGCCAAAACTGTAAATTTTTATTTATTTTTAATTATTTTTAAAAAGAGTTCTCCCTCTCACTGCCCCCTCCCTCTCACTGCCCCCTCCCTCTCCCATTTCCCATTTTGTGTTTTTCAAATTTAATCTTAATTTTCACTTTCTCCTTTCTACACTTGCTCATTCTACCACTGATTGTGCCTCCTAATTCTCACTCTGTTTTTTGCCCTGTCAAAAACTCATTCTCCTTACCACATGCTCTCCTCTATCACCTGCTCATTCTCCCTTATTAATCTTTATTGTAACATAAAAACCCTCCGTGTCACCCCTAACTCTCTCCCCTCGTCCTCTCTCTATCTCTCTCTTTTGCATACACACTTACTTTTACATCAACCTCTGGCTTTGCCAAATAGTATTTTTTTTGGTCGTTGAAGCTAAATGTTATCTCCATTTATTGGTCTTTTATTCTGCATTTTTTCTTAATCACATCGTTGACTACTGCCTTTCTGTTTCTTTTTTCATTGATAGTTTAACCTTGAATGATGGACTGGATTTGTGTGAAGCTGTTTGAAGAATTTGATAGATGTAATTTCATGGAAATAATTTGAAGTATTAGAAAGAGGGTCAGAAACAATTTAAAAAAGGGTGTATCAAATTTGTCATTAAAGTGGTTCATTTTTCTGCTCAACAGGTTTGGTTAATTTTTGCTTTAGTTTCTTACTCTATCTCTCTCTTGCTCATTCTCTCTCTGCTCTCTCTTGCTCATTCTCTCTCCTCCCTCTTGCTCATTCTCCCTTTGCTCTCTCTTGCTCATTCTCTCTTTGCTCTCTCTTGCTCATTCTCTCTGCTCTCTCTCTATCTCACTCTCTCAGCTCTCTTTGTTGCTCTCTCTCATATCTCTCGCTGTGTGCTATCTCTCTAACATGTTTCTCTCGCTGTTCTCTCTCATATCTCTCGCTGTGTGCTATCTCTCTAACATGTTTCTCTCACTGTTCTCTCTCATTGTTTCTATCTCTCTATCAGGTTTCTCTCTTTTTTTGATATTTTCTCTTTGTATGTCACTCTTTCTGGTATATCTCTTTGTTGGTCTCTCTCATATCTCTCGCTGTGTGCTCTCTCTAACATGTTTCTCTCACTGATATCATTGTGTCTCTCTTTCTCTATCAGGTCTCTCTCTAACTCTCTCTCTCATTGTCTGGTCTTTTCTCTCTTGTCTCTCTTTCTCTCTTTTCTCTCTTTCTAGTATTTTCTTTCTCTTCTCGCTTTCTCGTTAGTTTCACTCTTATTGGAATCTCTCTATCCTTCTCTCCCTCTCTCTCTCTCTCTCTCTCTCACAATTTGCACCTCCATAATTGCCACATTTTGATGATTCAAACTTATTTATTATTATATTTTCAAATTTTAGTATATCCTCCGTCTCTCACTTTGAATTTTCAAAATGATTTTTTATTAGATTTAATTAGTAATAATCAAACTTTGTATTTTAAAATTACTTATTTATTTTGAGTTTTTAGCTCACTATTACTCTTCCTTGCTAAGTTATTTCCTCATCTCTCTTCTACTTATTCTCTTTTTCTCCCATTTCCTATTTTGTGTTTATCAAATTTAATATTAATTTATTTTTATATAATAATAAATATATATTTAAGATAATTCTATTAGTGGCTCATTTTCCCTTCTACAATTGCTCATTCTCTCGGTGATTGTGCCTACTACTTCTCACTCTCTTTCTTGCTCTGTCACAAACTCATTCTCCCTCTCTTCCTAAACTAACCTTCAATGATGGATTGGTTTTCTGTGAAGCAGTTTGAAGTATGTGGTAGATGTAACTTCGTGGAAATAATTTGGATGATTAAAAAGAGGGTCAGAAACAATATGAAAAAGGGCGTATCAAATTTGTCATCAGAGTGGTTATGTTTGCTTTATTTTTTCTTTAGTTTCTTACTCTCTTATCTCTCTCTTATTTTCTCTCTGCTCTCTTGCTCATTCTCTCTCTAGTCTCTTTTTGTTGGTCTCTGTCATATCTCTTGCTCTGTGCTTTCTCCCTAACATGTTTCTCTCGCTGGTCTCTCATTCTCTCTATTTCTCTCCTTCAGGTCCCTCTTTTTCTAGTCTTTTCTCTCTCTATCTCACACTCTGGTTTTATCTCTTTGGTTGTCTCTCTTTGTCATATATCTCGATCTGTGTTCTTTCTTACATGTTTCTGTCACTTGTCTCTTATTGTCTCTCTTTCTCTGTCAAATCTCTCTCTAACTCTCTCTCTCTATCTCTCCCTCTTTGTCTGGTCTTTTCTATCTCTTGACTCTCTTTCTCTCAACTCTCTTTTTGTCTGGTCTTTTCTTTCTCTTGTCTCTCTTTCTCTCTCCTCTCTCTTTGTTTGGTCTTTTCTTTCTCTCTTTCTCACTCTCTCTTTCTTTCTCACTGGTTTCACTCTTGTTGGAGTCTCTTTCCTTCTCTATCCCTCTCTCTCTCAATTCACACCTCCATATTCGCCACATTTTCATCATTCAAACTAATTTATTATTATATTTTCAAATTTTTGTTATTCCTCCGTCTCTCACCTTGAATTGTAAAATTTATTTATAATATGTTTTATTAGTAAAAATAAAAATTTGTATTTTTAAATTATTTATTTATTTTGAGCTTTTAGATCGCTCTTAAGTTCTTCTCTTCCATGCTAAGTTCTTTCGTCATCTTTCTTCTACATATTCTCTTTTTGTCACCCATTTCCCATTTTTGACTTTCTCCCTTCTACACTTGCTCATTCAACCACTGATTGTGCCTCCTAATTCTCTCTGTCTTTTTTCCTCTATCACAAACTCATTCTCCCTCCCTCCTGCCGTCCTCTATCACCAACTCATTCTCCCTTATTTATCTTTATTGTAACATAATAAATCCTCTGTGTCACCCCCTAACTCTCTCCCCTCCTGCTGTCTCTCTCTCTCTCTCTTTTGCATACACACTTTCATTCACGTCAACATCTGGCTTTGCCAAATAGTATTTTTTTGGTCGTTGAAGCTAAATCTTATCCCCATTTGTTGGTCTTTTATTATGTATTTTTTCTTAATCACATCGTTGACTACTGCCTTTCTGTTTCTTTTTTTTGTTGAAAGTTTAACCTTGAATGATGGATTGGTTTTGTGTGAAGCAGTTTGAAGAATGTGATAGATGTAATTTCGTGGAAATAATTTGATGTATTAGAAAGAGGGTCAGAAACAATTTGAAAAAGGGTGTATCAAATTTGTCATTAAAGCGGTTCTTTCTTCTGCTCAACAGGTTTGCTTAATTTTTTCTTTAGTTACTTTATCTCTCTCTGCTCTCTCTTGCTCATTCTCTCTCTTCTCTCTCTATCTCACTCTCTCTGCTCTCATTGTTTGCCTCTCTCTCATATCTCTCACTGTGTGCTCTCTCTCTAACATGTTTCTCTCGTTGTTCTCTCATTGTTTCTCTCTCTGTCAGGTCTCTCTTTTTCTAATCTTCTCCCTCTATGTCACTCTCTCTGGTCTATCTCTTTGTTGGTCTCTCTCTCATATCTCTCGCTGCTCTCATTGTGTCTCTCTTTGTCTGTCAGGTTACTCTCTAACTCTCTCTCTATCTGGTATTTTCTTTCTCTTGTCTCTCTTTCTCTCTCCTCTCTCTTTGTCTAGTCTTTGCTTTCTCTTCTCTCTCGCTTTCTCACTAGTTTCACTCTTATTCGAATCTCTCTTTCCTTTTCTCTCCCTCTCTCTCTCTCAATTCGCACCTCCATAATCGCCACATTTTGATCATTCAAACTTATTTATTATTATATTTTCTAATTTTAGTGTATCCTCCATCTCTCACTTTGAATTTTCAAAATGATTTATAATATGATTTAATTAGTAATAATCAAACTTTGTATTTTTAAATTACTTATTTATTTTGAATTTTTAGATCACACTCTTTTCTTTGCTAACTTATTTTCTAATCTCTCTTCTACTTATTTTCTTTTTTTCCCATTTCCCATTTTGTGTTTTTCAAATTTAATCTTAATTTATTTTTGTATAATAATAAATATTTATTTCATATAATTGTTTAATTAAAAAGGCTCTTTTTCCCTTCCTTCTACAATTGTTCATTCTCCCGCTGATTGTGCCTACTACTTCTCACTCTATTTGTTGCTCTGTCACAAAATCATTCTCCCTCTGTCTTGTGCTAAACTAACCATCAATGATGGATTGGTTTTGTGTGAAGCAGTTTGAAGAATGTGATAGAAGTACTTTCGTGGAAATAATTGGATGATTAAAGAGGGTCAAAAACAATGTGAAAAAGGGTGTATCAAATTTGTCATTAATGTGGTTAGGTTTGCTTTATTTTTGTTTTTGTTTCTTACTCTCTCTCTATCTCTCTCTTATTCACTATGCTCTCTCTTGCTCATTCTCTCTCTGGTGTCTCTTTGTTGGTCTCTCTCTCATATCTCTTGCTCTGTGCTCTCTCTCTCATATCTCTTGCTCTGTGCTCTCTCTCTAACATGTTTCTCCCGCTGGTCTCTCGTTGTCTCTCTCTTTCTCTCTATCAGGTCCCTCTTTTTTTTATCTTTTCTCTGTATCTCTCTCTCTAGTTTTATCTCTTTGTTGGTCTCTGTCTCATATCTCTCGCTCTCTACTCTCTAACATATTTCTCTCACTGGCCACTCATTGTCTCTCTATTTCTCTTTCACGTTGCTCTCTAACTCTCTCTTTGTCCGGTCTTTTCTCTCTTCTCTCTCTCTTTCTCACTGCTTTCACTCTTGTTGGAGTCTCTTTCCTTCTCTATCCCTCTCTCTCTCAATTCACACCTCCATAATCGCCACATTTTCATCATTAAACTAATTTTTTATTATATTTTCAAAATTTAGTATTTCCTCCTCTCACCTTGAATTGTAAAATTGATTTATAATATGTTTCAATTAGTAATAATAAAAATTTGTATTTTAAAATTATTTATTTATTTTGAGCTTTTATATCACTCTTAAGTTCTTCTCTTCCTTGCTAAGTTCTTTCGTCATCTTTCTTCTACTTATTCTCTTTTTGCCTCCCATTTCCCATTTGGTGTTTTTCAAATTTAATCTTAATTTTCACTTTCTCCTTTCAGCACCTGCTCATTCTACCACTGATTGTGCCTCCTAATTCTCGCTCTCTTTTTTGCCCAGTCACAAACTCATTCTCCCTCCCTCCTGCCCTCCTCTATCACCAGCTCATTCCCCCTTCTTTATCTTTATTGTAACATAATAAACCCTTCGTGTCACCCCTAACTCTCTCCCCTCCTCTCTCTATCTCTCTCTCTTTCTTTTGCATACATACTTACTTTTACGTCAACCTCCGGCTTTGCCAAATAGTATTTTTTTTGGTTGTTGAAGCTAAATCTTATCTCCCATTTGTTGTGCTTTTATTCTATATTTTTTCTTAATCACATCGTTGACTACTGCCTTTCTGTTTCTTTTTCTATTGTAAGTTTAACCTTGAATGATGGACTGGTTTTGTGTGAAGAAGTTTGAAGAATTTGATAGATGTAAATTTGTGGATATAATTTGAAATATTAGAAAGAGGGTCTAAAACAATTGGAAAATGGGTGTATCAAATTTGTCATTAAAGAGGTTCATTTTTCTGCTCAACAGGTTTGCTTAATTTTTGTTTTAGTTTCTTACTCTATCTCTCTCTTGCTCTTTCTCTCTCTGCTCTCTCTCTTCCTCATTCTCTCTCTGCTCTCTCTATCTCACTCTCTCTGCTCTCTTGTTGGTCTCTCTCATATCTCTCGCTGTGTGCTCTCTCTCTAACATGTTTCTCTCGCAGTTATCTCATTATTTCTGTCTCTCTGTCGGGTTTCTCTCTCTTTTTTTTATCTATGTCACTCTATCTGGTCTATCTCTTTGTTGGTCTCTCTCATATCTCTCGCTGTGTGCTCTCTCTAACATGTTTCTCTCACTGCTCTCATTGTGTCTCTCTTTCTCTGTCAGGTCTCTCTCTAACTCTCTCTCTCATTGTCTGGTCTTTTCCTTCTCTTGTCTCTCTTTCTCTCTCCTCTCTTTGTCTAGTATTTTCTCTCTTCTTGCTTTCTCGCTAGTTTCACTCTTATTGGAATCTCTCTTTCCTTCTCACTCCCTCTCTCTCTCTCTCTCAATTTGCACCTCCATAATCGTGACATTTTGGTCATTCAAACTTTTTTATAATTATATTTTCAAATTTTAGTATATCCTCCATCTCTCACTTTGAATTTTCAAAATGATTTATAATATTATTTAACTAGTAATAATCAAACTTTGTATTTTTAAATTACTTATTTATTTTGAGTTTTTAGATCACTCTTACTCTTTCTTTCTAACTTATTTCCTCATCTCTCTTCTACCTATTCTATTTTTCTCCCATTTCTCCTTTTTTATTTTTTTTCAAGTTTAATCTTTATTTATTTTTTATATAATAATAAATATTTTTTTCAGATAAGTTTATTAGTTAAAAAGGCTCATTTTCCCTTCCTTCTACAATTGCTCATTCTCCCTCCCTTCTACACTAGCTTATTCTCCCGCTGATTGTGCCTACTACTTCTCACTCTCTTTCTTGCTCTGTCACAAACTCATTCTCCCTCCCTCTTGTCCTAAACTAACCTTCAATGATGGATTGGTTTTGTGTGAAGCAGTTTGAAGAATGTGATAGATGTACTTTCGTGGAAATAATTTGGATGATTAAAAAGAGGGTCAGAAACAATGTGAAAAAGGGTGTATCAAATTTGTCATTAATGTGGTTAGGTTTGCTTTATTTTTGTTTTAGTTTCTTACTCTCTCTCTACCTCTCTTATTCTCTCTGCTCTCTCTTGCTCATTCTCTATGGTCTCTCTTTGTTGGTCTCTCTCTCAGATCTCTCGCTCTGTGCTCTCTCTCTAACATGTTTCTCTCGCTGGTCTCTCATTGGCTCTCTCTTTCTCTCTGTCAGGTCCCTCTTTTATTGATCTTTTCTCTCTCTATCTCACACTCTCTGGTTTTATCTCTTTGGTTGTCTCTCTCTCTCATATCTCTCGATCTGTGCCCTCTCTAACTTGTTTCTCTCACTGGTCTCTCATTGTCTCTCTTTCTCTGTCAGATCTCTCTCTAACTCTCTCTCACTCTTTGTCTGGTCTTTTCTTTCTCTTGTCTCGCTTTCTCTCCTCTCTTTGTCTGGTCTTTTCTTTCTCTTCTCTCTTTCTCTCTCCTTTCTCTTTGTTTGTCTTTTCTTTCTCTTCTCTCTCTCTTTCTTTCTCACTGGTTTCACTCTTCTCTTCCTTGCTAAGTTCTTTCCTCATCTCTCTTCTGTTCTCTTTGTCTCCCGTTTTCGATTTTGTGTTTTTCAAATTTAATCTTAATTTTCACTTTCTCCGTTCTACTCTTACTCATTCTACCACTGATTGTGCCTCCTAATTCTCACTGTCTTTTTTGCTCTGTCACAAACTCTTTTTCCCTCCCTCCTGCCCTCATCTATCACCAGCTCATTCTTTCTTATTTATCTTTATTGAAACATAATAAACCCTCTGTGCCTCCCCCTTACTCTCTCCCCTCCTGCTCTTTTCCTATCTCTCTCTCTTTTGCATACACTGACTTTTACCAAGGGATGTTGGATACTGCCGTCAATCTCTGGCTTTGCCAAATTGTCTTTTTTTTGGTCGTTGAAGCTAAATCTTGTCTCCCATTTATTTGTCTTTTATTCTGTTTTAGTTTTTAATCACATAGTTGACTACTGCCTTTTTTAATTCTTTTTTTATTGAAAGTTTAACCTTGAATGATGGATTGGTTTTGTGTGTAGCAGTTTGAAGAATGTGATAGATGTAATTTCTTGGAAATAATTAGGAGTATTAAAAAGAGGGTCACAAACAATATGAAAAAAGGTGCATCAAATTTGTCATTAAGGTGGTTCATTTTTCTGCTTTAGTTTCTTACTATCTCTCTATCTCTCATTCTCATTCTCTCTGCTCTCTCTTGCTCATTCTCCCTCTGCTCTATCTTGCTCATTCTCCCTCTGCTCTCTCTTGCTCATTCTCCCTCTGCTCTCTCTTGCTCATTCTCCCTCTGGTCTCTCTCTATCTCACTCTCTCTGGTCTCCCTTTGTTGGTCTCTTTCTCTCTCATATCTCTCGCTCTGTGCTCTCTCTAATGTGTTTCTCTCGCTCGTCTCTCTCTCTCTCTCTCTCACTCTCAGGTCTCAGTCTATCTGAACTTTTCTCTCTCTCTCTAGTCTCTTTTGTTGGTCTCTCTCTCATATCTCTCACTTTGTGCTCTCTATCTAACATGTTTCTCACACTGCTCTCATTGTCTCTCTCTGTGAGGTCTCTCCCTAACTCTCTCTCTCTCCCTCTCTCTCTTTGTCTGGGCCTTTTTGTCTCTTGTCTCTCTTTCTCTCTCCTCTCTCTCTCTCTCTCGTTGTCTGGTCTTTTCTTTCTCTTCTCTCTCTCTCATTTCACTTTCTTCCTTCTACACTTGCTCATTCTACCACTGATTGTGCCTCCTAATTCTCAGTCATTTTTGCTCTGTCACAAACTCATTCTCCCTCCCTCCTCCCCTCATCTATAGCCAGCTCATTCTCCCTTATTTATCTTTATTGTAACATAATAAACCCTCTGTGCCACCCCCTTACTCTCCCCTCCTGCTTCTCTATTTGTTTCTCTCTCTCTCTTTTGCATACACACTTACTTTTACCAAGGGATGTTGGATACTGCCGTCAATCTCTGGCTTTGCCAAATAGTATTTTTTTTGGTTGTTGAAGTTAAATCTTATCTCTCATTTATTTGTCTTTTATTCTGTTTTTGTTCTTAAGCACATAGTTCACTACTGGTTTTTCTATTTTTTTTTATTGAAAGTTTAACCTTGAATGATGGATTGGTTTTATGGGAAGCAATTTGAAGAATGTGATAGATGTAATTTCATGGAAATAATTTGGATTTACTCTCTCCATCCTTCTGTCCCTTCTACTCTCTCTCTCTCTCTCTCTCTCTCTCTCTCTCTCTCTTTCTCACATTAACTTATTTTCTCAAAATCTCTCCTTCCTCGCCCTTTTACTCATTCTCTCCCTCTCTCACTCTTTTTTACTCAATTATTTAATTATTCTGTGTTTTTGTCATATTTATTATTATATTTTCAAATATTAGTATTTCCTCTCTCACTTTGAATTTTCAAACTGATTTATAATATGTTTTAATTACTAATAGTAGAAATTTGTATTTTTAAATTATTTAATTATTTAGAGATTTTTGCTCACTTTTATGTTCTCTTTTTTGCTTAGTTCTTTCCTCATCTATTTTCCTCTTATTCTCTTTTTGTCTCCCATTTTCCATTTTGTGTTGTTCAAATTTAATCTTAATATATTTTTTGTATCATAATAAATATTTATTTCATATAATTTTATTAGTTTAAACTGGCTAATTTTCCCTTCTCTTCATTCTCCCGCTAAACCCTTCTTGCCTCCCCCTTACTCTCTTCCCTCCTTATTTGTCATCTTGATTGGGCAAACCAATTGAATTTTGTTTATAATTTTTAAAATATAATCTCTTTCCCTCTGGTCACTCTCTTTGGTCTATCTCCCACTAGTCTGATTCTCTCTTTTTCTCGTGTCTAGTCTTGCTTTCCCTCTCTCTCTTTCTTTCTTTCTCTTCTCTCTCATTCTTCTAGAACTATTTATTATTTTATTATTTTATAATATAAATATTTACTTATTTATTTAATTATTTATTTAATTATTTATTTATTAATTTTTCCCCTTCCCTCTATTCCTTGTACTAACTCCCTTTCTTTCTCTCTTAGTTCTTCTCTTTCTCACATTTGCTTATTCTCTCAATATCTCTCTCCTTTTTATTCATTCTCTTTGCTCTCTCATTCAAATTTATTTATATATTTCAAATTTTTTTATTTTCAATTATTTGCTTCTCTTATGGTTCCTTTCTACACCGTTTGTCCCACTCTTGTTATCATCCTCTTCTCTGACTGACATTATCCCTCTGTTTTTCCCATTTATGATGTTGAAATTTATCTTTAATTATATAGAATATTTACTTCTCTTTTAGTTCCTTTTTACTCATCTTACTCTCCTCGCTTCCCTCTCTTCTCTTGCCGACTCCGTCACCCTCTTTATTTCCATTTCTGATGTACAAATTTATTTAAAATATATTTATCTATATTATAAACTAATAAGACCCTCCTTCTCTAACTTTGAATTGTGAAACTGATTTATAATATATTTTAATAAGAAATAATAATTTTTTTTTTTTAATTTATTAATTATTTTGAGTTTTTACCTTACTCTAAGTTTCTGTGTTAAGTCCCTTCTACTACCTCTCTCTCTCTCCTCTCCCTCTCTCTGGTCTCTCATCTCCCTCTCTTTGGTCTTTCTCTCTCATCTCTCCCTCTCTGGTCTTTCTCTCTATCTCTCTCTCTCATCTCTCTCTCTCTGGTCTCTCTCTCTCTATCTCTCTCCTTCCTCTCTCTCATCTCTATAAATATCTCTTGTCTTTCTCTCTCTATATCTCTATATATATCTCTCCCTCTGGGTTAACTTTATCTTATATATTTCTCTATATATCATTTTTTCTCTCTCTGCAGTATCTCTGGTCTTTCTTTCTCTCTATAATCCTTCCTCTCTTTCATTTTTCTCTCTATACATTGCTCCAAACTCTATCTCTCTATTCTCTTATTATCTCTCTCCCTTCCTATATATTTCTTTTTTGCTTACACACTGCATTATTATCACTCTCACACACACACACTTTTTTTTCTCTCAGGTCACTCTCTCCTCTCTCTCTCTCTAACACACACAGTTAGCTTGACTCAATTGCTTTGTCTGATGTCCTAACCCCAGGGAGAGTTTTCACCTTTCTACAATCTAAAATCTTCCCTTTTTTCGTGTGCCCAAAAACCCGCTCGCCTGGTTTATGATCCCCTTTCCGATCCCCTCTCTCAGGTCACTCTCTCTTATCTCTCTGTCTCTTTGGTTTAACTCTCTCCCACTGGTCTAGCTCTCTTTTCCCACCAAGGGATGTTGGATACTGCCGTCAATCTCTGGCGCCGAATAGTTTTTTTTTTGGTTGAACTACTTTCAAGCTAAATCTTATCTCCCATTTATTTGTCTTTTATTCTGTTTTTGTTCACCATAATGGTTTACCTTGAATTGGTTGTGTGAAGCAATTTGATGTGATAACCGTAATTTCATGGAAATAACTAGGATGATTAAAAAGAGGCCAGAGCAATATGAAAAAGGGTATCAAATTTGTCATTAAAGTGGTTCATTTTTTGGCTCAACAGGTTTGCTTCTTTTGTGTGTTTTGTTTAAATATGTGTGTGTGTTTTGTTTAGATGCGTGTGGGTGTTTTGTTTAGATGGGTGTGGGTGTTTTGTTTAGATGCGTGTGTGTGTTTTGTTTAGATGCGTGTGTTTTGTTTAGATGTGTGTGTTTTTTTGTATAGATGCGTGTGTTTTGTTTAGATGCGTGTGTGTTTTGTTTAGATGCGTGTGTGTTTTGTTTAGATCGTGTGATTTGTTTAGATGCATGTGATTTGTTTAGATGCGTGTGTGTTTTGTTTAGATGCGTGTGTGTGTTTTTTTTAGATGCGTGTGTGTGTTTTGTTTAGATGCACGTGTGTGTGTGTGTGTTTTGTTTAGATTCGTGCATGTGTGTGTATTTTTGTGTGTGTTTTGTTTAAATGTGTATGTGTTTTGTTTAGATGTGTGTACGTGTGTTTTGTTTAGATGTGTATGTTTTGTGTGTGTGTGTGTGTGTGTATATATTGATGTTATATAGAGGCGGGCAACATAGGGTGATTGCCCTTTCAGATGCGCTATGGACTTTGCCCTTTTGGATGCGCTATGGACTATATTACGTAAGAGAAACACTAGAATACTTGAACTCTATCTTTGCTAACTACCTAAGTGTTGGGCTGCCAATTGGAGAGTAGAAAATAGGTAAGAAGATTGCTCAATTTCAAGCATTACTCACCATTGAATACCTAGGCTATTAAATATCTAGGGCACACTTTTGTTGGAATCTCTGTTTCCCTCTCTCTATTCTCACCTCCCTAATTGACACATTTAGATCGTTCAAACTAATTTATTATTATATTTAAAAAATTTAGTATTTTCTCCCTCTCTCAATTTGAATTTTCAAACTGATTTATAATATGTTTTAATTTGCAATAATAAAAATATATATTTTTAAATTATTTAATTATTTTGATTTTTTTTTAGCTCACTCTAAGTTCTTTCCTCATTATTTTTTGCTTATCCTCTTTTTTGTCTCCTTTTACCATTTTGTGTTGGTAAAACATAAAATATATATTTAATTATTTTTCTACTCATCCTCATCCCCCCCCCATCGCCTCCCCCCCCCCCTCCCCCCATCTCCCCCCCCATCCCCCGACCCCCATTCCTCCCCCGGCCTCCCCCCGACCTCCCCCGGCCTCCCCCCGGCCTCCCCAGGCCTCCCCCAGGCCTCCCCGGTACCTCCCCCCATGCCTCCCCCCGACCCCCCACGGCCCCCCCATCCCCCCCCGTTATCCCCCCCCGGCCTCCCCAGGTCCTCCCGTTATCCCCGTTCTCCCCCGGTATCCCCGTTGTCCCCGGGTATCCCCGGTTATCCCCCGGATCTTGGTCATCCCCGGATATCCCCGTCCCCGCGTTTGTCCGCGTTATCCCCCCGTTATCCCCGCGTTATCCCCATCACCCCGTTATCTGGGTTATCCCCGGTTATCCCCGGATCCCCGTTATCCCCGGAACATCCCCGTTATCCCCGTTCTTTGCGTTATCCCCGGATTCCCCCCGGTATCCCCGTTATCCCGTCCCCCCCGCGGTATCCCCCCGCGGTATCCCCGGTATCTGGATCCCCGGGTATCCCCCAGGTTATCCCCGTCTTGCGTTTCCTTCGATTGATCTTTGATTATCTTCTTTCCTCGATTGAGTTTTCCTTTCGATTGAGAGCCTTCGATTGAGTTTATTTCTCGATGGTATCCTCGATTGAGTGGATTGATCTTTCGATTGAGCGATCATTTCCTTTCTTTGAGCTCTTTCCTTTCGATTGAGATTGAGTTTCGATTATTTTCGATTGAGCCCCCCCGGATTGATTTATTTGACTATTTCGATTGATTTTCGACTATTTTTCTTTTCGTATCCCCATTATTTCGACTATTTTCCTTTCGATTTTTTCGACTATTTTCGACTATTTTCTATTTCGACTATTTCGACTATTTTTCGACTATTATTTTCGATTATTTTTGATATTTTTTTTCGGGTCATTTCGATTATTTTTCTTTTTTCGATTATATTTTCGACTCCCGACTATTTTTCTCCCCCCCCCCGCTTCCCCCACCGCCTCCCCCCACCCTCCCCCCACTGTTTTTCCCCCCTCCCCCACCCGTTCCCCGTTTCCGTCCACTTGGCAGATGGCGGAAGCAACTCCACAACCCTTAGACAACAGGGGAGGTAGAACAGATCGTCCAGGATGCAGGCGGTAATATCGAGATTACCTTTGCACCTAATTTCTGACGAAAAATACCTTTAATTACTGCGGGAGAAGATCAACTGGATCTATCCCTAGCGAGACAACCTCGCAACCCGAAATGGAAGGGTTAGCCACCGATTCCTTCGGAAACTTCCAGCCTATCTACAATAGGCAGGCAACTCACCAATCTTTTAATGATTAAGGCTGAAGAATTGGTGAAGTACGCCCCACTTCGAACTCTTCTGGCTGATGAGTTCGGACGACCAGTCAACAAATGGTTTCGAGACTGGTATTTTGCTACTTTCGAGGGTACTGATCTCTTATACATAAAGGATTGGTACTACGCCGATTTAGTAGGAAGAGAATATGCTCTATTCTTTATTCCTTGGTTTTTTGAGAAAATGACTGACCACTGTTCTCAGTATGTTTCTACTTTAGAACAGCATTGGCAGCTTAACACAGGAGCCGTCATCAAGTCAGTCTTTCCTCCAAAAGAGGCTCTGACCATACAAGGTGTTAAAGGAGCTTCGATGGCTATCGTTCACCCAGTGGAAACGACTAGTACTCCATCCACTACGGAGTTACTTCAAGCCATCAACCAGCTGGTAAAGCAAGGCAACTTCGCCAACCTTACCTTAGAAGCAGTTGGAAAACAACTCCAACAAATGGAAGGTAAGATTAACCAGTTGCTAGCCCAGAAGGCTGCAAAGCCACCATGTTCTGAGGCTTCTACTTCAAAACAGGTAATCAAGTCTCCCTTGATACACCCACCCATGAAGCTTGCAATGCTTCCTGAGGACAGAACTGCTGACCTTCTCGAAAAATTTCTAGAGAAGATAGGTTCCAGACAGATAAACACTCTGCCTGAGAAACAAACCTACCAGCAGACTCTTCCATCGTCTAGTCAAGCTGTTCATGTTAAACAAGAACACAGTCGGGTTTCTCCAAGTCGACCTCAACCTTTCGACTTGAATACCGAGGAAAACCCTCTTGTTTACGCCAACAGCTACGACGCTAAGGTTATCTATGAATGGAATATAGATAATCCTACCCCGAAGAAGGTTCAGGACACTATACACCGAATGCTAATTTATTCGAATGTGTGCAGGTCCAGAGGAATGACCGAACCCATAGTGGTCAATCAGATCGTCGCAGGACTCTCTGGTGACTTATATGGATGGTGGTACAATTACCTCGATGAATCCTACCGTAACCATATCCTCTATGCCGTCAAAACCGACGCGTCGGGGAGCACCCTCCTCGACTCGGAGGAACAACCCATCTCTGATGCTGTGATGTCCTTACTGGTCAGCATAGTGTCAAACTTCTCATGGGATCCCTCTCGCAAACGAAACTACAAAGTACCTGTTACACAACATCAGGTGTAGAACTTCGACCGATCTGAATTGGTATATAACCACGCTTCAGAAGTAGGGTTATGACCTTACCGGATCGCGCCAACCCGCATGGAAACAGAGGTTCATAGAAGGGTTACCAACCCGTTTTGCCACAAAGGTCAAGGAAGGCCTTCGCAAAACCCAAATGAAGAGGTTAACTGGAATGCTCTTCATTATTACGCCACCTTCAGGCAGCTTGCACTCAGCAAGGCCTAGCTTTGTGCAACGATCTTCGCCTTAAGAAACAGCTTAAGCAAGATCACATCTCTGCCAAAACCTTGGGCGAATTTTGCAAACAATTTGCATTCGACCCGGTGCCCGTCAATCCTTGCGGGACAGCGCTGCGAAACGGCACGCTCAGCCCTTTTCGCAGGGGGGGAGAAAGCGGCGTCTTCCCTTTTCCAAAAGCCGTCGGCCAAAAGAGAAGCTGGCCGAAACCCCGAGTAAAAGGGCTTTTACGGCAAAGCCCAGGGCTTCCGGTTCGAAGCCCAGTTGCTACAAATGTGGCAGACAAGGCCACTTTGCCAAAGACTGTTTTGCAAGACAAAAGCAAAAGGTCAAAGAAATGGCAATCGACGACCAGTCGAAAGCTCTAGTACTACAAATGCTAGAGGAAGAAGAACACTATTCTTCTGAGTCAGAACAGAACTTCGAACTCATGGAGTCCTCCTCGACTCATCTCGCTCTGATGTCTTCGACAACGAAGACAATGACCAACTAGAGCAATTAGAAGCAATGTTTAGGATGACTACTTCTTTAAACATGCTTTCTCTTGATGATCTGTCTGAGCTATTTTCCAGGTTAACAGATCGAGAAGGATAAGCAACTATTGCTTGAGACGAGTACTCAGAGAGCCTAAGACGAAAAGCTCTAAGTACTGTGATAATCATTACACCATGCCAGCTCTGTACAAAAAGACTACAGAAGCAAACGGCATCCCATACTCCTCCTGATTTACAAAAGGAAATCAAAGAGTGTAAACAGGAGATACAGGGAGTTAAAGGCAGCCTACTACCAGCTGTCTTCTCGCATCGAAGCATTAGAACGACCAGGTCTCTCCAGAGCTTGGCCCTCTCCTAAAGGAGAAAGTTCTCACCCGCGACAACCAGAGATAATACCAGTTCAGAAGGCAACTGAACAATATCTCCATCAGATGCTACAAAGCATCATTCAGCAAAAAATGGTATGTACTTTCGTTTACGTTTTCATACAAGGGAAACCAGTTCTCGGAACGTGGTTGCCCTCTCGTGAGACGATGGGTGCAGACCTAAATTGCATTCGCGAAGGTGTCTTACCTCTACACTTTCTACAGCCCTCCACGAGAGACTCTGAATTCAGCCTGTGGAAATGCCTTAACCATTAAAGGCAAAGTAGACGAACTCTTAGATGCGCAACAAAATGAACGGACAAATGTTCGTTCACACTCCCATGGTGGTAGTCAAGAATTTATCAAACAAAGTTATTCTTGGCACTCCCTTTTTACTGAACATTTTACCTTTTTCAGTAACAAAGGAAGCGATTATCACCACCAACCTTGGAGAGCCTTACCATTTTGCTTTCCTCTCTGCCCCTACTTCAAGGGACTTGAGCAGTATTACCTCTGAACTGATCCAGGAAAAGGAACAATACCTTTGTTCTTTAAGGGTAGATCTACATTCTAAGCAAATAGAAGTAGCTCTGAAAGCCCCTACCTTTCGCGAAAGAAAACAAACCTTTCAGAAAAGAATTACTGAGGGGCGATGTGTAGCGATGTAAATCAAATGCCTTCGGCATCGCAAAAACAAAGCACGTTGTCTCTTTACCCTATGAACCTGAGTTCTCGGAACAGAATATTCCGACAAAGGCACGACCATGCCAAATGAACTCGAGTTTCTGGCTATGTGTCGAAAAGAAATTAATGATCTCCTAAGCAAAGGACTCATTAAACCTTCTCAGTCGCCTTTGAGTTGTACAGCTTTCTATGTCAACAACAATGCCGAGAAGGAAAGAGGGAAGACCGAGGTTAGTAATTAATTACAAACCTCTTAACAGTGTCTTACAATGGGTTCGATATCCCATTCCAAACAAAAGAGATCTGCTGAACCGACTAGTTCAAGCAGAAATCTTCTCTAAGTTCGATCTGAAATCTGGCTACTCGGGCGGTTCGGATAAAACCAGAAGATAGGTACAAAACTGCTTTTGTAGTACCTTTTGGACATTACGAATGGACAGTTATGCCCTTCGGACTTAAGAATGCCCCTTCAGAATTCCAGCATATTATGAATGATATTTTCTCGCCTTACTCCGAAGTTTATCATTTCCTATATCGATGATGTTTTGGTTTTTTTTTCACACGATTGACCAGCACTTTAAACATCTTCGTATTTTCAAAACTTTGATATTACAAAATGGTTTAGTTCTATCTGAACCGAAGATGAAACTTGTTTCAAACAGAAATCAGGTTTCTCGGGCACACCATAGCCCAGCAACACACACACACACCATTTCAACGAACTATCGAGTTTGCTTCGAAATTTCCCGATGAGTTAACTGATACAAAACAGTTACAGAGATTTTTGGGAGCTCTCAATTATGTGGCAGATTATTACAAAAATCTAGCTGCAGATACGGTTCTTCTTTACGCCAGGTTAAAGAAGAAAGCCTCACCCTGGACTCCAGCTCATACAATAGCTGTCCAGACCATAAAGGCAAAGGTCAAAAGCCTACCTTGCCTTGCCTTAGCTGATCCCCGGTTATCCAAGATAGTGGAAACCGATGCCTCGGATCATGGCTTTGGAGGAATCCTGAAACAGAAAACACTTGAAAACAAAGAAGTGTTAGTCCGTTACTACTCAGGATTTTGGAACCCTACACAACAAAGCTATTCTACCGTCAAGAAAGAAATGCTTTCTATCATTAAGTGCATTTCCAAATTTCAAGACGATTTGCTCAATCAACACTTTCTGTTACGGGTTGACTGCCAGGCCTGTAAACATATTATTAACAAAGATGTGCAAAATCTGGTCTCTAAACAGATTTTCGCCAGATGGCAATCCGAACTCTCGGTTTATGATTTCGATATTGAGTATATTGCAGGAACTGCTAACTCTTTACCTGATTTTCTTACCAGGGAATTTCTTACAGGCCTCCCATGAGTTCCTCTTCAGGAGGAAGAGGCCGAGGCGGTCCTCCTCCTTTCCCTGCAAAGGGAAAAGGCCCAATGCCACAACAGTGGCAAAATAATTCTGGTAGACACGCCAGAAATACTCACACTACTTTTAGCCAAGCTTCACGCACTGGCAAAACTATTATTGGTTCGAGTGGGCATACAAATCCCCCGACCATTACTAAGCCTCTAGCCTTCTGCACTACAGAAGAGCTACAAGCAGTACTTACTCAGAGGAGTCAAGCGGCTACTACCGCCACCTCCTCCTACTTCACTCTCAAGTTGCAAGAACCCCTTCCCCGGCAATCAAAACCCACAAGGGATTTTGTCCAATTTCTTCCCGGGGACTTAATGCCCATCAACCCCTTGGCTTCGGCACACCAAACCTTGGGTGGATCACATTTATTTCCCCAACATATGGGAAAAACCCTTCACTACTACCAGCAGATACTTTCTGTCACGGTAGCGTGAAAGTTAAACCTCCAGGCAAAACGCCTTACGGCGAGATCGTCCGCACACAAAGTAACGATCGAGCACGCTGCTTAACCCCTTTGATTGGCCTACCAGCCCCAATACTCCTTTTGCTATTTCACCCACCTACCAAGCTACTTATTGGGACTACATAGATGCGTTCTTTTTTGCATTTATGTATAACAATCCCTCTCGTACGCACACGTACTACTTTCAGC
This sequence comes from Aristolochia fimbriata, assembly GCA_019845555.1. NCBI lineage: Eukaryota > Viridiplantae > Streptophyta > Magnoliopsida > Piperales > Aristolochiaceae > Aristolochia > Aristolochia fimbriata. Next base: position 29,336,294 of record CM034078.1, read on the forward strand.
CCCGGGCTGCCCTACTCTCTCAGCCCATTCCACCTTGGTTCTTCCGCTGGTGGTCTTCGATGGGGGGGGAGATCATGATCTTCTGTGGGAGCTTCACCGACCCCCAAGCTCCACAACCTCCATTCACATGTCTGTTCAGAGACTGGTGTCGTCTACATCCCCAGCTCAGAACAGCCAAGAGCTCTGATCTGTATACAACACAGATGGAGGCTACATTCTTTCTCACTTACGGCATCCCATGGATTTGGCAGGTAAAATGGGAAGTTGATACGCACAACACAAACATTCCTGCTCTCTCATAACATATGAAGTCCGGAGATGGCTTAACTACTATGCCACAAAATCTGCCAAGCGGCTGTAACAGCCATCAAGGCTGACCTCAAGACTAGGGAAAAATGCCACTACCAGGCGAAGTGGAAGACATCTCCAGCACTGATCCAAAGGAACTTCGCGAACGCTATTTCGGCAGTTCCCTTCAGCCACCGGCTGAAGCAGCTGCTCACTTCTTGAAGATCATACAACAGTTCTTTGCAACAACATTTCCAGCTCACCAGCCTGTACTATCAGCATCTTCCACGGTGACGATGAGTCAAAGGAAGTGTTCGACCGGGCGAGACTGAAGCCAAAACGAAAGCCAGCGAAGATGAACAGGAGGCCTAAACCAATGCCTCGAGACATTTTTTCGAGCAAAAATACCAAGACAAAAGGTATTTATACAAACTCAGACAAGTTAAGAGAGAGATCAGGCACGATTTCCCTCAATGGGCTCATATCACCGACAAGATACCTGAAGACGCGAGGATCCAGATCCTTAAAGAGGTGATAAATCACTGGGATTATCCACCACATTACATGAAGGAACGTTATCTCTTCACCAACAGAATCTTGGCCCGAGCCAAAGACTGGCGAGCCCACTTCCCCGCTTGCCCATCATGGAGTCATCCATCCTATGGAAGAATAACAAACAAGACTTGATAAGACAAAAGACACTTTGTCCTTATCCTCAACAGTGAACTACTATTCACTTGAAGACTTTTGAAGCGATGACATCACTACGGATAGAGAGGAATCACTTTCCACCTATTCGCCCCTTGTTTTCGAAAACCACTGGAGGTATTGCCCATGGTTTTCACTCCGGTTACAACCCATTGTATAAAATTTGGGATCCGGTCTAGCCTTCTTCACTATAAAAGGAGACCATCCCTCCACTTGTAAAAACACTCTAACTTTCTCTTCTTTTGTATCTTCTTCTCTTCCGCTCTCTTGAAGCTTTCTTTTTTAAGTTTCTTTACTTTCGAGAATATGTGATGATGTACCCTTAAGGTATGGCTAGTTTATGCATCAAGATGATCGTGGACTTATTTAGTAAGTACCCTGGCAGCCTTGTTGCTCGTAAGCCCTGTAAGTCCCGAGGTGAGGCAAGGCTGAGGTTTTGGGCTGCTATTGAAGCTACTGCGATGGTAGTGAGTTGGCTTGCCAACGGGGTTTTCTTGATTTATAAACTGATTGTATCTGAGGATATTTTGTTGCTTATTTACTTCCCGAATTCCATCTACATCTTATAGCATAAGATCAAAGCTGCTCTCAGAATTCTATGTATCCAACATAGTAGCAATATCAACTACTAAAAGCTTCTACGGACTACTCTCCCGCTCTTTGGTGCTCCGATGCCACGGTCCCTGTTTTCCTCTGCTGGAACTACCAGCAAGAATCGCGTCGCCGGCGAATACACCGTCGGCGTCGCATGACCTTACCGATGGTCTCTTCCAAAGGTACCATCAAAACACATCTACGACTTAGGGTCCTTTACTTTGGCCTGGTCACACCTGGTCAAGACCCTAGAACAGACCATTACGATTGAAGACACGGAACAGGCTCTAGAGTTGTTCTCAGAGTCTGATATCCAACCTTTCAGAGAGAAGTACAAATTCCTACACATAGGATGTGTACAAATCGCGCTCAAGCCTCTTACTCTTAAAGGCTTGAACACCTCTCTGATGATGTCTCTACGAGACGCGAGATGCCTCAACTGGGCAAACTCGCTGATGGGTGTTATGGAAACCAGTCTTACTAATGGCCCGGTTTACTTTAACATCTATCCAGACTTAGCGTTGTCTATGACAGACCCCCACTTACTCAAAGCGCTGAGTTTAAACCTGATCACCCATAACTATGAGTTTAGATCAGGATCAGAGACGATTGCCATAGTCTATCGGATCTATTATAGGGTATTGAACACCCTAGCTTCTCATGTGAAGATAGCATCCGAGAAGGGTAAAACCACCCTGGTAGAGTCAAACATCCTCTCTACCAAAACGGCCATCCCTAGGACACTCCGATGGGATGAAATAGAGTTTCCGTCCACTTGGCAGATGGCGGAAGCAACTGTTCCACAACCCTTAGACAACAGGGAGGTAGAACAGATCGTCCAGGATGCAGACGGTAATATCGAGATTACCTTTGCACCTAATTTACGACGAAAAATACCTTTAATTACTGCCGGGAGAAGATCAACTGGATCTATCCCTAGCGAGACAACCTCGCAACCCGAAATGGAAGGGTTAGCCACCGATTCCTTCGGAAACTTCCAGCCTATCTACAATAGGCAGGCAACTCACCAATCTTTTAATGATTAAGGCTGAAGAATTGGTGAAGTACGCCCCACTTCGAACTCTTCTGGCTGATGAGTTCGGACGACCAGTCAACAAATGGTTTCGAGACTGGTATTTTGCTACTTTCGAGGGTACTGATCTCTTATACATAAAGGATTGGTACTACGCCGATTTAGTAGGAAGAGAATATGCTCTATTCTTTATTCCTTGGTTTTTTGAGAAAATGACTGACCACCCTTGTTCTCGGTATGTTTCTACTTTAGAACAGCATTGGCAGCTTAACACAGAGCCGTCATCAAGTCAGTCTTTCCTCCAAAAGAGGCTCTGACCATACAAGGTGTTAAAGGAGCCGATGGCTATCGTTCACCCAGTGGAAACGACTAGTACTCCATCCACTACGGAGTTACTTCAAGCCATCAACCAGCTGGTAAAAAAGCAAGGCAACTTCGCCAACCTTACCTTAGAAGCGGTTGGAAAAACAACTCCAACAAATGGAAGGTAAGATTAACCAGTTGCTAGCCCAGAAGGCTGCAAAGCCACCATGTTCTGAGGCTTCTACTTCAAAACAGGTAATCAAGTCTCCCTTGATACACCCACCCATGAAGCTTGCAATGCTTCCTGAGGACAGAACTGCTGACCTTCTCGAAAAATTTCTAGAGAAGATAGGTTCCAGACAGATAAACACTCTGCCTGAGAAACAAACCTACCAGCAGACTCTTCCATCGTCTAGTCAAGCTGTTCATGTTAAACAAGAACACAGTCGGGTTTCTCCAAGTCGACCTCAACCTTTCGACTTGAATACCGAGGAAAACCCTCTTGTTTACGCCAACAGCTACGACGCTAAGGTTATCTATGAATGGAATATAGATAATCCTACCCCGAAGAAGGTTCAGGACACTATACACCGAATGCTAATTTATTCGAATGTGTGCAGGTCCAGAGGAATGACCGAACCCATAGTGGTCAATCAGATCGTCGCAGGACTCTCTGGTGACTTATATGGATGGTGGTACAATTACCTCGATGAATCCTACCGTAACCATATCCTCTATGCCGTCAAAACCGACGCGTCAGGAGCACCCCTCCTCGACTCAGAGGAACAACCCATCTCTGATGCTGTGATGTCCTTACTGGTCAGCATAGTGTCAAACTTCTCATGGGATCCCTCTCGGCAAACAGAAACTACAAAGTACCTGTTACACAACATCAGGTGTAGAACTCTGACCGATCTGAATTGGTATATAACCACGTTCAGAAGTAGGGTTATGACCTTACCAGATGCGGCCAACCCGTACTGGAAACAGAGGTTCATAGAAGGGTTACCAACCCGGTTTGCCACAAAAGGTCAAAGAAGGCCTTGGCAAAACCCAAATGAAGAGGTTAACTGGAATGCTCTTCATTACGGCCACCTTCAGGCAGCTTGCACTCAGCAAGGCCTAGCTTTGTGCAACGATCTTCGCCTTAAGAAACAGCTTAAGCAAGATCACATCTCTGCCAAAACCTTGCCCGTCAATCCTTGCGGGACATGCGCTGCGAAACGGCACGCTCAGCCCTTTTCGCAGGGGGGGAGAAAGCGGCGTCTTCCCTTTTCCAAAAGCCGTCGGCCAAAAGAGAAGCTGGCCGAAACCCCGAGTAAAAGGGCTTTTACGGCAAAGCCCATGGCTTCCGGTTCGAAGCCCAGTTGCTACAAATGTGGCAGACAAGGCCACTTTGCCAAAGACTGTTTTGCAAGACAAAAGTAAAAGGTCAAAGAAATGGCAATCGACGACCAGTCGAAAGCTCTAGTACTACAAATGCTAGAGGAAGAAGAACACTATTCTTCTGAGTCAGAACAGAACTCGAACTCATGGAGTCCTCTGACTCATCTGCTCTGATGTCTTCAGACAACGAAGACAGTGACCAACTAGAGCAATTAGAAGCAATGTTTAGGATGACTACTTCTTTAAACATGCTTTCTACTGATGATCTGTCTGAGCTATTTTCCAGGTTAACAGATCAGAAGGATAAGCAACTACTGCTTGAGACAGTACTCCGAGAGCCTAAGACAGAAAGCTCTAAGTACTGTGATAATCATTACACCATGCCAGCTCTGTACAAAAGACTACAGAAGCAAACGGCATCCCATACTCCTCCTGATTTACAAAAGGAAATCAAAGAGTGTAAACAGGAGATACAGGAGTTAAAGGCAGCCTACTACCAGCTGTCTTCTCGCATCGAAGCATTAGAACGACCAGTCTCTCCAGAGCTTCGGCCCTCTCCTAAAGGAGAAAGTTCTCACCCAGAACGACAACCAGAGATAATACCAGTTCAGAAGGCAACTGAACAATATCTCCATCAGATGCTACAAAGCATCATTCAGCAAAAATGGTATGTACTCGTTTCTGTTTTCATACAAGGGAAACCAGTTCTCAGGAACGTAGTTGCCCTCGTAGACAGTGGTGCAGACCTAAATTGCATTCGCGAAGGTGTCTTACCTCTACACTTTCTACAGCCCTCCACAGAGACTCTGAATTCAGCCTGTGGGAAATGCCTTAACCATTAAAGGCAAAGTAGACGAACTCTTAGATCAAGAACAAAATGAACGGACAAATGTTCGTTCACACTCCCATGGTGGTAGTCAAGAATTTATCAAACAAAGTTATTCTTGGCACTCCCTTTTTACTGAACATTTTACCTTTTTCAGTAACAAAGGAAGCGATTATCACCACCAACCTTGGAGAGCCTTACCATTTTGCTTTCCTCTCTGCCCCTACTTCAAGGGACTTGAGCAGTATTACCTCTGAACTGATCCAGGAAAAGGAACAATACCTTTGTTCTTTAAGGGTAGATCTACATTCTAAGCAAATAGAAGTAGCTCTGAAAGCCCCTACCTTTCGCGAAAGAAAACAAACCTTTCAGAAAGAATTACTGAGGGACGTATGTAGCGATGTACCGAATGCCTTCTGGCATCGCAAACAGCACGTTGTCTCTTTACCCTATGAACCTGAGTTCTCGGAACAGAATATTCCGACAAAGGCACGACCATGCCAAATGAACTCAGAGTTTCTGGCTATGTGTCAGAAAGAAATTAATGATCTCCTAAGCAAAGGACTCATTAAACCTTCTCGGTCGCCTTGAGTTGTACAGCTTTCTATGTCAACAACAATGCCGAGAAGGAAAGAGGAAGACCGAGGTTAGTAATTAATTACAAACCTCTTAACAAAGTGTCTTACAATGGGTTCGATATCCCATTCCAAACAAAAGAGATCTGCTGAACCGACTAGTTCAAGCAGAAATCTTCTCTAAGTTCGATCTGAAATCTGGCTACTGGCAGATTCAGATAAAACCAGAAGATAGGTACAAAACTGCTTTTGTAGTACCTTTTGGACATTACTTAATGGACAGTTATGCCCTTCGGACTTAAGAATGCCCCTTCAGAATTCCAGCATATTATGAATGATATTTTCTCGCCTTTACTCCGAAGTTTATCATTTCCTATATCGATGATGTTTTGGTTTTTTCACACACGATTGACCAGCACTTTAAACATCTTCGTATTTTCAAAACTTTGATATTACAAAATGGTTTAGTTCTATCTGAACCAAAGATGAAACTGTTTCAAACAGAAATCAGGTTTCTCGGGCACACCATAGCCCAGCACACACACACACCATTTCAACGAACTATCGAGTTTGCTTCAAAATTTCCCGATGAGTTAACTGATACAAAACAGTTACAGAGATTTTTGGGAGCTCTCAATTATGTGGCAGATTATTACAAAAATCTAGCTGCAGATACGGTTCTTCTTTACGCCAGGTTAAAGAAGAAAGCCTCACCCTGGACTCCAGCTCATACAATAGCTGTCCAGACCATAAAGGCAAAGGTCAAAAGCCTACCTTGCCTTGCCTTAGCTGATCCCCGGTTATCCAAGATAGTGGAAACCGATGCCTCGGATCATGGCTTTGGAGGAATCCTGAAACAGAAAACACTTGAAAACAAAGAAGTGTTAGTCCGTTACTACTCAGGATTTTGGAACCCTACACAACACAGCTATTCTACCGTCAAGAAAGAAATGCTTTCTATCATTAAGTGCATTTCCAAATTTCAAGACGATTTGCTCAATCAACACTTTCAGTTACGGGTTGACTGCCAGGCCTGTAAACATATTATTAACAAAGATGTGCAAAATCTGGTCTCTAAACAGATTTTCGCCAGATGGCAATCCGAACTCTCGGTTTATGATTTCGATATTGAGTATATTGCAGGAACTGCTAACTCTTTACCTGATTTTCTTACCAGGGAATTTCTTACAGGCGTCCCATGAGTTCCTCTTCAGGAGGAAGAGGCCGAGGCGGTCCTCCTCCTTTCCCTGCAAAGGGAAAAGGCCCAATGCCACAACAGTGGCAAAATAATTCTGGTAGACACGCCAGAAATACTCACACTACTTTTAGCCAAGCTTCACGCACTGGCAAAACTATTATTGGTTCGAGTGGGCATACAAATCCCCCGACCATTACTAAGCCTCTAGCCTTCTGCACTACAGAAGAGCTACAAGCAGTACTTACTCAGAGGAGTCAAGCGGCTACTACCGCCACTCCTCCTACTTACTCTCAAGCGGTGCAAGAACCCCTTCCCTGGCACCGAAAACCCACAAGGGATTTTGTCCAATTTCTTCCCGAAGGACTTAATGCCCATCAACCCCCTTGGCTTCTGGCACACCAAACCTTGGGTGGATCACATTTATTTCCCCAACATATGGGAAAAACCCTTCACTACTACCAGCAGATACTTTCTGTCACAGGTAGCGTGAAAGTTAAACCTCCAGGCAAAACGCCTTCTGGCGAGATCGTCCGCACACAAGTAACGATCGAACGCCTGCTTAACCCCTTTGATTGGCCTACCAGCCCCAATACTCCTTTTGCTATTTCACCCACCTACCAAGCTACTTATTGGGACTACATAGATGCGTTCTTTTTTGCATTTATGTATAACAATCCCTCTCGTACGCACACGTACTACTTTCAGCCCCGGGCTGCCCTACTCTCTCAGCCCATTCCACCTTGGTTCTTCCGCTGGTGGTCTTCGATGGGGAGATCATGATCTTCTGTGGGAGCTTCACCGACCCCCAAGCTCCACAACCTCCATTCACATGTCTGTTCAGAGACTGGTGTCGTCTACATCCCCAGCTCAGAACAGCCAAGAGCTCTGATCTGTATACAACACAGATGGAGGCTACATTCTTTCTCACTTACGGCATCCCATGGATTTGGCAGGTAAAATGGGAAGTTGATACAGACAACACAAACATTCCTGCTCTCTGGCGAACATATGAAGTCCAGAGATGGCTTAACTACTATGCCACAGAAATCTGCCAAGCCGCTGTAACAGCCATCAAGGCTGACCTCGAAGACTGGGGAAAAATGCCACTACCAGACGAAGTGGAAGACATCTCCAGCACTGATCCAAAGGAACTTCGCGAACGCTATTTCGCAAGTTCCCTTCAGCCACCGAAGCTGAAGCAGCTGCTCACTGCGCGAAGATCATACAACAGTTCTTTGCAACAACATTTCCAGCTCACCAGCCTGTACTATCAGCATCTTCCACAGGTGACGATGAGTCAGAAGGAAGTGTTCGACTGGACGAGACTGAAGCCGAAACAGAAGCCCGCGAAGATGAACAGGAGGCCTAAACCAATGCCTCGAGACATTTTCGAGCAAAAATACCAAGACAAAAGGTATTTATACAAACTCAGACAAGTTAAGAGAGAGATCAGGCACGATTTCCCTCAATGGGCTCATATCACCGACAGTATACCTGAAGACGAGGATCCGTATCCTTAAGAGGTGATAAATCACTGGGATTATCCACCACATTACATGAAGGAACGTTATCTCTTCACCAACAGAATCTTGGCCCGAGCCAAAGACTGGCGAGCCCACTTCCTGCTTGCCCATCATGGAGTCATCCATCCTATGGAAGAATAACAAACAAGACTTGATAAGACAAAAGACACTTTGTCCTTATCCTCAACAGTGAACTACTATTCACTTGAAGACTTTTGAAGCGATGACATCACTACGGATAGAGAGGAATCACTTTCCACCTATTCGCCCCTTGTTTTCGAAAACCACTGGAGGTATTGCCCATGGTTTTCACTCCGGTTACAACCCATTGTATAAAATTTGGGATCCGGTCTAGCCTTCTTCACTATAAAAGGAGACCATCCCTCCACTTGTAAAAACACTCTAACTTTCTCTTCTTTTGTATCTTCTTCTCTTCCGCTCTTGAAGCTTTCTTTTGTAAGTTTCTTTACTCGAGAATATGTGATGATGTACCCTTAAGGTATGGCTAGTTTATGCATCAAGATGATCGTGGACTTATTTAGTAAGTACCCTGGCAGCCTTGTTGCTCGTAAGCCCTGTAAGTCCCGAGGTGAGGCAAGGCTGAGGTTTTGGGCTGCTATTGAAGCTACTGCGATGGTAGTGAGTTGGCTTGCCAACGGGGTTTTCTTGATTTATAAACTGATTGTATCTGAGGATATTTTGTTGCTTATTTACTTCCCGAATTCCATCTACATCTTATAGCATAAGATCAAAGCTGCTCTCAGAATTCTATGTATCCAACATAGTAGCAATATCAACTACTAAAAGCTTCTACGGACTACTCTCGCCGGCTCTTGGTGCTCCGATGCCACGGTCCCTGTTTTCCTCTGCTGGAACTACCAGCAAGAATGCGTCGCTCGACGAATACACCGTCGGCGTACGTGACCTTACCCGATGGTCTCTTCCAAAGGTACCATCGAAACACATCTACGACTTAGGGTCCTTTACTTTGGCCTGGTCACACCTGGTCAAGACCCTAGAACAGACCATTACGGTCGAAGACACGGAACAGGCTCTAGAGTTGTTCTCAGAGTCTGATATCCAACCTTTCAGAGAGAAGTACAAATTCCTACACATAGGATGTGTACAAATCGCGCTCAAGCCTCTTACTCTTAAAGGCTTGAACACCTCTCTGATGATGTCTCTACGAGACGCGAGATGCCTCAACTGGGCAAACTCGCTGATGGGTGTTATGGAAACCAGTCTTACTAATGGCCCGGTTTACTTTAACATCTATCCAGACTTAGCGTTGTCTATGACAGACCCCCACTTACTCAAAGCGCTGAGTTTAAACCTGATCACCCATAACTATGAGTTTAGATCAGGATCAGAGACGATTGCCATAGTCTATCGGATCTATTATAGGGTATTGAACACCCTAGCTTCTCATGTGAAGATAGCATCCGAGAAGGGTAAAACCACCCTGGTAGAGTCAAACATCCTCTCTACCAAAACGGCCATCCCTAGGACACTCCGATGGGATGAAATAGAGTTTCCGTCCACTTGGCAGATGGCGGAAGCAACTGTTCCACAACCCTTAGACAACAGGGAAGGTAGAACAGATCGTCCAGGATGCAGACGGTAATATCGAGATTACCTTTGCACCTAATTTACGACGAAAAATACCTTTAATTACTGCCGGGAGAAGATCAACTGGATCTATCCCTAGCGAGACAACCTCGCAACCCGAAATGGAAGGGTTAGCCACCGATTCCTTCGGAAACTTCCAGCCTATCTACAATAGGCAGGCAACTCACCAATCTTTTAATGATTAAGGCTGAAGAATTGGTGAAGTACGCCCCACTTCGAACTCTTCTGGCTGATGAGTTCGGACGACCAGTCAACAAATGGTTTCGAGACTGGTATTTTGCTACTTTCGAGGGTACTGATCTCTTATACATAAAGGATTGGTACTACGCCGATTTAGTAGGAAGAGAATATGCTCTATTCTTTATTCCTTGGTTTTTTGAGAAAATGACTGACCACTGTTCTCAGTATGTTTCTACTTTAGAACAGCATTGGCAGCTTAACACAGGAGCCGTCATCAAGTCAGTCTTTCCTCCAAAAGAGGCTCTGACCATACAAGGTGTTAAAGGAGCTTCGATGGCTATCGTTCACCCAGTGGAAACGACTAGTACTCCATCCACTACGGAGTTACTTCAAGCCATCAACCAGCTGGTAAAGCAAGGCAACTTCGCCAACCTTACCTTAGAAGCAGTTGGAAAACAACTCCAACAAATGGAAGGTAAGATTAACCAGTTGCTAGCCCAGAAGGCTGCAAAGCCACCATGTTCTGAGGCTTCTACTTCAAAACAGGTAATCAAGTCTCCCTTGATACACCCACCCATGAAGCTTGCAATGCTTCCTGAGGACAGAACTGCTGACCTTCTCGAAAAATTTCTAGAGAAGATAGGTTCCAGACAGATAAACACTCTGCCTGAGAAACAAACCTACCAGCAGACTCTTCCATCGTCTAGTCAAGCTGTTCATGTTAAACAAGAACACAATCGGGTTTCTCCAAGTCGACCTCAACCTTTCGACTTGAATACCGAGGAAAACCCTCTTGTTTACGCCAACAGCTACGACGCTAAGGTTATCTATGAATGGAATATAGATAATCCTACCCCGAAGAAGGTTCAGGACACTATACACCGAATGCTAATTTATTCGAATGTGTGCAGGTCCAGAGGAATGACCGAACCCATAGTGGTCAATCAGATCGTCGCAGGACTCTCTGGTGACTTATATGGATGGTGGTACAATTACCTCGATGAATCCTACCGTAACCATATCCTCTATGCCGTCAAAAACCGACGCCGTCGGAGCACCCCTCCTCGACTCAGAGGAACAACCCATCTCTGATGCTGTGATGTCCTTACTGGTCAGCATAGTGTCAAACTTCTCATGGGATCCCTCTCGGCAAACAGAAACTACAAAGTACCTGTTACACAACATCAGGTGTAGAACTCTGACCGATCTGAATTGGTATATAACCACGTTCAGAAGTAGGGTTATGACCTTACCAGATGCGGCCAACCCGTACTGGAAACAGAGGTTCATAGAAGGGTTACCAACCCAGTTTGCCACAAAGGTCAAAGAAGGCCTTCGGCAAAACCCAAATGAAGAGGTTAACTGGAATGCTCTTCATTACGGCCACCTTCAGGCAGCTTGCACTCAGCAAGGCCTAGCTTTGTGCAACGATCTTCGCCTTAAGAAACAGCTTAAGCAAGATCACATCTCTGCCAAAACCTTGCCCGTCAATCCTTGCGGGACATGCGCTGCGAAACGGCACGCTCAGCCCTTTTCGCAGGGGGGGAGAAAGCGGCGTCTTCCCTTTTCCAAAAGCCGTCGGCCAAAAGAGAAGCTGGCCGAAACCCCGAGTAAAAGGGCTTTTACGGCAAAGCCCATGGCTTCCGGTTCGAAGCCCAGTTGCTACAAATGTGGCAGACAAGGCCACTTTGCCAAAGACTGTTTTGCAAGACAAAAGTAAAAGGTCAAAGAAATGGCAATCGACGACCAGTCGAAAGCTCTAGTACTACAAATGCTAGAGGAAGAAGAACACTATTCTTCTGAGTCAGAACAGGAACTCGAACTCATGGAGTCCTCTGACTCATCTGCTCTGATGTCTTCAGACAACGAAGACAGTGACCAACTAGAGCAATTAGAAGCAATGTTTAGGATGACTACTTCTTTAAACATGCTTTCTACTGATGATCTGTCTGAGCTATTTTCCAGGTTAACAGATCAGAAGGATAAGCAACTACTGCTTGAGACAGTACTCCGAGAGCCTAAGACAGAAAGCTCTAAGTACTGTGATAATCATTACACCATGCCAGCTCTGTACAAAAGACTACAGAAGCAAACGGCATCCCATACTCCTCCTGATTTACAAAAGGAAATCAAAGAGTGTAAACAGGAGATACAGGAGTTAAAGGCAGCCTACTACCAGCTGTCTTCTCGCATCGAAGCATTAGAACGACCAGTCTCTCCAGAGCTTCGGCCCTCTCCTAAAGGAGAAAGTTCTCACCCAGAACGACAACCAGAGATAATACCAGTTCAGAAGGCAACTGAACAATATCTCCATCAGATGCTACAAAGCATCATTCAGCAAAAATGGTATGTACTCGTTTCTGTTTTCATACAAGGGAAACCAGTTCTCAGGAACGTAGTTGCCCTCGTAGACAGTGGTGCAGACCTAAATTGCATTCGCGAAGGTGTCTTACCTCTACACTTTCTACAGCCCTCCACAGAGACTCTGAATTCAGCCTGTGGAAATGCCTTAACCATTAAAGGCAAAGTAGACGAACTCTTCGTCTGCAACAAAATGAATGGACAAATGTTCGTTCACACTCCCATGGTGGTAGTCAAGAATTTATCAAACAAAGTTATTCTTGGCACTCCCTTTTTACTGAACATTTTACCTTTTTCAGTAACAAAGGAAGCGATTATCACCACCAACCTTGGAGAGCCTTACCATTTTGCTTTCCTCTCTGCCCCTACTTCAAGGGACTTGAGCAGTATTACCTCTGAACTGCTCCAGGAAAAGGAACAATACCTTTGTTCTTTAAGGGTAGATCTACATTCTAAGCAAATAGAAGTAGCTCTGAAAGCCCCTACCTTTCGCGAAAGAAAACAAACCTTTCAGAAAGAATTACTGAGGGACGTATGTAGCGATGTACCGAATGCCTTCTGGCATCGCAAACAGCACGTTGTCTCTTTACCCTATGAACCTGAGTTCTCGGAACAGAATATTCCGACAAAGGCACGACCATGCCAAATGAACTCAGAGTTTCTGGCTATGTGTCAGAAAGAAATTAATGATCTCCTAAGCAAAGGACTCATTAAACCTTCTCAGTCGCCTTGGAGTTGTACAGCTTTCTATGTCAACAACAATGCCGAGAAGGAAAGAGGAAGACCGAGGTTAGTAATTAATTACAAACCTCTTAACAGTGTCTTACAATGGGTTCGATATCCCATTCCAAACAAAAGAGATCTGCTGAACCGACTAGTTCAAGCAGAAATCTTCTCTAAGTTCGATCTGAAATCTGGCTACTGGCAGATTCAGATAAAACCAGAAGATAGGTACAAAACTGCTTTTGTAGTACCTTTTGGACATTACGAATGGACAGTTATGCCCTTCGGACTTAAGAATGCCCCTTCTGAATTCCAGCATATTATGAATGATATTTTCTCGCCTTACTCCGAGTTTATCATTTCCTATATCGATGATGTTTTGGTTTTTTCACACACGATTGACCAGCACTTTAAACATCTTCGTATTTTCAAAACTTTGATATTACAAAATGGTTTAGTTCTATCTGAACCGAAGATGAAACTGTTTCAAACAGAAATCAGGTTTCTCGGGCACACCATAGCCCAACACACACACACACCATTTCAACGAACTATCGAGTTTGCTTCAAAATTTCCCGATGAGTTAACTGATACAAAACAGTTACAGAGATTTTTGGGAGCTCTCAATTATGTGGCAGATTATTACAAAAATCTAGCTGTAGATACGGTTCTTCTTTACGCCAGGTTAAAGAAGAAAGCCTCACCCTGGACTCCAGCTCATACAATAGCTGTCCAGACCATAAAGGCAAAGGTCAAAAGCCTACCTTGCCTTGCCTTAGCTGATCCCCGGCTATCCAAGATAGTGGAAACCGATGCCTCGAATCATGGCTTTGGAGGAATCCTGAAACAGAAAACACTTGAAAACAAAGAAGTGTTAGTCCGTTACTACTCAGGATTTTGGAACCCTACACAACACAGCTATTCTACCGTCAAGAAAGAAATGCTTTCTATCATTAAGTGCATTTCCAAATTTCAAGACGATTTGCTCAATCAACACTTTCTGTTACGGGTTGACTGCCAGGCCTGTAAACATATTATTAACAAAGATGTGCAAAATCTGGTCTCTAAACAGATTTTCGCCAGATGGCAATCCGAACTCTCGGTTTATGATTTCGATATTGAGTATATTGCAGGAACTGCTAACTCTTTACCTGATTTTCTTACCAGGGAATTTCTTACAGGCCCCATGAGTTCCTCTTCGGAGGAAGAGGCCGGCGGTCCTCCTCCTTTCCCCTCAAAGGGAAAAGGCCCAATGCCACAACAAGGCAAAATAATTCTGGTAGACACGCCAGAAATACTCACACTACTTTTAGCCAAGCTTCACGACCGGCAAAACTATTATTGGTTCGGTGGGCATACAAATCCCCGACCATTACTAAGCCTCTAGCCTTCTGCACTACTGGAAGAGCTACAAGCAGTACTTTTACTCAGGAGGAGTCAAGCGGCTACTACCGCCACTCCTCCTACTTACTCTCAAGCGGTGCAAGAACCCCTTCCCGGGCACCGAAACCCACAAGGGATTTTGTCCAATTTCTTCCCGAAGGACTTAATGCCCATCAACCCCTTGGCTTCTGGCACACCAAACCTTGGGTGGATCACATTTATTTCCCCAACATATGGGAAAAACCCTTCACTACTACCAGCAGATACTTTCACGTCACAGGTAGCGTGAAAGTTAAACCTCCAGGAAAAACGCCTTCTGGCGAGATCGTCCGCACACAAGTAACGATCGAACGCCTGCTTAACCCCTTTGATTGGCCTACCAGCCCCAATACTCCTTTTGCTATTTCACCCACCTACCAAGCTACTTATTGGGACTACATAGATGCGTTCTTTTTTGCATTTATGTATAACAATCCCTCTCGTACGCACACGTACTACTTTCAGCCCCGGGCTGCCCTACTCTCTCAGCCCATTCCACCTTGGTTCTTCCGCTGGTGGTCTTCGATGGGGGGGGAGATCATGATCTTCTGTGGGAGCTTCACCGACCCCCAAGCTCCACAACCTCCATTCACATGTCTGTTCAGAGACTGGTGTCGTCTACATCCCCAGCTCCGAACAGCCAAGAGCTCCGATCTGTATGCAACACAGATGGAGGCTACATTCTTTATTACTTACGGCATCCCATGGATTTGGCAGGTAAAATGGGAAGTTGATACAGACAACACAAACATTCCTGCTCTCTGGCGAACATATGAAGTCCAGAGATGGCTTAACTACTATGCCACAGAAATCTGCCAAGCAGCAGTAACAGCCATCAAGGCTGACCTCGAAGACTGGGGAAAAATGCCACTCCCAGACGAAGTGGAAGACATCTCCAGCACTGATCCAAAGGAACCCATGAACGCTATTTCCGCCAAGTTCTCTTCAGCCACCGAAGCTGAAGCAGCTGCTCACTGCGCGAAGATCATACAACAGTTCTTTGCAACAACATTTCCAGCTCACCAGCCTGTACTATCAGCGGGGGCGCTCAGCGGGGGCGGTCAGCGTGGGCGGTCAGCGTGGGCGGTCAGCGTGGGCGGTCAGCGGCCTTTCTCTTCTAGAACTCAAGCAAGAGAGTTAGTGCCGTTGATGGCCTACACGGCAGTCCGTCGCTATGTAGTCAGCCTATTCCTCCCCAAGATCACACATGCTTGCACAAGAGCCCGTCAAGAAGAGAATGAGAGAAGAGCAGTGCAATGGGGGGAACCTTACTTGATCATTCACGTTGAGAATTCTAACTTACAGAAATGAGAGGAGAGCCTCTCTATTTATACCCAACAGGATTAAAACCCCCATTAATTACACGCCCTTGTGTAATTTGCACATACATGTACCCTGCCCAAATACATCTCCTAGCACCTGAACTCGAACAGCGTTCACACGAGGTGACTCCTCACTTCGGGCCTCAGCCGCCATGTCCAGGTTCAGTGTATGAGCCGGGCGTACTGCATGTGCTGGGACGTGGGGCATGACGCTCGCGCGCCCCATGCGGTCTGCGCTGCTAGGCACCTTTTCGCCCCAGCTCCCGCCTTCCCCCTCGCTAATGCCCAACCGCGTCCTGCGGGGGTTGTGGGCTTGTGCCGATCATACTATGCCCACCGTCTTCGCGCTTGCTGCGCTTTATGTGTATGGGATCGGCAGGTTCTCCCACGGCAGTATACCGCCATAGCTGCCCCAATAAGGGCCCCTCAAGGCCTCATGGTGAGTGCCACCCATGCGTTCTGCGTTAGCTCCCCTGCGCCCAGGGTTGTTATTAACCCTGCTCTTAAGCCCCATGCACTGTAAGGCCCCTGCCTTTGGTCATGGCTGCTGCTTTATGGATCTGCCCCATTGTTGGCGGCTCAGCATTGTCCTCCCCTCATGGCCCATTGCCTGACACTTTGAGCGCACAGCTGCATGGCGGGGAGGCTGCGATATTCGGGCTGTGAGCCTGAGCAGCGCCGGGGCGGTGAGGCCGGGGCAGCTTTGGTGACCGGGCTGCAGCCCATGGCTGTCACGGTGAGCCGGGCTGGGTGCGGTCACCCAAGGTCGGTGAGTGGGCCTTGCTGCATGGGCATGAGTCGGCCAAGATGGGCCTGAGCGGGTGAGCCTTTTGCCGCGGGGACATGAGTGGGCCTAAGAGTGGGCCTAAGTGAGTTACCTGGGGACCCAATGGGATGAGCCCACTTGTTGTGCGTCAGCAGCCAATGGGGCTTATCACGGGGAAGGTCATACACAACGGCCTAAACTGGCAGTTAGATCTGTGGAGAGGGGCAAAGAGGGAGAGATTCAAAAAGAATGTAACCAGCAAAGGAGAGGCAGTCAGAGGGAGGCCTGTGAGAGAAGGGCCAAAGAGAGACCAAATAGAGAGAGAGATATAGAGAGAGACCTGATAGAGATAGAGAAGACGGAGAAACTTGTGAGAAAGACCTGTGAGAAAAACGTGTGAGAGAGACCACAATGAGTGAGAGAGCAAAAAAATAGAGAGAGTAACCAGAGAACAAAAAAATAGAGAGAGTAACCAGAGAGCAGAAAAATAGAGAGAGTAACCCGAGAGTAGAATGAGTGAGCAGAGAGAGCAATAGTGAGAGAAAGACCAAAGAGAATTAGACCAGTGGGAGAGTTAAACCACAAAGAGAGAGAGAGAGAGGGAAACCTGAGAGAGAGATCAGAGACTGACCTGAGAGAGAAATAGTGTGTGTATGTGTGTGTGTGTGTGTGTGTGTGTGTGTGTGAGAGAGAGAGAGAGAGAGAGAGAGAGAGAGAGAGAAGAGTGAGACAATGGAGAGAGCAAGACAGTGGAGAGAAAGAGCAAGAGAAGAGAGAGAGAGGGGAAGAGAGCAGAGACATGCTCACATAATTCAAATAGCCATTACTAATTGTTGAATGCAAGATATGGACAAATAACACTAGAGGCACAACACCTTATTTTTGAGAGGTAGAAAGGAGGAAAACCTCTGCAGTCTTCCAACTTAAGTTCTAGTTTCTGCAATCATCATCTTCACAATAGATTCTTCCCATGCAAGCCCAAAATTTGCAAGCTTGATAGTTAGCTGGAATTTTGTAATGTGAACAAGAATAAAAAAATAAATAGCTAACATCTGAAACTATAGGACCAGACTAGTTTTGACATTCCGCGTCCACATATCGTAATTTCATTGGATGCATTTGTGCATTCGCTTAATTGCATCCCTCATATTCAAAGCCAGAAAAAAAATAGACTGAACCAAGAACATAACATTTGCTGATTGACGGAGAGATATCAGACTCACCAGACGTAGTCTTTTGTCACAATCTCCAAAAAGCAAGATTTATTAATGCAAAGTATTGAATTTAAGTCTCGGTCAATTAGCCAAAATTGGAGCTGCACATATCATTATATTCCAAATCAGACTTGAAGTCATTTTAAAAGCCAAACAGTCACTTTTATCTCCTCTTTAAATGATACCTTACAACAGATAATGTACATTATAAAAGAAGTTTCAGATCAAAATGTCCAACCCAATAAAGACATTACAAATTTAGGTTATATAGCATAAATATACCCATTATTTCCAACCCTGATAAAAACCATATTTTGGCTCAAATCCAACTTAGTCCTCCAGTATCAGAAAATCATTGAAAGTCCAACTTGCAGTAAATATATCCCACAAAATAGTACGATGGGGACAGATATAATTAACTTTGATCTTCTTTCATAATTATGTCAAAATATTTGCACTTTACCAGAGGGAAAATGCTGAAGTCTTTCTAGGCGCCACTTTTTTGCTATTGATTGCCTTCTATAGTAAAAGCTGCAGGTATTGTTGTAATTATACTTCAACAACAATAGTCATAAGAGACATTCCAGGTAGGAAATCAATAACATCTCATATAAGTAAAATAAAGTGCACTAATATATAATGACACTAAATTCACCTTACAAACAAGATGCTCACCTTAACAAAGTTCTCATGTTTGCAGCTCTTTCTTCAGGACTCTTCTAATATGAAGAACCTTGATAGTGATGATTTGATCCCTTTACCTGGAAAAAAGCAAGTGGGCAGCTATACTTGGGTTCAGCGTTAAAGTTAGAGATCAATGTCCAGAAACAAAATAAATGAACAAGGAAAGAAATGTGATCAACACAGCCATTGGGGATTAGACCATTAGATGAGCAAATTTGAACAATTGTTATTGCATATGGTTTCCAGAACAGAGTTTCACTCGTGATCATACTTTCTGAGTTTTTGCTAAAAAATTTGACCTCGTGTATCCATGTCTGAGAACATGCACAGTCTTGCTTCAGAAATATGACATCTTAAATGAGCAAGTAATTATAAAGAGGGCTTGAGAGATACTATAATTGTACATTATTGATTTGGATCTGAACTAGAGAAATACTTGAATAAATATTGTGTACTCATTTTGAAGACCCAAAGCTGCAGATTCTAACTGCTCTTGGGTAGTACCAAACTTGTCCACTATGCTTCCCCACACTTGTCCACTATGGGTTTGTTGATGTGGAGATGTTTGACCGCCTTCCTTCCGTGGGCCATTTGGGGAGAAAGAAACAGAAGAGTTTTTCAAACGAAGTCCAAACAGTGGGAGGAAGTAGCCCATTCGGTCCAAACATTCGTCATCCAATGGCTGATCGGGCAAGGGAAGTTGAAGGACAGTGAAGTTGCAAGGCCTGCTTGGGGAATGATAGCTTCTGCACGTAACTTCCATCCCCCCAACCCACCAGCAACATGGATTCCTCCACCGGCAGGTACAATCAAAGTCAACTTCGATGGATCTTCATTAGGCAACCCCGGCCCAGCTGGTAATGGGGGTGTTCCGGAATTCAGAAGGTGAGATTCTTATGTCCTTTGCTGGTCCTATTGGGATTGAAGACTCCACCTCGACTGAAGTACATGGTGTTCTCCACGCGCTAAGACATTTCTAGAATCGCGTCGCCGGTACCTTACTGATTGAAGGTGACTCTAGCAATGTCAT
This sequence comes from Aristolochia fimbriata, assembly GCA_019845555.1. Classification (NCBI taxonomy): domain Eukaryota; kingdom Viridiplantae; phylum Streptophyta; class Magnoliopsida; order Piperales; family Aristolochiaceae; genus Aristolochia; species Aristolochia fimbriata. The sequence continues at coordinate 29,356,059 of CM034078.1, forward strand.
TGGTTGGTGCAAGCAAACCTCGGCTCCTCCGTGGAGGTTCCTATATATATTTAGAGAGATCTCATTTCTGACTTCCACATTTGTTCATGAGTGGCATTGTACCCCTAGATCCGCCAATTCCTTGGTGGACTCTTTAGCTAAAGAGGGGACTCAACTCTCGGCTCCTATTGTGAGAGTGACCCCACCCTTTGTAAATTAATTTCTCATATATTCAATAAAACAGCAAATTCCTCAAAAAAAAAAACTCCAAGAACAATAGATATATTGATATAATGCTTCTTCTCCCCCTGCCAGAGTGTCACAATGCTGTATAACTATCAGAAAATAATTCAATGCTGAGTAAACACATACATCTAAACAAACACACACATACACACCTATATCCAGAATTTTTTTGGGTTAAAGTAAATTATTTAAGGACAAGATTTAACTAGTGAGTACAATTTTATTTTTTCTGTACTTTCATGTTAAAGAGAATGCATATTGCCATAATATACATCCTCACATAATTCAAATAGCCATTAGTAATTGTTGAATGGACGAAATGGACAAATAACACTAGAGGCATAACACCTTATTTTAGAGAGGAAGAACGGATGAAAACCTCTGGAGCCGTCCACCGGTAAGTTTTAGTTTCAAGTTTTGGTTTCTGCAATCATCATCTTCACGACATATTCTTCCTATGCAAGCCCAAAATCAGAAAGCTTGCCAGTCTTTTTATTGGCCATAAGTAGCAAATTGTCTGCAAGCTCCTCAAGGAAAGAACCATAACTGAACTTCATGCAAAAGAAAAATTAGCATGAATTTTGTAATGTGAACAAGGATAAGAAAAATAAATAGTTAACATCTGAAACTATAAGATCAGTCTAGTTTTGACATTCCAAAATAGCAGTGGCGCATCGTAATTTCATTTGATGCATGTGTATTTGCTTAACTACATCCCTCATATTCAAAGCCAAACAGAATAAAAGACAAATAAATGGGAGATAAGATTTAGCTTGAAAGAAATTCTACCAAAATATATATATATATATTTGGCGAAGCCAGAGATTGACGGCAGTATCCAACATCCCTTGGTAGGCAAAGAGAGTTAAGAGCAGTGGGAGAGAGTTAAACCAGAGAGAGAGAGATATGAGAGTGACCTGAGAGAGAGTGTTTGTGAGTGTGTGTGTGTGAGAGAGAAAGAAAGATCAAAAGAGAGGAAGGAGAGAGATAGAGAGACCAGACATGGAGAGATAGAGAGGTCAGACAGAGAGAAAGAGAGAGAGAAGAGCAAAGAGAGAGAGGAGAGTGTTGGGTGTCTAGCAAGTGCACTAAGTCAGCAACTAATATAGGCTCGAGAGTCCAGATATCGATCCCACAGAGACCTTGATGAGAACTCAGTTTAAGCAAAGATTTTTCTATTGATTGAGGGGGAAGAAATTTTTGGTTTTGAAAACTGTAAAAAAAAAACTGAATTAAACTACTGGAAACCTTATAGAGATGAGATATTGGGGAAAAGTGTCAATCCCTCCTAGTTGCTAACTTGCAAAGTTCTGATTTTATAGCTCAAATACCCTTACCTTGACTTAGCTTTTGAAAACCTGGTTACCCATATACAGGAAATAACTTTCACTTATTCTTTGAACTCCTTCTCAACCGGAACATTCAAATCCTAAGTGCATAAATATAAAAGTTTGAAGATTTACTCTCTCTTATTCAGAACAAGAGTTATAGAAGTCACATCACTTTTCAACTAGTCTCCTTCATAACCGAAACAATCTAGTTAGAAAAACAAGTTGTTTTAGAAAACAGGAATCAAATTACTAACCCAACTCTCTACTGAAATTTAACTTCTCTATTCGACCTTCATTAAATTCCAGAATAGAATTCAGATAAAAAATAAGCAATGAACTCAGTTTCTGAAACAAAAGCAAGGTACTATATTGCTATAAACTTTAGAATTTACACATAGAACAACTAGGAGTTCATGACTTCCCCAACAAAGAGAGACTACTCCATGATAAAATAATAAGCACACAAAAAGGATTCAATTACATCTCTATATTTATGGCGTTGGGATCTAGTGAAGAGAAGCCTCCTTACTGTATGCATGACGCTTTTCTATTTCATGGTGTATGCTTATGTCTACCTATTGGATCCATGCGTATGTTGGTGATGACAGAAGAACATAACAGTGGACACTTTGGCATTGACAAGACTCTAGCTCTTATTCGAGATAGATTCTTCTTGCTGTCTATTAATAGAGATGTCTCCTATTTTGTGAGTGGTGTAACATATGCCAACGGGGTCAAGGGGCTACTTCTAGTGACGGCCTTTACACTCCTCTACCTATACCTACGGCACCTTGGGTGGACATTTCAATGGATTTTGTGGTGCGCTTACCTAGATGTTGCATGGATAGGATTCTATATTTGTAGTAGTCGACCGATTTAGCAAGATGTCTCACTTTATTCCTTGCAAAGTATCTTTTGATGCAACAAAGGTGGCAAACATCTTCTTCAAAGAAGTGATGCTATACCAAGGACTTCCTAGTTTTATTATGTCTGATAGAGATACGAAGTTTATGAGTACATTTTGGAAGAACTTGTGAACGTGAATGGGTACACTTTGAAGTTTAATAGTAGCCTTTATCACCCCACTACTGATGGACAAATAGAAGTGGTGAATCAATCCCTCGGGAATATGCTTCGCACTCATGTAAAAAATTTTGGGCATTGGGATTCTTACTTGCCAAAAATTGAGTTTGAATTCAATTGCTTTACGAATCGAAGCACATGGTTTTCTCCTTTTGAAGTCGTGTCTGGAGCTAATCCTAGGGGTCCATTACAACTTGTTACTTTGCCGACAATTTCTGATGTGCCCGACACTGTTGAAAAATGGATTGACAGGTTGAAGACTGTTCATGAACTGGTGGTTGCTAACTTAAATGGAGCTTATAACAAATACAAGGCCTATGCTAATCACCACAAACGAGAGGTTTCTTTTGAAGTGGGTGGCCTTGTATGGGTCTTATCTTTCCAAAACTCGTTATTCTCAGGGCGAGTACAACAAATGGAAGCAAAAAAAAATTGGACCATGTGCTATCTTGTAAAAGTTTGGGACCAACGCTTATAAAGTTCAACTACCGGATGGATGGAACATTCATGATACCTTCAACGTGTCTCATTTGCAACCTTACTCTGGAGAGTTTGAAGATGCGAACTCAAAGTCGAGTTCTTTTGAAGGAGGATTGATGCAATAGCATCCCCTACATCATCCCTATCTAGGGTTAATGTGGATGAAATGGTTGATCGATTTAATAAGACTTATGAGAGGAAAAAGAAGAGAAATTAAAATATTTTAGTGCTGGTAATTTTAGTTCTTTTGAAGAAGGGGGACTGATGCAATAGCATCCCCTACATCATCCCTATCTAGGGTTGATGTGGATGAAATGGTTTATCGATTTAAGAAGACTTATGAGAGGAAAAAGAAGAGAAATTAAAGCATTTTAGTGCTGGTAATTTTATGTTATTTTATTTTAATGAGCTATTAGTGGGGTTTTTATTTTCTAGAAAAGCCTCACATGTACCACTTCACACCACACACTTGGAGTTAGTGGACATGTTGAACTCTTCTATTTTTAGATTGTTGGAATTTTTCTTGTATTAGGAGTTATGGGACTCTTTATTTTTAGATAAGTCTTACTTTAAGCTTGTAAAGAGGAGGATCACCAGCCTATAAATACAATGTAATTTGCCTTGTTTGGGCATCACTCCTATTGAATGAAAGCTATTATTTTCCTACTACTTATAAGGTGTTATCCTTTGTTTGCTTGTCTTCTTTTATTACGTTTGGTAGGTTTGTGTGAGGTCTTAGATCCCCTTCTAAATACCCCATTCACCAACAAGTAGGGTTTGGATTAACATCCTACCTTGCCACCACTTTGAGGAGGCTCATGCCACCCTCTTCCAGGAGTAGGATTGATCCAGTCCCCTCCGAGTTCAGCCTTCTTTATTCTAGATCTTATCGTGTTAACCGGTGCAATAGAGAGGCAATTACTAATGTTGTTGTGGAGTTTTATGCAGGTTTGTACATGGTGGAGTCTGGTCTTAGGTATTCCATGGATGGTATGCCTATGGCTTCTCTCTCCTTGGAAGAATCTGGTCGGCTGGAAGCACCTTTCTCTATAGAAGAAATAGAGGCAGCGGTAAAGACCTTTCCCCCTGATAAAGCCCCAGGACCGGATGGATTTAATGGAGAGTTTTTTCAATCTTCATGGGATTTCATGAAAGAGGGCTGAAAAAGTGTTCTGATGATATTGATTAGTGTAAGTTAACGAGTGTTAAAACTCCGCATGGAACTCTGCGTTAAACACCTCAAGAAATAAAAACTAAAGCAAACACAAGCAAGTTGTTATTGCAGTTCGGAACAACTGTTCCTAATATGCGGGGCATTCTTGCCCGGGATAGTGACAATCCACTAGTGATAACTGGTTACAAGTCTTTCACAAAGACAATACAGTTTTTGGTTCACCTTCTCAACAGAATTGTGGATTACCTTCTACACCTGACCCACTCAGTGTAAGTGGTCACGTTACTATCCCACTGAGGCTCCCCCTCAGTTCGAGCTCTCCAGCGTGGAAGGCTCAGTCTGTCTCCAGCACAGACTTCAGCAATGGTGTTCCAACTGCGGGTGGAACTCCGTCTTCATCTCTTCGACTGCTTCCCAAAAAACTGATTGATGAAGAGCTATTACGCTCAGAATACACGAACTTCTCTTGAATATGCGGAATGACTCTCCCAGAAGTTGTGTCGAATATTCAGGCCTTCATGCCCATATGTACTCGTACGTATCCATTTATAGTAACTCTTCTAATCATGGCTTAATTGACAATCCATGATTCTCTCTGCCTTCCTCTCGTGATCCTCTTCACCATATATATTCAGTCTCCCTTAAATTAGTCAGACTCCCATAATCTTCTCAACCTTCCTTCCTTGTGTGACCCGCTTCTCAATCTTTTCACTCTGACCTTCTGTAAATAGATTGCCCTGATCTTTTTTGTATCTTATCTAAACAGATGGCAATCTCTTCACGTGTTATCCTCAATCAGTCTCTTCACGTGTGTATATTGTATACACCTCACGTCTTGGTCACCAATCATTCTCCACGTGTGTATATATTGTACATACCCACGCCTTGATCTCCTTATGCTTTATTTTGTCCAAAGAATAGTCAACTCGTGATGTCTTGGCATTAACAATCTCCCCCTTTGACTTTCTTTGACAAAATACCCTTGAAGCATGGACTTTTGCATTTCTGTTTGGAATACTTTTTTGGAGACATCACTTCTACTGAGGAAACAGGTAACAAAACCACAAGAGCAACACTTGATCAAAAAAGCCATCAAAATACTTAATCCCCCTATTTTGAGAAGAGAAGTCAAAGAGGAACCAACCCAACCTTCCTATTCAGTTGTATCATCTGAGGCATCATCATCAGACTCGGTAGAGGGCTCTGGCTCGCCAGCAACAAGAGCTTGTGGTTGATGACGTTCATGCTGATGAAAGGCAAGCAACTTCTGGAGCATCGGTATTTCAGTATCAAGGACATGCAGCCGTTTCTGATACTACTATTGTTGTCGCTTGGAATATGCTTCAGAAAAAGGTGGCAGAGTAATATCTAGAGTGTCTGTGTCTTCTTCACATTGACCAATCTGTATGGAAGCCTTCCGAATACTGATCTTCAGAGGAATAGACTTAAAACACAATGGACCAGGAGACAATTCGAACTCCTTTTGAGACACCAGAATAGTATATATGGAGCTTGGAAACATCATGCTTGCATAGTGTTTTGGGTTCTCAGCAAAGTTCAGAACTTGATCAAAGATTATTTGCCCAAGATTAACTGGAATGCCCTTACCCACTTGATACAGAAAACGTGCAAGTGATTTGTTCACAGCGGTGTAATGACCGGTAGGCATCCAGTGAGAGTTAGCCGCCTTGTGTAGTCCATAGTATTTTGTGGTCAGAGCCGAGGTAGGAAAAGTCTGATGTGAAACCCACTTGTGATATCCGGGAGGTGCTGGATCAACTATAGCTTTCTTCAAATTGGAATATCATCAAGTTCAGAAGAGTGTAAGCTTCGTACCTCTTCAGAGCCAGACGAAGATGATACTGGCATGTGAGCACTAGAGCTATCATTTTCTTCAGGCCCAGTGATTTTCAACCACTCTTCAGGCAATTATGAGACTGTTGGGATGACTTCTGGACAATGTACTGCAGTGCATCTTTCATGGTAAAATGACTCTCGCATAGACGAAGAAGATTTGGCTGAGGATTCCTCAACAGTGAGAGAACTACTTGCGGCAACCTGTGGTGGTGCTTTGATAAGAATGGGCGTAACTTCTTCTGTCTGAAAATCATCACGAACAAAGAGCAGAGGCAGAGATGAGGATGCACGAGCGGAAGCTACTTCTTTTGGCTGATCTTCGGATGCTACCTCAACTGCTTTCGGTGTGGAAGGTTTCGTCAAGAAAAAGGAGACGACTCTATCAACAATCATCGCTGCTCCCTTCTTATTGCCCGACGAGGATGGTGAGGAGTCCATCAGATCAACAAATGCGGAATCGGTGTGATGCCCAACCACCGTAGGTTGTTCAGCCATAGAGGTCTCATCAAGGTGAACTTTCGCCAATAGTAACTCCCTCTTGAACACCTAGCAAAAATGGAACAAACTGTGACATATAAATTTCCCCCTTTTTTTTTTTTTTTTTTTTTTTCTTTCATGATCCCCATGTGTTTGAGATTTACAACTGGCACATCGCAAGAGCTCCTCGGAGGAACTCAAACCTTGTTCGGTCAAGATTCTTGGTGAATATATCTGCCATTTGATTTGATGTAGATATGTACTCCATACTGATTATTTTTTCTGTCACCAGCTCTCTGATAAAGTGGTACCGAATATCAATATGCTTTGTACGCGAGTGCTGTACTGGGTTTTTAGAGATGTCTATTGCACCCGTTTTATCACAAAACACTGTCAATGTATCTTGCTCAAAACCATAATCAGCCAACATTTGTTTCATCCATAGTAATTGAGTGCAGCAACTCCCAGCCACAATGTACTCAGCTTCAGCATAGACAAAGATGTTGAATTTTGCTTTTGAGTGTACCATGCCACCAGATTTGTCCCTAGATAGAAACAACCCCCAAAGGTACTTTTCCGATCATCAGAATTGCCAGCCCAATCAGCGTCATTGTAGCCTGCAAGTGCCACAGTTAAAGAATTTGAATAGAATACACCAAGTTTTGTAGTCCCATGGACATACTTCAAAATTCTTTTGACTGCTTGGAGATGTGATTCTTTCGAATTTGCCTAATATCATGCACAGACCCCCACACTGAAACAAAGATCAAGACGGCTTGCAGTAAGATATAACAAGCTTCCAATCATATATCTGTACAGATGCTGATCAGTTCCAACTCCATCTGAATCTCTGTGCAACTTTTCATTGGTTCCCATTGGAGTGGCTTTTGGCTTAGTATGTTCCATTCCAAATTTGCGTACCATCTCTTTAGCGTATTTCTCTTGACTCAGAAAGATACCACTATCCAACTGTTTGATTTGAAAACCAAGGAAAAATGACAGTTTTCCAACCATGCTCATCTCAAACTCCTGTTTCATAGCTTGAACAAAATCATGTAGCAATTTTCTTGTTGTGGCACCAAAAATCATAGCATCTACATAAATCTGTGTCATTAGCATATCCCCATCAATTCTTTTGATAAATAGAGTTTGATCCACATTACCTCAACGATACCCGTGGCCAATGAGAAAAGAGGTCAAAATCTCATACCAAGCACATGGTGCTTGCTTTAATCCGTACAGTGCCATGGAAAGTTTGTAGACATGGTCAGGGTAGTGAGGATCTACAAACCCCTTGGGTTGCTCCACAAATACTTCTTCTGAAATATATCCATTCAGAAACACACTCTTGTTGTCCATCTGGTAGAGTTTTATCTTCAGTTGGCAAGCTATTGAGATCATCAATCTTATAGCTTCTAATCGAGCCACTGGTGCGAAGGTTTCTTCAAAATCTACACCTTCTACTTGGGTATACCCCTGGTCAACCAATCTGGCTTTATTTCTGATAATCGTTCCAGCTGCATCTGTTTTATTTTTGAAGATCCATTTAGTACCAATAATATTGCTATGAACAAGACGTGGTACTAACCTCCAAACCTTGTTTCGTTCAAATTGGTGGAGTTCTTCCTGCATTGCCAGAACCCAATATTCATCGTTGATAGCTTCTTCATCCTTCTTTGGTTCCTGTAATGAAGTATAACACACAAAACGAACCATATCACGATAATTAACATCTATCCCTCTAGTTTTCACACCTTCATGGAGTTCTCCAATAATTGCTTCTGTTGGATGATTTTTCTGGATTCTGGAAGAAGGTCTTTTGGTAACACCAGATTGGTCCTATATTGGTGTGTCCACATTTGTCTCAGAGGATACAACAAAAGTATCATCATTGCGCGGTTCTGGAACTCCTTCTGAAACACTTATAACTTCTGGTATGTTGTCATTCTGTGTCTGTGACGATGGAGTGACTAAATCCTCATCTCCTCTCTGAGATTGACTATCATCATCAAACACTGTTACATTAATGTATTCCATAATAACTCGAGTTCTTTTATTGTATACTCAATAAGCTCTACTATTTGTAGAATATCCCAGAAAGATACCTTCATCACTTCGAGCAGCAAACTTACCAAGTGCTTCTCTGTCACACATAATATAACATGTACTTCCAAAGTTATGGAAATGACTTACCGTAGGCTTTTTCCCTTTGTACAACTTATATGGAGTCTTGTGAGTGAAAGGATGAAAGAAGACTCTATTTGTAATATAACAAGCTGTGTTTATGGCTTCAGCCCAGAGCTTTTCAGGAAGTCCTTTCGAAAGCAGCATAACTGGAGCCATCTCCTGCAAGGTTCTATTTTTCCTTTCTACCACACCATTATGTTGTGGTGTTTTTGGAGTAGAAAACTCATGATGAATGCCTTCCTTGTCACAGTAGTAAAAAAAGTCTTTGTTTTTGAACTCTTTCCCATTATCACTTCTGAGCCTGATTATCTTCTGAATTGCTGCTCCTTTCTCCACCATTACTTTTGAACAAAGTCTTTAAAACGACTCAAAAGTATCTGATTTTTTCCTAAGGAAATCCACCCAACAAAATCGTGAGAAATCATCCACACAAACAAAGATATAGCTCTTCCCTTTGTGACTTGGAGTACGAACTGGTCCCATTAAGTCAACATGGAAAAGTTTCAAAGGTCTGGTTGTATTGATTTGAGTGGTCCTTTTGTGTTTGTCTTATGCTGCTTGCCTTGTTGACAGTCACCACAATGCTTATCTCGGATGTTTTTTATCTCAGGAAGTCCCTTCACTGCTGCATGTTTGATTAGCTTCTAAATGTGTCTGAAATGCACATGTCCCAATTTTTTATGCCAGATATCTGCACTATCAGAAGAAGCATTATAACACTGTAATTTTTTAATTAACTTGTAACAGTTATTACCTGTTCGAACTCCTTCCATTACCAAATTACTTTCATGATCAGCCACTAAACACTTGTCACTAGTCAAGTAAACTTGTTGATTCTCATCACACAATTGGCTAATACTAATCAGATTTGCTTTCAGTCCCTGAACAAGTAATACATTCTATAATCTAGGCAATCCATCAACATTTAAAGTGCCTTTTCTAGTGATTGTACCTTTACCTCCATCACCAAAAGTAACCTGCCCAGATTCAGTGTAGCTTATGTTACTCAATAGATCTGATTTGCCTGTCATATGTCTCGAACATCCACTGTCAAAATACCACACAGAGTTAGTAACTGTTTTTAAAGCATGATTACATGATACCTTCTCTCGAACCCAAATGAACTTATGTTTTAGATGATTCCTCTGAAACCCTTTGTTGCTATACTTCAGATCTCCGAATAATTTGTAACAGTGACTGTATATGTCCCAGATCCTGGCTGTAATAGCATCCACTCCTTTTGAACTTTTTATGAGTTCTTTTCACTTGAGGTCCTTCTTTAACAACCACTGTTTGCCGTTTGGAGAATCCTTCTTTAACAAACACTGTTTGCCATTTGGAAGTGCTTCCGGTATAGCCAAGTCCACTCTTATCATTACTAGTCTGGCCACTGCTTAAAATCTCATCCAACTTGCCCTTTCCTTTCTCCAACTTCTTCAAGATTTGTTTAGTCGAGAATAGCTCCTTCTGCAATTCTTCAATCTGCTTTTCTTGCAGCTTTAGAGATTCTTCTCTTTTCATCACATCTAACTGAAGAAACTTTTGAGAAGCTTCTGACTCATTAAGTTTAACAATTAGCTCTCGATTCATATTAGAGAGATGATTCAGTTTGTCTTTCATACCTTTCAGAAGAGTGAAGTCATCTTCGGGTATCTCAGGTGGTGGAACACCCTCTTGAACTCCAGCAAATAACACAGTATAATTTTCTTCTGAATCTGATGAGTTGCTGTCTAAATCACTCTAGGTCACATTATGAGCCTTCTTTTTCTTCTGTATTGTGGGGCACTCGGCTTGAATATGACCATAACCATCATACCCATGACATTGTATTCTCTTTTGTTCTGCAGTGAACTTTTCAGCTTTCTTTTCACCATACTTGGAAGGATTTCCACGTTTAGAGAATTTCCTGTACAACTTATTGAAACCTCTACTAAGATTAACAATTCGTTCTTCCAGTAATTCATTTGATGTCTGACCTGGTTTTCTAGTTTCACCAGTGAATGCAATATTCTGGTCATCCACTGGAGATGTATTCTCCTTAGCTTCCATCTCCGTCTCAAAGGTACACAATGAACCAATCACTTCGTTCAAAGTCATTTTATCAAAATTGTTAGCTTTAGCAATAACAATGGCTTTCACAGAGAATTTTGTATTTAAAGACCTCAAAACCTTCCTTACCAGTCTGTTTTCTAGAAAGGGATCTCCAAGTAAACTTGCTTCATTTGCCAATCTTCTGATCTTCCCATCATACTCCAAGATGGTTTCATCTTCTTTCATTTTAATCAATTCGAACTTTGTCATAAGTTGTTGGAGTTTAGTGATTCTTACAGAAACAGTTCCTTCATAGTGGATCTCGAGTGATTCCCATGCCTCTTTTGCAGATGTAATAGCTGACATCCTGCTGAATTCCTCTAGGCTAACACCACAAAATATGACATTGGGCGCTTTTGAATTCAGATTGCTGCTTTTCTTTTCTACGTCTGTCCAATTCTTTTGTGGCTTATCCAACGTCTTTCCTTCAAGAACAACAGTGGGATGGGACCATCCTTCAAGTACAGAGAGCCAAGCGTCTTCGTCTATACTTTTGATATAGGCAGTCATTCTGGCCTTCCAGTATGGGTAATTTGTTCCTTCCAGAAGGGGTGGATGAGTTGAAGAACCTCCATCTTTGATTGTGTCTGCCATTCTCACCAGAACTTTTGAATCTCACCACGTAATCTGTCTGGTGCCTGCTCTGATACCAATTGAAAAAGTGTTCTGATGATATCGATTAGTGTAAGTTAACGAGTGTTAAAACTCCGCGTGGAACTCTGCGTTAAACACCTCGAGAAATAAAAACTAAAGCAAACACAAGCAAGTTATTATCGCAGTTCAGAACAACTGTTCCTAATCTGTGGGGCATTCTTGCCCTGGATAGTAACAATCCACTAGTGATAACTGGTTACAAGTCTTTCACAAAGACAATACAGTTTTTGGTTCACCTTCTCAACAGAATCATGGATTACCTTCTACACCTGACCCACTCAGTGTAAGTGGTCACGTTACTATCCCACTGAGGCTCCCCCTCTGTTCGAGCTCCCCAGCTTGGAAGGCTCAGTCTGTCTCTAGCACAGACTTCAGCAATGGTGTTCCAACTGCGGGTGGAACTTCGTCTTCATCTCTTCGACTGCTTCCCAGAAAGCTGATTGATGAAGAACTATTACGCTCAGAACACATGAACTTCTCTTGAATATGCGGAATGACTCTCCCAGAAGTTGTGTCGAATATTCAGGCCTTCATGCCCATATGTACTCGTACGTATCCATTTATGGTAACTCTTCTAATCATTGCTTAATTGACTGTCCATGATTCTCTCTACCTTCCTCTCGTGATCCTCTTCACCATATATATTCAGTCTCCCTTAAATTAGTCAGACTCCCATAATCTTCACAACCTTCCTTCCTTGTGTGACCCGCTTCTCAATCTTTTCACTCTGACCTTCTGTAAATATATTGTTCTGATCTTTTCTGTATCTTATCTAAATAGATGGCAATCTCTTCACGTGTCATCCTCAATCAGTCTCCTCACGTGTGTATATTGTATACACCTCACATCTTGGTCACCAATCATTCTCCACGTGTGTATATATTGTACATACCCCACGCCTTGATCTCCTTATGCTTTATTTTGTCCAAAGAATAGTCAACTCGTGATGTCTTGGCATTAACAAGGACATAATTGAAATGATAAATAACTTCCACCAAAGAGGGATAGTGTTTAGAAGTCTTGGAGAGTCACTAATTGCTCTAGTACCGAAGAAGGAAGGAGTGGAGCACATCAGAGATTTCAGACCTATCAGTCTGATCTTTGGACCCTACAAGATCATAGCAAGAATACTAGCAGCCCGTTTGAAGACAGTTCTCCCAAATCTAATCAGCAAGGAATAGAATGGATTCATCCAATCTCGACAGATTTTGGATGTTGCAATGTTCACTCATGAAGTGGTACATCGTTTTGTGAAGTCTGATCAGCCAAGGATTGTTTTGAAGTTAGATATAGAAAAGGCGTTTGGCAAAGTGGATTGGGTTTTTTTGGATTCCATGATGATTCGAATGGGGTTTGGGGAAAGGTGGATCAAATGGATTCATACGTCTCAAATGCTTCATTTTTGTCGTTGGTGAATGGAGGGATTTTTAGACACTTCAGAAGTTCGCGAGGGCTGAGTTAGGGTGACCCACTGTCACCTCTTCTTTTCAACATCGTGGGGGAAGGCCTGACAAGTCTGGTCAAAGCTGCCTTGGGGATAGAATGGATAAAGAGAGTACTTCCGGGGGAGCTCTTGCCGGTGTCATAATTTGCAGATGACACCATAGTATTTGGGGAAGGGTCTCTAGACCAAGTGAAGAGGTGGAAAGCTGTTACCAAGCTCTTTGAATTGATTCAACAGTTTACAGAGGTGCTTGGGTGTTCAGTTGGCTCATTGCCAAATACCTACCTGGGCCTCCCACTCTTTCACAGCAGGGAATCTAAATCCCTTTGGTGTCTGGTTGTGGAAAAAGTACAAAAGCGCCTCTCCCTGTGGAAAGGGAAGATGCTATCCAGGCAGATTATTCCTGATTAAGGCCTGCTTAAATGGTATTCCGTCTCATTATCTCTCCTTGTTGCATTGTCCTTCTAGTGTAGCCAAGGAATTAAAAAGGCTTTATAGGAACTTCCTTTGGAAATGGGCCACTGAAGACTTCAAGTACCATTTAGTTAATTGGAAGAAGGTTTGTTTGGCAAAGGATAAAGGGGGTTTGTTTGGCACCAAGTGGTATATCGAGACAAAAATAAAATCTACTCCTTCAATCCACTCAACTAGAAAACCACCAACAATTTAACAACTCATTCAATTAAACTATCTTCTATGTTAAATTCTAGCACACATTAATCTAGTATGCAATGATTTAAGCAAGTCGAGGAAAATAATAATAATAATAATAATAATAATAATAAATCCCACTCAAATTTAAAAAAATTCTATGACCTCAATGCAACAAATTCAAATACGGGAGAGTAAAAAAGCTTCCCCTAAAGATTTCATGAGATTCCTTGCTTCCAGCTTCATTTTCTGCAAAGAAGATTAAAAATATTCAAAACTACTTAAATAAATCTTAGAGACTTACAAAAGTATTACATCATCCACATAATAACTCAAACCTGCCCCATCACACCTGTTGGGTGTCTAGCAAGTGCACTAGGTCAGCAAGTAATATAGACTCGAGAGTCCAGATATCGATCCCACTGAGACCTTGATGAGAACTCAGTTTAAGCAAAGATCTTTCTATTGATTGAGGGAAAAGAAATTTTTTGGATTTGGTTTGAAAATTGAAAAGAAAACAAAATTAAACTACTAGAAAAAACTAATAGAGATGAGATGTTGGGGAAAAGTGTCAATCCCTCCTAGTTGTAAACATGTAGAATTTTTATTTTATAGCTCAAATATCCTTGCCTTGACTTAGCTTTTGAAAACCTAGTTACCCATATACAGGACATAACTTTCACTTATTCCTTGAACTCCTTCTATACCGGAACATTCAAATCCTAAGTGCATACATATAAAAGCTTGAAGATTTACTCTCTCTTATTCAGAACAAGAGTTATAGAAGTCACATCACTTTTCAACTAGTCTCCTTCGAAATCGAAACAATCTAGTTTAAAAGCAAGTTGTTTTAGAAAACAAGAAATCATATAACTAACCCAAATCTTTACTGAAATTTAACTTCTCAATCCGTACCTCATTAAACTTCAGATATCAATATAGATTAGCAATAAGCAATGAATACAGATTCTAAAACAAAAGCAGAGTACTTTATTGCTATAGAAATCAAAACTTAAACATGTAACAACTAGGAGTTCATGACTTCCCCAACAAAGAGAGATTACTCCATGATAATAGAATAAATACATAGTAATAAGGATTCAATTACAGCCATATACATAAAATAAACTAAGTACAGAAACCCCCTTGAAGGACTGCCTTTGGCTTCTCTTGCACCTTGACTGAAATCTTTACCTTCTCTCTCTAAAGTGCCAAGAGGTCGTGTAAGACTCCCTCTAGACTTTTCTCTTCTCTCTAACCTAACTACAAAACAATAAAAACAAATTACAAACTATTCTAAGAGCTGGAACTCGGAACTGGATCTCAAAACTCCTTCCTTGATCTCTGCCTCGGACTTCCTTAAATAGCAGAAGTTCTGCCCAGAACTTGTAATTTTAGCCTCTGTCCAGGGGTATGAATTGTGCTTTCCAGATCTCATAATTGGCTGAAATTACATCCGAACCTTCCTTACATAGTCCTTGACATGTTTACGAAATTTGAATCCATTTGGAGTTGGGAAACTCGAGATATGAAGAGAAGAAGTTGCCTGGTTTCTGCTGCCAATTTCAGCACTGGGTCCACCACTTTGGAGATATGAATCTGTAGAAGCCCGGCTTGGATTGGCCTGAATTTTAATGATATGATCCTCAGTAGCACCAGGAATCTTCGTTCCATGTTTGGCTTCAAATGGGATATGGGATCTCCAAATATAGCTCTCTTAAAACTCGGATTTTCTCTTCTCCTACTGGGAGCAGTTTCCTTTTTTGAATTGAACTTCTTCTTTTCTTGATCATTCAATGCACCTAGACTCAAGCACTATTCCATAAAATCTTCGTGGATACCTTCCTTAGATAATTATGACTTCTTCTCCCAAGTTTGGGCTTGATTGGTAGTCAGAATCCCAAGATTTCCGCAAGTCACGAAGTTGAGTCAGTGGCGCGGTCGCGCCGAATTGTTCTTTGTTTAGGCGCGGTAGCGCCACTGGAGCAGAATTTTGTCTAAGTCCGGGAAACGGCCTTCGGGTTCCACAAGAGGAAGGATTCTTAATGGCGCGGTCACGCCACCTTTTGTTGTAGAACTGGCGCGGTCGTGCCACTCCTTAGACACTTTGCCGACTTCCCGAAATAAAACAAGACATCTATGTAAGGAAACAGTGTGGCGCGGCTGCGCCACTGGAAGCGCCATCTTCATGGCGTGGTAGCGCTCTTGAGGGGCGCGGTCGCGCCATTTCACATTCACGAACTGTCCTCCTTCCAGTCTCACTAGCCGTTGGGAATTTTTTGGATTTCTTTGAATTTTCGAACATTTTACCGGCGCGGTCGCGCCAGAATCGGGGCGGTCGCGCCATTCCCTGTTTTTGCTTGATTTTGCTCCTTTTTCCTTCATTTTTCCTCAGAATTTAGATTTTCTTCTTCTATCAGGCACCTGAGACACAAAACATGAATTTGAGTTATATAATTCATTTTCATGCTAATAATTAACTCAAAATGGAAGTTTATGCTCATTAAATCATGCTTAAATAAGTGTCTTTTGGACACTTATCACAACCCCAAACTTAAACCTTTGCTCGTCCTCGAGCAAACTCTGAAATAAATACCAGATAGATCTGTAAAGACTAAGAAAAATTCAGTGATCCTCCCTTCTAAAGTTTCAAAATAGATGATTCACTCATTTCCTAATGATGGTTCTTCTTGCTTAGTCAAAACAGATTTCGAATTTTCTTTAAATTTTTCAAAGATGAACATGCCCATACAAGTGAGAAGTCTCAATTCAGCTCCATAAGCCAACCATCAGTCCACTCTCCACTAACATGAAGGAATTCTCAATTCTGATCAATAGGTCTTTATGGGTTGTAATGAGGCAGGGTTAATGGGTATGATGAAGATTTTTGGTTTTCTTTTGTGTTTTATTCTCCTTCTCATATCCATTTTCCATTTTCCTGAGCATGAATTGGATTTGTGACTTTTCCCCCAAGCTCTTCCACCCTAAACTTATTCTTTTGCATTGATCCCTCAAATTTTTCCTTTTCCCTCTTTTTTTTTTTTTTTTTTCTTTTTCTTTTTCCAATGTATCTTTTTCTTTGGGTTTTGTCCAGAGTCTAGCTTACCTCGTCGGTTGACTCAGAGTCCCTAAGCTTGCTGAGGCCCGAGACCCGGTGCACACACGAGGTGGCTTTTCCCTTAGCTAACCCACAACCTTTTCTTTCTTTTTCTTTGGCTTTGTTTGGAGTCCAGCTTACCTTTCCGGTTGACTCAGAGACTCTAAGCTTGCTGAGGCCCGAGTCCCCGTGCACACACAAGGTGGCCTTTCTCCTACTCAGCCCAGAACTCTCTTTTTCCTTTCTCTTGCTCCTTCTTCCCCTTTACAAAGAAATATTTCTATACCCTTCATCAAACCCTCCTTATAACTTCAAAACTTTATCCATGCTCATTCAAACAGAACACTTCAATAATTTGGAGAATCATGGGTAAGGAAGAAACAAGTTTATTTATCACTAAGGCTGGTCCATGTAGCATGGGACATTGAAACAAAACAGGGATCTTTTCGGCTCAAAGGGTTTGACAAAAGATGATGCAACTTGTGCATTAAAATGGGTGGCTTTGAAAAAGGCTCAAACGATTTTTAAACAGGTGCCTAAATCACCTCAAAATTTTGAAAACATTTCTCTGTTTCGCCTCAAGTTTTCCTCAGGTTGGTTCTAGTGATTGAAATCGACTTGCTCACTTGTACTTAATTTTGGAAAACTGTTTTTAAAGAAAAATTCTCATCCATTCAAGACTAAGCATCTGAACTAATATATTTCTTCAGAAAGTGAATCATGCTATTCATATGATCAGGGGTTTTCACTGGTATTTTTCAAAGTCTCTATTGGATTTTCTGGTGAAATTTTGAAAAAAAAACAGTGCTTTCAGATCCATGCATGAAAAGTATCCCACCCCAAACTTTAAAATTTTTCAAATCCCCTTAAAATTGCATGAAGAGTATCCCACCCCAAACTTAAAAATATGCTTTGTCCTCAAAGCAGCAGTAAACATAGAAGTGATAGAGATACTTCCTTGACTTTCTAGGTGGAGTGAGGTTGGATGGATCTCCCTTAGTGGCTTTTGCATTCTGTTCTCATGGGTTAGTGATAAAATTTTGGATGATTTTCAGCAATTGAAAATGAAAATTGACTAGAAGTGTCACTCAGGCATAAAATGTATCTTAAGAAGAATACCTGCAGTGGAGGTTCTGTTGTCGCACCTCTGTAGAGGCCAAAACTCAACATCCAAGTGGCACGGCAGCGCCAGAATTTGGCGCGGTCGCTCCAAATTAATTTTTAGAAATCTACAGTTCTGTAATGAATTTTGAAATATTTCCACTTTGAACATGTTTGTATCAGTGATAAGAAGATTCAGAGTCATTTGGTTCATTTTTTCATTGGAGGAATTATGAAAAGCATGCTTTGACACAAATTTGAGAGAAAAACATAATTTCATTAATATGAATGGAGATTGAGTACATATTAATGAAATTGCATTATGCACACTCTCAGATACAATAACACACAAAAGCAAGCTCACACACAAGATCAAAAGAACAAGTCCAAAATATCATAGCAAAAGCTAAAAAAAACTATTCTTCTTCTTCTTCATCTTCTTCCTCTTCTTCCGACCCCTCTCCTTCTTCTTCAGAAGTATCTTCAGTGGGCAACTGATCCTCTGGTATGCCCTCATGCTGGGCCCAAAATTTCCACATCTTCATGTTGTAAGTGGCCAGCTTCCCTATCTTCTTTTCCAACCCACTTATCCTCTCATGGAGGGCAGCCATGTCCATCTCCTTGGATGTGTTAGAACTTGCTGCTGATCGAGTTGAGGGATGGTCTCTCATGATTTGTTTTACTAAACTAGCTGAGATACTTTTGGGAATTTTTTTCATTGGCTCTGTGGAGCTCAGTGCAATCCCATTGGCCAAACAAATGGCCGTGATGAGAGAGGGAAAAGGGATTCGTCCTCTCTTGTGGTTTGCCATATCTATGATTTGCTTGTGAATGATGGCCCCCACATTGATAGGAATGCCTTCAAATAAAGCATGGAGGAAGTAGGCCCTCTCTGTTGTGATTTCAGTAAAATGGGAAGTAGGAGTCAATTTTGTAAACAAGAACAGAGACCACACCTTAGCATCCAGATGCATGTCCTGTCTCTGGAAATGCAGCAATTTTCCTCTTCTGGTCTCCCACTTTGCTCCCCTTGGGCATAACCTCTCTGCTATCGCTGTGGCACTGACCTGCTCTCTTAAGACATCCATTGGTTCGGTGGGCTCATCAGGTGTGTGCAAGAAGCTGTTGATGTCATGGGGAAACAACTGGATCCACATTCCCCTTACAAAGAATTGCCACATTCTTTGATCTGGCAAGTTAGCATAGAATTCTTGGACTAGGGTGATGCTAGCTTGTGTAGGACTTTGTACCCATTGGGTCCATCCCCTTGCCTCTATCATTGCTCCATACTTTTCCTTACTGAGCTCATCCATGACGAACCCTCTCTCCATGTGGACATTGCACTTGGAAAATATGTCATTGAACCTCTTGTGTCCATCTGTTGTTGCAAACCTCTTTTTATCCCAAGTTTTTGCCACTTTTGCTTTTGACCTAGCATAAAATTTTTGGGGTGCCATTTCAGTTTGAAAAATACTTTTTGGGCTTTTTGGGAGACGTGGTTCTCTCTGGTCTGAAGTCGATTTGGGCTGCACAATGGGGCGTTGGAAAGCTCTCAGTGTGTACTTTCACTCACTGAAATAACTTTTCCAAAATACTTTTCGGGGAATTCTATGGACAGCCCAAAATGAGGCAAGAAAAACACTATTTTTCTGCCCAGAGATTTGCAGAAGCCGAAAATAAACCCCCAACTTTGAGAACTTCGTTTTCCCTTGTTCCTAAATGGAAATACCCCAAACTTGGACCAAATTAAACTAGGAAGTACCCTCTGTGTGGTCGTACCTTTTGTTTTGGGATATTTATTCCAGATTTTTCCAAAATCGACAACAAAAATGCCTACCCTGAACTATTTTTCTGCTTGAACACTGTGCTGCGCCGAATTCCGAGGTGTTTCTGGCAGGTTTTTCGGCGAGATTTCTTCCGTCTGGGCGATGATTTGGGGAGGTTGAAGTTGAGGCTCTGGGCTTCTATCAATTTTTAGGCTTGGAAAACCCTAGGAATGGAGTTTTCAGTCTTTTAAAACCTACCCCGCATGAGTCGAACCGGCGCGTCGACCCCAATGGCCACGCCGGTTCAGAACTAAGTGTTCTGGGTTTCGCAATTTGACGCGGTCGCGCCAGTTCCAGTTTTGAGTCTTCTAATATTTTTTTGTTGTTTTCTGTTTTTTGAAAGCTGTAAAGTTTTTTATATAACACTCTTCCTTATCCTAGGTTGAATAAAAATAATGAAAA
The DNA here is from genome assembly GCA_019845555.1 of Aristolochia fimbriata. Lineage (NCBI taxonomy): Eukaryota > Viridiplantae > Streptophyta > Magnoliopsida > Piperales > Aristolochiaceae > Aristolochia > Aristolochia fimbriata. Next base: position 29,376,139 of record CM034078.1, read on the forward strand.
AAAATCAAAATCTCCTACAAATTCAAACAAATCCTAACACTTTAGAAAAACACTTATTCAAGCCTACTTCACACAAAGCCTTAAAATTTTTCAAGAAAATTCAACTAAATCCTACTGCTATTGCTACACTACTGATACAAGTGATCTGATCCACCAGGATCGAATGGAAACTTAAACCATCCATGCATAAGGAAATTTTTGGCTTTGGAATTCATTACATGGTGATTATGGCTTTCAAGCAAAGAGCTTGTCGCTCTTTCTCTTTTGTGGTTGGCTTTTAACTTGTTTGGCTCCTTTATTTTTAGCCAACTTTTCTTCACACTGCCCAGACCTAATAAAATTTTAATTTCAACTTTTGTGGGATGTTTATAGGGCTGGATAATGAAGAAATCAATATCTAATGAGAGGAAGGAATGTTCATTTTCCTTAGTGTGCTCTATCCTAACCTCTTTATGCTCTTCTTGGGGTTTCACTTCTTGTTCTACCCCGTCCCCTTCTTTCTCTTTTTCATCTTCTTCTTTTATCTCTATGATCTTTTCATCTCCTCCCTCTTGAAGTTTCTGAAAATCACAATAACTCTCAGTTCTCTCCATTGTAGCTTCCTCTATGAGTTCTGATATGACAGTGGCCATCTGTCTTATTCGTATTTCCAGATTTTTGATGGAAGCTTCTTGATTCTTTAGGATTGCTTCTTGAGCGTCAAGCCTAGCTTCATTCTGAGCATCTCTTTTTTCTTGATTTTCTAGGAACTTTAAAAACATCTCCTCAAGTCTGGCTCTTTGTGAATTATCAATGGTTTCTAAACTAGGTTGTTCATCAGGTGGATTTAACATAGTATCTTTTTTAGCAGAATAGTTATCCACTAGAGTGGTCAGCCTAGACCAGTCTTTTTGAGGTTGAGGGGAATATGTATGATGATATGAAGAGTCACTAAACATAGGAGGGTGATCATACCTGAACCTGGACAATTGCCCATGTGGCAAATTGTCCTGCCAATCATTCTCAAAATATGGATTTACATTTTGCTTAGGGAAATAATTGTCATGCTCTGCTTCATAGAAACTATTAGGTTCAATATCAACAAAAGAACATGATATATTAGAATCATACCTCCATGAATCATGATTGGAAGATGCATATGGTTGGGGAAATTCTGAATATGAGTTAGGATATCGACTTATCTCATTTTGATCATTGTTCCACCTCTCATCAGAGTTCTCTTTCCAATTCCAGATCGAGTTCATCTAGTGGCTCACCACTAATTCTAGTTTTTATGCATGATCTGGTTCAACCTGAAAAGGTAAAATAAAAATTTTAATCTCAATCAACAAATAAAAATTTACTTAAACTTACCCTCAATTCAATGGTCCCCGACAACGGCGCCAAAAACTTGTTGGGTGTCTAGCAAGTGCACTAGGTCAGCAAGTAATATAGACTCCAGAGTCCAAATATCGATCCCACAGAGACCTTGATGAGAACTCAGTTTAAGCAAAGATCTTTCTATTGATTGAGGGAAAAAAAAAAATTTGGTTTTAGTTTGAAAATTGAAAAGAAAACAGAATTAAACTACTAGAAAAAATTAATAGAGATGAGATGTTGGGGAAAAGTGTCAATCCCTCCTAGTTGTCAACATGTAGAATTCTAATTTTATAGCTCAAATATCCTTGCCTTGACTTAGCTTTTGAAAACCTAGTTACCCATATATAGGACATAACTTTCACTTATTCCTTGAACTCCTTCTCAACCGGAACATTCAAATACTAAGTGCATACATATAAAAGCTTGAAGATTTACTCTCTCTTATTCAGAACAAGAGTTATAGAAGTCATATCACTTTTCAACTAGTCTCCTTCGAAACCGGAACAATCTAGTTTAAAAGCAAGTTGTTTTAGAAAATAAGAAATCATATAACTAACCCAAATCTTTACTGAAATTTAACTTCTCAATCCGTACCTCATTAAACTTCAGATATCAATATAGATTAGCAATAAGCAATGAATACAGATTCTAAAACAAAAGCAGAGTACTTTATTGCTATAGAAATCAGAACTTAAACATGTAACAACTAGGAGTTCATTACTTCCCCAACAAAGAGAGATTACTCCATGATAATAGAATAAACACACAGTAATAAGGATTCAATTACAGCCATAGACATAAAATAAACTAAGTACAGAAACCCCCTTAAAGGACTGACTTTGGCTTCTCTTGCACCTTGACTGAAATCTTCACCTTCTCTCTCTAAAGTGCCAAGAGGTCTTGTAAGACTCCCTCTGGACTTTTCTCTTCTCTCTAACCTAACTACAAAACAATAAAAATAAAATACAAACTATTCTAAGAGCTGGAACTCGGATCTGGATATCAAAACTCCTTCCTTGATCTCTGCCTCGGACCTCCTTTTATAGCAGAAGTTCTGCCCAGAACTTGTAATTTTAGCCTCTGTCCAGGGGTATGAATTGTGCTTTCCCGACCTCAGAATTGGCTGAAATTACATCCGAACCTTCCTTACATAGTCCTTGACATGGATTGGCCTGAATTTTTGTTATATGATCCTCAGTAGCACCAGGAATCTTCGTTCCAAGTTTGGCTTGAATTGGGATATGGGAACTTAAGATATAGCTCTCTTAAAACTCGGATTTTCTCTTCTCCTTCTGGCACCAGTTTCCTTTTTTGAATTGAACTTCTTCTTTCCTTGATCATTCAATGCACCTAGACTCGAGCACTATTCCATAAAATCTTCGTGGATACCTTCCTTAGATAATTAGGACTTCTTCTCCCAAGTTTGGGCTTGATTGGTAAGCAGAATCCCGAGATATCCGCAAGTCATGAAGCTGAGTCAGTGGCGCGGTCGCGCCGAATTGTTCTTTGTTTTGGCGCGGTCGCGCCACTGGAGCAGAATTTTGTCTAAGTTCGAAAAACGGCCTTCGAGTTCCACAAGAGGAAGGATTCTTAAAGGCGCCGTCAGCGCCACCCTTTTTTTAGAAACTGGCGCCGATCGGCGCCACTCCTTAGACACTTTGCCGACTTCCGAAATAGAACAAGACATCTATGTAAGGAAACAAGTTGCAGCCAGGCAAATGCCAGGAAGCGCCATCTTCATGGCGTGGTAGCGCCCTCGAGGGGCGCAGTCGCGCCATTTCACATTCACGAACTGTCCTCCTTTCAGCCTCTCTATTTGGGAATTTTTTGGATTTCTTTGAATTTTCGAACTTTTTACCGGCGCGGTCGCGCCAGAATCGGCGCGGTCGCACCATTCCCTATTTTTTCTTGATTTTGCTCCTTTTTCCTTCATTTTTCCTCAGAATTTAGATTTTCTTCTTCTATTAGGCACCTGAGATACAAAACATGAATTTGAGTTATATAATTCATTTTCATGCTAATAATTAACTCAAAATGGAAGTTTACGCTCATTAAATCATGCTTAAATAAGTGTCTTTTGGACACTTATCAACACCAAAATCAATATTTTTTAAATAAAAATCACATTATACTAAAGGTCATCAAGAGTTCAAAGTCAGGGAAAAATGGGATATGTTTGACTCCCTGCCATGTTCAAGTTTTGACTGAGATTCCAGTTTGTCAAAATGTGAGTATATAATAAATCATTTTATAACTTTACAGAGTGCACTCAACATAGAACTTTTGGTCATCAGTACAAGTTAAAAATTAAAAGAGAAGAAAGAAAAGAAGGTCTTTCTCTTTTTCAAATACAAAGGGTGGATACTCTAGTACTCCCCAAATAAAATCCATTTCATAGAGCTAAGCTAAGGGTCAGCTCTCAAGATAATGAGCCCAACCGAAAAATTTAGGCTTGGTTCAGCATAGATAATAAGCTTCATATTGGCTCAAGCAAGAAAAGAATCAAAGTGACTCGAGCCGAAGCAGAGACAAGCTGAAGCTACTAACAAACCACCAGTGAAGCTCCTAGAATGTTGAAGCTACTAGCAAGAGTTATAATTACGCATTGCATTTTTATCTTTTTGAAAATTTTATGCACAGAATTTCATAGTGCATTTTTTGTTAAAGAAATACACTAGTAGATGAGTAGAATTAAATAAAAATAATAATAACCTGTTTTAGTGTAATATTTGAATGACAACAACATGACACTTATTTCAAATCCAACTACTAATACTATCATTACTAGAGTAATTATTAGGATGGAGACAACAGTAGCAGACCAGAAAGTGGTATTTTACACCAATATTGCTCAAAGACTTCAAGAAAGAAAAATGGCCGACAATTATGGTTGACACTGATAATTTCTCGAAGAATAGTGATGACAGCAAAGAAATTGACTTAAAAAGTCAACGTATAGCCACAAAAATTTGAAAGAGGTAAGTTTTTCTTTTTTAAAATTTGAAAGAGGTAAGTTTGAAGGCCTTCACTCCAAAGGTGCAACTCTCTTCCAAAAAATTCACCTAAATTTAACTTATAGAAAAGAAGTGAAGAGTGTGATCAAGACCTTAATATCATCAACTCACTCTTTCCATTCGATCTATATGTTTTCTTGTTTGAGGGAAGGGAAATTTTCATGCTTCACCAATCAGAAAGAAAAGATCAATTTCACCTCAACTTAGTTGCTTTAAAATTGCCTGGATGTCCCTAGGAGTGTAAATTCTTAATAAAGATTCTAGACTTCTCTTAATTTTTCTAAGGCCTTGGAAGAGGCTCGACACTCTAACACAAACACATATTTGACCTCATCTCGACTGCATGAGAGCCTCCTGAATGTTCTAAGTCAAGTTATCGTGAGTAGAGTGTAAGCTTTTTCCTAGAGACTCAAAAAGTTTCTCAATTTTCTAAGTGCCTCCACAACTAAGCAGCTACACTTGCTTTTCCTCTGAGAGAAAGCAAACTCCTCGATTGAAAACGCGATACCATCTGATTCAAACAGATAAAAACACACTCCAACTAAATCGTATTCTCATACCAATGTTACAAATACCAAACTCTGCCTGAACCAATGAAATTTTACTGAATACGGTGGCATCATAAAAGATTGCCTTAGCAAGAGACGCGTCATTTGAAACCCTAGTTGTGAAGTTTGGCTAGAAAGTTAGAGACACATAAATATGAAAGATATTGACAACCAGATGGCCACCCTAAACTTGAATAGTGATGACATTAAAGTAGCACAAGCTAGCACAGTTGTGAACTCGTAAAACGTCAAAACAAAAAATAAAAAAATAAGAATTACAAAAACATGAGCCTTAATCTGTCTTAAAGCAATAAATAAGGTACATTGTTATCAATTTGACCCTGAAAGAACAACATCTCAAGCACGCTTACTGCCCCTCGGGCCTCTACTCACACAGAGAAAAAATATGGAAAACAAAAGAAAACTTAAGGATGTCAATTAGATAGCTAACAAGCTTAGCACTCACATTATATAGGTGACATTGGGCTTCTGTGACTGGCCAGGCAACGAGATACAGGAATCCGCCTCCAGTGGCAGAACATCGACAAGTCATTCGAGTAGCATTGCAGCGCCACCGAGGCCGACGACTTCAACAGCTCCCGATTAATGGTTCTCAAAATTCAAAAATAATAGTTGGACCCCGCGGTAGATCCAACGATGCCGTTGTTCTGATCCCCAATTTCCATAAACTGCCCGTTCACTAGCAGAATTGACTGGATCCTTTTGACCTCCTCTGCGTGCACAGGGGTTACCGTTTGAGATTCTTCTACTCGTACTAGACGAACTCCTCCTGGTTGTCGATGAACTCGGGCTTGTGCTCGTTGCAAAGTCCTGATGCGCCCATACAGGTCTTCCTAGTCCGCGACGTGGAGGTCAGAGTGGAGGGCAGGGACCGTCGATGGGGGCTTTGTTCTGTAGGACCAAGGCCGAGTAGGTCAGATCCTTATGCCATTTAGACTTTACAGGTGGAGAGATGGAGAATGCAGTGAACTCGATTTTGCGACCGTCAATAGAGGGGCCAAAATTGCTACGCCTAGGGCGATGCCCAAATGACCACGGCGCCACGTAGCGCGTCGTGGGGCCCACCACTTAGTTACACAGAAGACCATAACTGGTCTTCCGTTAACAGAATCGTAACCCAACCCCCTTTCATTATATCCTCAAAATTAAACTTTTTTATTCCCGCCTGCTCTGCGCTGCGACCTCCTGTGACCTCCTGCGACCTCCGACCTGCCCCTGCGACCTCTGACCTGCGCCTGCGACCTCCAACCTGCGCCTGAGACCTCCGACTGCGACCTGCTCGAGACCTCCGACCTGCGACCTGCTCGGGATGACCTACGATTTTTGTTTCTAACCTGCGATTTTTGTTTCTTCTCCTGGTCTTTCTTCTCCTGATCTTTCTTCTCTTGGTCTTTCTTCGACCTTCAGCTTATTCACCTGGTCTTCACCGAGGGGCGACCTCCCTCTAAGACCACCAACCCCTCTCTCCCAGAACTTCAAACCCTCCCTCCCAGACCTTCGATCCCTCTCACTCCCAGAAAAAAGCCACAGCTTCTTCTCAGGTTTGTGTTATTTTGACAAGTTTGAGTCTTTTTCTGTTTCAACGAGATTATCTCTGTCTTAGCATGTCGAGTACATTTTGGATATAAATTTTTTATAAAGTCTATTTACCTTAACACCCGTAAGCAATGACTGTCTATGTTTTAATTTTGCATTTACTGGATGGGTTTGAATTGGATTTTGAAAGTTAAGTCTATGTTTAAACTGGTATCAATGTTAACTTTGTGTATTTTTTTTTTTTAATATTTTTCGTTACTCTTTTATATTTTTGTTGTTGTAAATCATTACCTGAGTTGCCCTGATCAACTAATAAGTTTGAGTCTTGTTCTGTTTCGACGAGATTATCTTTGTCTTAGCATGCCGTGTAAATTTTTGTATATAAATTTTTGAGAAAGTCTATTTACCTTAACACCCGTAAGCAATGGCTGTCTATGTCTTAATTTTGCATTTACTGGATGGGTTTGAATTGGATTTTGAAAGTTAAGTCTATGTTTAAACTTGTATCCATGTTAACTTTGTGTATTTTTTTTTAATATTTTTCCATACTCTTTTTTTTTTCTTGCTGTAAATCATTGCCTGAGTTGCCCTGATCAACTAATAAGTTTGAGTCTTGTTCTGTTTCGATGAGATTATCTCTGACTTAGCTTGTCGTGTAAATTTTTGAGAAAGTCTATTTACCTTAACACTCGTTGATAAGTGTCCAAAAGACACTTATTTATGCATGAATTATTGATCATAAATTCTTAATTTGAGTTGATTATGAGCATGAAATTGACATATATAATAAAAATACATGTTTTGTGTCTCAGGTACCCAGTAAAAGAAGAAAATCTGAATTTTGAGAGAAAATGAAGGAAAAGGGAGCAAAATCAAGCCAAAAAGAGAATGGCGCGACCGCGCCAATTCTGGCGCGACCGCGCCGGGAAAATATGCAAAAATTCAAATAAATCCTAGAAATTCCCAACGGCTAGTAAGGCTGAAAGAAGGACAATTTGTGAACGTGAAACCGCGCGACCGCGCCCCACGAGGGCGCTACCGCGCTTGGAAGATGGCGCTACCTGTGGCGCAGGCTCGCCGAACAGTTGCCTTACAAAGAGTTCAAAGTTTTATTTCGGGAAGTCGGCTAAGATTCTAAGGAGTGGCGCGACCGCGCCAAAATAAGAAGAAAATGTGGTTCGACTGCGCCGCTGACTCAGCAAATGTAAATTACGAAAATCTCGGGATTCTGACTACCAATCAAGCCCAAACTTGGGAGAAGAAGTCCTGATTGTCTAAGGAAGGAATCCAAGACAATTTTATGGAATATTGCTTGAGTCTAGGTGCATTGAATGATAAAAAAAGGAGAAATTTCACACAAAGAAGGAAACTGTTGCCAGAAGGAGAAGTTGAATCCAAAAATTGTGAAGAACATATCTGGAGTTCCCGTGCTCCAATTGAAGCCAAATTTGGACAGAAGATTCCTGAGGATATTAAGGATCATATCACGAAAATTCAGGCAAGTCCAAGACGGGGTTCTCAAGTTTCATATCTTCAAAGTGGTGGACCCAGTGCTGGAATTGGCAGCATAATCAAGCAACTTCTTCACATCATATCTCGAGTTTCCCAACTCAGATTGAACTCAAATTTTGTGAGTTCCGCAAGGACCAAAGAAAGTAGGTTTGTATGTAATTTCATAAAATTCTGATTTCAGGAAAGTATAATTCATACCCCTGGACAGAGACTAATTTACAAGTTCTGGACAGAAGCCCAGCTATTAATAGAGGTCCGAGGCAGAGAGCAGGGCATCCAGTTTTAGGTTGTAAATATAGTTCTAGATCAAGTTTTACTTCAATTCATTGTTTTTATAGTTACTTTAGAGAGGAGAGAAAGTCCAGAGGGAGTCTTACACGACCTCTTGGCACTTTAGAGAGAGAAGGTGGAGATTTCAGCCAAGGTGCAAGAGAAGCTAAAAGCAGTCCTTCAAGGGGGTTTTTGTACTTAGTTTATTTTATGTCTTTGGCTATAATTGAATCCTTTTTACTGTGTGTTTATTCTCTTTGTTGGGGAAGTCATGAACTCCTAGTTGTCTATGTTTAAGTTCTAAATTCTATAGCAATAAAGTACTTTGCTTTTGTTTTAGAAACTGAGTTCATTGCTTATTTCTGATCTGAATTCAATTCTGGAATTTAATGAGGTTCGAATAGAGAAGTTAAATTTCAGTAGAGAGTTGGGTTAGTAACTTGATTCTTGTTTTCTAAAAGCAACTTATTTTTCTAACTAGATTGTTCTGGTTATGAAGGAGACTAGTTGAAAAGTGATGTGACTTCTATAACTCTTGTTCTGAATAAGAGAGAGTTAATCTTCAAGCTTTTATATTTATGCACTTAGGATTTGAATGTTCCGGTTGAGAAGGAGTTTAAAGAATAAGTGAAAGTTATTTCCTATATATGGGTAACCATGTTTTCAAAAGCTAAGTCAAGGTAAGGGTATTTGAGCTATAAAATCAGAACTTTGCATGTTAGCAACTAGGAGGGATTGACACTTTTCCCCAACATCTCATCTCTATAAGGTTTCCAGTAGTTTAATTCTATTTTGTTTTTCGAGTTCTCAAAACCAAAAATTCTTTTCCTCAATCAGTAGAAAAATCTTTGCTTAAACCGAGTTCTCATCAAGGTCTCTGTGGGATCGATATCTGGACTCTCGAGTCTATATTACTTGCTGACCTAGTGCACTTGCTAGACACCCAACACCCGTAAGCAATGGCTGTCTATGTTTTAATTTTACATTTACGGAATGGGTTTGAATTGGATTTTGAAAGTTAAGACTATGTTTAAACTTGCATGCATGTTAACTTTGTGTCTTTTTTTAATATTTTTCCATACTCTATTATTTTTTTCTTGCAGTAAATCATTGCCCAATTGCCCTGATCAACTAATAAGTTTGAGTCTTGTTCTGTTTCGACGAGATTATCTCTGTCCTAGCATGTCGTGTAAATTTTTGTATATAAATTTTTGAGAAAGTCTATTTACCTTAACACCCGTAAGCAATGGCAGTCTATGTTTTAATTTTGTATTTCCTGAATGGGTTTGAATTGGATTTTAAAAGTTAAGTCTATGTTTAAACTTGCATCCTTGTTAACTTTGTGTTATTTTTAATATTTTTCCATACTCTATTATTTTTTTCTTGTTGTAAATCATTGCTCGAGTAGCCCTGATCAACTAGATTGTGCCTCCATTGGTATTGATTGGAGCTGTTGCAAACTGGAAATGTTGCTTGATTCCCTCCAAATATATATATATATTTTTTTGTCATATCTTTTTTTATTTTGATAATCTTTGTATTGTATGAAATATGTTATTTTGCCAGTTTCTGTGATTTTGACAAGTGTGAGTCTTGTTCCGTTTTGACGAGATTATCTATGTCTGGTACTAATTATTTTATGAAAGCATACTGTATTGATAATTGACTACTTTACAAAGCATGAATTATGATATTTTCATATTAGATGTAGTATTTTTAGGAAAAAATAGTATTTTGACATAGAATGCAGTAGTCATGTTTTTTTCTCAGGTTCGTGTTATTTTAGTTTTTATGTGTGACATAGTATGTGGTGTTTATGTTTTTTTGTCAGGTTTGTGTTATGTTAGTTTTAATGTCATTTATAAATCTTACAGTATAATGTGATTCATGGATTGAACGATTTTGAAGTTCATATTCACACTTAGTTATTGTAGTTTCATGTAAAATGTCATATGTCATTAATGCAATATTTTTGCATGGACATTTAGGACTTCCATCTTGTGTTTGTGGATTCCAATAATCAATCGACTAGCATGGATGATCACAACACAGAGAATCAGGTACAAGTTAATCAATTAATTGTTGAATTTAAAATTTAGTTTATATATGCTTTGTAAAAAAAATAATTATATCTATCCCTATGATATTGGCACAGATGTTGACACAGAGAATGTACAATTTGATGTACTTTTTTGTTCATTTATAAATTTGAGAACTCATATTATGCTATGAAAGATGATCCATTGTTATGTTATAGGATATGGATGACCTGAATGTTGAGTCACCAAAATCTCCAGACGAGCAATTAATAGAGCCAACGGTCGGGATGCAATTTGATACATTTGATGAGGCATTCAACTTCTATAATTCATATACATTTAAGAAGGGGTTTAGTGTTCGAAGAGATAGAATTCATACGAAAGGTGGTGTAAAAGTTAGCCAAAAATTTGTTTGTGCTAAAGAAGGCAAAAAGCGGTATGACAAGCGACGTACAAATGCCACATTTTCTTGTGCCCAAACGAGGTGTGAATGCGAAGCAAAGATGTACGTTCGACTTAATGACATGGGAAAAGTAGAAGTGAAAAGTTTTACAGAAGAGCATACCCACGAATATATAACTCCTAGAAAAGCACATATGTTTGAGTATTTAGGGGTGCAATGTGCACATGTGATGAAGGTCCATGTCCACGAAGAAATCCCTTGTATGCATCCAAAATATATTTTAAAAAGATGGACGAGAGATACTAAAATGGGGGAAGTCGTATATAGCACTGGTAACATCGTTGATGTGGACCCAAAAGCACTACAAACAAGAAGGTATGCAATCCTCATGAGTGTCTATGGGAAGGTAGCTAATATAGCCTCTGAGCACGAAAAAGTCTTTAAGGACTGTTATAGTAGGGGGATCGGGATGACAAAGGAAGTGATGCATAAGATAAATAGTCTACGGGTTGAAATGCCAAATCCTGCACCCCAATCTGGTGCCAGCGAGAACGTCAATGAAGTCCATGGCCAAACCTCATCCCCACAACAAACACAATCATGGAGCTATTGCACAAAAATCCCGTGGACAGAGAGGGGGGCAAGGGAGAGGGCGACCAAAGGGTGCACTAGAGCGTGCTTTACACTCGAGAGGAGGGAGAACGACATTGGCAGATAATTTGCATGTGGAACATGCATCCACTCGGTCCGTGCATTCTTCGCCCTCCATGGTGCACACAATGCAGGTAAAATAATGTTTAACTTGTCCTTTCGGTTTAAAAAATCTAACATCTTTCTTGTGCACTGTCAGGGTTTCCCTTCAGCTATTCATGGGTTCCTCCAACAACCATCGATGACTCAACTATTACATGTATATTTACAACAAGTCTTTGATAGAATTGTGGTTTTTTATAAATTCATGAACTGAATATTTAAATTATCTTTTGCATTATTTATAGGCTGTGGGTATGTCTCACTCACAATCATCTCAGCAATCCACTAACATAGGAGAGCATTAAAATATTTTTTACTGTAAGTTTGTATCATATCAAATCTTCTCTATATTATGTTTACTTTCATCCATGTTTCTTGGCCAGATTGGAGTGTACTATGGCCAGGTCAACGTGTGCCTTTGATAGTTTGGGTCAAGTGTGAGATAGACTTGGCCCTTCATTAAATGAATTAATATTCATAATCTTAGGTTGAGTTTATCCATTGCGCTTATGTATGCAAGGAATCATCACAGCTTCAATACAGTATGCAACGGAAGAGTTCCCTCAATTACGTGATGTGGTTGATTGAAGATTTGATGACCCCTAAAAATATGAACTTGTAAGTGCTATTCCTCCATTCTATTTTTTGGTTGTTGGTCTATATTGGTCTAAGTGAACACTATTAGCCGAGTGCATATTTTTAACCAAAAGCTCATATATTTTATATGGTTGTTAACCTCCACTAAAAAAAATAAGGTTATTAACCTACTTGCTGTAAAAGTGTAGCTCAATTCCACAAGTCAAATAGGTGATATTTTGGTTAATTCTAGAAAATATCTGTTTGCAGGTGAGTGCTCGTGTTAGGGGACTTGATGTGGAGAAGAGTTGCCTTTCGCAAATGATTGATGTGGAGAAGAATTCAGATTGTTGCATTGAGGAAGTTTTTTTGTATTTTTTACTGAATTTAATGACAAAAAAGCTTGGTTTCGAGATAGGGATATTGTTATAATGGTCGTCCATGTATAAGCCAACTTTTCAGTATGATGGTCTTTGTTTGTTTTGAGCTGATTAACATAGGGATATTGTTATGGTGCAAGCTGAGTTGATCAAATTCAAATGATGCAAGTTGGTATAATTGTAAGCCACACGGCCAAGCTCCTTACAGATTACCAATTTTGACTCAGCAAGTCTCCAAACATATTACCACATTCTTGCCTAGAAATACCATATTTTATGCAAAAATACCAGTTTTTAACTTAACTAGTAAAACCTAAGATTACCATATTCTCAACCAAAATACCATATTTTATGTGAAAATACCAGTTTTTATGGCTCAAACTAAAACTTAAGATTACCATATTCCCCCCAAACATACCACATTTTAACTGCAAATACCAGTTTTTATTTCACAAAGGAAAACATAAGATTACCATATCCCCACCCAGAAATACCATAGTTTATGTGAAAATACCAGTTTTCAACACACTCAGAAAAACTTAAGATTACCATATTCCCCACCAAAAATACCACATGTTATGTGAAAATACCAATTTTTTTCGCGCTAACAAAAACTTAAGATTATCGTATTCCCCCCAAAAACACAACATTTTAAGTGAAAATACCAGTTTTTATTTCACAAAGGAAAACTTAAGATTACCATATTCCCTCCCAGAATTACTATATTTTATGTGAAAATACCAGTTTTTAACTCGCTCTGAAAAACTTAATATTATCATATTCCCAACCAGAAATACCACATGTTATGTAAAAATACCAGTTTTCTTCACGCAAACTAAAACTTTAGATTACTATATTCCCCCCAGAAATACCACATTTTAAGTGAAAATACCAGGTTTCATTTCACATTGGAAAACATAAGATTACCTTATTCCCACCCAGAAATACCATATTTTATGTGAAAAATACCAGTTTTCTTTACGCTTGTTAAAACTTAAGATTACCACATTCCCCTCAAACATACAATATTATCTCCTCAAATACCAGTTTTGAACTCTATTCTTGTTTCCTCTCAGAATACCGCATTCCACACCAGAAGTACCGCATTTTATGTGAAAATACCAGTTTTGATCGATTTGTTTTGTTAGACTTTTCCCTCTTTAGTTTCTCTTGGTGCCTGTGAAGTGGTCAATCTGTAATGTTAACATATTGAATAGTTAAGTAGATATAGACAGCTGAAGTTCAATCAAGAAATACACAATTATATTTCTTTCATTGAAATTGAAACTGAACAGAAATAGACAAATGTATGAACACAACATAAGTAGACAACTATCTGAATAGAACATAAGTACACATCTGTATAAATAGATAAAGAACTAATCACTTCAATTGTTTAACACCAAATAGAAATAAAAAATGTTGTGCTACAAGTGTCTTTCATACAAGGATAAGATGTATTCACATGAATGACGATCAAAGAACTCAATCAAGTATTCTTGTTCCTCCTTTGATATGTCTTCAAACAGACAAATGGGTCACTAATCGTCCTAGAAGGCCGAATTTGCCTCCTCTGGGTCACAGTAACTTCCGGCTCCAGGTCAGGTTGCTCTTCATCTGGCTGAGAATCCGATCTATGGTACTCTTCATTTGGCTCTTCCTCATATTCTGGCTCAGACTGCTCTTCGTTCATTTTGTTCCTAGCCGCAGTCTCTGCAGTCAGATCGATGTCCAACTGTAAGTGATCACACACTTGTCCAAGTGCCCGACGGAGAACCCCAATTTCTTGTCTCATATCACTTATGTCTTCAGTATTACTTTGGGACGAAGATTGTCCAACTTCATGCACTTGTCCCTAAGAATATAAAACTATAATGTTAGAAAAAAATAAAAATTGTGATATGGTGAAATGGAACTATATCAAACGAATACTTACCGAGACCATTTCATTTATGTACACCCCCTTCCTCTGAAACTTGTGATTTCCCCACTTGAGGACAGGTGGGTGTGCACCTGGGTCTACAAGCTTTTGCCTAAATAGTCTTGAGTCACCCATGGTGCTCATAGTCTCATAATACCATGTGTGCAAAAAAAAATGTAAGTGCACATAAATATAAAGTAAAACAATACAAAAATTTAAATATTTTAATTCTTATAGTGGCTGCAAGTGTTCATCCTCCAAAGTAACAAGTTCTCTTGTCCTTGGCATGCTCAAATTGCTTGATGACATGTCGATATACAGCATCACCCCACACATACTTGCCAAGTCCCTCTAAGTCATCTACGTTGCTAATGAGGCTCAAAGGGATATGTTTGTTCGATTGAGGGAACAGGATATCTGCAAAAATCAATAACACTGTAAGTTGTGCAACCGGCTTCGCATTTCTTCTGCCCACCAAGGATGTGATCTTTCAAAAAATGTCATCTCTTGTAGAGATCTTATTGTCGAAGTGTTTGGTCACTAGTTCGGGATCTCATTAACTTCTAACAACTTCGACATGCTCCTCTTCTTCGGCCAGGACCAATACTCGACATACAACTTCGCGTTCAAAACGAACATACCTGTTGTTAATTAAAACGGCTACCTGACCAACATTGTACTATTGACATAAGGTGCACAATAAAGTGCCCTCAATGTTCGCCTCCTTTACGTCTAACAAGTGGCCAAATGGAGTACTTCCAATTAACTCAAGGTGTACCTCCTTAAAATTTAATTCCTTCATAGACCTCGCAAACTGGCTTGGGGTACACATGATCCTAACAGATATGGGTAATTTCTCCATCTGTAAGTAAAAGATTGAGAAGATTTAAATTATTAGGAAGAGAAGAATTAAATGAAAATAAAATTAAAAAGTGAATCAAAAGGAATAAATATTTAATTGAGGAATAGAACAATAAATCATATGCAAGGCAATAGTAAAATCAAGGAATCTAACTCTTGGCAAAATAACATATTTCATACAATACAAAGATTATCAAAATAAAAAAAGATATGACCAAAAAAATATATATATTTGGAGGGAATCAAGCAACATTTCTAATTTGCAACGGCACCAATCAAAACCAATGGAGGCACAATCTAGTTGATCAGGGAAACTCGGGCAATGATTTACAGCAAGAAAAAAATAATAGAGTATGGAAAAATATTTTAAAAAAAACACAAAGTTAACATGGATGCAAGTTTAAACATAGACTTAACTTTCAAAATCCAATTCAAACCCATTCAGTAAATGCAATATTAAAACATAGACAGCCATTGCTTACGGATGTTAAGGTAAATAGACTTTTTAAAAAATTTATACACAAAAATTTACACGGCATGCTAAGACAGAGTTAATCTCATCGAAACAGAACAAGACTCAAACTTATTAGTTGATCAGGGCAACTCAGGCAATGATTTACAGCAAGAAAAAAATAAAAGAGTTTGGAAAAATATTAAAAAAATACCTAAAGTTAACATGGATACCAGTTTAAACATTGACTTAACTTTCAAAATCCAATTCAAACCCATCCAGTAAATGCAAAATTAAACCATAGACAGTCATTGCTTACGGGTGTTAAGGTAAATAGACTTTATCAAAAAGTTATATACAAACATGTACAAGGCATGCTAAGACAGAGATAATCTCGTCAAAATAGAACGAGACTCAAACTTGTCAAAATAACACAAACCTGAGAAGAACCATGGCTTTTGTCCGGGAGAGAGAGGGGTTGAAGGTCTGGGAGGGAGGGTTGGAGTTCTGGGAGAGAGGGGTTGGAGGTCTTAGAGGGAGGTCGCTCCTCGGTGAAGACCAGGTGAATAAGCCGAAGGTCGAAGAAAGACCAGGAGAAGAAAGATCAGGAGAAGAAAGACTAGGAGAAGAAACGAAAATTGCAGGTTAGAAACAAAAATTGCAGGTCATCCTGAGCAGGTCGCAGGTCGGAGGTCCCGAGCAGGTCGCAGGTCGGAGGTCGCAGGCGCAGGTCGGAGGTCGCAGGGCGCAGGTCGTGAGGTCGCAGACGCAGGTCGGAGGTCGCAGCGCAGGTCGGAGGTCGCAGCGCAGGTCGAGGTCACGACGCAGGTTGGAGGTCGCAGCGCAGGTCGGAGGTCGCAGGAGGTCGTAGGTCGGAGGTCGCAGGAAGTCGCAGGTCGGAGGTCGTAGGAGGTCATAGGTCGGAGATCGCAGAGGTCGCAGGTCGGAGGTCGCAGGAGGTCACAAAGCAGAAAGCAAAGGAATGAACAATTTTAATTTTGAGGATATACTGAAAGGGGATGGGGGTTGGGTTCACGATCTGTTAACGGAAGACCAGTTATGGCCTTCTGTTTAACTAAGTGGTGGAGCCCCACGGCGCACTACGTGGCGCCGCCGGTCATTTAGGCGTGTTGCCCCGGGCGTAGTAAATTTGGCCCGTCAATAGAGTAGTTGCTGCTGGAGGCTGCACTGCTAACAGCAATAAGGAATATGGACACACCGTTGTCCGTTGTCGGAACTCTAATCGAGTCAAAGATGTGGAATAAGCGGAAACTTATATTTAATTGGCTTTCTACGCCGTTTAAATTTTGCTTTAAAATATTTCAATTCAAACCTTCACAGCCAAGCACTATAATCATTTCAGATAAACTTATTATCGACTAATATTTTCCCTTTTCATTTTTTACCTGCTGCCTCCTGCCATTGGTTTTACATTGAAGGTCAAATTTGTCTTTATCGTCTACCACAGAATATTCATTCAAAATTCATAAGCTGTTGCAATTTTTTACATCTTTACGTGATTAATTTGTTCAACATCGGAAAATACCAATGCCAAATTTTTTATTTTATTAATTATAATTAGTTAATTACTCTTATAGGTTTATTTAGACACATATAAATATTAACAAATTAATTTAAAATAAATATATTGATGTTTTCACTAAAGGTGAATTTCAAACAAGTACGCTAATAAATCTTTTTTTTGGGATTAATAATATAATTTGATAAATATAAAATATTATTTACATATTTTTTCTTGTTCATACTTTCTTCTTAATTAGTTATAAAAATTAAGCATGTATTCCTTATGACTTTTAAGCTTTCATTTTATTTTTATTTGAAATATATCTTCAATATATTTCTATTGGTGAACTTAATACAAGTATTTTCCTAAACTTTATTTTTAAGAATTTAAAACAATAAAAAAAATTTAATTTTAATTTTTTTTTTTTTTTTAAAAAGTTATTTTAAAATTGTAAACATCTTTAACCGTTTACAAAATAAAAGATAGTTGTGCTTGATAATTAAAATAGAATTTTATAAATTAAACAAATTTTAAAGTAGTTTAAAATAATACAATATAAGAGATTTTATTAAACAATAACAAAGGAAGGATTGTCACTGGATTATTAAACAAAAATAAATCAATCCAATACTACAAAAAACAAAATAGTGCATAAAAATAAATTATAATGGATTTTTTATCAAAAGAGATTGTATTTTTAAAAAATAATTAATGACTGCAATTTTTTTAAGAATGAAATTTTATTTATTTTAAAACTTTTTATTTAACATAGAAGAAATTTAACAATATACAAACTAGGCCTATAAAAGGATTCAAAATCCTTCTGATCCTGCTATTTTGATTTCGAATCTGATCCGAGTACGGATCGGAAATATCTTTGGATCCAAAAATTCAAAATTCAAAAATTTTGAATCCGCGGATCCGAATAATTCTGGATCTGATTATAATTAATGAACAGTACAAAATTAAGGGGAAACCTTAATACATAATATGTACTTAAAATAAAAAACTAAAAAAATGGTTGTTAAAACTTAAAAAACCAAAAACCAAAAAAAAAAAAAAACAAAACACAAGCACAACCGTGTCATAGCTTTTTTCTGAGAACCAGTTAATTGAAAAGAATCGAAGGACAAAAATAAAGAAAAGAACAAAAAATCATCTTCGTAACTACTCATTTGTAGGAGTGATTCATGCCGAAGAGGCAAGAATGACACTATAATAAAGATAATAGCAAGGTACTTCCATGTTGATCGAAGCATACAAATATAAAAAGTCAAGAAATCATGAAGCCGCCATGTATTATGGGGAGAGATAACGACACGCAACGTCGATCTTTGGAAACAAGAACCCACTTTCAGCAAACTACCGTAAAGAATACTCTAAAATCTCTCTCTCTGGACCCGGATCCGCTGGCCAAAGCCATTTTTGCCCAGCGTATGCAGGGCCAATGACGGAGCGCCCAGGCACGAGGTGCCCGTGTCGCGCTCCACCATGCGCGGATCCGGGTCTCAACCGGGTCGTTCAACAGACCAAAAAATAAAAAATAAAAACCGGCCGAAAATCCAGTTCGACGCACATCCGGGTTAAGAACATTTTCATCTTCCCGCCCATCCCTCTTCTTCTCTCATCTTCTCTCATCTCCATTTGTTTTCAATTTTCTTCCCTCGTCTTCCGAAACAAGCTGCGTGAAGCCTCTGCGTGAAGCCTCTGCGTGAAGCCTCTGCGTGAAGCCTCTGCGTGAAGCCTCTGGGGGGAAGCCTCTGCGTGAAGCCTCTGCGTGAAGCCTCTGCGTGAAGCCTCTGCGTGAAGCCTCTGCGTGAAGCCTCTGCGTGAAGCTCTGAAGCCTGCGTGAAGCCTCTGCGTGAAGCCTCTGCGTGAAGCCTCTGCGTGAAGCCTCTGCGTGAAGCCTCTGCGTGAAGCCTCTGCGTGAAGCCTCTGCGTGAAGCCTCTGAAGCCTCTGCGTGAAGCCTCTGCGTGAAGCCTCTGGCGTGAAGCCTGCGTGAAGCCTCTGCGTGAAGCCTCTGCGTGAAGCCTCTGCGTGAAGCCTCTGCGTGAAGCCTGCTCTGCGTGAAGCCTCTGCGTGAAAGCCTCTGCGTGAAGCCTCTGGGTGAAGCCTCTGTGAAGCCTCTGCGTGAAGCCTCTGCGTGAAGCCTCTGCGTGAAGCCTCTGCGTGAAACCTCTGCGTGAAGCCTCTGGTGAAGCCTCTGCGTGAAGCCTCTGGCGTGAAGCCTCTGGTGAAGCCTCTGCGTGAAGCCTCTGCGTGAAGCCTCTGCGTGAAGCCTCTGGCGTGAAAGCCTCTGCGTGAAGCCTCTGCGTGAAGCCTGGCGTGAAGCCTCTGCGTGGAAGCCTCTGCGTGAAGCCTCTGCGTGAAGCCTCTGCGTGAAGCCTCTGCGTGAAGCCTCTGCGTGAAGCCTCTGCGTGAAGCCTCTGCGTGAAGCCTCTGCGTGAAGCCTCTGGCGTGAAGCCTGCGTGAAGCCTCTGCCTGCGTGAAGCCTCTGGGTGAAGCCTCTGCGTGAAGCCTCTGGCGTGAAGCCTCTGCGTGAAGCCTCTGGCGTGAAGCCTCTGCGTGAAGCCTCTGCGTGAAGCCTCTGCTGGTGAAGCCTCTGCGTGAAGCCTGCGCGTGAAGCCTCTGCGTGAAGCCTCTGGCGTGAAGCCTCTGTGAAGCCTCTGCGTGAAGCCTCTGCGTGAAGCCTCTGCGTGAAGCCTCTGGCGTGAAGCCTCTGCGTGAAACCTCTGCGTGAAGCCTCTGCCTCTGCGTGAAGCCTCTGCGTGAAGCCTCTGCGTGAAGCCTCTGCGTGAAAACCTGCGTGAAGCCTCTGGCGTGAAGCCTCTGGCGTGAAGCCTCTGGCGTGAAGCCTCTGCGTGAAGCCTCTGGCGTGAAGCCTCCTGGCGTGAAGCCTCTGGCGTGAAGCCTCTGGGTGAAGCCTGCTGGCGTGAAGCCTCTGCGTGAAGCCTCTGGCGTGAAGCCTCTGGCGTGAAGCCTCTGCGTGAAGCCTCTGCGTGAAGCCTCTGCGTGAAGCCTCTGCGTGAAGCCTCTGCGTGAAGCCTCTGCGTGAAGCCTCTGCGTGAAGCCTCTGCGTGAAGCCTCTGCGTGAAGCCTCTGCGTGAAGCCTCTGCGTGAAGCCTCTGCGTGAAGCCTCTGCGTGAAGCCTCTGCGTGAAGCCTCTGCGTGAAGCCTCTGCGTGAAGCCTCTGCGTGAAGCCTCTGCGTGAAGCCTCTGCGTGAAGCCCTTGAGTGAAGCCCTTGAGTGAAGCCTCTGTATTTTGACTCTTCGTAGTAGGTGACATGTGTAATGTATTTTTTGCTGTGTTTTTTTTTGTTTATTATAATTATTTAAATTTTCTTCATTCACTTTAAAAATAAAAAATAAATTTTCTCCTACATTTATATCCTACATTTAGTACCACCTCTGTACCAACCTTTGGCCAACTATATACCGTACAAATATTTTTTTTTTTGGTATCTGACAACTATATACTACATTCGGTAACAACTCTACACCAGCCGTTGAACAACTATATACTACATTAGTACACAACTCTATACTAACATTCGTACACAACTCTGTACTAACATTCGTACAACTATATACCACTGTAAGGCAAAACTGTAGCGTGCATACGTCAAAGGTAGCGCCATAGGGGGGCACGGTCGCGCCATCTTCCTGACACTTATCATCCTCTAACCCTATACTACGTATAGTTATAACTCTGTACCATCCTTTGCACAACTCTATACCATTGGCGCATTTTTTTTGTGTGGTCTAACAACTATTTACTACGTTTAGTTAGAACTCTGTACCATCCTTTGCACAACTCTATACCATTGGAGCATTTTTTTTGTGTGGTCTAACAACTATATACTACGTTTAGTTACAACTCTATACCATCCTTTGCACAAATCTATACCATTAGAGCTTTTTTTTTGTGTGGTCTAACAACTATATACTACGTTTGGTACCAACTCTGTACCATCCTTTGGACAACTATATACCATTAGAGTATTTTTTTTTCTGTTGTCTAACAACTATATACTACTTTTAGTACCAACTTTGTACCAACCTTTGGACAATTATATACCATTAGAGTATTTTTTTTTTTTTTGTCTAATAACTATATACTACTTTTGGTACCAACTCTGTACCAGCCTGTGGGCAACTATTTACCATTAGAGTTTTTTTTTTTTTTTTTTGTTGTCTAACAACTATATACTACTTTTGGTAAGAACTATATACTAACACAATACTACGTATAGTTTTAACTCTGTACCATCCTTTGGACAACTATTTACCAAATGTTTATCGATTATTGTTTGGTTTTTTGACAACTATGTACTAATTTTAGTTACAACTTTTTACCATCCTTCGTACAACTATATACCATTACAATAAATGGGCCCACGATGATTACACTTTGGCCTTTGTCAATTCGAAGTGTTGGAACCTGTTTTGGATATTTGGCAAACCTAGAAAAACTAACATTAATCGACGATGATCTGTCTTGCAAGCAATTAAGTGGCATTTGATGGGGGAGTACCATGTTTGCAAAAAGTAAAGATCATTTATAAATCACTATATAACATTCAATGTCGAGTACATAAACACGTAAACCCAAGAAGACTGAATTTATACATTCATGACCCTCCACTGAAACTGGCTTCAAAATGAGATAAAAAACCATTATCCACCAGCAGCCCCAACTGAGTAGATATCTCCCGGCCAAGAATAGATGCGTTCCGGTAATAACTTGGCTACTACATGTCCCATAACCAGCAATTGTAGCACATGAGTCTTTAATAGAAGGTAGAGCTCTCTCAAACTTCAATGCTGAAGGTGGATGGTTAAGATTCACCTGAGTCGTTAGAGGGTCTTTATGCAGGTGGGTCCTCCAAGCATCTACAATTGCACACCATGTGATGACCAACTGTAATCGGGAACACAAACATTTATCTATTAAAACTCTCCTGAATTTCTACTCCACTTGCTCGTTGCCTTATAGGCCATGTTAAGATAACGACAAGACTATCATGTCTGCTCAACACTGGTGCACCATCCATCCACAATGACAATATTACTGCTTACCGGCCCAGCAATGAATTTGTCATTTAATACGTCGCACAACAAGTTATATGGAACGCGAGGTTCCGATCCAACCATTGCCCTACAACACCATACAATGAACAGTCAGAATGCGTTGAACATGCAGTTGGCAAATATATATGGACCTTGTGAGACAAACACTTACACGTAAGCAGCTTCGTCTTTCAAAGACGCTGCCACCTACTTTGCATCCTCAACGGGCAGTTGACTAACCCACCTACCGGCCTGTGTCACATCGTTGAGATCACAGTGTTAGTCAACATGTCATGTGATTGAACTCTCTACTGCAAATTAGCTATTTACCTTCCTGCGTTTTGTGCCGACATGCGGCGGTGACAGGTACTTGAAGCAAACCTTTCGCTTCCTAGGACACTTTTTCACCGTCTGAGCAACGGTCATCAGATCACCTCTCTCATAACCCTCCTCTTGCCCGCCCTCAATGTCGCCACTCTGGGTGACTCCATCAAATTTAACTTCGCTTCTACCAGAAGTGGCAACGTTGAGTTGATCCACCATGGCGGAGCATTGAAGTCTCATCTGCTCAACCTCCGCCTACAAAAGTCGTTTAGTTGTTAAAGTAACTATGCACATCAGAACTATTGATAGTACTGTAGACAATTTTATTAATTTCAAATGACCATACCCGCGACCGTTGCTCGACTTCCTCGAGCGCGTGTTTGTACCCAGCCTCCACACGCAACAGCTGTTCCTCAAATTTTACCTACGTAAAACAAGTTACAACACATTCAATTCAAGCTTAGTTGGGGTCGGTAGCCACATACCAAAATTATTTAGGTAAATAATTTATGAAGTTCAAATATACATACTGTCAGCCGTTGCTCAAGCTCCTCCATGGCACGCGCGTGCTTAGCCTCCATCTATATAAACCGCTCCTCAAAAGTGTCCTACGTTAAACAGGTTACACAACATTCAATTTACTCTCATGCAAAATAAAAATATAAACTAAATTAATATTCATGGATATTCTTAGACGACAAACAAACCTGGACAAAATCATCGGGCATGGAGGTAGGGTTTTTGCAGCCCTGGACCAGCTGTATTTCTGCCGGTGTTTCCGCCTCCATGGCATGCACCTGCCATATAACAAATATTACTCTCACGGGTCGACAAAACATATTTATTACAAGGATTTTTAACATACAATAAAATTTCACTTAGCTTTAATATCACCTCAACCATTTACCTGACTGCCAGCCACCTTGGCTAGCACAGTGCACTTCCTATCAAAGCTTTTCCCTACCCACCTACACAAGCGTGGGTACACACTCCGCTGGATGGGAGTGTAGGTGGATACGCACTCTTTGAACCATACCTAGCCAAACCAATTATTCAAAATCAACCCACATTGCAAACTACAAAGAACATAAATAGTAAATAGACATGATAATTAATATTGACTTACCACCAGAGCTAGCGTGCAGCCAGCAAGGTAGTTGTTCGCAACGAAGGACGATGTTTCCAGCCTCTCCACGGAGCTGTTCAAGCCGTCCACCATGAATCGGTGGACAGCTCGAGCCTAGGCATAGGAACCTAGCACATCTACATCTTCTACTAGTGCTAGGAAATGCTTCTTTAGTCTCCCGTTTGCGTGGGGAAATAAAACCTCAGTGAACATTAATAAAATGAACACCCTAACTACATCTTTTACTTCCCCCCCACTCCCTACCAGCCTCTTAAAGGCCTCGACTAACGAAGAGACCTTCACCTGACACCTCCCAAATAACCTCTCATACTCCTGTGTCGGGCCGGAGTTATGGTATATATCCACGGGAGTACCGTGGTTCTTTATCCCTAACACTAAGGCTACATCTATAGGCCAAAACGGGAGAATGCAACCGTTGAGTTTGACCTTGCATTCCGTGCAGTCCCAGTTGCTAACAATGAAGTGCAGCAGAGGCCTCTCCATGGTAATGTCCTTGACGTGCCGGAGGTGACCAAATGGGGTACGGTCAAGCGCCTCCATATAGTGTTGTGCAACGTTCACACTATCGAACATATCCTTGATCTTATGTGGCACGCACCTTGACTGCACAACGGTTCCAGCCTGCAGAAAGTAGAGGGAAGACACATTAGAACAAGATTTAAAACTATCAATTTACCACAGAATTCGTTAACCACAGAATTTGTTATCCAAGAAAATGTAGTTCAAAGGACAAGTTCTTAACACCTACATAATTAGGTAAAACTAAATATATAAATCAATTTTTGCAACATTAGCTCACAGTGACCATAGCCAATGGTCATAATTGACAAGTTTCATAAGACAAAGAGAAGACCAAGGAAGATTTGATTTAATCTGTACTACTAATTTATACAGAACCTGAAAAAATAAACGTCACAGCTCGAGATCATCATTGTTGCACAAACGGGTAACCACAGCCAGGACATTTTCCCCTTACGATAGCCAAAGTGGACTTGTGTCCTCTTTCACTGAAACTCTTGTCCAATACTAGATAGTGTAAACACTATCCATTGCAGTGAAAATTCACATATAATAGTTTTTTTAAGAGATCAGACACTAGTCAGCTTACCACTATTACTTAAACCACAAGACAAAAACTGAATAGTAACGAACAATAATATAATAGTACCCAGCATGTACCAGAAAACCCAATGCCTCCTAAAAAATAGAACTGCCAAGGCAAATTTAATCTCGGATGAGCCAATATTTCTTTGACCCACCTACACAAACAACCATGAAACCGGAATATATTGACAACATAATCTACCAAATACCCAAATTAATAGGAGGTGTCTATCGTCGAAATACAGTGACATAATCTGTCTTCCATTGAACAAGAGCAAGCAACAGTTTCTAGAAAGAAAAAGGCAATAGGGGTAGGAGTAATTAGGAGGTGTCTAGTGGACTTCATACTACAATTCCCTTGGTCGGTTTCCTTTTGAAATCTTGTAAAATAAAGCTTTAAGAATTTCATACAACGAAGACTCCAAACATTTATAAAAAAATTAAAAAAAAGTTTTAACATTGACGCCTCCTTTTTACCCATCTCCAAATAGAAACCCTAAACTCATACCTTCGCTGATGTAGCCATGATTTCTTGTCCGATTTCAGTGAGAAGAAGATAAAAAGAGTGATGAGAAGAAGAGAGAAGAAGAGGGATAAGAAGAAGTTGGAAGAAGACGGATGCGAAGTAGATAGAAGAAGAGGGAAGGAAGGAGGGAAGACGAGGGTCGCAGGAGGAGGGAAGGTAGCTGGAGGGAAGACGAGGGATGGTCGTAGGAGGAGGGAAGGTATACGGAGGGAAGACGAGGGATGGTCGCAGGAGGAGGGAACGTCGCCGGAGGGAAGACAAGGGATGGTCGCAGGAGGAGGGAACGTCGCCGGAGGGAAGATGAGGGATGGTCGCAGGAGGAGGGAACGTCGGCAGAGGCTTCACGCAGAGGCTTCACGCAGAGGCTTCACACAGAGGCTTCACGCAGAGGGCTTCACGCAGAGGCTTCACGCGAGAGGCTTCACGCAGGGCTTCACGTGAGAGGCTTCACGCAGAGGCTTCACGCAGAGGCTTCACGCAGGGCTTCACGCAGAGGCTTCACGCAGAGGCTCCATGCAGAGGCTTCACGCAGCTTGTTTCGAAGACGAGGGAAGAAAATTGAAAACAAAATGGAGATGAGAGAAGATGAGAGAAGAAGAGGGATGGGCGGAAGATGAAAATGTTCTTAACCCGACGTCTCTCTCTCCGATTTTCGGCCGGTTTTAATTTTTTTTTTTTTTTCTGTTGAACGACTCTCTTGAGACCCGGATCCGCGCATGGTGGATATGCCAGACGGTCACCTCTATATGGTTATATATTGGTATATGCTGGGCAATAAATGGCTTTAGCTAGGGATTATATGCTATATATATATATGCCGGTTATCTCTGCTTATCTATGCGGCTATATAGTCTTTCGTCTCTCTCTTAGTCTTTCTCGTCTCTCTCTCTATACGTTCTCGTCTCTCTCTCTCGTCTATATATCTCTCTATATATTTCTAGCGTTATATATACTTGGTCTATATATATGCAGTTATATATAAGTTTATATACTTATACCATATATAAGTTATTATATACGCAGTTATATATACCAAGTTATATGCATTATATATATATATATATATGCGGGTTATATATATATGCGGTTTATATATTATATATGCGTTATATATAGGTTATATATGCCAATTATATAGGTATATATATGCAGTTATATACGTTGATTATATATATACCGTGCTGCGGTGCAAACAAACCGGGATACGGTGCTTGAAACATTATATATGCGGTGTATATGGTTATATATGCGGTATATATTATATGCGAGTTATATATACCCGTTATATAGGTTATATGGGTTATATATACCGGTTATATATGCAGTTATATATACGGTTATATATATACTTGATTATAACCAAGTTATATATAGTTATATATAGGATTATATATATAGTTATATATAACCTTATATATATAAGTTATATCTGCTGCTCTCTATATATATACTATATATAGGAGTTATATATGGATTATATATATCTTTTTATATATTTACCGGGCATCCGTCAGTCCTCACGGAGATCCTATCGGCCTAGAACGTTGGCTATATACGTAAATCACCGAGCATCAATCAGTCCTCCTGGGAGATCCTATCAGCCAAGAATGTTCGGCTATTTAACATTCCCCTATTCTCTCTCTTCAGTGGTTCTTAAAATGAACCAAATTGGAGTGTAATATTTCAGAATGAAAGATGAGTTCGTCGAAAAGTACCCCTGGTATGTGTTGTCAGAGAAGTACTGAGGGTGAGACCAAGCAATTGAGTTAAATAAGTTAATTAATTAGCTTAATTAATGATTAAAGATGAGTCGATGACTAACAAAAGCAATTCGATAGGAGTACCCTTATGAGTTTCTTTCTTTTTTTCTTTTGCAAGTGGTAGGTGATATTTTGCCGAAGAATCAATGTTCTAAAAACCCCATCTTTCCATCTATGAATGTGTCAAAGATTGGTTTTTTCTTTTGCGGGCGGGTCTAAGATGGTTTCTTTCTTTTTTCTTCACCAAGGCCGCCCCGGATTTGCTCCGAAACGGGGTGATTTCGGAGCAAATCCAACCACCTATGGGAGACCGTTCGCATGCCCGTCTCCCATGTATTTCCCTCGGGTCGGCCACCTTATCCCGACCCGGACCGACCCGGGGTGAAAAGCCCCGTTCCATTCCCCCTCTCGACCCGGAATTTTAATTCGCATTCTATTCCCCCCTCCCCGCCCCTCGACTTCATTCCCCCTCCCCAGCCCTCGACACTCGGACTCGCGCGACACTAAAACAAGCCGACGACCGACGTCGAAGGGTCTAGTGGAGAGTGGAGTATATACTAGAGAGTGGAGAAGGGAGAGCACCACAAATCCAAGGAAATTTTGCTTTGGCCTTTGCTGAGTTCTTGGCTTGGGAACTTTTCTCCTTCGATGGCTTCTGGTGCAGGTAATGCGGTCGTTGAATGGCACCAGAGACCTTCAAATTCCAAAAATCCGGTCGTATTCTTCGATGTGACGATTGGAACTATACCCGCCGGTAGAATCAAAATGGAGCTCTTCGCTAACATCGCCCCCAAAATAGCTGAAAATTTTAGGTATTTTCGTATTTTCCTTCCCACCTTCCGCAGACCTAGTCTAAAATTATCTAATATGGGAAGGGAAAAGGAAGTGGCCTTGATTGCAAATCGGTGTTGTCAAACAGAAGTGTTTGTAGACATTAACGTTTGGTTTCTTGCCTTTTCTTTGTATGTTTTGTTGCTACAATAAATCCACTACGTTTTATATTATTTTTTTCTTTAATTCAGTTCTCGAGTTTTGATTTTGCTTTTGTTTATGGAACTAAGGTTTTTTGCTTTTTTTTTTCTCTCGGGAGGAAGTGTTTTTATCTGCCTTTATACGGAAAGAATGCAATATTTGCTTCAGAGGTTCTATCGTACACACTGTAATGAGAAAAGGAGTCTCGACTTATTTATTGCCTCGAGATGTAGTCTGGATAACTAGAGTCTCTTATGCAGCTCTCATGGATCAATTGCATTCAGTCTCAAATCTTAATTTACATTCAGTTAAAAAGACTTTTCTCATGTGGGTATAAGCTTGGTGCGAAGATCGCACTGGCTGAGAACTCCGGAGTTCGGATTAAGCTCTTGAAGAAAATGGTTGAGCAAGCAGAAGATTTAGTTGGGACTAGCAGTCAATTAATTTATCATAAAACTCAACTACTTTTTTAATTGATTTTCACCATGAGAATCCGTAATTGTACGTTGTACCATTTTCTTTCCAAGGATTGCTTTTTCTTTATGTCCAGTCCATAAACAGTACTTCCAAATGAGATTCTTTTAAGGAAACTATTTGTTTCTGCATTTCTCTTGATTATTTGTTTATTTTATTGCAGGCAATTTTGACCCGGGGAGTACAGGTGAGGATATTTGTGAATGTCACAATCTATATATGTAAGGTTGATTTTTGTAGATCACTCATTTGAGATAACTTACAGGAAGGCTAGAATACCAATTGGCTACAAAGGTTGCCAATTTCTTAGGGTGATTAAGGATTTTATGATTCAAGCTGGTGATTTTGTTAAGGTAGCTATTACCTACTTTCTTTTATTGGTGTTAAATTATTTTTTTCCGAACGAAGAACCTCTGCTTTTTCACTTGTGCTATTGATTGTCCCAAAACTTATAATACTGCATTATAATGTGACAACAAGCTAAAATTGTGTACCACTTCAGTAGGTAATGAACGATGAAGCTTGACATTGTTTATTCTTGTAATTCTTTTTTTTTTTTCATTCTCAGGGTGATGGCAGTGGATGTGTATCCATTTATGGAAGCAAATTTGAGGATGAAAATTTTGTGGCAAAGCATACTGGTCCCGGTCTGTTGTCAATGGTAAGTAGAATATATGGAGTTGTGTCATGGTTTCGTACAGGTTTTATCATAGGCTGCAGAGCATAAGATAACATATTTGGTTGCGAGAGAGATTCTAGAGCTCGCGCAGACCAAGGTCGACGATGCGTGTAAGAACGCCCTCTCAGTGGACCTCCGGAGACTAACAATGGTGTGGGTGGGTCTGAGGTCATGAGTGATAGCACTGTGGAAATGAGGAACCATGTGGACATTCCGTCCGTTTCGACGTGTAGGACGTGTTTGGACGTGGTCGGTACGTTAGATGAAGACGAAGACGTGCTCTGGAAATTCCATAAAAAAGACAATTTTTTATGTATTTAAAAGCGTTGTAACCATTGTCCATCTAAATTCTAAACTCATGTTGGGATATGAAGTTTCATTTTTAAGATAACATTACAAGATCGTTCAAAATTTCGTTCTTAACACTATTGTTTATTTGTGACATCTAAGACCTCTAGTCACCCATGTACAGTTCTGTAGATACCATCTTACAGGAATATACTGGACAGAAAAAAATCGGTGTCTGAAGCACAACATGTGTGAAAATACCAAGTATGACCTGAAAATACCGGACTGGTTTATAGAATACTAACAAGCATTTAGAAATACCAATGTTCCTTTGAAAACACCATGTAATACTTCTAAACACCAATTACGTGAAAACACCTAACACCTCCAGGGAGTTGAAAATACCATCTTAAACGAGTTGGCAAGAAAACGGTCGGTGTCTGAAGGACAACATGTGTGACTCATGGGTGGAAGTGAAAATACCAAGTATGACCTGAAAATACTGGACTGATTCATAGAATACTAACAAGCATTTAGAAATACCAATGTTCCTTTGAAAACACCATGTAATACTTCTAAACACCAATTACGTGAAAACACCTAACACCTCTAGAGAGCTGAAAATACCATCTTAAACGAGTTGGAAAGAAAACGGTCGGTGTCTGACGGACGACATGTGTGACTCATGGGCGGCAGTGAAAATACCAAGTATGACCTGAAACTACCGGACTGGTTCATAGAATACTAACAAGTATTTAGAAATACCAATGTTCCTTAAAAACACCATGTAATACTTCTAAACACCAATTACGTGAAAACACCTAACACCTCCAGAGAGCTGAAAATACCATCTTAAACGGGTTTGCAAGAAAATGGTCGGTGTTTGAAGGACGACAAGTGTGACTCATGGGCGAAAGTGAAAATACCAAGTATGACCTGAAAATACCAGACTGGTTCATAGAATACTAACAAGCATTTAGAAATACCAATGTTCCTCTTAAAACACCATGTTATACTTCTAAACACCAATTACGTAAAAACACCTAACACCTCCAGAGAGCTGAAAATACCATCTTTTATTTGAGTTCTGAGTGAAATGGCGCGACCGTGCCTTCATAGGGCGCTACTGCGCCATTATCATAAATATTTTCGGCGTGGTCGCGCCAATGACATCAACACATACTTCTGAGCTAGCTTGAAAATACCAAGTATGACCTGAAAATATCGGACTGGTACATAGAATACTAACAAGCATTTAGAAATACCAATGTTCCTTTAAAAACACCATGTAATACTTCTGAACACCAATTACGTGAAAACACCTAACACCTCCAGAGAGCTGAAAATACCATCTTAAACGAGTTTGTAAGAAAACGGTCGGTGTCTGGAGGACAACATGTGTGACTCATGGGCGGAAGTGAAAAAAATACCAAGTATGACCTGAAAATATCGGACTGGTTCATAGAATACTAACAAGCATTTAAAAATACCAATGTTCCTTTCAAAACACCATGTAATACTTCTAAACACAAATTACGTAAAAACACCTAACACCTCCAGAGAGCTAAAAATACCATCTTTTATTTGAGTTCTGAGTGAAATGGCGCGACCGCGCCTTCATAGGGCGCTACCGCGCCATTATCAGGAACATTTTCGGCGCGGTCGCGCCAATGACATCAACACATACTTCTGAGCTAGCTTGAAAATACCAGGTATGACCTGAAAATACCGGACTGGTACATAGAATACTAACAAGCATTTAGAAATACCAATGTTCCTTTCAAAACACCATGTAATACTTCTAAACACAAATTACGTGAAAACACCTAACACCTCCAGAGAGCTGAAAATACCATCTTACTGAAGTTGGCAAGCCAACCGGGCAGATCTGAAGGACATGTGTGACCCTGCCCTAATTTGTAAATACCAGGTGCAAAAAGAAAATATCGGACAGATCTGAAGATTGCTCTTTTGCTTTAACAAGTGCCAATTTTTGCGGTGATAACACCATGTAGTCGCTCTACATACCAATCACACCTTTAAATTAAAATACTATTTGATTTAATTTCAATAAATAACAAACACAATTGTCTGGTGACAACATACAAGTGCCAGGCACCTAGTTAGCAGTTAAAAAAATAATAGATACAACAGACCTATCCTTCCAAAAAACTAATTTACATATTATGGATGTTTAGCAATTCGTCTTCTTTGTTCTCTTGGAGGTGTGCGTCAGAACATAAGGAGCAGTCATGGCCTGACTAGGCTTCACCTTCCTCTTGTAGTGACGGGGAGACGGTTGCTCTGCTACTGGGGCCTCGACTGCGGCTGAAGCCTCCACTGCGGCTGGAGCCTCCACTGCGGCTGAGGCCTCCTTTGGTGCTGGGGCATCCCCTTATATGTTTTTTCTTCAATTTTGCCTTTTGTATTGTCACCAAGAAAAAGGCAGGGCTACACAGAGTTGTCAATCCGCTCTCCATTTGTTAGCTGTGACAAAAAAAATAGATCATGAGTTATAAATTAAATAAGTGCCCTAACAACCTGTCTAATGTGCCTTGCACAAACAGCCTGCTTACTTCGTTCTTTAAAAGCCACAAATTTACGAGCCTTGAAGCCACAAATTTTTCTATACTAAGAAGAAGGCCAAATCCTTCCATACAAATACATAAAAGATCCAAAAAGCTAACAAAAATTATAACAGAAATAAAAAACAAGGTGATGCAAGTAACAATACTGCCTCATCAAAAGCCTAATAAACATTATGAAAGTATACCAACCGGCATAAGCCAGCGCTTCATTTCCTTTCAAGAGTTACAAAATAAAAAAAGGGCCACACAACTTAGATCCACTTCTCTCTTTATATTTCACTCATATAAACTGAATCAATGCTTATTTAATTTAAATATTTAATTGATACTAGAATAAACCGAATTGCCACTGAAAGCAATTCAAAATCACATACCAAAAAGAACAATGTAGAGAATACAACCAAAGGAACGATGGAGAGAAAAAAAAAATCAACCTCACAAAATTTCTGATTCCGACTGTAAAACAAAGAATTGAAAGATTTAAATAGATAGTACTAGGAAATAAGACGACCAAAGAAGAAGCGGCAAAGATTTAAATAGATAGTGCTCGATCAATGATAGCACGAATCATTTTTAGGTGAAAATTCAACTTAGTAAAATCCCAAGGAAGCCATCCTCTACAATGTGCAAACAATGACATTAAGAAACAGTCTGCTGTGAGACCTAAATCTGAGTGGACACCAGGTTGAGATGGGGTATCTCCTTTCCAGAGGGCAGCTAGATTCAGCTGTTCCGACAAAAGCTTAGGACCTCTTGGCCCCTCAAAAGATTAAATTCTATATTTGAAGTGCTTTAACTCTGACCAGAGAAAACTTGAGCAGGACAGGTTGACAAGTAGGGATGACAGCAGGGTGGGCGGGCAGGTTTTTTGAAAACTTAACCTTTGCTTTAAGACCTAAAATAAGGTGACCAAGTTATTTAATAACCAAATGTTAGGAAATCAAATTAAATAAAGCAAGTTCTTGGCAGTACTTTGTCATCTTTCAAGTCATTTTCAAATCTAGGGAAAAACACAAAAGAGAACAAACAAAAAATCTTCACAATTGTAGTAACAAGAACCCAGAAGATAGATGCCTTTCCAATCCAAATAAGATTTTGCTTGCACCAAATTTTGAATGGGAGAAACACAAAATCTGCAGCAAAGGCAGAAACAATTACATATATACAAATTGCAAATAACTCAAATAAGAATGATTTTGACATACACCATTTAGATGCACCGCTATCAAGAGTAATACTTAAAATTCCCCATGGCATAATACAAGACAGTGATTGGCTGACCCCTTCAAAATAACTTGGGTGGCTTGCAAATAGCATGCTTGTTCCACAAGTCCTACAGAAAATACTAGAAAAAACTTTAATGGTGGTGATATATTCATATGGCAGCAATCATCAACAAAGTCTGACAAAAGAAAAAAGAAAAACAAATTGAGAAACGGTGCACAAAAAAAAAAGAAAAAACATTGAAAAAACAAAAGAAAATAATAAATACAACAAGGCAAGCATGCAACACAAATGACCTCAAGCAGCAAGAACACAAGAAAAACATCTCAAAACAACACATGAGCTAAAACAAAACACGGAGAACAACGCCCAACCTGTTACCACAATCACGAAATTCAAGCGGAAAACGCTACCGGCAGCAACAATTCAAAAAGGTTTGAATACAAAATAGTAACAGATGCAAACATCCAAAGATCACCGCAGCCGCATTAATAAATTTCAAGAGAGAAGAAAATGGCTACGAGATCGCACATACGAGTCAGTCAAACAAACAAAAATAGATTACTAAAAGAGAAAAGACCTGGATTACCGAGTACAAGGATTTGAAGGATCTGAACTCTTAAAGCAATGTGTTCCACTGCCTTCAACTGAGTCCGGAGAGAGACGCAAGGAAGGGGCCTCAGCCATCAGGTACGCGGTTGCTCATCGGTGCTTGTAAGAGAGAAGCACGTTTAGAAAGGAGAGGGAAGGCCTGGCTGTGGAGGGGGAATGAAGTCGAAGGGCGGGGGGGGGGGAATAGGGCTGAATGAGGGGAATGAAGTCGAAGGGCGGGAAGGGGGAATAGGGCTCTTAATTAAAATTTTGGATCGGGAGGGGGAATGGGTCGGGAGGCTTTTTATTCCGGGTCGGTCACGGTCGGGATATAAGGTGGCCGACCCAGAGGAGAAATACATGGGAGACCGTCCGCACGCCCGTTCCGTGCGTGGACGGTCTCCCATAGGTTGTGGGATTTGCTCCAAAAGCACCCCGTTTCGGAACAAATCCGGGGTGGCCAAAATCAGGAAGATAGGCGGCTGTTAGGATCTCCAGGAGTGACTAATCAATGCTTTGAGAGTTAAAATCGCCAATTGCAGATGTCGTCGGCGCAAAGCCGATGGGAGCATTCACTGGAGCACCAGAAGGGGCTCTCAGAAAGCCCCCCAAGGGTAACGAAAATGTCAAAGTTGTGTTATTTCATTGTCAATGTCATTTTTTTAATTTATTTAAAATAATATTGGGTTATAACGCCACCATCGGATCCGATTGAACGGCTCAAGTAAAAGGAAAAAATCATCCCCTTCCCAAGTTAATCCCAAATCCCCGTCCACCTTCACCTTTACCGCGTTGGGAGAACAATATTCTCTGCACTCTCCTGTGTCCCCAAATCTTCCTCCTTTCCCTTCACGTCCCCAAATTGCTCTGCTACGCTCTTGGGAAGAGCCGAACTGTCGAAGCCTCCTCGTCTTTCATCAAAATTGTTAAGGAACTTCATAGCCAACACCATTCACCGAGCCAAAAACCCCGCAAAATCATTCATGTATGTTTATTTCTTCTATTTCGCCTCCTTTTTTTTATGATTTCATTTTGTTCTTCGGCACTTCCATGGGAAGGTGAGATGCTTCCTTTAAACCCCCCCTTCACTTTGTCAGTCGAAGTGCTCTCCCACCTCATTTTCACCTCATGATGCGAG